>CANTFL010001342.1:0-704455 GCA_947650285.1 Hyaloperonospora brassicae | reverse complement strand
TTGGACCACTTGACCATCGGCTTTGACATCCAGTCGACGCCCGACGCAGGAGGCAGCGGCCAAACGACGCGCATTGTCGCGCACGGATACGCGGCCGTGACCGCCCCGGAAGCCTTTGGACCGGTCGCTTCCACCTCACCGCAGTCGAAGACCAGTGCCTCGACTCGGAACCAGCAACAGCGATCGGCCCGTCGTTCGTGTGCGCTGATGAATCCCGAAGCAAAGCACGTGCTCGAGCTGCTCACGCGGTCGCTTCGGGAGTTTGAGCGCGTGATCCGGCGCCGACGACTCGGGTTCCAGTCGTTCGTGTACTTCCTCACGGTCGCCATGGACGAAGCCGCGCTGCAGTCGTGTCACGTCTGTGCGAAGAGCTTCTCGCTCCTCCGACGCGACTTTTTCTGCCAGCTCTGCGGCCACATGGCCTGCCGCACGTGCTCGCACCTGCACGAGGTCGAAGCCACTGTCGGCGACGTGCGTCGGAACCGCATCTGCATCAAATGCGTTCTGCGCGTCGACGCCTGTACGTTCGAGAACGACAATTTGGTAGCGGCTCTAGGACCGACCGTCGTGCGGGACGACAAGCAGTGGTTCCCCGACCGGAGCGAGCACGAGGCCATCGACAAGAGCAAAGCGGACGAGGCCGGTGCATTGCCGACTCCTTCGGCCTCGTCGTTGTCAATGTCGCACGACCGATTGGCGTCGAGGGATCCAGCAACGCGGTCTCGAGCCCTTGAGGAACTTGGCCGGTTGATGCTGTCTACTCGAGCGGCCTCGTCGTTGCAGACGAAGTCGAGACGCCCGACCGAGTCGAAGGAAGAGCAGGACGTTGCAATGGACTTTTCGGTCGAAGACGTGACGCGAGACGTCGAGCACCACGTCGAGCAGAGTCTGCGTGCTACGGAGAAGTGCATCACACTCGAGGACTGTGAGGTCGCTGGGTCGGACCGGGACTACGCTTTCGAGTTCGACAGCAGCTCGACGCACGACCCGAACCTCCCGTTGCCGCCCATGCCGCGACAAGATAAGGAAGAGAGGCGACTGCAGTACATTGACGCGTCGGGCATGTTGGACGCTCAGTTCGACCGGTCGGCTTTGGACCTCTTGGCCCAAGTGGCAGCGAAGCAGTTGAACTGTCCGATTGGGTTCATCACAATGGTCGGCAAAGAGACGCTCCACGCCATCGGTACGTTCCCTTTGCGCCCTCGAGAGACGACAGTCATCCCACGACGTGAGAGTATCTGCTCCCACACTGTTTACGCGGACAAACCGCTGGTCGTGAAGAACCCGCAACGGGACATGCGGTTCGCCCAGATGTCTCTTGTGAAACAGGCGCAGGTCAAGTTCTACGTGGGGTTCCCGATCCGCGCGCCCGACGGTGCGGTTGTGGCGTTGCTCTGCGCGTCGGACTTTCAGCCGCGCGAGACGATTTCGGTCAAGGAGTACGCTGCGATGGAGGCGCTGGCGAAGCTCGCAGGGCAAGTGGTGGCCCCGCGACTAGTTACCTGCTGCGGCGTAGACCGAAGTAATAGCCACATGTAATGAACTCCATCCGTCTCGAGCCAAAGAGCCGATCAGCAGGTGCTTTCTGTGTGTGTGTGTGTGTGTGTGTGTGTGTGTGTGTGTGTGTGTGTCTCCACACGTGAACGTACGTCTACGTGTCTATGTGTGTGTATGTCTGACTCTATGATTTCGTGGATACGGCGGTGATGTGCGGCAATGAAAACCCGACCGATTGGTAACCAGCGGAGGCGTCGGGCTCTTGCACATGAGCTGCTCACGTCTGTTCGATCGAGCGATTGATCGATCGGTCTTCTCGTCTCGCTCTGTGTGTGCCATCGCTTCTTCGCGTCTCCATGTCCCTTTTCGACCGCGACGCGACGACACGTCGATTGGCAATGGCCTGAGCTCCGCTGCCGTGCCGCAATCAATCGCTCATTACCACTGCGCACGCCACTTCCTGAGCCCCAACATGAAGCAGCGGTCGCTTCCGCGTGTTTGGTGCAGCTTCGCAGCTCTACTGCCTGCGATGCTCGCAAGGGCTTTCGAAAGCCCCTTTTACGCCGGCCACAGCGTAGCGTACACGCTCAAGACGGTGTCCGCTGGCGCCTGCCAGTTCATGGACAGCCCGAGCGTCGGCGACTACTACGCTGCTATCAACCGCCAACAATGGCACGCACGTCGGAACTGCGGCCGATGCGCCGAAGTGTCAGGGGACGATCCGACCGTAGCGGCCACAGTGTACATTGTCGACGAGTGTCCGAAGTGCAAAGTCGGCGGATTGGGCCTCGCGCCCGCCGTGCTAAAGCAACTGCGCTCCGAGCGCTCGCAACGCAGCGGCATCCGGTGGCGCTTCGTCGACTGCCCCGTGCGCGGCCACGTCAAGTTCTGTGCAAACAGCCGCAGCACGCGCTCGTGGGTGGCGCTGCAGCCCGTGAACGCCGTGGCCGGCGTGACGAAAGTGGCGATCGCCGGCCACGAGACGGTCATGCTGGACTCGGGCTTTTTTTCGTGCTCAACGAGTCGAGCGTGGACCTGTCGAACGTGACCGTTGCCCTCACGTCGACTGCGGGGGAGACGATCACGGACTCGCTGTCGCTCACGCCGGGCAAGTGCACTCCTGGGACGTCCAACTTTGGGCCCAGTCGGCGGGTCAAAGTGCTCAACAACTTTGACGAGCTCACCTACGACAGCGACTACAAAGCAGGCGACGTCATGGCAATGGACGAGGAGGCGCTTGCGCCGCCCGCTCGACCGGCCGCAACGACTTCGGACGCCCACCTCCTTCTCGTTGCGCCCGTAGTGTTGGCTGCCGTCTGTGCTGTGGCGTGGGGTGCGTTCGCCTACGTCGCCAGGCGAGCCAAAGCCACTCCTACCGACGAGTCGAATTCCCTGACAAGTCCCTTTAGCACTCGCAGCTCGCCAGCCATTCTTAGTGACACGATGACGAGATTGTAGGCGAGAGATATGGGGCGCGTGCAGTGCGCTTCGACGCCGCAATGAGACGTTCCTGGAATATAGACGTGTTGAGTGACTGTCGTGGCCTTTGATTCGAACGACAGCGCGTATGTGGCCCGTTCAACAGCTATTACATGACCACTAATAAACAGACCGACAGACAGACCGACAGACAGACAGCGGCCAACCACATGACTGACGACCACGTCAACGACTATTGCGACAGTGTGCCATCGCTTTGCTACGCTCCTGGCCATGTGCTGGCAAAGCACAAGAACGCGCATGTGTAACGTTGCGCTTCCAAAACAATTGGACGCCCGTTCCTGCAGTCCAAGCGATGGTGGGAAGTTCCGTCCTGTGTCTCACCTCCATCGGCTCTCGTGGCTCCTTTTTGTTCGCCCTCGCGGTCGCGCGCCATCGACTTCCGAAACACGCGCGGCGCACGCTCCTCGTCATTTCACGTTTCTCCGTATTATTACCAACTCGGTACCAGTCGCATCGCTACTCCTCCTTCTCCTCCTCCTCCTCCCAGCCGACGAGCAAACGGCTCGAGACAGAAACTAGAGAAAACCGGATGGTCCGACCAGTGTATTTCGTTGTCGTAGCCGCGACGGCGCTCCTTTCCGCCGTCGTGTGCCATGTTGGCGCCGCTGCAGTGGGCGACGTGTTGCCGTATGGTGGGACCGCCACAACAAAAGCCCTGGGGCAGGCGGCCGCGGTAGCGTGCAATGCAAACATTGGCGACAGCTACGCCGTTGTGAAGCGGTTCCAAGGAAACGTGACGCTCAACTGCAACACGTGCGTCCGGGCCGTGTGCCACAGCGGCCTCTGCGGCGAATCAGCGACCCCCCGTGATCCTTCGCATTGTCGACGACTGTCCGACGTGCGAGGACGAAGGCTTGGACATGGCGCCGGCAACGCTTCAGACCATGTCCGGGAGCTCTGTACCGGGTCTGTACGCGATCAGGTGGGAGTTCGTAAACTGCCCGGCGACGCCTGGCAGGGCGCCGCCCACTTACGAGGCGGGGGTCGTCGAACCAGCTACCGCATCGACGAACCCCGTGTCGATCCTACAGGCGAACGAGAAGGACGTGGACAGGACGCGACGTCAAGAGCCCGCGGCCGCCGATCACAAGCTCCTGATTGCCGAAGCCGAGTCCTCTGACGACGCAAAGAAATCGTCCGGCACGAGTCTCGTGATTGTGATTCTTGTGGGTCTGGTTGCCGTCGGCGCCTGTGCGCTGGCGGTCGTCTTCTTTACGGTCGCGAACAAGAAACGACGGAGCAAACGCGGTCCGTGCACGACGCGGTCTTTCGACACGTTCAGCTCACCGGCGACTGCGAAAGTCAGCATCGTCAAGTTCTGAGCCAGAGGAAGCAGTGAGGTCGGAGGGGGAGGGAGGGAGGGATGAGAGGCGAGAGCACGTAAAGTGAGGTCGTCTGGAGCAAGAGTCGAGTTGCTCGAAGGAGGTTCATGGTCTGGCTGGTTAGTGCGTATTGTGCAGGCGTCAAGAGTTCGAGGGTGGGTAGGTAGGTAGGTACAGCAGTGGTAAGGAACCACAACCACTACTAGTACTACTACTACTACTACTGCCGCTACTACCAGAATCGCAGTCGTTGCGTGTGTAGACGATAGAGTACACACAGGGTTGTCGAATGAAGACATTCCGTATCAACTTTTGTTCCACGAGCATGTACCCTGTCGACGATCTAGTTGCAAGTGGTGCTGTCGACAAAGTAGCAGGTCTTGTTGCTTCCTATAGCGTGCCGAGAACACGCGCAAGTTGTAACGTCAGAGCGATGCCCAAAAGCCTTGAGCCCATTCTGTAGACGACAACGTCCGACGATAGGATGGAAAAGTTGACCATCGGATTATGTCGTCGATGGCCACAAAAGACCCCGTCGATCATGCCTCGCTCGAGCTGTTGCGCCTATTCTACTCGGTCGCTCCAGCTGTGATGACCGCTGGTCTATTCGGGCCAAATGGTGGGGAATGTCGTGCGCTCTCTTCTTACAACAACCACTGCCACCTCTACGCCCTCCTATCGATAGCGAGTCGATGCCCTTGTGACGGACATTTCACATCTTTGCGTTTCTTGCTGCTTCCACCGCAGACGAGAGACGTCGGACCCGTCGTCATGTTCTTGCCGTTTTGGTTGTTGGGTACGGCAGTGACGCCTGCGATCGCACTTGCGGGGAACGGCGAAGACTCGTACTTCAATGGACAGGGCACGTCGTACACTCTTGGACGAGTCTCGGGTGGCGATTGCAACTTCATGTACGACTTCGACGCGGGCGACAACTACGCTGCACTGAACAATGAACAATGGGAGTCGAACCTCAACTGCGGTCGATGTGCTGAAGTCTCGTGCGACGACGCTCAATGCCGTCGAGACGCGACGCGCTCGGCTCTTGTGTACATTGTGGACAAGTGCTCTGATTGCGGTCATGGCGACTTGTACTTGTCGTCGACAGTTTTCAAGGAGCTCCGAGGCAACAGTGACCCGTCTCGGTACAAGGTCAAGTGGAAGTTTGTCGACTGCCCTGTCAAGGGCAACATCCAGTACTGCACCAAGAGTGGCAGCAGCAACTCATGGCTAGCGATTCAACCGGCCAACTTTGCCAATGGCGTCGCGAGTATGCGGATCGCCAACCAGGACGTGACGGTGGTGGACTCGAGCTACTACTTCCTGCTGAACAACGGGGCGAACGTCGACATTTCAGCTGTGGACGTCGAGCTCACGTCTGTGTCAGGCGAGACGATCACGGAGAAGTTGTCACTGGCGGCCGACGTGTGCACTGCCGGCACGTCCAACTTTGGAGCGAGCAGTACGCAGAACTTAATGAGTCCAACGAGTCAAAGGGACTGGACTCAAAGCGGGCGAGTGGACAACCAAACGCCGACAAGTGATCCGATATCAGCTGTAGCTCCGTCTGCTGCGGACAGTGGTGTGTACAGCCAGCAGAATGAAGTCAGCAACTTCTTTGGCCGTCTGGATCAAAACACTACTACCAAGCGTGGTGAGAAGTTTGGAGCTGGGAAGGTCATTGCGGCCGATGAATTGAGCAGTGAAGTGTCCATTTTACAGTCAAGCGAGGATCGTGTAGAGAGAACAGCAGCAGCCCACTCTCACCAGCAAGATGTATGGAACGACACCATGAAGATCAACACCAAGTCGAACGATTTCTCGCCGCACACGAGTCCTGTGCTCGTGTCGTTTGCGGTGTTAGCGGTCGTGGGTGGCATCGCTTCAGCTGTCGTCGCCTACACTGTCAAGAAGAAGGCGCTGGATGACAAGCGCGAAGACTTTAATCGGTCATTTGACACCTTGAGCTCTCCGGTTAATATCGACATGACCATTGCAAAGATTTAACACGTGGGCGATGAGTTCTGTGCGTGTGCGTGGCGTGCCGGTAGTCGTGAGTGTGTGTGTGTGCTTACAGTGGCTTTATAATAAGAGTAGTAGAGAGTACCGAGCTACTTGCAAGTTGTCTGCTTAAATATTTCGTATACTGCCCAAACAGGTGGAACGGGTTACTTTACAAAGAGACACAAAGCAGTCACGATCAGTTTATCGGGAACATGCACGAAAACTGAAGGAAGCACAATAAACGATGCCACTGATTACCGGATGAAATGGAAGCCACCATCGCAGATGGATAAGCTCCTCGGGGAGATATTACGGCGAGTTGGCGTTCCCCACGCCTTGTAGTTACGTCGGTGATCGCACTCAACGTCGAGGGGCCGACCAAGCGGTCATCGGGATTTCCCTGCGAACTGTGCCTCAGCTTCGGCCATTGCACATAATTTGACCATCCGGCCGCCCGAGCGGCCGCAACAGATCAAGAACGATACGCGTGTGTCCCTTGGCTACAGCAGCTTCGTCGGATACACCGAGGGCGTCACTTTACGTGACACGCCCCGTACATCCACCGGACTCGTATGAGCACCGGCGATGCCATCCGAGCTTAGGAACTTTACAGACATCTTGCAACCTTAGAGAGAAGCAGACTTGTCTATTTAACCATTTACCGGTTGCAAGATGTCTGATAGATCTTAAGCCTGGTTAGCAACGCCGGTGCCTCGTTCGAGTCCGGTGGTTGTACGGGGCTGGTCACCATTGGCGACGGCTCTCTTGGTTGCCTTGCGAGTTGGCGATGACATAACAGCAGGCGTGCTCCTTGAATTCTCGTCTCGGTCCTGCGGAATTCCCGCTTTGCAACAGCCTGGAGTTGCCGCATGCCTGTTTGCCAAAACTCCTCGACGCTTTCTGCGAGCGTGACTGCCTCGCGTTTGAAAACGACTCTATTCCGTCGAATCCACAACGTAGTTACACAGATGCTGCTCAGCAGGCGCCAGAGCCTCCGCCAGACCTTCGCATATTCTAAATCTTCATCCGGATGATTTCGCCTTAAATGATCTTCGACCACCTTGGATAGCGGCGGTGCCGACCGACTTGCACAATTGGAGCGAAAGTCGAGGAGCTGATTCAGCCCCCAGCGTTCTCCCGTCCAATGGCATACCAGTTTCTGCCAACAGGCCTGCGCGCAGGGGCAGGCCCAGAAGATGTGCTCCAGCGTCTCGTTCTCCCCACTACAGCAATGAAGCTTGCGGCAAGAAGGGTCAAGCCCCCTCCCCGTAAAATGCAGGTTTAGTTGCCGAACCGCGACACGATAGCAGACCCAGACCTGGTATGATGTTAGTTCGGATCCGTGTGCCCACAGAAAACCTGGTGTCTGTAATAATGCCCCCGCTTGCCATGCGCTAGTACGCGCTGCCTCCTCGAGCATGGACACCGGTAGACTATGTGCAAGTCCTGACCATTTCAACAACCGAAACGGTTGGGTTTTTAACGCCCGCTGGACGTGTTTGTTTGCGACAGAGTCTGGGACACTCCACGGAAGTCCATGGATGTGCGGATGCGCGTAAAAGACGATCCCTTGGGCGGCTTCCCTCCGGCGTAGCGTCTGACAGTCGATCGCCGTTCGCTGATCGTCAACGTTGTCTACCGCGATGAACCAGTGAATACCGTCTTGCTCCTGCTCGAGCTGGATAAGAATTCGCTGCTCCGGGTACGGACACTCAACTGTCCCCTGCACATGTCCCGGTGCTAGTAGGCTCCATTCATATGCCCGTTCCAAGGCAGGTGGGTGCCGCAGGCGCAGGGGTCGCTGAACAAGGAGGCTGTCCCCGACTGTCAAATGAGGCGCACTTAGCAGTATCGCTATCCCCCAGCGACGCAGCTTGGCCTGTTGATGGAACCTGTGACCGACCGAGGGGATGACTATGGAGTAGGTGAGGACTTCGAGTCTCCGCAGGCCCAGCTCCTCGATGGCGCAAGGTCGGATTCGGTCATACTTGACATCGGTCAGGGGTTCTCCCTGTCGATCTAATATCCAAGGGTTATTAGCCCAACAGTACGTGGGCCAAAAGGTTTGCTCTTCATCCGTCATCGCGCGGGAACAGCGAGACAATGGTCGTGAAAGCTTCACTATCCATTCCGCCGATGTACTCCAGCTGATGGCCGTCGAAGACAGACGCGCTAGCTCCTCCATGAACCGTTGCTTCCTGCTTGCGAGATCTGGTATACTTGGGATCAGCCACGGCTGTAGCAGCTGCACAAGGTTATTTCCGGTGTGCCGTCGAGAGTGAGACCGCCGAGACGATCGGTCGTCTAGCGGCGATATGATAGCAGGCCCCGTGCTCGCAGTCCAACCAAAGAACCACCCTTGCCATGCCGAAAAGTAGATATCCTTGCGTTTTGTTAGCCATAATATAGCATGTTTTAATCTCTGATTCTTGCATGCGATCACAATAGAAGCGAGCCCGACACCTCCTGCTTGTTTAGGTGCGTGAAGGAGCGCCGGGTTCATTTTGTGCCTCGTGGCTTCGGTACTGGTCGAGCAGTTCCACAAAAACTGCTTCTGGAGATTCCGGAGCTGTTTTTCAGCCCAGACCGGGAGATCAAATACCGCCGCTGTGAATAAAACTGATGGTAGCATGATGACATTGAGTATCAAGACACGGACCTCGACACTTGTGGCAAGCTGCGTTGCTGCGGCAAGACGTCGTTGGACATTGCGTATGCGTGCTGCCCAATTCACGTCCGTGAGCTCACCAGTCCCAATTAGATACCCTAAGTATCGCGTCGTTTCTCCGTGACAAAGCACTGGGATGCCACAGACCTCCTCACATTGAACCGCTAAGTTTAGCAAAAGGAGCTTGCTCTTGCGGGGTTGCATCCGAAGACCCGACAGACGGCCATACTGTTCTAAGATCTGCAGGACACGTGAAATATGTCTCGCTTCGTGTAAAAAGACAGTTGCATCATCGACGAACGCTGAAAATTTGTGTCGAGTGCCTCCTCCATGTGGAACGGTGATACCTGGGTCAGTAGGGTCATCATTTATTGCCAGCGCAAGCACTTCCGCTGCTTTGATGAATAATAAAGGAGCTAGCGGGCATCCTTGACGGATACCCGAGCGCACTTCCTGTGTCCTCGAAAGCTCCCCATTGACTAGAAATTGTGCTGTAGTTCCGTTATGAATCTTCCGAATCATATCCACAAACTCCGGCGAGAATCCAAACCGCGTGAGCGCTAAGAAAAGAAAATCTCTGGCAACGGTGTCATATGCCTTGCGAAAGTCGAGTAAGAGGATCGCTTCACTGTGCATGGCCGCCACCTCAGGGTTGGCTGCACCTGTGTTAAGGATAGACATCATCATCAGGACGGTCTTCTGCATCTGCCGTCCATGAACAAAGCCTTGCTGCAAATCTCCAATTACTTTGCCCAGGACGCGCTGAACCCGCGTAGCGATGACCTTCGCGAATATCTTGTAACTGGTTTGGAGAAGTGCGATTGGTCTGTAATCCATCGCATCTTCAGAATCCCCCTGTTTGCGTAATGGAATGATCAGCCCATGCAAAAAAGATTGCGGTGGGTGACCGCCCTGAAGGATCTCGTTGCCTATAGCGACCATCGCCGATGCGAGTACGAATTGGGTATCCTTAAAGAAATCATTATTAAGCCCATTGGTTCCTGCTGCTTTGTGGCGATTTAGTGCATTGATGGCTTCGATTACCTCATTGAGACCGATTTCTCGCATTAACAGACTATTACCAGTCGCTATTAAGTGTCTGGACTCCGGAATCGTTACAAAGTCATTAAACTGGGCATCCAGAAGTTGCGGTGGTGCCGAATTGTGGACAGCACCCAAAATAGGTTGCCATTCCGATGCAAACCGATCTGTCGTTGTCATGCCTCGCGTAAACGCCGCTCCATTAATGTTGCGGATGGATGTTACAGTTTGATCCCTTTCAAACACAGAAACTCGCTTAAAGTTCCAGCGAATCTGTTCCATCGACCGGTTCAACCTGTCACCCATTCGCACCAAATGTTCTTCCCTCGCCTCCTCGCTTGTGACCGCAAGACGCTCTTGACGAGTTAAGAGATGCGCTCGGCTCTGAGCCTTGATCCTCCTTAATACTGCTTTTCCTCTTTGGTTCGTCCGCCGCCGCAGCCGCTGAATTAATGTCACGCACCCTCTAGCGGTAGTATCTCAAGTCGCACATGTGGATTGGTAGCCCAGGCGTTCATCAATAAGAGCGTCCAGGAGCTCCTTAATCACTCGAGAGGGCTGGGCACAACGAATGGGATATGTAACTATTCGACGCTGGCGTCGCGACTGTGGAGGTAGTCCTGTATCCTTGTAATGCAACTGCACACGCTGATGGTCCGACGAGACCCGTGGTTCAGAGACCGACACACCTTGCACCACGGCTGACCAGGATTTCGGCACATAGAACCGGTCTATGCGACTCGCCGCATCTTTCCCCCAGTACGTAAAAAATCGATGGGGTCAGGGTCGTCCTCGTCTCCATCTACTGGCGAACTGAGAATGCAAGCGTCCTCTAGAAGATTGGCTTCGATCAAACCCTGGAGTGCAGCGCTTTCCGGTCTTCCCCTTCCGTGTACCGCCAAGCCTGTCGAGAGGGGGACTTTGAACACAATTGAAGTCGCCGGCTAGTATGGTCGGTCGTTGACCCCAATCCCATGCTTGCAATGCAGTGAAGAAACGCTCTCGGCAAACTGGTCTGTTCGGGGCATATATGTTCACTAAACGGGTATCGCCCAGGTCGACCGTAATGACCCGAGTCGACCATTCCGTTCTGTTCCATGGAGTAGTCTAGGCAGCTGCCAAAGGTGTCAATAAAATTTCCACTCCCGCAGTCCGTTCTTCCCCGATGCTCCAATACGACATCGGTTGCCCACTGTGCTGCTCATGTTGACCCCATAATCGGGCCCAGGCGGACATTAGCTGATCCACTTCGTCTCGGCTGCTTACGTGCGTCTCTTGGATCATCCAGGCAAGTGGGCGTTCTTGTACCCGAGTCCGACGCCAGGCAGTTAGCCACAAAATCCGGGACTTAATCTGAAAACCCCTGACATTCTGAATTTCGATCCTGGTGGACCCATTAAATTTCATAACCCCTTGATGACTCCAACCTATTCGGCTCGGTTGCCGGAGAAAGTGATGGCGGCCATAGGCGTCTGTGGGTGTGTGGCGTTCTGTTAAGGGCGACACCCCCGTCTCCAGAATAGAGATGCCCTTAGTAACTGGGGCTGGCCTCGATGATCCCATTATTAAAAGCGGTAGCGAAGAAGCTCGCGACAGAGCACCAATTGTCGGTGGCCACCAAGGCATTAAACGCCTCGCGGTACGTGACAATCGATTCTAGTGCTGCGGAATGTCGTCCCAGAATAGGTAACGAACCCTTTGCCGTGCGATCCTCTTGGCCCAGGAGAACTTTAACCTCGTGATCGTATAGGCCTGCGCAAATGATGTGTTTAGCAAATCGCGCTTTGTTGGTCACATCACACAGTTTCAAGACAGGATCGTCCCCGTAAGCGTTGGTACGTAATCGGACCCAGTCGTCGCGGCTGTCGGTAAGAGCCGGTAAATTGTATGGGCTCGGTCTGGTGAATTTGGTACACCAAGACTCCAACTACTTTTTCGTCGATGGATCCGTTGTTCGAGAGCGATACGCTCCCAAACGAACATGTAGGCATCCACGTCGCCAGGCCGCTGTCCAGCTTTCGAAAACCTGGACAGCTAAAGCGTTGAGAACATCATCCGGGTACGTGAAGCGTTGAACCATGGATAAAAGCAGCTTCGGCTCCCGCTGCGCCACCGTGATCCATTCGTCAGGGCTGCTATGCACTTGTGGATAAACAGCCGCGGCCGAGGCAGGCCATGCCGCACCGTGTTTCGTCCACAGCTCCGTCCAATTTTCTCAAGTATAAGCCGGTGCCCGGATGACAAGTTGCGTCGAGGCATCCGACATGACTGCGTCTCCATCGTGATCATGATTAGCATCACGTGTGCGCAGCATCTGTCGAATTTGCTCTCCCTCCGCTGGAGTGGTAGAGTGTGCATTCTTTTGAGCAACTGGATGGTTAGTGATTTCGCGACTGCTAGGTATGAGCGCTAGCTGTTTGGTGACGCTTCTGTCATCTGTGTGACACAGCGAGACTGGTGTCGTACAGGCCGCTGTGGCATGCTGGGTTTGCGCAAGAGGCTGAGTAACCACTAGATCCGATTGCTGAACACGCTTTGTCGACCGTGTGGGTAGACTGGATATTTTTGAGTGTGGTCCATTCTCCATGGACCGCGTGTGTACATAGGCTGAGTAATGGTCGCCCCTTAGAATCGGAGTATCAGTGGCTGCTGATGGTCCTGCGTTTTTGCGAGCGAAATAGCCTTGATGCATTGTCGGATATCCAAGGGAATTTGCTGTCCAGTCTCGTAAAGTTTCGATCCTCTCGTATTGGTACTTGGACGAAACAAGGAGCATGCCCACGTTTGCTTGCCGTCCGTGTTGCAATCAAGAACAAATACCTTACGTTGTAGGAAATTAGCCGCGATCGATAAAATTTCGCTGCCGCCCAAAGTGTGCCGCTCAATGATAGAGAGACGGGCAGAAGGGGATGTGGCATACTCGTGTAGATACCACTGGAACTGTTTTGCTGATTCCCGTGGGGTCATGCCGTCCCACCCACGTTGTACATTGATCAGCGTGGCCGTTCGAACAGAGTGACTGAATTGCTCATCAAAATGTAACAGTCCCGCCCAGTGAATACCCCGTTTAATACACGCCGTGATAAACTCCATAGAACCATCGTCGGCAACCAGGTCATGATCTGAAACGGCCTGGGCTAACGCCATTGCCATACAATTACCTGTGGCTGGAGTTGTCACAGGTGTAAGGCCAAGATCTTTCTCGATTTTGGGCAGATCGGGCTCCGTGGCTAAATCCATGACCTTGGGCGGAGTTATCGATCCCAAGCTTGGCAGTACATCCGCAATCGCTTGGCGTAACGTAGCGCGTTCCTGCTGGGCACGTGTGAGTAACTGCGATATGGGAGGCCGTTTTGGTGGGGTTGTCGCACGAAGATAAAGCTGCTTCTTCGCCTCTTCCGTAATTTTCACCGACTGTTGTTTTTCCTCGTCGTCACCGGACGAGAGCTCGACTGCTCCCTCCTTTTTAGTCTTAATGGAAGGAGGATCAACTGCTTTACTCGTGTCCTCCGGCCAGTTCTCGAGGTCAGCATAAAAAGAGGCGACTGACGGAGGACGAGCCAGTCGGTCCCGTGATCGGGCAAGCTGATGTCGACGCCGTCGGAGAGGCACCGTCACCCATCGCTTTTTCGGAGATGGCTCGGTCTGTGGAGCGCTGACAGGAGGCTGAGCGCCGGTCGGACAAGCCTCTTGATTCGTGGGAGCGTCGGAAGATCCAACATCGGTCGCGGATGGATCAACCGCCTCTTGCGCCTTCTGGTCCTTGCCGTGCTGCAGATGCAGTCTGCGCGCCGCCGTTTCTTTAATCTCGTCTAGGCTGTGAAATGGTGTAGCCAAATCCTGGAGCGCTGCAATCTCCCGATCGGTAGCAACCCTGCTACCTGGGCCGCGCATCTGATCCTCCGTGAAGTGGCACCGAGCCATGGTATGACCCAACTCTCCGCAAGCTAAGCACTGAAGACGGCGCCCAACCTCAGGATGCTTTATTACGATGGGTCGACCGAACCACAGAACGCGTACGACACCACGCAAGAAGTCTAGGCAACCAACAAGTTTGACTTTTAGCCGCCAGACTGTCGAGGTCCGGGAGTTAGGAGTGCAGATATCCAAGTCTTCCAATTCGAAATCCGCTGCAAAATTAGCCTGAAAATACGCGGTTAGCTTCCCGAAATCCGTAAACCTTGTGACGTTATGAAGCTCCACTGTATACTCCCTGGCTGCTGCAAACCCCAGTCCATCCCTACCATTCTGCCGGGCCCATACGCAACCGTGAGCTGGCTGATGGACGTTGACCATTCGATACACCGCGCTTCGAAACGGAATGGCGATGGTTTCTCATTCCCGTGCCGTTGCCCGATCAAAAAAGTAAAAATGAATGCTTCGCTCCACCGGGTTGTAGCTGATTGTCTTGGCGACATTAATTAGACGTCGCAGCTCATCCTGGTTCACTCGCAAGCGCTCCGCTGCCAGCAAAATGTCCTCCTTGAACGCACTCGTGTGCTGACGACACATCCTGATGTTGAGCTCGCTGCGCAGGTGTAAGACGAGTTCTCCTTCGACTTGAGCCTGTATCGTCCTGTACAGACGAACCCGTTCCTTGGAATCCAGCACGTTAGTCAGGAAAACGGGCAAACGTCTGCACACAATACTCCCTTCAGCTAGGCCGCTGATGATACGCCATTCGTCCTGCGTGCCTTTACGGAGGCGGCTTCTGCTATTGAATCTCGCCGGCTGTAGGCAGAGCGCACGCAAATTCTTGATGTCCTTCGCGTTGTACACGGCTGGATTGAACATAAATGGCTTGTACGTTTCCCGTTATCCAGTGTTATGGTTTGCGCCTTCCACTGCGCCGGAGGTCGGCGTGGTAGACGTCGTTTACGGGTTGAGTGGTGTCAACTTCGCCCATTTGACCTTGCTGATCATATTCTGTAAGATGGGCGTGAAGGACCAATTCGTGTTATACAGAGAGTGCGTCGCCTTCTTGGCCTGGGCCACCCATGCCTCGTAAGAAGCGTCGCACGCCACACATGCTTCCTCGAAATACCGAAACAGAACCTTTTTCTCCTCGTTGTGTTATTTAGGAAATCGCTTCTTGCCCGGCGGGACTAGCGCCGCGTCCACCACGACAGTGTCGTGGACTATCGCGAACAGTTCCGCAACAGTCGCCATCCATGCGTCGCGTGGAGGTCCCTGAGGAGCCGCTTTTCGCGCATCCACCACAGCCGCATACATTTCCTGTGGCTGCACCCCGCTGGTTGGCTGTAGCGGCGTCGCCTCTTTCGCCCCAGGGCGTACCTGTGGCTGACGCTGGCTGGGGCTTGCCAACGAGAGAGGCTTTTCAGTACAGTCCGTGCTGCTATCGTGATGCGTATGAGGGAGCGTTGTAGGGGGCTGCAGCTCATCGTCTGCCCCCGCGATACTGTGCAACTGGAGATCGCTCAATCCGTCAATACTACTCGGGGCTCCAGTAGAGGTAGGCTGAGTGCCAGGCTGCGCTTGCTGATTCGCGACGGTCGTGTCTGGCGGGACGCATTCCTGTGCGAGGAGCTCACCCATGTCGGGATCCGCCGCTCCACGCATGGTGCGTGTCGAATGAAGGAGTTCCAGGCTCAAGCGCTGAAGCAGGCACCGAGGTCGTGTACAGGTGTACTTTTCAACCTATCAGCTGACACGTGGATGATAAGGCTGTGCTGGGACTAAGCTAAATTGAAAAGTCACATCTTGCAACCTTAAACAGTTAAACTGACTGGTCTGCCTCTCTCTCTTACGATGCTACGACTTGTAGAATTGAAGACATGCAGCAAACGAGTTCTACGAAACTGAAGACAAGAATTGCAGATATTGCTTTCCTATTGAACCACTCCCTACTCTGTTGTATTCAAGCTGCGTGTACAAGATGAAAAGGAAAACGCTTTGCAACGTAAGGCTTACAAGCCAATTAGACTCTCATCTACGCCAACCACTTTTCTGACTCCCTAGGCAATATCTCGCTTGAGACGACCGAAACGGCCTTATAGGTGAGTGTAAATGCTGCGAACGCTCCGGATATAATGTGTACACCCGTTACTCCGCGTAGTTGCACGCCTTCCATGCTGCGACATAGATGCATGTGCAGCTTTCGATGTAACGGGGAACTTATGCTTGTATCGACACAGTACAAGAGACATACACCGACACGGTAGGCAGGTGCCTCGAGCCCCTCACGTGCACTGTACGTGCAGAGAAAGGTGACTCTACTAAACGGAGACTGTACTGGGACACACTTCTTACCAGATTGTTGGTTAGTCTTTGTACTGATACAGCACAAAGGTATGTGTTTCCCAGACCTCACGTACACGGTACGTGCAGAGGAAGAGAACGACTTGAGCGAGAAACTGCTCAGGGTCGGGGAAAAAGTTAAAGTATATTTAATGCCGTTAAGTCTCGTCCATAAACCTTCTTTATCCTCCTCACACTATGATAACTACAAGCTCCCAATGTCGAATCTCGCTCACCACCCATTGCGCGCGTTCAGCAGTGATTGGTGGTTTGTTTGTTTGATATCATGGCCCATAATATCAACTGATAGTGGAGCGTATTACATCTCAATGTGCTATTCCCTGGATATTGACTTGCAAGAGTAATATTGTAAAGATATGATCACTTAAGATAGTATTTACATCGACACAATTCATGCCAATGACATGTAACAGGATCACCGCGTTGTTTAGACTTTTAGGGGAGCCCAAACTTGATTACTTTACATCTTTATCAAGTTTCTAAAAATATGCCCCTTTTTGTATTACTTTAATTCAATTATACAACAAGTTCCTAATTTAGCTACAAACTCAACACCCAATGCCCGCACCTCGCAGCAATCGGTTGTTGAGTTGGCTGATATAATGGCTTTTTTATACGAAACGACAACAGCAGGGCCGAATATTACCTCTGAGGGACGTGTCCCTGCAATGTTTAATAAGCAAAGTAAGTGTTTTAAAAATAGTAACAGCTATGATAATATTCGTATTGACCCATTTTGGATGTCAAAGTTTGTAAAAAGTTCACCCCTTTACATTGGAACGATTTGATGATGGTGAAGCAGGCCTTCCAAAGATCTTACAATATGTAGGAAGGCTGCCTATGCACATCGTGGTTTTTATGAGATGTCGAATGGTGGCAATTGGTGAACACGTGGTTATCGACGCATCATTGTCTGGTACGTGCTGCGGTTCATGTTGCAGATACATCAACAGTTACATCGCTTTGCAGATTAGGTCCGTCACAAACGGCAAGATTGGACGTTTCGCGTCGATCGATGCATTGATAATGAGATGAATTTAGGAAGGGGTCAGTAGAAAAGGTACACAGATTGCAGGCTCAGCCTAACGAGTCCGTGAATTAAGGGTCCTATACTAATCACTTCGTATGTTACTCTCCAAAAAGTTGGCTTTACTTTACGGAACTACGTCTTTTTATCCGAAAAGTTGTACAAGAACTCGTACTTTTTATCTTCGACGACTACTGACCGGTTTTCCACAACTTCATGTCGACGGTTGAGTTTTTGCAATGCGCATAATCTCATAGTGTACCTGCAATGTCAACAGTTGTAGCAAGTATGGTAGACAGACCATGCGACGTTATAAGAGAACATTTGTCGTGGCGTGCGAGTAAATGGACTTAAACATAAGTAAATAAAAAGATTCTTTTTTTAGTCTGAAGCTCCAAATGGAAATTATCCATTTTTACGCAAGAAGTCTGTACAGATGAGCATTGACCAAAGCAAATACAGGTATAAATCCACAATTATAGTCTTATGCACACAAACACGCTGAAATACAAGCGATTGGCACATAACCACCATCTGATGTACCGGATGCGATCGGCACTGCATGCATTATCATTCTGTATGAAAAAGTTAGCAGGAAATGAGCTGTGTATGATTCTGGTCACACAAACGGCAGACGAGTGAAGGTCGTCAGCGCTCCTT
Organism: Hyaloperonospora brassicae; assembly: GCA_947650285.1. Taxonomy (NCBI): domain Eukaryota; phylum Oomycota; class Peronosporomycetes; order Peronosporales; family Peronosporaceae; genus Hyaloperonospora; species Hyaloperonospora brassicae. The sequence goes on along the minus strand of CANTFL010001342.1, from coordinate 686,454 downwards.
TGCACTAATCGCCCAGATGAAAACCTTAAATACTTTGGGGTCCTCGGACACGACCAACTCTGATATAATGATGCGTGTGCGTTTGATGTATACGATACGGATCGACGGCAACAGTGACCATCCAGTTGACATCATCTTTCAGTCTGCAAAGATCCACGTTCTTCATCTTTTTGCGCCTTGTTGTATGGGGTTGCTGCAACGCGACAGCGTGGTTTACATGAGGAGAAGAGGAATCCTTGCGAAAAAATCGCACTTCATGGAGTACGAGCACCCCCTATGCGCAGACCACAAAAGAAAAACCTTTGACCTGAACAAAGCACCGGATGCTGGTTGAATGTACTGTGTGTGTCTTAAATATATTCGCAACGTGCGCGAGAAAACTTCGTTAAAGCTGAAGCAATGCTCTGGCGAGTCATGCAACCTAAAGTGGCCAGACATGCTCTTGTTGTCGCCAAAGGCTGCGGTACGATCGATACGAATGAGAGTGTCTGCTGACCGAAGTTCGTGGTGTGCAACTCGGACAAGAAATCATATTTGCTACTCACTTGGTTCCGTATATACATTTACAAGCACTCGCGTCATCAAATCTCGTCCCAAACCTGCAGACGATGTATCAGATACTATGCTTACGATTTTTGGAGTTCACCCGTACATTTCTCTCCCACAATACTCAATAGCTTGATTACCATATCTGAAAGTAGATTTGCTTGATCAAATGACATGGACCTAAAACGATCCGTGCCTATCGTAGAAAACCCGCTGAGCAAGATAGAAGCATTTCAAGTTGAACGCATGTGCCAGCACAGTGGCAGCTTTTGTCAGAGAAGACGTTCCTCATATCGGAGCGACGCAAGGAGAGGAGTCTGTGGTCGTAGAAGAGGAGTGTCACAACCGTGTCGTGTCCGAACATTCCGAATCACCACTGCAAGGCTTGTTTACGAAATTCCCACGAGTCGAGGAACGTGACTACATGGTTTCTCCTACAGCAGTTTTATAGACGCGGATAACAACAATCGGGAAGACATGCTGTGTTGCGCCGCAATTCGTTTGCTGTGCAGGTGGTTCTCTCTATACCAATTGGATCAATCAAAAGAGAAAGAAACGACGAAGGGGCGAGGCGAGAAGGTCCTGTAGCATAATGTACTGTAGCAGAAGATCCTGTAGCAGCCTTGCAATAAAGACATTCGATGGACACCACTGGAAACTACGGGTGTCAAAAGTGTGTTTGCGTCTGACGGCTTTGCGACACGAGCAATGGCTATGTAATGCAGATGGCGCACACTATCGATCTGAAACTCGACGGAGGAGCAGAGTTCAAGACCTCGGTCCTAACGTTCGTGCGTCGTCAGTTGCTGACGCCAGCTGTTGCCACGTTGTACACGCGATTGACGAGAGCCGCGACTAATCGGTTTGAGACGTACATACGACGACGTCGTTGTCGCCTGTCCATATTCCGGTGTTTCGTTTGTTGAGGAAGGAGGTCGATCGAAAGACAAGAGGTAGAGCAGGGACCTTCGCATGGTCCATGTCCGTTACCTATCCGTTCTTATGAGGCAGAATCAAGGACGCGCTATCGAGCGTCTTTTTCATCAATGCTTTGCGTGGCTTTGCAGAGCGACGGTAGCTGCCAGGCCAAAAGATGACCGGTGCCGTCCCACGGTGGACAGTATCAGCTGCTCCCCTCCAGCTGCGTCAGATCGTGTTCGACATGTGCGCAAACGTGTGGAGAGCGTCCCGTTCAGGCAACGGTCGAAACAGGCTTCTTGAGGTACGACGAGGCTGCCTGTCCTGGTCGCACAACATGGGATACGACACAATGCTAAGTGATCGAAAGACGTGGGCAGGAGCGCTGTGGTCCAGGTGTCCACACAAAGCACTCAACCTGACGATTCTACTCATCCTGTCGCCCGATCCCGACCGAGCGTATGGCTTTCTTGATGCTCGAGCACTGCGGTCGCAAACTTTCATTCTGCTTTTTGCCGAAGACTGTCAAGTACACCACACCACGTCGAGCAATAGACCCGCGCCAACGAGGATGAAGGTCATCCTGTCCATCTTCATCGCTGCTGCTGCCTTCGATCCTGTGCGGAGCCAACTTGACATCGGCGTTTGCGGTGAAAGAACCATATGCTTTGGCATCGACTCGTATTTCGTTTATAAGTATTCGTCTGATTGTGTTGCTGCCAGTAGCGACGGGGGTGAACACGCAGTCTGCTGCGCGGAAAGCTGTCGCTTGACGGGCTGCCACGCGAATGGTGCTTGCCCTCCCGAAGAGGATCCTGCGTATGTTCGGAAAGTGGAAAAATACTGCCAGAAAACATCCAATCCCGGAAAAGACTACACGGATTGCGCCAGCAATTGCTGCTCTGCGAGCGCGTATGACGAATGTCCTAACCCTTGAGTTTCGCCTGGGGAGTAGCCAGCGGTCAGGGAGATGGCATGATCAGCCCTCTATCACACCATTCGAAAATGACGAAGACATGGGGTTCTCGGCGAGCTTGTGGTGCTGTGCGAGTCCATTGGCAACCGACGATGGCATCAGTTGACGTAAAATAGATGTAATACAAAGAAGTGTCCATTGTTTGCTAAACTGTCTTGTCATCTGTTGCGTCTTGTTGTGTTTGTGCCGCATCTTTAACGCAAGTAGTCGCCTCCGACCTGTCGGGCAGCATCTTCCGCCAGCGACCTATTATCAGATACGACTGTGCGACGCGTATGACGAAGCTCCTAGTAAGTTTGTGCGATTCAGGGTCGCCGAATCGAGTCGCTCAGCAGTTGCTGTGGCCCGCTCCTTATCGTTGGTACTCTTTGTTCTCTTAGGATCCTACAACGATGCAAAGACCCACTCATTCGCAAGCACTGAGTCATTGTGTAGTCGAAAGAGTTGCAAATCCTGTGTGCCACCTATAATTTGACGCGCTACTGACAGACTGCGTTGTGCATTGAACGATCGCCAAAAAGTGGTGACGTTTGTCAAATGCGTACTTACTTTGGCCTTGTCTGTGACGCACAGTCCATACAAACTGGGCAGAACAGTCGCCGACTACCGGTCCCACTCAAACACGAAACGCCTTATCCTTAGTCATTTCTGTCAAGACGACTAATGATGTGAGGTGAAGAAACTACAGCCATGGATGCTGTCCTACTTGATTGCGCCCTTCTACCGGTCTAATTCCAGAGGACACATCTACTATCCATTATATATCCGCTGCTGATGCGGTACAAAACGATGATCGAACACGTTGATCAGATTGTACAAAGAAAATCTACGAATGCACTCGATAGCGATGACTGGAAAAGGATGGCCGTAGTTCGAGGCAAGAACATAGGGATGCTGATGTATGTGTTGCTCTGTTTACCCAAGCAGCTCATACTACCAGTATCTTATCTGTGCTTGGAACGCACGTGGCCTGTCCGTCTGGACAAGATGTCAGCAGTATGTTTCCTTGCGCTGGACAACATCAAATCATCCAGAAATGTACCAAGCATCGAGCGACGTACGGTGCATTTGATACTCATGATACATTTGTCATGATTGGCGGTGAATTGCATTTATAATAAAACGTTGCACCGGGGTTGATAGTAGGCAGCGCTATCGGCTCTGTATGTAGATGATGTAACGAAGCCAGCCCATTACATGTCATGGATACTAAATATTTCAATTTGATTTTTATTCGATACATAATATTAATTAGGCTTATCGAAGAAGCATGCCCCCACAACAGAATCGCGGGGCGCCCGGACTAGCTGGCTGGGACCTAGAATATCCGGTATCGCCAACATCAGAAACACCCGTCGCGTGTGGGACAACAACCACGACCGGTCAGGGAATGTGAAGGCCGTAGCCGAAGAGGGCAGTATTAGGTCATCAGAAACACTGAAGAACCGGCTACAACGACAAAATAGATGTAAACGTTGATAGAAATAATCAATACCATCTGGATAAGAAAAAGCTGAAGGAATATTGCCTTCGAGGGAATATTATACGACCACCTCACCTTTTAGTTGCTATAGGCCATGATACCAACCAAATTTATTAGTAATCGCAGATAGGCGCGTACGATGGGTGGTGAGCGAAAAAATGCGTAAAAGTTTGTAGTTTAATATAGTTGGCGTAAGATCAAGGAGATTTCGTTCAAAGAAACAAAACTATATTAAATAAAGCTCGACATTCTTTCAACTCGGAGCATCCTTTGCTCGACTATGTCGCTTTCCTCCAGCGCCAGTTTGTACGTTACACCCGACAGCACAGACTCTTATATTGCACTAAATACAAGGGCTTATCAGCAAGCTAGTAAGAGATGGATGCGTGCGAGGTCCTCCAAACCTACTTCCACCTCGTATTCTTGATTCCACGCATCTTTTCAATACTGGTAGAATAGCATGCGTTTCAAACAGAAGTTAACTTAAATGCGTGCCGTTTCAATGGCCCCGGATACTGAATTGAATTCTCCTTGATCCCTCGATGAACGGACATCAATGTCAGGCCACTTCTGCCTTCTGTGAAGTTGTTATCCGTTCCTGACTGAAGCATGATCTTTTGTATAGCGATACCCTGTCCGCTGTACTGATTTTGATATTCGCGCCATAAAGTACCCGAACCAAGAATCCCGTACACTACACACCTGTATAAAGTCCATGCATCGCAGTCTCGAAAGTTGAAGATGTGAGTGGGTGTGCTGACGATGAGTAATGAAGTAAATGTATCTGCTCTTCGTTTGTGTGTGTCTCTTAGTCACGCCAGTCCATGGCACAGGTCCTGTTAGGTGCGATGTAGCCGAGCCTGTTTTCGATATTTGCGACTACAGTAGAACCCCTCTTAGATAATCCCTTTTTAGCTACTAACCCCTTGTAGTTATTAAACGTTTTCGGTCCAACGTTGGGCAAGAGAGGTAGACCACGTGACAACCCAGCCCCTCCTACCTAATATCCGGTGCTACCTAATAATGTTTTATTCGCCCGATTGTATGAGCTAATAGATGTTCTACTGTACATAGTTGGTGCCACTCTTTCGCTAAGTCACTGATTGCGGCTCCGCGAGAGTCTGTACGTCATACACACGTTCGTGAGTGGATTAGAATCTGGTGACTGCTGTACTATATTGTTTCTGACAGGCCACGAAGGTTCTGAAGTTCAGCTCAAGACCTTTCAGAGGTAAATTCTGATCTCACCTGCTGGGCTGTTGAGCGACATCTTGACAGATGGGACTAGAAAGTACGGACGCCACGTGAGGAGGTGATTGATGGAACGGAGAGAGACGGGCGTCGCATGACAAGTTGGCACGCGGGACGGGGGGATGAGAATGCTATATGCAACTTGACGCGGTCCAGTTGTAGTGATGTTAAAGGAGCATGTCGTAGTGCTGACAAACGAGGGTAGTTAACACGGAATATATCTTACGTTCACTTCTACCGATCTGGCTCCAAGTGCACGCTAACATCTGCATTCTAAGGGAAATGACAAACAGAGCCAAAGTCACTGTGCTCGACACGCGAGATCGGCGAAGGCGTCGCACGTCCGTCCATACAACACCAGCAGGTGTAGCCGTACCAGAAGGGTCCGTACGAGCGCAAACAGTCAGAAAGGGGGTAGGCCGCTGCCGGTAGACATACTTGGATTCGCACTGACGTGAAGTGGTGAAAGACATCTCTCGAAGAGGCGCTTTGCAGAGAGTTCTCGCGATGGGCGTACTTCCTCTTCAAGGTCGACTGCTCAACAACCTCCCAGATGATGCAGCAGCAGGTAAGGGTACGCCGTTCGGTTGATGTAATTTTTGCTTATCGCAACAGGATGCACGTTTATGTATTCCCGGATATGTTGCGCAACTCTTCTTTTTCGGGCGATAGCTTCGGTAAAACGGCAGTGCGTGCAGCGGACATGAATTCTTTTCGCGGCAAGCACTTCTTTTTGTCAAGGTGCAACAAATTCGTTGTGGTATGAGCTAGCATGTACGAAATACGCCAAGGCCGACCTGAGATCCTGTGGATGGAAGTTAATACGTACCAAAACGTTTTCAGACACCTATCGTCAAACAAGGTATTGCATCGACACGGAGACACCGGCATGCACAGCGCCTCCGTAACAGAAAGTTGATAAACATTGGCATACTAACTAAGTCGTCAACAGGCACTCTGGTGGCACAGGAAGATAGCATGTACGCTCCTTCATCTCGTAACTCCGTCTCGTCGATCACATTGTTGATACAATTGTTGTTGTTATGAGTTCTGTTGTTGACGCACACGCGAGAGCAGCCATCGCTCATCTTTACTGTTACTCTTCTTTTCCGCATCAGCAACATGTACGAGTTGCCTCATTACACAACAACAACGGAACAACTGTTTCTAGTGCATCTCACAAACAACCCAGCATCTGCAACCCCGGCCATTCGGAATAGGTATATGAACACCTACAGCTTAGTTCACTTCTATCGACTAAATGCCTCATATAAAACAACGAGTGCTAGACCTGGCTTCTCGATCTTTCTTTCTTTCGTTGTCTTCGAAAGGCGATACGAACATATCCTAGTAAAAGGTGGCGATCATAGACATTGTCTTTATATTTCACCCGCAAACACTTCTAGCACCTTCCTGTGCCGTGTTGGATGAGGTACTTGTACAGCGACAGCGCCGCTCATGAAACAAAGGAGGAAATATGCGAGCCGAGCCTCTTTTTCAGTACGGGTGCAGCACGACAGATCAGCATAGACCGAAAGAGGTGTTGTCTTAACTGAGAAAAGTACCGATACAAGTCGGTTGTACTGCATGTGCTGTAAATGTAGCTGTACTATGCGACAGAGCACTTCGGTAGGCTTCGAGCGGGGACTTTTACTACTACTACTACTACTACTACTACTACTACTACTACCTACTTCGGATCGCATGTGAGTCATGCAATCCAAAGTAGGCATGCATATGCTGTCTGTAAAGCGTTCGGTACGGTCAATACATGCATAATTGTCTGCTTATTGAAGTGCGTGGTGCACAACTGGAACAAGAAATCAAGTTGATGCTGCCTCGATTCCGTCCGTCTCCTTCCAAAGTCGCGAGTCGTCCAAATGCACGTGTGACACCTACAAAAGCTGTATTCGACTGCTTTGCTTACGAACAAAACTTTTGCCCGTAATCTCCTCTTACACAAGTACTTCGTATCAATCTGACCGACCCTATGGATTCCTTGTAGAAAATCGAAAAGCGTTTGAGAAAATACTAGTGAGTAATGTCGACAGATACGCTAAATACGCCATGCGACATCCTTGAATGGTACACTTATTAATCAACAGGTAAGTGGGCAGGATCGTCCTATAGGTCATGTATTGTTCGTGCGCAAGCGAGTTCAGATCGTGTTAGAATGCCCGGTAATGCTTGATTAATATTCTGGACAATGCTTTCTAGTATCGTTGACGGTGACAAAAACAGTAGTGCTGTACGTTAAGCGTTTACAGGAGCACGTGCCCATCTCGATCACTAAGCGAGTCATCAAAAGCGGTTGCAGTTCAGTAGCTGCACATTGATGCATCGAATGAGATGGGGGAGGGTATCGATTCGATTGCACGCGCTACTGAACACGTGCGGGTATGCACTTGACAATTATGGGAGGCGTACGCAAGACTTCTACAGTTGTGCTATGTTACGATGGACCAAATTATGCTTGCGCTGACACACCATTTCCTTTTGTCCCAGCTGATAAGCATCATGGTCGACTGTGGCTGCAACTTGATAGCGAAACGTAGGGTCCAGCTGGACGGCTCATCGTAATCTAGGTTATGTCAGACAGTATTGATCGGTATGAACGATGCAATATAATTCGTGTAACGGTGTGGGTCGGTTGCATGTCATTCATCTTGATTATGTCAATGCATGCATCATTTTAATCGATAATATTCGTCAATATTTCCTGACTAAGGAAATAGTGATGGAATAGTGCCTTTGAGGGTCATACCTGAGGTCGCTCCACTTATTGGTTGATATAGGCTATGATATTAGCCAAGTTGATCATCTGTCGCTGCTAGCCGCGCGCAATAGGTGGTTGGTGAGAAACCTATAGAGGAGATTGTGAATTAATATGGTCGAAGTAAGACAAAGAAGGTTTATTATGGAGTCTTAGCGATATTAGATACAGTTCTACTTTCCCCCTACTCTAATCACGCTTTTCTATGCTGTATCCGTCGCGCTTCCCCAACTCCCACGTGTACGTGACGTTCGAAGTCACGAACCCTTGCATTGAAATGAAACACAAGGGCTTGCCAGTATTTGGTAAGAGCGACCCCCTACAGTTCGGGTCGATCAATACGATAATTGAAACGGGACGCGCTAAGCTTGTACTGACAAATTACAAGCTACGTACAACATCACAGTGTGGATAGGAGCCTGTAAAGCTCGCGTAACTGTATGTGCAGAGGAAGGATTAATCTTCAACGAACACGTTGGATGGAAGGAAAGAGTAGAATTGTATTAAATGTAATCAAGTTGAATAAACTCGCTTTCCATCGTACTTAAATCATATTAAACTTCAAACACCGAATGTGGCTACCCATTTACTACCCGTTGCGCGCGTCTAGCAGTGATTGGTGGTTAGTTTCGCTGACATAATGGCCTATATCAACCAATACATGGAGCGATGCTAGAATATCTACAATAGTATTACTCCCCATATGTTGACGCGCAAGAGTGGGTCTTGTAAATTATCACCAATCGAGATAATGTTTCAGTTGACCCATTTGTTTGGTGTCGATTCTATGAAGCAGGCTCACCCCGTCCGAATAACGTATTTGACTGCGTATGAACAAATCGATGGCTGGCTTTTATTTTGCTGTATAAAGAAGACACCACCCAGCATCGCAGTAGGTAAAACGCACCTTTTTGTATCGAAGGAATGGCTCGTTACGCTTCACGACATGACGTGGCTTAACAAGATATCCGTGATCAGCAGTGACGCATTCATCGATGGCATCAACCAGCCAACTGAACACAGCTCAATACAGTCGTCGTCTCGGTCGGGTTCCCGTAGATACATTGAATCTCGCTTGGTAGCAACGAAGAGATGTCGAGTCGATGATAGCACATGGTACTGATAAATCGAGTGGCCTGTCAACCTATAAGAGCTCTTCGTTGAGTGATGCGGAAATGTCGATACTTTCTGTCGTGGTGGGCATGTACAATACATATTTTCTATGGTAAGCATCGTTGTATCACATCTTGATGATACTTTCCATTTGTATCACCAGATGCAAAACCTCTTGTGAACAGCACATCATCTGAACCAAGACCCAGCAGAGTTCTCATGATCGGTGTGTAAACATGTGCAATATCTTTTGTACCTGCCAGGCTGTTGCCTCGTTTCGAGCCCATGAAACGACAGCTTCATCTTGCGATGCGCGGCACCATGCGAGATGGCGCAATGATCGTTTGTACCGAACAGGTACGATAAAGCCAACAATATCTACCCTGGTGAGCAAACAGATCAGCAAGCAAGTATAAAGCAACATGATACGCCGGATACATATAGTCTACCGTAACATTGACTAGCTTGTTCATGCGCGACCCGACGTACTACTCGAAAGTTGCCGAACGATGCAACATGTTTGCTGCAGCATGAGTTAGCAGTGTGCTCGATTGCGCATATTGAATCCCATAAGCATTATGCGATCTACGGTGATCTCGCGTGGCGCATCTCGCACCAAAGCCTCATTCATACGTCTTGAGTATTCGAGTTTTGGTCAGACCTGTAAAGTAGTCCACAAAGTCTGAGCGACGATAGTTACATGGAGATGTCGTATGCATGTGTCGATACATGGCTCGATCGCTGCTCACGTTGTAACGAACTGGTGCACAAACATCACGTTATAAAACTCATTACTTGGTTGCTGCACGTGTTTTGATGAACTGGACTCATTCTGCTGTACCACAACCAATCTCAGGAAGCTGATGGACTTAGGTTGTTTGTAAGCAAAACGATTCTACCAACAAATGATGAGGAGTCATTGGTCAATGTGACGTCACCATAGACAGTCATAGCACGTACTTTATACATCCAGTGACTTGCTCCTAGATTTGTTGACGTCAATCGGCGCGATGTGGCCTCGCCTGTAGCCATTAAATTCGAAGGTATCATTGGAAAAATTAAACCTAAAATAGAAATTAAAAATTTTTTATTATTCCAATTTCCACCTAATAAACGTCCTTTAATAGAATTCGCCACGATAACCGGATGCGGTCGAGAGCTGGACAATGCGTCTTGTTGCGTAGCGTTTTCATCGCACGCGCTCACACAATTGGCTTCTTACCTGACTTCCCTTTCAGCTCGAAAATATGTCTACACTTCAGCTTAGCACGCTTCTTCTCCTTTCGTGGCTTCATGTAAAAAGCTGCAGCCCTCCATTATTGCTTTCCCGCGTGCGCACTCCAACCTCCATCGCGTAGGCTTCCTAGATCCATCGCATAGGCTTCCCAGATGCTACATCAAGACACCTACACGGTTTCTCGCGTCTTCCTCATACAGCAAGTTATGGCGCTATATTCGGGACAATACCTGACACTAGCGCAGCAGTGACGGTCTTCCATATCCCCATCATCCACTATGCAATCAATGTGGGCGTGACTGGGCGACGCGAAGATACCCTCCACTCTTGAGAAATTTCGCGCGGTAGCCGGTCGCGCGAAGCACTTACTCCGTGAAGTGTCAGGGTCTGTCGAGCAAGTTGCTCGAAAAGCAGCTACCCAATGAATACGACGCTTTTACGCCACATCGGATAAGCATGACACAGATGTCTCTTATTGGAGCTGGGAAGCGCTGGCTACAAGCGCACGACATTAGCTGTGTAGCCAACCTGTGTGTTGACACGTGTGTAGCTACAAGTGCAGACTGAGATGACCAACTTTAACACGTGGAAGGCGAACCGAGACCTGATGGTCAGAACGTCAGGGCAGGAGAGGTGCTGGCTCGCGATGAGTCAAAGAATGGAGTGTCGATTCTGCAGACCGATGAGTCTCTGATGTGGATGAGCTGGTGGCAGATCCAACGACCCAGCAAGTGCGGCATGGCTTCGTCAGGGACGAGTCTAGTTATTGCTGCCCTCGTCGTACTGGCAGTTGTAGGCATATATAATTCCTCCAGCCGAAATCACGCATATGCTGCTCGTTTGCTGTATGCGACTCGAGTGATGATGCTCGCCGCCTTCAAATGTAGTGGCAGCTTCTTCGTAATCGAAGTCATTGCTCATACTAGAGCGATGCACGAAGAGGAGGAGTACAAGGTGCAACAAAGCGAAATGTGACGAAAGTGTCGTGTGCAGATGTTTCGAGTCACCAATGCAAGGTCAGTTCGACATCTGCACGACCGGATGACGTGGCTCGATGGTTGCTCCTACGACAGTTATGAGGACGTGGCTTTTGCAGAACTTGCGAATACATGCTGTGTTCCACTGCAAACTGTTTATTCCATATGCTCTCTACAAAAAGGGCATCCATGAAAACGAGGAAGAAACGGCAAAGGGTGAGGAGAGAAGAAGGGCCTGTAGCAGCCTTGCAATAAAGACATTCGATGGACACCACTGGAAACTACGGGTGTCAAAAGTGTGTTTGCGTCTGACGGCTTTGCGACACGAGCAATGGCTATGTAATGCAGATGGCGCACACTATCGATCTGAAACTCGACGGAGGAGCAGAGTTCAAGACCTCGGTCCTAACGTTCGTGCGTCGTCAGTTGCTGACGCCAACTGTTGCCACGTTGTACACGCGATTGACGAGAGCCGCGACTAATCGGTTTGAGACGTACATACGACGACGTCGTTGTCGCCTGTCCATATGCCGGTGTTTCGTTTGTTGAGGAAGGAGGTCGATCGAAAGACAAGAGGTAGAGCAGGGACCTTCGCATGGTCCATGTCCGTTACCTATCCGTTCTTATGAGGCAGAATCAAGGACGCGCTATCGAGCGTCTTTTTCATCAATGCTTTTCGCGGCTTTGCAGAGCGACGGTAGCTGCCAGGCCAAAAGATGGCTGCGACCGAAAGCGATGTCCGAATACCCGTACCAGGCGATCCGAATGTCATGTGCATTGCAGTACTTCGAGGCCACTGTCGGTCTGTTTTCAGATGAAGAACGCCGCCGTCATCAGAGTTCTATCGACTCCATCGACGACAGGTCCGCATGGTTTCGACGAAATCCCTCTCTCTACATGCTCATGTACAAACGGACGTTCGTGACGTCTGACACCGGTGCCGTCCCACAGTGGACAGTACCAGCTGCTCCCCTCCAGCTGCGTCAGATCGTGTTCGACATGTGCGCAAACGTGTGGAGAGCGTCCCGTTCAGGCAACGGTCGAAACAGGCTTCTTGAGGTACGACGAGGCTGCCTGTCATGGTCGCACAACATGGGATACGACACAATGCTAAGTGATCGAAAGATGTGGGCAGGAGCGCTGTGGTCCAGATGTCCACACAAAGCACTCAACCTGACGATTCTACTCATCCTGTCGCCCGATCCCGACCGAGCGTGTGGCTTTCTTGATGCTCGAGCACTGCGGTCGCAAACTTTCATTCTGCTTTTTGCCGAAGACTGTCGAGCACACCACACAAGGTCAAGCAATAGACCCGCGTCAACGAGGATGAAGGTCATCCTGTCCATCTTCATCGCTGCTGCTGCCTTCGATCCTGTGTGGAGCGAACATATCAACGGCATTTGCGGGCCAAGAAATTCATGCAAGGGTGTCGACTCCGATTATGTTAAGCATTTTTCGAACGCCTGTTCTGCTAAAAGTAGCGACGAGGGTGAAAACGCAGTCTGCTGCGCGGACAGCTGTCGCTTGACGGACTGCATGGAAGCTTGCTCCCATAGCACCGAACCGGCTTCGTATATCGAAGGAGTGGCAGCATACTGCCAGGAGACAACCCAACCTGGAACTGACTTCCCGACTTGCTGCACCAATTTCTGCTAGAACTACGCTGACGAATGCCCTAAGCGTCGTATTTCGCCTGGGGATTCTCTGGCGGTATGATCAGCCCTCTATCACACCATCACTTGGAGAGCCATTCGAAAATGACGAAGACATGGGGTTCTCGGCGAGCTTGTGGTGCTGTGCGAGTCCATTGGCAACCGACGACGGCATCAGTTGACGTAAAATAGATGTAATACAAAGAAGTGTCCATTGTTTGCTAAACTGTCTTGTCATCTGTTGCGTCTTGTTGTGTTTGTGCCGCATCTTTAACGCAAGTAGTCGCCTCCGACCTGTCGGGCAGCATCTTCCGCCAGCGACCTATTATCAGATACGACTGTGCGACGCGTATGACGAAGCTCCTAGTAAGTTTGTGCGATTCAGGGTCGCCGAATCGAGTCGCTCAGCAGTTTCTATGGCCCGCTCCTTATCGTTGGTACTCTTTGTTCTCTTAGGATCCTACAACGATGCAAAGACCCACTCATTCGCAAGCACTGAGTCATTGTGTAGTCGAAAGAGTTGCAAATCCTGTGTGCCACCTATAATTTGACGCGCTACTGACAGACTGCATTGTGCATTGAACGATCGCCAAAAAGTGGTGACGTTTGTCAAATGCGTACTTACTTTGGCCTTGTCTGTGACGCACAGTCCATACAAACTGGGCAGAACAGTCGCCAACTACCGGTCCCACTCAAACACGAAACGCCTTATCCTTAGTCATTTCTGTCAAGAAGACTAATGATGTGAGGTGAAGAAACTACAGCCATGGATGCTGTCCTACTTGATTGCGCCCTTCTACCGGTCTAATTCCAGAGGATACATCTACTATCCATTATATATCCGCTGCTGATGCGGTACAAAACGATGATCGAACACGTTGATCAGATTGTACAAAGAAAATCTACGAATGCACTCGATAGCGATGACTGGAAAAGGATGGCCGCAGTTCGAGGCAAGAACATAGGGATGCTGAGGTACGTGTTGCTCTGTTTACCCAAGCAGCTCATACTACCAGTATATTTTCTGTGCTTGGAACGCACATGGCCTGTCCGTCTGGACAAGATGTCAGCAGTATGTTTCCTTGCGCTGGACATTATTAAAAGCATCCATAGTGAGTGAGCCTCATTGAGGTATTTATATATCTAATGGCAGGTTCGGGTTGCAACGCCATACCCAAAGTGGGGCTCGCTATCCTAGTCTCCAGCCGGGACAACAGGGCTCGGTCTGCGAAGGGGAGCGTAAACGCAAGTCAAGTGCTGATTTCGAACACAGCCACGGCTGCACATCATTGTAAAGATGTCTGTCGTCTGTCGAGGTCTTTCTCTCTCTCTCTCTCTCTCTTTCTCATGGAGGGACGGTTATTATGCGCACATGACGTCTGCGACGCGCGCGATTCCATGGCGACATTCGCAGCCCTGTCCGCCATCTTGTTGTGAGCGCGGTAGTGATGCGTTCAGCTGTCTACACCCAGTATATCCGCACACCGCCGAGCTAGGTGGTAGAGACGGCGAAGGCGAGGATTATGCGGCCGTCGGTACCGCCGCATATGCTTGATAATCATGGCGCTGTATCCCGCCACATGCAGTGACGCCATATGATCTGTGACCGCTCGACGGAGCCCGTGGATGAGGCCCCAGTACTCTGCCGTGTTGTTGGTCGTGTCAGTCTAAGCGTAGGACATGCTCGCTACCCAGGCTACCTCTTCCACTTGCGTGTACGTGTCAACGTGTACCACAACCGTGCTGGAAGACGAGGCACGGCACCTGACGGGTAGGGTGGAGAAGCTGTGCGGGAGAGAGACAGTTGAGAAGATGTGTGAAAGAGGGACAACGGAGACAACGTGCAGCTTGCAGAACTCCTGAGATAGTGAAGAGCATCTGCACGCAGTGTATAGTGAGATCAATAGTATATTTTGCGCGAATCTCAATCACACAATACACTCTGACAAACCACATCGACCGCGCACTCGTTTAATTCTTTGCACGCGGATGGAAAGTCAACAGGTTATGAGCCCTAGTAGAAACGTTGAGTGCGCGAGCGCCGTCCAACACGCAGCGGCAGTACCGACGGCGAGGCGTCGCAACACGCATAGGTCGCGCAGACACCTCCGGCTGGATCGAGCGACAACAGCGGAGATGATATGCGACCCGAGCTCGCGCTTGCCATGGAACAGCGAGCTGCGACGGTAGCACGGCTTGAGGAACCCGAGAGAGAACGACTCGAGGAACCCGAGAGAGAACGACTGACTTTCCCGGCACCGACAGGAACAACGTTTGGTGCAGGCAGGACCAATTCAAGAGCTCTGTGCCAACGACGAGAGCAGCAGAGACGTTCAGATCCCCGTCCGTACGAATGACGCATGTGAGACCCATGGAGGTTGACGACGTCCACGACGTCTTTGGGACTGAGTCCATAAAACGCAACGCGAGCGTCAGGACGAAAAGAATAGCGCTACGACAATAGCAGCAGCAGCACTTCCAACAACTTGCGGCCGCGCGCGAAGTTCTGCGAGTCGCTGCAGAAGCCGAAGGCATGCAGCTGCGAGCCGTGGCAGAAGAACAAGAGACACAGAAATCGGAGCAGCGAGATCCTATCCAAGCTGCACACGGACAACTGAGCAGGTCTAACGACACCTGCTGAGCAAAGCAGAGCTCCAGAGGCAACGACGAGAAACGCTGGCGGCGCAGCTGAAGCTCAAGGGCGCGAAGTCGCGCAATTCCAAGCACGTCTGCAATTGGAGCGAGAAGCGCTTGCACTTCAACACGACCAGCAGACCCGCGTAGCTCAAGAGAGAGAGCAGATTCTCTTTCGGCACAAGCAAGATGTCTTACACGAGAAGAACCGACAACGCGAGCGAGAGATCGAGCTTGCCGAGCAATTGAGAGCGGCTGGAGAAGGGCACCGCGCACTTGAAATAGCGCTAGCGGCGCAAGAGCGGCGCGTGAAAGAGGAGCAGCAGACGCTCGAGGCGAGGCTTGGAGAAAAATCCAGACGTGTCAACCTGGACCAAGCAAATGCGGGTCGCGCGTGGCAGCATGCGCAGCACAACACAGCAGACATCGAGCGTCTTGTGCGTGAGGCGGACGAACGAGGTAATTCGAGAGCGACGCACGAAGCCGCAGCACGCCTGACCCCGGCACGCGAAGCAGTGGCACGCGATGAAACGAGCCGCGCAGCCGCTCAAGCGAGTCTACGTCCAGGCGTAATTGTGCCGACTGGAGGAACGCTCTTCAGCGGATTGACTCGTTTGCCGCTGGCTAAGACTGCTAAACTCGACATTTGCGTGTTCAACGGCAAGGAGATCCACATGGGCTTGGGCGGCGGGTTCGAGCACTGGGGCCGCGCGTTTCGGTAACGAGCTCAAAATGGCTATAGAGGCGTGCAGCTACGCGTGGCCGAAGAAGCACAAAATCAGCAAACTTGGCGGGTGTCTCCGAGGAAAAGCTGAATAGTTCTTTCATGGACTCAGGGACGAGTGGTGGGACACGATAAAAACGCTTTCCTACGCGATGGAGGAGATGGAATCGGCCTTCTTGCGCATCTTCACTAGCGCACAAGTGTCCGAGTTCTTTGACAGGCGCAAAAACAGCAACGACACCTGGAATAAACACTATCTCTACCTCATGGCGGTGAGAAATGCCACGGGTACGTCGGCGTCATTGTTACCGGAAAGCCTCGTTATACGTGCCAGCCCAGAGCTGCGACCTGTCCTCGCAAGCCAGCACGACCGAAAGCGCACCGACTTTGTGATCCACGCGCTTGAAATCACGCAGTGGGCGCAAAATTATGAGTACAATAAGAAACGGGCGCCTCGCCCAGCCAAAGCTGCAGTAGCATCAGCGACCTCCACGGCACGCACGGACACCAATGTGTGCAACATCTGTAGCACAGTCGGGCACATCGCGCGCACGTGTCCCAGTCGTCCAAAGAACGAGAACGACGAAGATACGCCTCGATGGGCGCTTGCTGAACTCGCCGAAGGTTGCCTAACGGATGAGGACTGGAATGTCGACTCAGGCGCCAGTACCCACCTCATCAAACACAGCAGCATGCTGTATGAATGGGACGAGTGGGGCTACCCTAATGGTGCGACGATGCCTGACAAAAGTACGCTGCGGGTGACGCGACGCGGCAAAGCGCGCCTGCGCGTGAAGGTGGACGGTGAAACATACTGGGTCGACCTGCGCAACGTCAACTACGCGCCTAAGCTGGCCGTTAACCTCATCTCCCTCGGCACGATCATGCTACAGGGCTGCCGCCTCGCCGACAAGAGCAACAGGCACGCAGTGATGATCGTCAAAGACGTCATGATGTACGTTCAGATCAAACAGAATGTCCTTGTCGTCGACCGTGGGCACGTGAAGCAACGAGCAAGCGGGTTGAAGGAAGTGATAATGCACGCGATCGACGAGTCGCAGTTTCGAGAGGCGACAGTGCAGACAGGGAGCTTGATGAGCTTCCACAGGCGCTTTGGTCACCTGGATTACGACGACATTGAGCGACTCGTCGCGAATCTGGCGAACGGACTCAAGCTCACAGACAAAGTGAGGGAGAATTGATTGACATGCTCCGAGGTCAAAAAGTCCAAGTCGGTACAGCCCAAGAAGGATAGCGGTCTCAACGCGCATATTGAAGTGGTCGGTGGGGTCAATTGCAGTGACCTCAAAGGTTCCATCACGCCTATGGACAAGCAGAAAATCAATACTTGATTAATTTTATCGATCACAAATCCAAATACGTGCGTTTATTCGTTGCACAGTCCAAGGACGAAGCCGCACGAAAGTTCTAGCACTTTATGGTCTTTTTTTGAAAGACAATTCAACAAGCGAGTCTACATGTTGCGGAAGGATGGAGGATGTATCGGGGTTACACGTCGACTGGTAGTCGACAATAGGTGTGGTACACACAAGGGATGGGATCCCCTTAAAAGTAATATTAGAACACAAGTATCAATTGTTGAAGACTGATGTCTGTCAACAATTGATTAAGAGATCTTTTAATAGGTTTATTTAGGACACAAGTGAGTAGGTTATTTACTTAGTTCTGAGGTGTTCTTTTAGGTTAAAAGAAGAAATAAAATTCAGTTCCCATTTTGATCAATATAAGACACGTGCCTTGAGAGGCGTCTTGATCGGAAGAGCTAGCAACGCCTGTAAAGGTAGCTGCTCTTGAGCACTCTGTGTTGTGATTCTCTTGAATCGTTTGGTCCTCCTGGAACAGGTACCGTAAGCTCTCTGAGCTTGTTGACTCTCTGAGTCGGGTTCGTAGAACCAAAGTTTCTCGTAGAGCTGTTGGCTCTTTGAGTCGGGTTCGTAGAAACAAAGTTGCTCATTGATCGTTAAGGCTTCCTCTGACTTAAGGAGCTGTGTAGCTCCGCTACATTGGTAGCACTCGGAGTCAATCTAGACCTCTTCTGTCAGCAAACGGGCATCGGCAGACAAACCACTGAGCACATCACGTCGGCGTCGAACGGAAAGGCCGAGCGAATGCACCGAACCTTTATGAATATGGTTCGGTGCATGCTCTTCGGTTGTGGACTTCCGCTTAGCTACTGGGGATACGCCGCGTATTCCGCTGCGTACGTGTTGAACAGGATGCCGACTCGCGTCGATCTAGACCGCTAATCTCCTCTGGAACTGCCCACGAAGAAGCCAGTGAGTGTTGTGGACGTGGTTGTGTGCGGCTCGCCTTGCAAGGTATACCAGAACCCAACAAAATTGTCGCTGGGAAATCTTGGAGCACCAGGGGTTATTGTCTTAAAAAACGAAGAAAAAAGGGGTACAAGGTACTGATTCCCGGAAAGCGGGTCGTGGTGATTACTCGACACGTGAACCAAATCGAAATTCTGACAGCTGACGCAAACAAGCAGCTGAGACAGGTGCTAGAGTCAGAAGCTGACGACGAGCTCGAGTAACTAGCAGATGAACGAGAAGAAAGTAGACGATGGAAGGAGTCAAACGGCGAGCGCCCGGGCGAACGCGCTGCCGCACAACCCGCGTCGACACCAACAACGACGTCTCCGTCGCAGAAACAAACGCGCGCGAAACGCGACAAGTAGTTAAAGTAGAAGTCTAAAGAGACCAGACCAGCAAAGGCCTCTGACGCAGAGGAAGAGGTATTAGATGAAGATGACGACGATAGAACAAGTATTTCGCGCAGTTCTGGACTTGTGAGAACGACGTCGGAGAAGCAGAAGGAAGCCGACGATGCGAAAGAGCCATCGCGACGCGAACCGCGAGAGCTAGTTGCCGCCGCGACGCTGTTTCAATCGGTTTTGATGTCCGCATTAGGGGCGGGGAAGGAGCGGTACACAAAATTGCCCGATTCGAAGACGTACAAGGCGTCGCGCGCACTTCCAGACGCGCACCTCTGGGCCCAGGCGATGTACGACGAGATCGCTTCGCTGGAAACAAACAACACGTGGCAGGTGATCAAACGCGAGAAGCACATTCACGTGCTCCGCAACAAGTGGGTTCTCACAAAAAAGATGAATGGAAGCGGGTCCATCGAACGCTACAAAGCAAGGCTTGTATCAGGAGGTGACGATCGAGTGCTTGAACGATACTACAACCTGACATTTGCATCTGTCTTGGACATGCCAAGCGGCAAGATCATTCTCGCGGTCGCCCGGATCTGGAACGTGCGCGCGCGACACTTTGACGTCCTGAGCGCCTACCTGAAGGCCTACAAGGAGGAGGAGATCGAGGTTCACATGCGCGTTCCAGAAGGAATGACGATCAGTGATAGTCAGCAGCAGAAGCTTAACGTGGAGAACGCCGGCGAAACGTGCCTGTGGCTCATCAAGAGCCTTTACGGGCTCAAGCAGGCTGGCCGACTGTGGGACCAGTTACTCGACCAAACTCTGAAATACGCCGATTTCTCACAATCAGTCACGGACTCATGTGTATACGTGAATCCAACAGCCGAAGGCACGACAGTAGTGGGAGTGTATGTCGACGACCTGCTTGCAACCGCGACGAGCGACGAGCTGCTTGACGCCTTTGGCGCGGCGATGCAGAGTCTAGAGCTCAAGTGCCTCGATAACTTTCTGGGCATGCGCATCGGGTAGGACGACTTGCACGGGTACGCCGTCGACCAAGAGCAAATAATAACCGAACTACTTCACACGAACCGTCTGGAGAAGGCGAACGCAGTGCGCTTACCAAGGAGTGACGAAGCGTCGATCGAGTCAGAGTGCACCGACGCGCAGCCGCTTCCCGACTGTGGAGCCGGCACTTCAGAACGACCGACGATCAAGAGTTTCCAGGTCCTTGTCGGGAGCCTGCTGTGTGTCGCACGATGCAGGGGACCCGACATCGCGTACGCGGTTCAACGCGCGACACGCCGCAGCCACGCGCCCAGCGACCACGACATGTAGCTCGCGCATCGAACGCTGAGGTACCTCGCTGGCACGGCTGCACTGAAGCTGCACATGGGCGGCGTGTCGAGTGCTAATGAAGTGAGACTCACTAGCTACACCGACGCGGATTACGCGGTCGACAAGGCCACGCGAAATTCGATCAGCGGTGCGGTGCTGCTCGTCGACGGGATGTCCGTTAGATGTCAAGTCAAGCAACAGTTCTTCAGTCGCGCTCTCAGCTGCGGAAGCCGAGTTCGTGGCAGCAGCTGTTGGTGCGAAGGAGCTCCTAGGCATAAAGAGCCTACTTCGTGAGATGAACGTGAGTATGAAGTTGCCGATGCAGATGATGGTAGACCACCAAGCTGCAAACAAGAAGATCGACAACAAACCGTGTCGAGCGCGCAGAATCACGTCGACGTGCAAATGAAGCTCGTACGCAACACGAGCTCCAAAGGCATCGTGAAGCCCGAGTACCTCGCGACCAACGAGATGATCGCGGATCCATTGACGAAAAGTGTCCTGGCGCCAAGAGTGGCCGACCTACGTGAGATGCTGGGATCGCGGTAAGTGCGGTGCCGCTGGAGGAGTGCTGGAAGACGAGGCACGGCACCTGACGGGAAGGGTGGAGAAGCTGTGCGTAAGAGAGAAAGTTGAGCAGATGTGCGAAAGAGATACAGCGGAGACAGCGTGCAGCTTGCAGAACTCCTGAGATAGTGAAGAGCATCTGCACGCAGTGTATAGTGAGATCAATAGTATATTTTGCGCGAATCTCAATCACACAATACCGTCTGGAACGACCGCATCGACCGCGCACTCGTTTCTTTCTTTGCACGCGGATGCAAAGTCAACAAACCGAATTTAACCCACTTGGTCCTGGATTTCCCGTGAGCCGCCGTCAAAAAAGAAAAGATAGAGGCTACGACCGCAGACTAGTTGCTGGTGAATAATCGGCCCAGGCTGCTCGATCAGGCTCTCAGGCAGTGCTCCTATCACGGCTCCATTTGAAGCATCTTGTACACTTAAATCGTACTCGTATGTCAGCAACTGAAATTAGCGCAATGCATTGTCGACCCTAGCATTGATTATAGCCTGTAGCGTGGACTGATCCGCATCTTGCTCACGGAGAAGCCGTAGGCGCGCGCATCAAATGGTATGGATCGTAGTCGCTTCCGTTAATCGCCATAGAGCGCTGTTCACCTCAAACAAGACGTCACGATTTTCATTACCAGCCGCATTTAGACGGTCGCATACCGCCTGCCAAGCGCGTGACGGCGTGTCGACAACGACCAAGCTAAAACACGGTTCGAAGAGAACCTCCGGCACATTCTCCCTTAGCCGTCGCCATCCGGCACCAAATTCACCTCACGCCACCTTCGCCACCGGGTTTTCCCAGAAGACACGCTGGACTGTAGCGGGTACGTCACGCAGGCACAAAGTGTGTGGACAGGACCGGTCATTGTGCACATAATTCTAGAGATTAAGCTTATTCGCCTTAATTCTGTAGATCGTATGTACCGTGGTATCCCCCACTCCTATCACTGCGCGGATGTTACTCCACTAGAGCTGCTCGACCAAGTTCTCCATGTCACTGTTGGTGACAGCCTGCTCAGCGATCGCTCGGTCTCTGTAGTGCTTCCATTCCTAATCTCAATGTATTGCCGCGGCCGCCTCGTACGTCTTCCACTTGGGACGCCATCCCGCGCCTATGTGCAGCTGTACGAGTCGAGACAGTGCCGGGTGTTCGTGAAAAAGAAGTTCACGGCTGCCGACGTCGGATATATCTTGTCTCTCGCAGTCATAGCGCGACTAGACTGGACGTGCCGGCTAGTCTAAAGTAGCGTTCGAGTAGATGACACCGTCTGCGTTGTCGGCGAGGATCCACGAGTGATGTCAAGACACGCCTGTTCCTATCCGCCTCAGGTGCGTCGTTGCGTGAGGCCGAGGCACGATCTCCGGATAGTTACACACCATAGCATTTCATAAATCTGACACTGCCCGCTGCACCGCCTGAGTGCGGGTTTGCCGTATCTCAAACCCGATCGTTCCATCTCCCATCCACGCCCAGCTGAGGAGGCCGCGAAGCTTAAGCCATTTGTCTCTTTTCCGCGTTAGGCTGATATCTAATGGCCCCTCTTTGCCGTTAATAATCCAATGTCGCGTGTCTAGTTGCACGCGGTCGAGCCATTCAGGACAAAAAATTCCACTCAGCCGTCGACGCCGGAAAATAACTGCGTAAGAGGGCTTATCGTGTCGCTATCGACGACTACTTGCAAGCTATCGCCCTCCCATTGTGCAGCGTACAGATGTCGCCGAAAGAGAGACTCCGTAGTAGCCACAAAACCAGCACGTGATGAATCGATAGTGGAGAAGTGCATGTGACGCACCATGTCCGCCCCATTTGTCCTCATGGTGTCCGTGACCCGAAATTCTGCCCGATGCGCACCCTGAATTGCCGAAGTATGATGAAAGTCGACTCCCACTCGAGCTACCAACAAGATGTCGCCCAAGATCCGAGCCTGACCCTTCGAACCTGCCGCCCATTTACCCACAGCTGTGGCTGTCATCGCCAGCAAGTCCATCTCAACGTAAGGCAATGCGAGGCCTCCATCGCGAATACAAAGACCGGCATGCGCCTCGCCCATCCACGCTCGAGCTGGCGATCCAGCTCGCATCCCCAAGACGAAACAATTAACCAGCTGTTGTAGTCAAGACACGATACTTCGAGCTGGCCACGAGTGTCGGGTCAGGAACGTGACCTTAGGAACGACAATAGCTGCCGCCAGCTTTTCAAAAGCATCCAGAAGTTTACCAAACATCGATCGACACACGGTGCATTTGATACTCATGATATATTCGTCACGATCGGCAGTGAACTGCAGTGAGTAAGATATTGTACCGGGGTTGATAGTAGGCAGCGCCATCGACTATATATGTAAAATGACAGATTTATGCGAGCATCGCCACCCGTACTCCCGCTTCGTATTTTTTTATTCGACACATTATTGCGATACTGGTGGAGTAGCATGCATATAAAGCACAAGTTAATCTACTTATTGAGCGAGCAGCAGCTATATACAATGTTGACCCGTGCACTGAAACATTGAAGTACTTGCTGGAGTGTCTGAAAATCTCTAGGAGAGGTCTCGATTGGGTGCATGGAGCTAAAACTACGTATATGCGATCAAGCAGTTGCATAGGTCTACGAAGACGTGACGTACCAGACGCTACGGCATCTTTGACTTGCGTGTAAAATTAGCTCGATTGCTTTAGTCAAGCGAATGAGGAGCGTGACGGACAATACACATGCCCATTCACGATCCTGATTTGTAAGGAACATCAAGGCTCGACAAACTGAAGTTAAAGCGCAACCGATTCGGTGATCCCGGTCGCTGAGGTAGGCCATCCGTGATACCTGTATGGATGATAGCGAGTAGCTGTGTAGAACAATCGCTAGCCTTTGCGATGTTGTTTCCAGACCCTGGCTGAGGCATTATGGTGTGCATACCACAAAACCGTCAGCTATATTAATTTTAAGATTCGAGCATCCAGGTACAAGCCGAGAATGTGGATTAATGCACACCCGGGTCAATAAATTATCGAATGTGGGAGATGTTTTCCGAATGAGCCCTCCGCTCTATTAATATACCTCAAGCTCTCTACGGTAATACTAATCAGTGAGGCAGCTGTTCAGGGACGTGACAAACATGCACTTGTCTAAATTTATACGTTTGTGACTGGAAGGCTTTGACAGTAAATCGAGGGTATCAATTCTACCAGCCAGTTTCATCACGCGTGCAATTTGTGCTCGTCCAACACTCGCTCAGTGCGAATAAAAGTCGAAATGACGGGACAGTGGCTCTACGAAAAAACAAATATGCACTGAACAACGCAATGATCGAGAAATTACGACAACTTCGTGTTCTCATTGATACTTCTGATTAGAGGATTCTTTGACCCGGACAAACTTCACGTAGTTCGCACGAAGACCCTCGAACGCTTCTTCGAGGTCTCTGCTCGCATGCTGATATAACCCGGCGGAGATCTCCTCGGCCGAGTAGCCGTCGTCGTACCATTTGTTGAACAGCCTAGTCATCTTTTTCGGGTCGGTTAGCGCTCGGTGAAGTACGTGCTCTACGAACACCTGCCCGTCGCGCGGATTCTTCACCCAGTCTCTGTGGTGTCCAGTACCTTCCGTGGAGGAGTAGTGCGAGTCAGATGCTCGCAGATGTCGTTCACTCTCCTGGGCCACAACGACGATAGGTGACGAGTCGCCCGTCACCTGAAAGTTCGCTTCGCCCACATCAGCAGTTGCTGTTGTCCAGATGGCCATGCTGCTCGAGGCAACAGCCACCACAAAGAAGAGAGGCAGGTGCATGGGACTTTTTGACCGGGCTTGGATGGTGTCACGCGGAACGGCAAATTCGGAAATGAATCTTCACCCGGGACCTCATTGCGGGCGATCACGGGCATTGATGGAAAGGACACTTGCTTGAACTGATCCAGTCGGATGTGGTGGATGGGAGGCCTCAGTCGCAAACAACATTCTATGCAGCGTCATCACATCACCATCGCAGTAGCATGCAAAGCATACGTTGTGCCGCTCCCCGAGGGAAAAGGAGTGCGTTTGTGGACGCAGCAGTCGAAGCAGCCTCGAGATAGCTACCTGAATCTACGAGACGAAGGGTCCGATGCTAAGCTTGTTTCGGCAAAAGGGGCAGCGTTGTCGGGGTCACTTGCCGCTCACACGTGCACGGTCCATGCACGGACGATCAGCCTGCGCCCTTCCTCCTTCCTCCTTCCCCATCCGAGGGAAGGGACAGCTCCATAGTGGAGAAACTGTACGTTGAGAGGCGGCACCTCTGGGTGTGGATCAGGCAAAAAGGAGGAAGCGATCCACCTTACTACTTGAAGCCACGTGGTCACAGAAGGAGCTGGCTCCGCGTCCAAGCGTCCTCGGTACGGCACCAGGTGCAGGTCTAGCTAGTCACTGATGCCACTCAAAGTGCTTGCTGCTACGTGCGCGCAAGGACCTCCTTGAACAGCATTCTTCCACCCTTCCAGACGGCTTTCTTGATCCCTTGGTGATACGTTGGTTGTAGTACGCACGGCGGCCATGTCTGTCTCCTGCCAGACTGGACACTCTGTGCTCCGCCATCTGCAGCCATTCGGCGCGAACCTTCGCACGCACCTACCGGACGTTCGTGTGAACTGCTCCGTACCAATTGCAGACACTCATGTGGCGTCCCATGAAATCAACTGGATGCGGATTCGGGTGGCGGGGACGACACGCAACGAGTCCGTCGTAGCCACTCGAGCAGAGACAATGTGAGAGGTTCAGGTTCTGTACTCATAGCGTGGGACAGGGGAAGTCACGCTCGTATAGAGCTCCGCATATCCCACTCGCAGCAGAGGCTCTGTCTTTGCTCGGAACACCACTGCCGCCCATGTCTGTGGCTTCCTTGGCCACTCCACTCACCTTGGACGAGTTGCGACTGCTGCTACCGCTTCGGCACATCTGTCGCACTGTACGCGCAGAGGCAGTCAGCAACTCGGCGGGCGGGCGCACGAATCGTCGAGCTGAAGGCGCGCGTGAACATTTATGCATGGTCAAGAACCTCGTGGCATTTGTCATGGCGGGGAAGACACATGCGGCGCCAAGCTACTTGACAGCGTCCCGTTTGGGGCAGGAGAGCGCATGGCTGTGCCTGTAAGTTGTAAAGCACTGGCCGCCTTTTAGGTATCCATCGACACGAGTACCAGTTCCAGTGATAGCCAGTCTTGCCCTCTCCGTCTTTGCCACGAGCACTGGGACGCCACCGCTGCAAACTTCAAAACTTTACGCTGTTCAATCGAGACGGTCTACCAGTCCAGCGCTTGTGGGTGACAGTGGTCAACCAGGACAGGTCCAGCACCCGCGCTGTCGTCCATTTGGATATCAAGAAGCAGACAGACCGATCCTGGTGTCGCGCTATTCTGTTGCCGAGAGTCTTAGTTTGATCGCTGTATCGCGTGAACGTTATACGCTTTCGACGCAACTTATCTTGGAGCTCTTCGCTACCACACAAAAAGACGTGCGTCAAGTCCCCAATTGCAAAATAGCGGTGACAAAAGAAGAGGATGGCAGGTGTCGAATAGGTCCCCCTATCCATCTTCGATCCGTATCAACCGACACCACTGCCCTAACGCTTTTATCTACCCTACCTTACACTCCAGTTCACCATCGTTGATCACACTTGGGATAATAAACATCTCGATTCTTTCCGACAAGAAACGAAAAAGCCCGATGTTTGCCATCCCCCTCGGATTATCCAGTGCGTCTCCACCAATCACGCTCACTGACGTCGTCGAACCAGCCACGTCGCCCATGACATGCACCACCACGAGCCCGCGGCGCTCCTTCGACGCGTCCGTCTCCGTCCCGCATCCCACTGCGACGGCCACGAGTGCCGTCTCTGCTCTGTCTCCGCCTCTGCGTGCGCTGTGCTCCGGTGCTGTCGCTGGGATCGTCGCCGACTCGATGCTGCATCCCCTCGAAGTCATTAACTTGCGCATGAAAATCCAACAGCAGCCAAGTCTCAAGTATAACGGTCTGTTTCGCGCGGTGAAGACGATCTTCAAGGAAGAAGGCGTACGTGGCTACTTTGGTGGCATAGGCACGACGGTCATGACTTCGCCCGTGTGTGCGGCGATGTATTTCAGTACCTACGAGACGCTCAAAGCCACAGCGGCTCCCTTAGTGCCGGACGAGCACCGGGGCGTAATCTATTTTCTCGCTGGAGCTGCAAGTGAAGTGCTGATTTCGGCGGTGAGTGTGCCGTCGGAAGTGGTCAAGTCCCGCTTGCAACTGGGCTGCAACCCTTGCAACGCCAGTGGAGGCGCAGTCAAGTATACGCAGAACTATCGAGGCACAAGGCATGCCGTCACGTCTATCATCCGGTCAGAGGGACTCCGAGGACTCTACGCGGGCTACTCGGCGTGTCTTGGTGTTGACACGTTCTTCTCGGCCTTTTCGTTCTTGTTCTACGAGACGCTGAAGCACCGGTACGAGCAGTACTTGGCTGCGAAGGACAGGAAGCGGCCGTTGAACTCGGCCGAGTCGCTAGTTGCAGGGTCTGTGGCAGGTGGCATGGCTGCGTTCTTGACGAACCCGTTGGATGTTATGACAGTGAGATTGATGACGCAGGGCAAGAAGAAGCAGTACGCTGGAGTACGTGACTGTTTGATCAAGTCGATGAGCAAGGAAGGGCCAAGCGTTTTGTGGCGAGGCACGACGTGCCGAGTCGTGTCCATCATGCCTACAACTGGTATCTGCTTTGGCGTGTACGAGACGATTAAACACACGGTCTTTAATGGAGACGTTGACGACTTCGACTTGGCGTGACTTGGCACGACTTTCGAGTCGACCAGTAGATAGATAGTAGAGCGTAATGTTAAATAGTCGATTAGACGACTGCATTCGCTTGATGGGGCCTTAGGGGTCTGTGGTGCACTCCAAGCGTCCATCAGCTTTACTCCGTCATCGACGTAACCACCAAGCAAGTGTATGCACGAGATAAAGGCCCATTACGATCCTGGCTCCGCTCACTACAACACGAGAGAGAGAGAGAGAGCGACACGCACTCAACTTGGGCCGCTGCTGACAACCGGGGGAAGAGACCATCGAAGTTCTCCAAGCAGCCACCACGTGTGTCGGTCGGTCTGTCCGCCTGGCTCTACGCCGTGCGCTGAAAGTGGTGCTCATCGATGGTCGAGTACACATGCCCCTCACTGATGAGATAATTGAGTGCACTCTGGAGCTGCGGTTCGGTCATTTGGCCCCGCAAGCTGTTGAAAATGTAGTCAATCTTGAGCCCATGGTCGCTCGTGCACGTGCTCAGGACGTCGAGAATGGCCTTTTGATCCGGCGAAAAGTCCGACAGCGTCGTCCTGCTGTCGTCCATGCCCCCGCCGTAGCCTCCATAGCCTGCCCCACTGCTCGGCTGCTTCCACTCGTCGCCTGCACCTTTTGTCGGTGTCTGGAACGACGTCATCGAGACGTCAAGTTTCCCAGCGTCCGACGCCCTGCGGCCCCCTTTTGTGTTGCAACAGTGGACGTACAGCACCTCCAAAAGGTGGTGCGTGAGCTCGTTCATGTCGCCCAGCGGCGCGACATGGAAACACGACAGACTCGTTTTGCCCTGGAACGTCCGCAGTTTGCCCACGACCTGCACGTAGCTGCCTTCGCGCAGCCGATTGAGTTCGCTGTCGCTCGCGTCCGCGTCGTCGAGCGCTGCCAAGAAGTACTGGCAATCAAAGCAGCCCGAGCCGTCGTCCAATTGGAAGCGGAGACTCGTCGAGTGCGGCGTCAGGTTCGTGAGCAGTCCCACGAGCCGCACGCTCGAGATCTCGTGGCCGTCGAGCGTCAACGCGTCGTCGTCGGGGGACGCCGCGCTCGAACTCTTTTGCAGCTGACTGATGGCCACTGGCACGAGGCTTTGCACGGCGTTGCTGCGTTTCGTAGGCGTCGTGGACTGACTATTGCCAGTGGGCTGTTGACTGGACATGAAGCCGCCGCCGCCGCCGCCACTTGTGGCGGAGTAGTCGTCGGTGCCGTACGCTTCGTAGCCGCCGCCGTAGTTCATGACGACGGAAAGAGCGCTTGGCGCCAATTGATTCGAAATGGCGCCAAGAGCGATAGTTGGCTGATGGACGACGGCTTGGGATGTTTTGGTCGATTTGTGATCGAGTTGGTGTCATTTGTGTCATTTGTATCATTTGTGTCGCTTTCGCTCTCTCTCTTTTTTTTGTGTAGTGGCGGAGCGACTGGAGAATCGACGGAGAGACTATTATTGTCTTTGTGTGTGTGTGTGTGTGTGTGTTTTGTGGCCCACAACAAGCGAGAGAGAGAGAGAGAGAGAGAGAAGAGAGAGTAAAGGAAGTGACTCGACCTGTTACTTCATGTGCAAAACAAGTTGTCCACACGTGCATTCCCGATGCACGCTGTGGTCAAATGTGCGTGAGAGGTGTTGGCAAAACTGGATCTGCTTTGCTTTACTGGCACTTGTCGATTCAAGCCGAGGTTGAACAGATGTACGAACAAGCCTGCACGAAGTGAGCTCGATTGCGTCCAGCTAGACGACGAAGCAATCGTTCTTATATCGTGAAAACGCCGGTGAGTATCGCATTAGTTCTGCATTGCGCTCTTAGCAGTCTGGACTACGCGGCTTGTTTCCGATCAAAACGTTTGTACCAGCTGTAACGATGCGCCTGAGAACCTGGAAGGATCTTGCTTAGACATGAACTACTTCGCATATTTGCTAGATTGCAGCACGCCTACTTCAGTCTGAAGGACTGTGACGTGACACCCGAGCTCGACCTGTTTGGTTTTGACCCACAACACATATTTCCTTGAGCGAGACGATCGTCATGCTCCTTGGTGTTTCTACTTTGATGGGTCCCTGCAGGCAGGATAGTCCGTCCGTGCTAGACGGTATCATGTCCCTTGACACTGTTTGAAAGTCTCAGTAGCAACGCTGCTCTCCCGTTGTTCGTCTAGGAGTCACTGGACGGTGTGGCAAATTTCACACACTGTCTGAGAACGGGCACATTTCGTAGCTGAGTGGGGCGGCCGCGAACCTCATGCCTATCCTAGTGCAGTGATGCGATTGCCACTGTGTGTGGTATATTGCTACCGGACTTGAGCATCGCTTTGCCTTGCATGCGATAAGCGGCTTCTAAGCAAAATTCGATCATCATAAACGAACTTCGTACTACATACTCGCGAATGTACATCGTAGTCAATGAAAATGACTGGCGGTAGACAAAACCCTGTCGGTTTTCGCGTACACTCAACGACTGGAACAGTAGAAGTCAGCGAGCACTTCATCCATGGTAGATCACGCTAGCGGTTTTTGTGTGGCTAGCAGCAGTCTTACCAATCTAAGGTTGCATAATTAAGAGGATTTGCGTCAACCGCAGACAGCGCACAACTAGCTTTGAGTGATGCTATGTGCTCGGCAGCGCAAGAATGGAAGTTGGCGTCGCGAGTAATCCAGATGGATCGGCGCGTCTGGCACAGTGTCATGTTTGCATTTGACTGATGCAACTGTATTGATCCGGAACGCCGCTAGTGCAATGTCCGACACTAGCAGTTTTGCTGCAGTACGACTCATCTCTACAACGAGAGGGGACAGCGGCAGGCAAAGATCAATGAGCAAACACAGGCAGCAGGCAAGATTCATTGAGTAGAATGATGTTAGGAGAACAAGACGTGCCGTAGATATTCCAGCGACCAACGAACAATTTCCTTTCGCAGCCGCAAGCACCTTATCAACACCGAGATAATGGAGGCCCACACGATCTTCGTCAGCGCATTGTCGGGTGAGAAAGACGCCCTTGCCTTGATACGTTCTTCATCGACCACATTGTTTACTATGATGCTCACATCTTCTCATTCGCATACCTTTGTCAGAACGACGCGTGCACTTGACGGTATCTCATTGTCAGTAGAAATACTGTGCTTGGATTGAACGACGGCACACGCTATTTGCACCGTAGGTTAACGGATACGCATTACAAGCTGACACATAGCTCGTCTGCAATCATGTCGAGTCAAGATGAAAAAGACGGCCGTGTCACGGGGTGGCCCTGTTACATGATATTGACATCAACAACGTCAACGTGAATAATTATTTTCCTTTGCGGATGATAGCCGAGACTAGTAGTAGGTGGTAATGCGTGTCGTAGATGGTGACATCGGTATCAAAATCGCAAGGCAATGGGACCACCCATAATTGCTGGATCCGCAAAAGAGTGGTGTGTGAGCAAGGTGTCAACGCACATGCTCGTGGCGTCAATTTGTGAACAGGTCTAGCAGATACCGTACCATTGGCTTGACTGTATTGAGTACAGCCCACTATTTGAGTTTGACAAGCGAGACCGTTTCGTTGATGGCGCTTCCTCTACTCTTCCCGTGGAAGTGAGGATGCGATGCACCTGTCCACGCTGTCACCAGTGTCAACAGCTTATGCTGTCATCTGTATGAGCGTAGGGTGCTTGAGTTACATACTGTAGTAAAGCTACATGCAAGAGTCGATGACTAGGTCCTAGGATCAGCATATTGAGTCCGCATGTAAGCACGCAGCGACGTATTCGACCTCGTGTGCGTCTGTTCTTGGCACAACCTGCATTCCCTAATGGTCCGCTGCGAATTGTTCTTACAAGAACACACACCAGGGTCTGCTATCGATCGAGCAGGACACTGCGAGCCCTGGGTCGACCCCAAGAACTGGACATTGCAGATATCACCCAATAGCAACGCGCTGCTACATGCTGTCAGCACTCGGCTCTTGTAAACAAGCCAGGGCCGAGACATAGCGTGGGCATCTTCTCCATCGACAAATCGCGCAGCATGAGACGCATTAGACACACGACAGTTTCGACGAGTGAGCCCGAAGTCGGTCCCCATCATCCACGTTCTGCTCTAGGATTCGTCATCGCCATTGAAAAGATGCAGCAGATAGAGCTCGGCGTGATCGAGCTGGCAATGTAGGTACACTCTGGCGGATCGAGACGCTTGATACAATGTGGAGAAAAGTACGTTCAATGGATTCAACCTACGACTTCAAGACCGCTGAACGGCGACCCGAGGACGTAAATGATGCGATGTCAACCATAGACGCAACGAGACTTTCTGATCCACTGCACAGACGCCTGTTTTGTTGTGTGTTTTGCACATTGGTGTTGCACCGAGTACAGCGCCTGGACCAGCACATGCATAGCGGTATCTCCGAGCTTCTCTTCTTTCTTGGAGACACTTCACGGCCACGAATAGACTGCTGTGGTACCAGTCGCGGCCATGTAGCCAGCCACCCGCGGATACACATTGTCGACCAGTCCATCGACGTCGTGGGCATTCCCGCTGCAGCCTCAGCGCGTT
The DNA here is from genome assembly GCA_947650285.1 of Hyaloperonospora brassicae. Taxonomy (NCBI): domain Eukaryota; phylum Oomycota; class Peronosporomycetes; order Peronosporales; family Peronosporaceae; genus Hyaloperonospora; species Hyaloperonospora brassicae. The sequence goes on along the minus strand of CANTFL010001342.1, from coordinate 654,250 downwards.
CAAATCCTGACGCTTTGACAATCATTGAGAGTCTCTTGTAAGCAATAAAAATCTGGTTTCGGTCGACGGACCGGATTCACGAGCTCAGCTGAGCAGAGCGGAGCGGACCTGAGCTCCACTCTTTCCCCGCATTCTCTCTTTATAGCTCTGCTGCGCTCGTGCCTCCACTGCGATCCATTCGAATGGGAACTGCATGTAGCCCGAACAAGAGCGACCTCATGGCGCGAGTGTCGTTCATAAGTGCCGCCTCGCGATCCAAAGACGTTGAGCAGGAAAAGCACTTTGCGCAAGTGCAGACGCCTGAGCATACGGCGGACATTGAGGGCGGTGCACTCCGAGAAGGCGAAGCTCCGAATCTCAAAAGCAAAGACAGCTTCGGTTTGCTGGTCCAGTACGCCGCTGTTGGGCTGAACTACGGCGTGCTCCCCGCCACGATTTACCCGTTCCTGCAGAACTACATGAACGCTTCGGGGACGCAAATCACCACTGCCTCGACGTTGGTATTGCTGCCCTGGAGCTTCAAGTGCTTCTACGGTATCCTGTCGGACTGCAGACCGCTATGGGGATACCGTCGTCGGCCGTGGATGGTCATTGGGTGGCTCGTTTGCCTCGCCATGCTACTCACCATGGCCTGCATGCCAGCAGGGGACCCGTACTACACTGTACCAGCTGACCGTGGCATCAAACCGGCCGATATGACACCCGCCATCCAAGCGCGGATCAACTACGACGCACCTTCGCAAGCGGGCAAGTACGTCCTGCTCATGTTTATCGCGGCCGTGGGCTACGTGATGGCCGACGTCTGTGCCGATAGTATCGTCGTGGACTTTGCCCAGCGCGAGCCCCTCAAGACGCGAGGCAAGACCCAGTCGGCCGTGTATGCCGTCCGCACAGTGTTTGTCATTCTCGGTCAGCTCCTGACTGGTTTCTGCTTCAATGGGAAAGAGTTTGGCGGCGACTTTGACTTTTCCATGACGTTCCCGCAACTGATGCTGATTGTTGCCGTGTTGACGGTGCCAGTGATTCCCATGACTTGGTTCTACATCAAAGAAGAGAAGACGTCTCGGGTGGACTTCAAGCGCTACATGGTCGACCTCTGGGGCCTCATCCAGAAACGCGCGATCTACCAGATCATCTTCTACAACTTCTTCCATACCATGTTCACGAGCATCTCGTACACGGCTGCCTCCCCTGTGCAGTCCTACATAGTGCGCGTCACGCCTATCAACAGCACAATCAGCGATATCCTCGGCAGCGTGTTGTTCCTCGCCGGCATCATGATCACGTCCAAGTGGGGCTTGCACTGGAACTGGCGCTACATGATCATATTCACTGGCGGTCTGGTCCTCCTTGTCGACGGCATCGCGACTTTTATCACGGTCTGGGACGTGTTCCGTAGCCAGTGGCTCTGGCTCGGACTGCCTCTGACCGTACAGCTTCCGGCCGGCGTCGCTTTTGTGATTTCCGGTTTTGTGGTGGTGGAGCTCTCTGGTGTTGGTAACGAGGGCGTTGTCTTTGGCCTCGTCACGATGGTCGCCAACTTATCGTCCCCGTTTGCGTCCGCCTTGACCCTGATGCTCGATCAGCCGTTCGACCTGACCACGGAGCGCATCCAAGCTGACGACGCAGCGGTTCGAATGGACATCTCGTACGCTGTGATCATCATGTACGCAATGTCCATCTTCTCGTGGGTCTTTTTGGTTTTCCTGCCACCTCAAAAGGAAGAAACGCAAGAGCTCCTGCGTACGAGTGGCAGCAGCAAAGTCATGGGCGCACTCACTGTTGCATACCTCACGTTTGCATTCCTCTGGTCGCTAGCGACCAACACGATGGCCATGTTTGACTCCACGTCGTGTCTTTTCATCGCTGGTGGTAGCGGCTGCTAAATGGACTACGATTGTTTATACTGCAGGCTCTTTTTCCAGCGTCGTGCGAGCGAAGGCGACGAGACAACGTCTGGTTTCATGCAGGCCTGTACGTTGACAGTACTGTAGGTCTCGTGGTCGTTCCTCGTCGGGCGATACTTGTTCACAATGTACACTACTGCCCCATGTACTCCTACGTTTCAATATTCCGGCAAGATATTTGCATTGCGAGAACCGCATCACTTTGTCGTGCGAGTCGTCCCCACACATAGGGGTACATTGCGTGGTGAAGCAACACGCTAGGTGAAAGCTCTGGCAGAACGTACCGTGGTCTTCTCGCACGCCACTGTTGTCGAGAGCACCAATGGCAGTCTGTCCTATTCCTTCACAACGAAGACCGACTACGTGGTTCTGTCATCTTCGACCAGGCTCTTTGCCAGCGAGTGCAGTTCGTTCATAGGTGTAGACAGACCATGCTTCGATCTGCGAGTGAATACCGACATTAGCAAAACGTACGCAAAACCAGCTACAGAAGTGCGACACCACCAGCGGAACAAACGTTCATGACGTGCAAATCGGCTCTAGCAATATGCCCAGCAACTAGGTGAATGACGCTGTTGGATCAGGACACACCAGTGAGCAAGAGGCACAATTGATGAGGACTTCGCACTGCAAAAGCGATGAGCGGTTTCATGACTTCGACTCATGAGTGTGGATCGGAGAGAAGATCATAATCGATAGCAGTAAAGATGAACGATTCTTCCATTACGTTGTTGACTACCATAACTGTTGGTATCATGAACTAACTCGAGACACGAAGCGAAATGACACGCAAGGAGTTTAAGAGCTGCATCGATCGCTTATTAGTCGATCGCGTAGCTCAGCTATACAACTTTTACAACCAGACATGACATTCGGATCAACAAGCCACTTTTTATTTGCGAGAAGCAGAACTGTGGTTGAGCGAGTCAGTTTGTTACGGTGGTTCACTTTGGTGGTGTCGACACGAAGAAGAACGGGTAGCGTAAATACACGTACCTTGTTCGGGGTCCCACGAGCACAAGTCGTTGATACTAAGCCTGAGTTTTGGAGCTACCACCTGTCAGCCACCCAAACAGGTCGGTGTACTGTTTTTACTATCGATAGGTAGTAGGATCCTTGTATTTGAGGTACTTTGCTGATATGAAGTACGGTTTTAACAGCCAAACGAAAGCAGCAGCTCGCGTCATGAGCAGAAGAGTGCAAGACTTGTGAACGGGTGTTGCGCTTACGCATTCTGTACAGTTGGTCATTGAGTCATTTAGTATGAATGGAACTGGTTGAAGACTTGTTGCGTCGTCATCTTTTAGGTGCATTTGATCTTGTTGCCTCGTTGCGCCATTGATTTGGTTCTACAAACGAAAGGGCTCTTAGAGTCCAGAACCTTCCTTTGGCAAGCTATTGCAGCCCCGCAATACAAAACGGGGTTGGACTCGAAAATCTCAGCTTCTCATAAATCAACATGCGATCGAAGATCTACATGACAAAGCCATCGAGACTACTTCTTAGAAAGACACGTGGCTCTTGCTGCTTCAAGCATGAGCTGCTATATTTCTTTCTTGGTATTTATAAAACGGTTATCGACCTTGACAAACTACGTTCTTGTTGTGTTCAACTTATCTAGCATCGTCAAACCAACTTAAACTTACTTCGGTATCTGGCGCGCGTCAATCCCCGACTCTCGTTCATCGTGCACATGAGTCACGTATTCGGAACAACCTCAAACATCCGCTCTTTTGTTGGCGTCTCCCTGTCTCACGATTGGATCGAAACTGGGTCTAGAATTCGTCTTGTCGGTTCAACCTTCCCCGCCGTTCCGTCATGAATAGGACTGGGCGACTGAGCGACGGGGCAGCATCGTGAGTGTTCGTAGAGGTCAGTTCGTGCCGGACGGTCAATACGGTCCAATCGCGTCCGCCGTCGGGCTGGATTAGCTTTTCTCGCGGAGCTGCTGGAGCTCGACGGGGCATCGAAAGGCGAGCGTCGGAGTTGGAGCTGCGCACCTTGGGCAGTTCGAAATGGTCTTTTGCGCACACCCTAGCCATCATCGTAGCCATCATCGTAGCCATCATCGCTACGCGTGGGGGTACCTCAAATGGCCCTCAATGGACCTATTCGTCAGGAGACTGTGAAACGGGCTTTCTATCGCCACAAGCGCCAGCTTACTCTACCCTTGAAACCTTTGCTGGAGCGATGAGAGGCTAGTATTCACACGGATACGTGGTAACGAGCAGCGGCAAAAAAACAGCTCCCTTCCCAGTGTGGAAGCATGACAACGGGTGCTGCGACTTACAAGTTTGGACGGCGTATCGCGTCGCCACTAAACAACGAAATTTCTATCACGCAGACCGTCTCACTGACAGTAGCTGCCGCGCATTACCGGCGTACTCAGAGTGCCCGACACTTCGAGACAAGAGAGAGAGAGAGAGAGAGAGAATCAGACTATCTATTGCGTACATAGGTCTAGTCGAAGAAATCTGTATGGACATTTGCCTATATCGTCTACCATGGCTACGTCAATCTTCTCCGAGCTGGCTCATCCTGCTAGCTCGAGACGTCGGGCTTCATGGGGGGGGGGCACTCCGCAGAGGGCACGTGTATCCCGTATCCCACCACCGTGTGCTTATAGAGTGCAGAGGGCGCTAGAAGGTGCGGCCATTTACCACTTCGGACATGTTCCAATGCGCCATATTGACTTGTCCCCTGCATGCATCGCGGAGGCTGAATCGAACGGCCATCAACACGGTCAAGGCGATCTCTCGTCGTCGACCGGGCGTCGCGCTCGGCGAACGTGTCGGCATACTGAAGGCGAACGCACAAGAGCTGGAACATGCTTCCACCTTGGGTGCAGGGGATTCAACACCGTCGACGTTCCCCACACCTCAGGATGTCGTGCCCATTGCTCCCCTTCCGGTTCGCACGCAGCATCAGGAAAGCCTCTCACCTTTTACATTGGGCCACACCACAGGGGAATCTCGCCAAAGGAAGGGGCCATTTGGCCGGCTCTTTGGGGTCTTCTTGGCTTGGCCTGTGTTGCTCGAAGCGCCCAAACTGGGAAATGGCCGACGTTTCGAGACAAGTATTTGGGTTGCCGAAAGCGCGGGTGTGCTGTGGCACATTATTTAGACACTCGACTGGCGCTATAGATACTCGACACGTTTGTTCTAGCTGCTTCGGCAGCTGTGTCATCGTCAAGCTCCAGTGATCCCGGTGCATCAGCGGTCTAGACTGCTCAAGCAACTTCGGGATGATGCCGCGGCGGGCGAACAGGTGTGACGACGGGTGTGATTTTGTTGAGCTTCATTGGCATCCCGCATTCATGGTGTGATGCAACGACGCCGTGTTTTGCGGCGTGCAGTCCACGACGTGTCAAAGTAGTGTCGTACGTTTCTGGACAACGGGCGTGCGTCAATCATATGCCTTGGCTATGTGTGAACATAGGGGCGCCGCTATCGAACTTCAAGCAGCTCGTTTGCACGCGGGTCTCGAACTGTTTACCTTCCATTCTGGCCAAGACTCGCTGCGTCTCGCGGCCTGCCACGAAGAGCAGCCACACCCGGCACTGTATCTCTGGCTTCAAAATTTTCAGACATCTTGCGTCTAATTGTAAAGGGATTTAGACAGTCATCAATCTCACCCGCGGTTGCGTATACTGGAGTAGTGAAACGTGGCGCGGGGACGCCGTCGATCGTGATCCATATCGTGTCTACAACCCACGCAAAATTTGGGTCGCGCGAGGAGCATGCGCAAGACAGGCCTCGCCCACTTCGGCCCCCGCGATGCGGCTGAGGCGTGATTTGACCGAAGCGTGACCGCAAATATTTGGGAAATAAAGCGACGGGACAGACGACGACGCGACATAGAATGAAAGTGGTTGTGTTGTCCATATCCGTCGTTCGGTCGTGCTCACGAGGTAGCGACAAGCACGTGCCTTCGATCGTCACTTTTATTCATGCGTTCCGTATGTTCGCACAATAACGGTAGCCGTCCGACCACATATAGACCGCGAAGGGAAGCAATGTTCGACGATCAGCAGAAGATGATCCAAATGCTACGTGTGTTGCAATACTTTGAGGCTACTGTCAATTGGTTTTCGGGCGAAGAACGTCGTGGCCATAAGATTCCTATCGACTCCGTCAATGACAGGTCCGTATAGTTTTAGGAGCGTGCCTCGAGCCGATCGTGTAAAAACGGACGCTCTTGGCATCTGCCAAAGGTGGTGGCTCTAGGTTAGTTTGTACCAACTAGACTACTTCGCCTGCGTCAAATCGCATTCGACATGTGCCCAAGATGTGCATCGAGACATAGTACGTCCAGGCAAGAACCAAAATTTGCTTGCTGAAGAATGACAAGATAGATGGTTATCGTCGAACGAACATGCCTGCGAGACAAAGCCTGAAGCTACGAAGACGTTTTTACGAGCGCAGCGACGTCGGATGTCACAACCCCTTGAAATCGAAACGCTTTTACTCATTTGAGCAAGCGATGGCGCCTCCGTCTTTACAGCCTAGTTTGTCTGTCCCATGTAAACATCAAGAATGCCACGCGTTCGATTTAGATTAAGCGACTGGATGCCCAATCAGAATCGAGCGCGGGGCATTCTTAATTATCGAGCACTACTGACGAAGTTGGCATTCCGCATTTTGCCAAGAACCACCGAGCCTTCTACACCACACCAAGCTATCGAACTCATCACACCGTCCGATGAAGGTCAGCCTCTCCATCGTTTTCGCCGCCATGGCCTTCGATCTTGCGTTCAGCCAATCTACAAAAATAGGTAATAATTGTCGCACGAATGGAGCTTGCGCTCCGAAATACTCTGCCGATTATGTTCGTTGGGTTGAAGAATTCTGTGGGTCAAAAGGTGCAAGCTCTTTTTTTAAGGACTACTCAGACTGCTGCAAGTCGTGTTGCACTGAGAAACCGTGGATCCACAATTGCCCGATTGGTAATTAGCGCTGCAGACGCTAATCGGTCCGATGTCATCCTGACCAGGCCGCTGTCACATCATACTTGGAGGACTATTCGACATGGTGCGGCATGAGGTTCTCTTGAGCTTGTGATGCTGTGACTTGAATGGCAATCGCTCTCTGTAGCTGCTGAAGACAATTAAGTTCTAATACAAGGAAGTGGTCGTTGCTCATGAACCTATTTTGTAGTGCATTGCGTTTTCTTTTCTGTGCTTCGTTTTCAACGCGAGGGATCGCTTTTGTCTGACAGCTACGTTTGTTAGCGACTAACACGTCGTATAGTAATGTAGACAACAAGTCGTCAATGTATAGCCGAGCTCCTGGTAACTTTCGTGAGGAAGTGTCGCCATATCGAGTCGCGCAGCAGTTGTTGTTGTGGGCCCAGTCATCGCTCCTTTTGCTCCTACTACTCTAGGCTTTATAACTATAAAAATACTTATTCGTTCACACGTATCGACCCATTGCGTAGTTTAAGGAGCTGCAAGATGTATCTGTCATCCATAATTGAATTGCTACTAGCAGACTGCATTCACCATTTAAGAACCGACAAAAGATGGTGGCAGCTTACACCGCGCACTTACCGTATCCCTGTTCCTACTGTAGTAAACAGACAAAGACCAAACAAGCATCACTTACGCTTCCCGTTTGATGACAAACACCTTTATCAAATTTAACATGGCGAGAGAGAAAAGTGCACTCAGGAATTCTGCTGCCCTCCTTGCATATCTCCTTGTACCGTTTCGATAGTTGGGCGACACGTAGATTGTTCTTAAGATTTCCTCTGCAAAAAATTGGTCACGAACGGCATCAGGATACGTTGCCTAAAGATACAAAGAAAGTCTACAAATGCAGATGATGATGCTGATCCGAAAACGTTGTTTGCACTTTATGGCAAATACGTTGGATACTGATTGACGCATTGTTCAGCCACCCAAGCAGCTCGTGCGCGGGACACACATGACATTTAATCTAAACGGAAAAAGCGGAAGTTCTCCTTTCTCGATGGACAACATTAATTGCATGCAGAAGTACACCAAGCATCAATCATCGAACGTCACATTTGATGCAAATAATACGCTTGTGTATATTATGCTGTAAATTCATTATGGTCGGCATCGACCTACAGTGGATACAACATTTTGCCAGGATTAACGGCATGCAGCGCTTTGAAAATTATGTACTATGATAAGAGGAGTCTGGCCTTGACAAAGCTTTTAGGCACTTCTATTCTTGATTCGACGCAAGTTGCCAAGTATTTTTGAACGACTTTTAGTCCGAACAAATGCCGAATTACTCATTTAAATGTACAAGGTTCTGAAAAGGTTATCCCACCCGCATTTGTATCGAAGTATTTGCATGGGTATTTAAAAGCTTAAAGAACGTAATATAGCTCAGGCGGCGGGATTCGACACTATGTACGACCTAAGTCGGGAGAATAAATAAACTGCCGTTATGATAACCACCCGATATTTGAAATATAGCCTGTCAGATTTGGCCATTGTTAACGGTCTCCAGAACACTGCAAGGAAAACGGTGAAGATGCGGATGAGCAAAATAATATTTTGCGCGAATTTTTACCGATAGAAAGCTGACTCGCGCGTAAAGATGGACTTAGTTCATTGACACTAATCAGAATAATCTAATGGGGCCCCTTCGCCTATATGCGGCCGAAGTGAGGTGGGCTGCAGGTACGACGGAGTCGCGACTAGTAGTAACCTTAAAACTATTATGCACAAGTGTCTATTAGTAAATAAAGGATAAACGGAGATGGCCGAAACGTTAATATCTTCGCCGTCATTTAAAAAATATATACATGTGCGAGTAAATAACCAAGATGGTAGTTGACCATTGCACCAATATAAGGAGGAGGTGTCTTGGTCCTCACCTTTTGATCGTAGCAATGGTAAAAAATATTGTCGATGTCCCGTGTGGTGTAATTTAAGGACGCGCAGGTGCCATGTTGGATAAGGAAGAACTTACAGCCTATTTCATCTGGTCTTAATAGTACGGTCTATAGTTTAGGGGTTGGCAAGTTTGGGTGCTCGGTCCTAAATACGATTGTGCTCATCTCGCTCGGGACCAAGGCAGCTGCGGCTACCGGAAGTCCTCGACAAAATGCAGTCTCACTGATGTTTTTTTCCAATATCTACTCGCTCACATATTAAACTGGCGTATTATTGATTCTTTCAAGAGCACGGGCTATTATATGATCTAACGTGAGCGCGAAAATATAGCATGATCATTTTTTAAAAGATCACGATAGTACGCCGTCCCAGCGGCCGTTTAACTTCAATGTCCTGATGGACCGCTGGTTGTACGTCGGGACGGAGCTAGCAGCAAGTATACGCCACTTCGCCCTAGCCGCAAAGTGCCTATACGGAATACGTGGACCCTTAAGTATATTTTTCGTATGTTTCGTTGTAATATTTACCTTTGCAGAGGCTAGATTCACTTGACCCGCTTGCGTCGGTGTAATGAAGAGACCAAAATCGATCACGTGTCGTATGACCTCCACCTCAGAGGAATGTTTCCATAAAAAGTGCCTGAACTACTTGAGCCAGCTTCTCGATTTCATTGGGATGAATGTTGAGGACAGCCGGTAGAGATTTTACAAATCATTACCGTTTTATTCATCACACTTATCGCTATCTTTTTAGCTGATAGCAGCCGACGCCTGGAGCTGTATATGTGATTACAAAATAACGACCTTTAAACGCACCAATGACGATATTTTAAGTTGATTGTCGGTTAAATCGCCGAGAGCAGCACCGAAATCATTTGCTTAAGTCGAAGTAAAATGCCTTTTTGCCTTGTGAGTAACATAGAAATTAAACTAATCTCTGTATTTTTTCCAAATATTTCGACCTTGACTGTGTTGTCCGAAATTCCTTCACAGTCCGGTCGGTATTCGATCCTTCTTTGTTAGTATAGTTTTCACCGGCAATCAATCCGTTATTGTTGGTATAGTTGTCACCGTCAATCAATCTTTCAGTAACTTAACGGTCTTATGCCCTTTCTTGGCTTAAACATCTTTTTCCTCTTGGGACTTGCGGTAAAATTCCGCGTCTTCCAGACATCCGGCACGCGCACCATTTTATTAGTTCGGGGATCATATCGTCATTTGACACGAATACGTGCAATGAGGCGCTCAAATCCAGCCGGGAGTCGGTGCTCGTACGCCTACAAAGTATGATTATACAAGCACAATCGATGTCAGGTACGTTTGCATGCAAAGACGCATCTGTCTTTACTGGTTCGTACTTGCGCCCATGTCGTTGGAAACGCTTAAATTAATTTATCATCCATGGCCTACAACACTATACTCGTAAACAATTTTTTCCGCGCTTCGTTAAAGCAATAAGAGAAATCTATCACACGCTAAGCGGCATCATTACCGAAATGAAGATGTAGGCTAAACTCTCGATCGTCATTGCACCTTATGGATTTAATAATATCTTTTCTGTACGAGAAGATGCCCATCGGAAATGTTTTGTGATTGTTATGCGATCCTGCTATCTTAAAAATCATCTAAGACTGCATTAAAACGACTCGCAGTTTGGTGATGGTCAATAATTGGTGCGCTCGCTCGTGACAAAAAATTTACGTTATTCAAAATTTTGCCGCGCTTGAATGTTCCATAATGGAATTATGTAAAGGAAATAGACAGCGCAATGGATGGTATCCACAACGAGATACAATACATCTTACATGTTGCAAGAGGTTCTGCCACCCCGATGAGCTTATTCGACGCCAACATTCGCAGCAGTTATACGACGTAATTTAATGTGCAGTGGACATTTCTCTGCTAATACATAGCATTAAGAGATATGTTATGGAAATATGCATAATGCTTTTGGCGATTCATGATGCTGTTTGACAGTTGTGACAGCGCAAGTTCATTGTCGAACAAAGAAATTAGCTGCTAACTTTACATACATCTGGTATAAGAACAAAAATGACGCTTATCAAGGTGAATTTTTGTTGTTGTATTTTGTACGTGTTGATAGTTGTTAGCATTTAAAGCTCTGCCAAAGATCATTCGAAGACCGTTGTGATGTAGTGCTGCAGGTACAGTTTTATAGGCTCACATGTTGTTTCAAAGAGTTTGTTTTTTGGTGTATCACAATGATGTGTTTAAACCTTTTAGTAAGATATTTTTTTAACTTAAATAAAAATGGTATCTTTGTGAGCCCCATACACCAGCTGTACTATACATCCCTCGATCAAATGACAAAATATACTAATAAGTGAGCGTGACTGTTGGCGTTATGCTTGGCAACAACAAAAATTGTTCTATTGGTGATCTATTAATAATATTGTCAATTTATATTTATATAATCCTTACACATTCAGCTTTCCATCTGTAAGTACGATTGTATCGCTTTGTAGGGAGCGATATATCATTGGTAATGATTCATTCTACTACAAAACGATTGCAGAACGTTACTTGTCATTGACAGCAAATTGTGTCACTGTATCGTAATTGAACATACTCGCCAACGTCTGCCCTAATTAGAATATATTTATATATCACATATTATCCTTTAAGGTAACATCCAGCTTCGCTATACATATTGAGTAATATACGTCCCCGATATCTACTGTATCGACCATCTATAACAGCTACACGCGCCCAATGGGTGGTGAGTGACCTTGTTTATTGAAGTGGAAGTATCATGCATTTAAATAATATGAAGGGACTTATTGAGAGAACGGACTGTTTATCAAGAATTCGTAATTTTTTAACTTTCGCTTTATTCTAGATGTTATCGTATAAGGAGAAAGCCTCTATTCAAATGTACTGTTTCTTCAAGGATTCCATATTAATAACACGCTGTGAATGTACAAGTAGCTTGCACTTTTGTTAGTAGAAGCTGAAGGTTCCCTGTTGTATCTCGTGGTACCTTATGGTCTGTATGACAATAAGAAAAATCATACCCTATCGAATTTTTTGAATCATCAAAAGAAAAATGTTTTGGCTACCTAAGAAGTCCTCTTCCAATTTATAATCATCGAATGGGCGACAACCAAGCGAGTGATCTATAATTTCGTTATCCTGCCTTGAAGGTCGTTTTGTTTGTTATGAATCGATATGAGTTGCTGCCTACGATTCCGATGTCAATTTGCTCGACCTTGTAATGCCAAGGACCGAATAACCTTTCTATGTCAAAAAGGTTGTTTAATGGTGGATTTATTCATCAATAATTGATTGAATAGTACGGACCTTTGTGACAGCAGATGGTGCGATTTACTGCTGCTATCTCGACGTAATTTTTTGACCTATAATCATGATCATAGGTGTCTTAACTATGAAAGTAGTTAATGGAAACAATTTTTCTTCGAGATTAATGAGTCTGGACAATGTCATAGAGCATCATCGCATTCTAGATGACGACGCGCGAGTCGCCTTCGACCAGTTAAATAGATGATGAGATCGCGTTACCTTGGGCTTTAAGATCAGGCTTCACGACCTACATGCATCGGGTCGACAAAGTATTTACGTCCCCGGCTCAAACAAATTTTGAGCCGCCGAAGATGTCTTTTATCCTCTGCGTGTAAGCGTTGGCACGCTTACGCGCAGCAAAGTCGGTACCTCTTCGATTTTATAATGGCCAACTAGCCAACCGTTTGACAAACACACACACACAAACTACTGTGCTTAGACAAAGACCTGCGGATCTTCTTATTACAAGATGTGTACTCGTATTAAGCTAATTACGCTCAATTCATATTTTGTAATAGTGGTCAGATAGCCTTTTAGTCAAGGCACGATCGAAATTTATTGTCCTCCTGATGTCTACAAAGACGACAGTGGACACTTAGAAATAATATTATATACCAGTCGACTCTGGGGCGTCGAAGAAATTTTTACGACACAAGTCGCTCGATGATCATAAGGCCTTCTTTATTAGCAGGAATATACCTCTTACGAGGATGAGGGTGCGCCTTGCACAAACGCATTCGACACGGTAATTAAATTCTTATCAATCTAATGCACGTTAAACATATACCGTGCAATCAGTTTTTCATATCGGAATCAGATCCAGTTTTCGATGTCAATTTTGATCTAGCATTGCTGAAAGATAATGGACCATGAACCAGCTGGAAATATCGATCCGTTAACATGCCGGCCACTTGATCGTCCGATCGTCATCTAATGTCCGCCTTGGAGTGTAAAAATGGTGGTAGTGCTCTGAGAGTGATTGCGACGAATTACGCGTGGGCTGTTTATGTACTTGAGATTGTAAAAGACTTCAGTGTAATTGACCACTGCACAGTAGAGAAAATCTGCCGACGAATGTGTTGATTCACATAGTGTCAAAGGTACAATTCTTATATTTTTAGGTGGACTGGAACATGAATACAAGGATACTGAATAAGGCCCACAGTACAAAACAAATTTTACCTAGTCGCAACGACGCATAGTTACAAAAATTATACCAACATGAGACCATAAAGGGTATTTGTGGCAAAGCTTTAATAGACAGAAGAAGTTACGGGAAGAAGTACAAAAAAATATTACGAAAATAAATAATATGACTGAGACTTTAATACCTTGAATATGATGATAAAGTAATGGAAGCGCTCGTACACTTGATCTGACAGCGTCTCCGGTTTAAGTTCAACTTAACTAAATTGTCAATGATATAACCCAATCACAATTTGCAAGATTTGGAAGAATGATCGTAACATGTATACGGTGAAATGAATAAAATGCCGCTTTAATCTTAAAAATATAAAAATGCCCGAGATAATTGGAAAATACAAATGCCCCAAATCATCGGAAACAAAATGCCCAAGCTAATCGGAAATAAAAAAAAACCGGATGATCACGAAAATAAAAAATGCCCCACGTCTTATTATACTCAAGTTAATGTGGTACACGTATAAATACACGTCCTCTGTTTTTTTCAGTTTCCTATTTTACGTCCGTGGCCAAATACCGTCCTTTGGGGAAGCCGCGGAAAGGATTTTGCCGCGGGCATGCTGCGTTTGTAGCCACAAGTTGCGGGCGTAGACGCGAGATATGAGGACGTAAACGCATCTTCTTATCATCGGTCACGGCCATTAGCTTAGTCAGTCGGTGCTAGTGATGTTAATAATATTTCTGTAACTGATTATGAAATTGTTGTTTCAGTTACTATTGTTGATGCTGCTTCTCCTGTTGTTGCTGCTATTGTTATAGGTGCTGCGGTTGCTGCAGTTGTTTTACTTTAGCATCAAATTTTCGCACTTACCGTCGTTTATGCGTCGCCGTGACTAATCGCCTTTCCACAGTGGGCGAAGTCGACTTGACGCTCCCTAAGACCGTTACGACGCCGGCGGAGTTTTACTCGCAGTCGGAGCTTGAGTCGTAGACGCAGCACCCGGAACAGCCGCAGATGACGATACAGTCGTGCGTGGCAGATGTAAAGGCACGAGATTTAGTCGTTGCAGTGGATGTGGAGCGGGCGCGAACGCCCGTACTACGCGCGCGCTGGTTTCTATTTACAAACAGTGTAAGAGTTTGTGTAAGGCTAAAAAAGGCTAGTGTGTTGCTGATTTTTCCGAGCTGTATTTAAGACTAACGGTACGGTTTATTATAACGATGAGATTAAAGCAACTTTCACTTTTGATGTCCAGAACGGACTGTCAGGGGTTGGAATAGATTGCGTCGTGCTCACACCATTTGCATTAAAAAATAGTGACCAGAACCAGAACTTGAATCGATGTGCTGCGCTTGAAATAACAGAAGCGAGGCTCTAATATGCTTATCGACACAAGAGGCGCTTTCAAAAATGTTGTGGTGGACATTTTACTTATGTTGAGTAAAGGACGTAGGAAATCGTTATTTCCAATCCTCTAAGGAATTTTTATCTGTTATCTGATGCATTTTAAATATTTTCTAATTATCTGGGGCTTATTACAAATTTACATGATAAAATCAAAATGCTTATTTTTTTCATGATAAAATGAGCATTTGCTTTTTCCCTCTATACTATTAGTACATCATAATTAATTCGATGCACCTTTTCATTAGTTTTTTCTTCTCCTGTCGATATAGGCACATGGCTGTGAATGAAAGATGCTACGTGTTTCGCTAATCGCGATGTTCACTCGATTATTGGTATTACGGGTACAAACTTTTTCATTAAGTCGCGCCAACTACCTCATTTTTCAATTCATCGAGTGCTTGCACTATCCTTGATAAATTGCTAGCAACGTTTGGGTAGGTATCCGCGAATATGTATTGGTATCATTCCACGCGCGTCGCTTACTCAAAGCGTGGTTTCTAGATTTTGCGCGAACAGACCTGGCTAAAACTTCACAAAGACAAGACTCCTCCTGATTTAAATCCATGTATCAGAGGAGGTGCTGTACCTCGACAAATCATTTTCATCTGAGACGCCGTATATGGGTAGTGAAATTTTATGATAGCCTGAATTTCGGCAATTGTTTAATATATCTTAAGTCCCCTTCTTAGTCTTATTAAATAAAATTAACAAGGGGGACTTAAGCAATCTTGACCACTTCTGTACATGACAAAGTAAGACTTATATCAACGCAATAAAATAATCTCAAGTTTCTTCGACAAGAAGATCCGAGACTTCTTCTTAAAATTAGGCACAACGTCGTGTGGAACTCTATTACTTTGATACAAGAAAAAAGCTGAATACACAAGAACGAATACAAGGCCTAGCAAGTCAAAGACGGTGATACTATGTTTAAGTAAAATGGTATTTATATGAACCTTAATATCTTAAGATCTGCCAGTCTTGTACATGCACCAAAATCCAGCAGACTGTTATATTTAAACAGATTTAACGCACATAACTTATCCTAGCTATATTAAATTGTGTAGTTGTACAGATAAGCGATAACTCTATTTAGAATCACAGACAGGTAGATAGATCATTAATGACTAATCTGGACAGAATTACCATATCATAGATGAAATTTCATAAGAGCAGGGCGTAATAGTGTTAGTTAATATAAACGGATGAAGTAGACGATTTTAAGAGCGAGATCGAATGCGGTAATGTTAGGAAGTGTTGCTACGGGTCCATTAAGTTAGTAAGAATTAAAACATGGCGAGAGCGATCAAAGGATTATGGGCACGTATTTGTTCTATAGCAATATTTTCAACTTGTACAACTGCAAGAATTGCCTTATCATGTTAAATCTTGTAAACTATTGATACCAAGAGCAAAATTTGGGAAGAGTTACGGAGGAGTGATAGAAAATTGAGATTCGACTTGACGTTATATTCACGATCGTCCTCATTGTGTTATTCCGATTCAGCGGCAACTTAGAATTTATTACGATAAGTCACGTAGAGTCGACAGGATCGGATGCTTGGTCGACAGCATGCTGAATGTAGAGCGATCAATGACTGAAAGGGTGAATCGATCACGCCAGGTAAAAAACATTTATCTTCAAGCAGGTTTAATCAGACCTAATTTAAACACACAACTATGAATTAGCTCTCTCGAGTTCTATAGAAGAACAATATGGAGACTTCCAAAGTATATAGGCCGTTTAATTATTGGTTAAGATGTGATAATGTTATAAAATAGGGGCGGGACGCAATGCTAAATATAACCTCTATAGTTTAGCCAAGCATGCTAGTTGAGGCGATAAATTCAATTTCGCGAAGACTTATTACTGTGGCTGATCTGATTCTGTGTTAAGAAAAGATCGAAAAGCTAACACTTGGTAAGATAACCACTTTGACGTGACATCTATATATATGTGAAAGCGCGTATGAGTGGTTAAGCTATGCTCCCATCGCTAATATCAAATAAAAATTTAAGATGAGATATTTAAGTATTGTACTGTATTAAAAAAATCCTCAATCATTAATTGTAAACACTCATTGCAAGATAAACCATCCTTTCTACCTTGTAATCGATTATGTTTTTTTGACACATAGCGAACGTTTACAGTTATCATAAACTTGCTACTTATGTTCTTTACTACGCAATATATATATATATATATATATATATTATAATACAAAATTTATTTATTTATCGACAAGGTATCTCACCAACGCCAGAGGCAGATATTGTCGGAGCTGGCACGATTTAAGTCGTATTGCCTTCGATGGTCACGACAAGAAATATGGCCGAAAGACGCACAACATGTTCATTGTGCAAACTACACCAAAGTGGATCCAATCAAAGCAAAGAACAACGTTTAAGCGTGATCGAGCTTCGTGCTAGGATTTACTAGGAGCAGAAAAGGTCCTGAATGGTCGTTTAACAACAAGATTGTCATAAGTTGGGTTGCCATATGACAGAAGATACCCCAAACCGCAAAAAAAGTGATTTGAATAATAAGAACTAATATAAGTTGCAATCTTAGATTTCAGCCGCAGATGAATTGGCTTTTTATAATGTACGTAACGATCGTTTGAATACGTCCGTGTTTAAAAAACAGATGCTGGTCAATGAAAAAATATTAGATTTGATGATTTTAAAAATAATAAAAATGAAGAATTTAAAGACTTCCCATCGAATATATACTGCCTTAGATGACTAACAAGATAAATAAAAATACATGCACTTCTCGAACATGAAAATTTTTACACGGACTTCATGATACCCATGCGAAAAGCAGTTGATTCATACATCTATATAAATCATGATAAATGCACATTGCGGTGATTGACGTTGCACCTAATTTTAATCAAGATTTGAGAGACTGCGTAGTTTCTTATTAGTTATGACGTCAAATGATCTGACCGCCATACTGGTTGTACTTTTAAGAAGAACCTGTACTGGAGTCGAATAGCAACATGAGAAGAATATTATTATGTAATATGGATGTTGACTGACCGAGGCGGCAATCTTTTAAAAAGTAAATGGAGGAGTGGACCACTAACGAAGGCATTATACATAAATAATGCAAACCAAACGATTTTAAAACTAATACTGTACAACGACAAGTTCACAATCTTGAGGAAATGTTCATGCGAATGATGCATGCAGTTAGGTGCCAAACACTCGCATGAATATCATTAACTTACATATGCTGAATGGATAAATGCATAAATAGATAAATAACTATAGCTTGTCCAAGTAGGTAGGCATTATTTCGTGCAAAACGTTGTGCTCATTCAATCTGATTGTAATACTATCTATGACGCCTCATAAATAAAAAATATTGTATTAATACGAGACGCACGACGTAAAATGTGAAGAGCAATACAAATTTAACATAGTTAAAACAATTGACATACATGATGAAGACCATTTCGAAAACAAAGTTTCCTTTCAAAAGAGTATTTTATGGAAACGGTATCTGATCTGAGTATTGACGAAAGTATATTACATAGTCGACAATATACTGCCGAAAGACCTTCCTAAAGTGTTAATTCGCTTCACTATTCTTGATTCTACAATAATGATACAAAGTTGAGAATAGTGAAGTGAATTTACCGGCAAGATATTTGCATTGCGAGAATCGCATCACTTTGTCGTGCGAGTCGTCTCCACACATAGGGGTACATTGCGTGGTGAAGCAACACGCTAGGTGAAAGCTCTGGCAGAACGTACCGTGGTCTTCCCGCACGCCACTGTTGTCGAGAGCACCAATGGCAGTCTGTCCTATTCCTTCACAACGAAGACCAACTGCGTGGTTCTGTCATCTTCGACCAGGCTCTTTGCCAGCGAGTGCAGTTCGTTCATAGGTGTAGACAGACCATGCTTCGATCTGCGAGTGAATACCGACATTAGCAAAACGTACGCAAAACCAGCTACAGAAGTGCGACACCACCAGCGGAACAAACGTTCATGACGCGCAAATCGGCTCTAGCAATATGCCCAGCAACTAGGTGAATGACGCTGTTAGATCAGGACACACCAGTGAGCAAAATGCACAATTGATGAAGACTTCGCACTGCAAAAGCGATGAGCGGTTTCATGACTTCGACTCATGAGTGTGGATCGGAGAGAAGATCATAATCGATAGCAGTAGTGATGAACGATTCTTCCATTACGTTGTTGACTACCATAACTTTTGGTATCATGAACTAACTCGAGACACGAGGCGAAGTGACACGCAAGGAGTTTGAGAGCTGCACCAATCTCTTATTAGTCGATCGCGTAGCTCAGCTATACAACTTTTACAACCAGACATGACATTCGGATCAACAAGCCACTTATTATTTGCGAGAAGCAGAACTGTGGTTGAGCGAGTCAATTTGTTACGGTGGTTCACTTTTGTGGTGTCGACACGAAGAAGAACGGGTAGCGTAAATACACGTACCTTGTTCGGGGTCCCACGAGCACAAGTCGTTGATACTAAGCCTGAGTTTTGGAGCTACCACCTGTCAGCCACCCAAACAGGTCGGTGTACTGTTTTTACTTCGATAGGTAGTAGGATCCTTGTATTTGAGGTACTTTGCTGATATGAAGAACGGTTTAACAGCCAAACGAAAGCAGCAGCTCGCGTCATGAGCAGAAGAGTGCAAGACTTGTGAACGGGTGTTGCGCTTACGCATTCTGTACAGTTGGTCATTGATCCATTTAGTATGAATGGAACTGGTTGAAGACTCGTTGCGTCGTTATCTTTTAGGTGCATTTGATCTTGTTGCCTCGTTGCGCCATTGATTTGGTTCTACAAACGAAAGGGCTCTTAGAGTCCAGAACCTTCCTTTGGCAAGCTATTGCAGCCCCGCAATACAAAACGGGGTTGGACTCGAAAATCTCAGCTTCTCATAAATCAACATGCGATCGAAGATCTACATGACAAAGCCATCGAGACTACTTCTTAGAAAGACACGTGGCTCTTGCTGCTTCAAGCATGAGCTGCTATATTTCTTTCTTGGTATTTATAAAACGGTTATCGACCTTGACAAACTACGTTCTTGTTGTGTTCAACTTATCTAGCATCGTCAAACCAACCTAAACTTACTTCTGTATCTGGCGCGCGTCAATCCCCGACTCTCGTTCATCGTGCACATGAGTCACGTATTCGGAACAACCTCAAATATCCGCTCTTTTGTTGGCGTCTCCCTGTCTCACGATTGGATCGAAACTGGGTCTAGAATTCGTCTTGTCGGTTCAACCTTCCCCGCCGTTCCGTCATGAATAGGACTGGGCGACTGAGCGACGGGGCAGCATCGTGAGTGTTCGTAGAGGTCAGTTCGTGCCGGACGTCAATACGGTCCAATTGCGTCCGCCGTCGGGCTGGATTAACTTTTCTCGCGGAGCTGCTGGAGCTCGACGGGGCATCGAAAGGCGAGCGTCGGAGTTGGAGCTGCGCACCTTGGGCAGTTCGAAATGGTCTTTTGCGCACACCCTAGCCATCATCGTAGCCATCATCGTAGCCATCATCGCTACGCGTGGGGGTACCTCAAATGGCCCTCAATGGACCTATTCGTCAGGAGACTGTGAAACGGGCTTTCTATCGCCACAAGCGCCAGCTTACTCTACCCTTGAAACCTTTGCTGGAGCGATGAGAGGCTAGTATTCACACGGATACGTGGTAACGAGCAGCGGCAAAAAAACAGCTCCCTTCCCAGTGTGGAAGCATGACAACGGGTGCTGCGACTTACAAGTTTGGACGGCGTATCGCGTCGCCACTAAACAACGAAATTTCTATCACGCAGACCGTCTCACTGACAGTAGCTGCCGCGCATTACCGGCGTACTCAGAGTGCCCGACACTTCGAGACAAGAGAGGGAGAGAGAGGATCAGACTATCTATTGCGTACATAGGTCTAGTCGAAGAAATCTGTATGGACATTTGCCTATATCGTCTACCATGGCTACGTCAATCTTCTCCGAGCTGGCTCATCCTGCTAGCTCGAGACGTCGGGCTTCATGGGGGGGGGCACTCCGCAGAGGGCACGTGTATCCCGTATCCCACCACCGTGTGCTTATAGAGTGCAGAGGGCGCTAGAAGGTGCGGCCATTTACCACTTCGGACATGTTCCAATGCGCCATATTGACTTGTCCCCTGCATGCATCGCGGAGGCTGAATCGAACGGCCATCAACACGGTCAAGGCGATCTCTCGTCGTCGACCGGGCGTCGCGCTCGGCGAACGTGTCGGCATACTGAAGGCGAACGCACAAGAGCTGGAACATGCTTCCACCTTGGGTGCAGGGGATTCAACACCGTCGACGTTCCCCACACCTCAGGATGTCGTGCCCATTGCTCCCCTTCCGGTTCGCACGCAGCATCAGGAAAGCCTCTCACCTTTTACATTGGGCCACACCACAGGGGAATCTCGCCAAAGGAAGGGGCCATTTGGCCGGCTCTTTGGGGTCTTCTTGGCTTGGCCTGTGTTGCTCGAAGCGCCCAAACTGGGAAATGGCCGACGTTTCGAGACAAGTATTTGGGTTGCCGAAAGCGCGGGTGTGCTGTGGCACATTATTTAGACACCCGACTGGCGCTATAGATACTCGACACGTTTGTTCTAGCTGCTTCGGCAGCTGTGTCATCGTCAAGCTCCAGTGATCCCGGTGCATCAGCGGTCTAGACTGCTCAAGCAATTTCGGGATGATGCCGCGGCGGGCGAACAGGTGTGACGACGGGTGTGATTTTGTTGAGCTTCATTGGCATCCCGCATTCATGGTGTGATGCAACGACGCCGTGTTTTGCGGCGTGCAGTCCACGACGTGTCAAAGTAGTGTCGTACGTTTCTGGACAACGGGCGTGCGTCAATCATATGCCTTGGCTATGTGTGAACATAGGGGCGCCGCTATCGAACTTCAAGCAGCTCGTTTGCACGCGGGTCTCGAACTGTTTACCTTCCATTCTGGCCAAGACTCGCTGCGTCTCGCGGCCTGCCACGAAGAGCAGCCACACCCGGCACTGTATCTCTGGCTTCAAAATTTTCAGACATCTTGCGTCTAATTGTAAAGGGATTTAGACAGTCATCAATCTCACCCACGGTTGCGTATACTGGAGTAGTGAAACGTGGCGCGGGGACGCCGTCGATCGTGATCCATATCGTGTCTACAACCCACGCAAAATTTGGGTCGCGCGAGGAGCATGCGCAAGACAGGCCTCGCCCACTTCGGCCCCCGCGATGCGGCTGAGGCGTGATTTGACCGAAGCGTGACCGCAAATATTTGGGAAATAAAGCGACGGGACAGACGACGACGCGACATAGAATGAAAGTGGTTGTGTTGTCCATATCCGTCGTTCGGTCGTGCTCACGAGGTAGCGACAAGCACGTGCCTTCGATCGTCACTTTTATTCATGCTTTCCGTATGTTCGCACAATAACGGTAGCCGTCTGACCACATATAATTGCGAAGGGAAGCAATGTTCGACGATCAGCAGAAGATGATCCAAATGCTACGTGTGTTGCAATACTTTGAGGCTACTGTCAATTGGTTTTCGGGCGAAGAACGTCGTGGCCATAAGATTCCTATCGACTCCGTCAATGACAGGTCCGTATAGTTTTAGGAGCGTGCCTCGAGCCGATCGTGTAAAAACGGACGCTCTTGGCATCTGCCAAAGGTGGTGGCTCTAGGTTAGTTTGTACCAACTAGACTACTTCGCCTGCGTCAAATCGCATTCGACATGTGCCCAAGATGTGCATCGAGACATAGTACGTCCAGGCAAGAACCAAAATTTGCTTGCTGAAGAATGACAAGATAGATGGTTATCGTCGAACGAACATGCCTGCGAGACAAAGCCTGAAGCTACGAAGACGTTTTTACGAGCGCAGCGACGTCGGATGTCACAACCCCTTGAAATCGAAACGCTTTTACTCATTTGAGCAAGCGATGGCGCCTCCGTCTTTACAGCCTAGTTTGTCTGTCCCATGTAAACATCAAGAATGCCACGCGTTCGATTTAGATTAAGCGACTGGATGCCCAATCAGAATCGAGCGCGGGGCATTCTTAATTATCGAGCACTACTGACGAAGTTGGCATTCCGCATTTTGCCAAGAACCACCGAGCCTTCTACACCACACCAAGCTATCGAACTCATCACACCGTCCGATGAAGGTCAGCCTCTCCATCGTTTTCGCCGCCATGGCCTTCGATCTTGCGTTCAGCCAATCTACAAAAATAGGTAATAATTGTCGCACGAATGGAGCTTGCGCTCCGAAATACTCTGCCGATTATGTTCGTTGGGTTGAAGAATTCTGTGGGTCAAAAGGTGCAAGCTCTTTTTTTAAGGACTACTCAGACTGCTGCAAGTCGTGTTGCACTGAGAAACCGTGGATCCACAATTGCCCGATTGGTAATTAGCGCTGCAGACGCTAATCGGTCCGATGTCATCCTGACCAGGCCGCTGTCACATCATACTTGGAGGACTATTCGACATGGTGCGGCATGAGGTTCTCTTGAGCTTGTGATGCTGTGACTTGAATGGCAATCGCTCTCTGTAGCTGCTGAAGACAATTAAGTTCTAATACAAGGAAGTGGTCGTTGCTCATGAACCTATTTTGTAGTGCATTGCGTTTTCTTTTCTGTGCTTCGTTTTCAACGCGAGGGATCGCTTTTGTCTGACAGCTACGTTTGTTAGCGACTAACACGTCGTATAGTAATGTAGACAACAAGTCGTCAATGTATAGCCGAGCTCCTGGTAACTTTCGTGAGGAAGTGTCGCCATATCGAGTCGCGCAGCAGTTGTTGTTGTGGGCCCAGTCATCGCTCCTTTTGCTCCTACTACTCTAGGCTTTATAACTATAAAAATACTTATTCGTTCACACGTATCGACCCATTGCGTAGTTTAAGGAGCTGCAAGATGTATCTGTCATCCATAATTGAATTGCTACTAGCAGACTGCATTCACCATTTAAGAACCGACAAAAGATGGTGGCAGCTTACACCGCGCACTTACCGTATCCCTGTTCCTACTGTAGTAAACAGACAAAGACCAAACAAGCATCACTTACGCTTCCCGTTTGATGACAAACACCTTTATCAAATTTAACATGGCGAGAGAGAAAAGTGCACTCAGGAATTCTGCTGCCCTCCTTGCATATCTCCTTGTACCGTTTCGATAGTTGGGCGACACGTAGATTGTTCTTAAGATTTCCTCTGCAAAAAATTGGTCACGAACGGCATCAGGATACGTTGCCTAAAGATACAAAGAAAGTCTACAAATGCAGATGATGATGCTGATCCGAAAACGTTGTTTGCACTTTATGGCAAATACGTTGGATACTGATTGACGCATTGTTCAGCCACCCAAGCAGCTCGTGCGCGGGACACACATGACATTTAATCTAAACGGAAAAAGCGGAAGTTCTCCTTTCTCGATGGACAACATTAATTGCATGCAGAAGTACACCAAGCATCAATCATCGAACGTCACATTTGATGCAAATAATACGCTTGTGTATATTTTGCTGTAAATTCATTATGGTCGGCATCGACCTACAGTAAATACAACATTTTGCCAGGATTAACGGCATGCAGCAATATAAAAAGTATGTACTGTGATAAGAGTGGGCTGGCCTCGACAAAGCATTCATGCGCTTCTTTTCCCGATTCGACGCAAGTTGACAAAATTTTTGGAACGTCGTGCTGGTCGAACAAAACATAGTTACTTACCAAAAATGTACCAGCTTCTGAAACCAGCACACCCGCATGTGTCTTGATGTGTTTGCTTGGGCATCCACAAAGCTTTCAGAACAAAATCTCGTTGAGGCGGCGGGATTTGACACTATTTAAGTGACGCAGTCCTTTAATTATACCAGAACTTCGATGATGTGGCGTATTATCTGCCACATCACCTTCATTTCTTGCACAAACAATGGGTGATCGCTGCGGCACTCCGATGAAGGGCGTATTTAAAGGAAAGCAGATCTACATTTACGTAGCGGACTGGAACGGGTAACGAGGCGCACAAGGCATAAATGATAGGCGAGATTACCACGGTATCTATTCATGCCGGAGTGGATGTCCTTTGAACACGTTTAGGTGTATACCGAGCAGAATGTAAGGAAACGTCTATTTTTTCTGAAGTTATCATCAGACCCAGGCTAAAGAATGATCATCGGCTTGTCGAAAATCTGTCCGCTATACTATTTTTGAGATTTACGCTTGGAATTTGTTTATTTAATAGGTACAATAAAAATACCCCCATTTATTAACAAGAATAAAAAATGCCCCACGTCCTGGTTTGACGAATACGCTTAAGGCATCATCGCACGTTTCCTTCTCAGAATAGGCCTGCATACGACGAAGTCTGCATACATTGAAGCCATCAATAAGAGCTAAATAGAAAAAATAGATTCATTGGGGTCTATTGATATGAATATGTCGATATACGATCAAAACTGATCAGAAGGAAGAAAATGCAATCCCACAAGTAATATAAACCAATAGCAACAGCATCACCTACAATAACAACAGCAGTATCGACATCAGTAGCAATAGCAGTAGCATCATCTACAGAGCAACACCAACAGCAACCGCACCACCTACAACAACAACAACAACAGCAGCAGCAACATCATTACCAGTGGCAGCAACAACATCAACAATAGCTACTGAAACAACTATAACAAAAGCAATAACATCAGTATCAACAACATTGGCACATACCGACTGGGGCTAGCCGTGACCGACCCCGCCCTGCTTGGGGCCGAGCCGTGGAGAGGGTTCTGCAACTGGTGGCTGCAAGCGCAGCACGCCCGCTGCAGAACCCCTCCGCGGCTTCCCGAACCGGGCAGGGATTGGTCAAGGGCGTGATAGTCAAAACAAAAATGATAAAGGTCATTTAAAATTATGTGTGCCAAATTAACTGAACATACTAGGTCGTGGTAATTTTAATTTTCCAATTATCGAGGGCATTTTTATTGGGAATTGCTTAATACACACCCCTTTTCCTTAGATTCACAGCGTTCCTTTTCAAATAATGTATATAAAAATCCTATTTATTTTAAGATTTGATTTCTGACAAAAGTATTACTCAATAATCTAGGCCATTAATTGTCAAGTTGTACGTAAGAAATTCATACGATACAACTCACGCCTGTGGTCTATCTCCTCCAGCGTTTACTGATAGGGCACCACTCAATAACATTCTTCATCCACCCGAGGTTGAGTATGCCAGTCGAGATCAACTTATGGATACTGTGCAGGCGTTTGCACGTGACCAAGCCAATGCTGTTGCGATTAAAAGTTCGATTGCAGGAAAGCGTGTCTACCTTAAATGTGATCGAGGTGCCGTAAACGAACATATAGCTCGAAGCGGGACAGATCCCAGACGATCCATAGCCGAGAGATCACTTGCATGAGTGTAGAGCCCACTGGGCATCGCAAAAATCCCACGACATCGTGTACGATTTCCACTACGGCCATCGTCTAAACCACTTTGAGCGGCAGTGACACAACGTCCCACGTGATTTGTGCCATATGGCTCCAATCCAGATTTATACCTTCACGCGCCTTGAGGTCCGTTGTCACTGTTAGGTACAACACGCACGCCCAGCCAGCGCAAGAGACGTCATTGAAGGCCAGCAGGTCTACATATAGTTGCGAGGACTACGCATACAAAAAGAGGAGACTATGGTCAGCCTCTGCGTTGAAACCTGGACACTCGTCTGTATCTCCTCTTGTTCTCACCTTTTTGGCCTGCACGACCGTTCGTGGAAAGTCGTCAAGAATAAAGCCACGACGGAATTCCGAACTCTTGATGGCGTCCTTCATGATCCCGACGACAATCCCGTCGGTCACAAGTGCGCCCGACTCCATCGCGGCTTAGACCTTTTTGTCGATGTCGGTGCCAGCAGCTATAGCAGCGCGCAAGATGTCGCCCGTAGCTAAGTGGCAGAGAAAGTACTCGTCTTTGTCCAAAGGCGATTGCGTACCTTGTATATATAAATTTTTGAAGGAAGGGTGTGAATCAAAGGAAAAGGGGTGTGAATTTAGCAATTCCCTATTTATTTCGTGATTAAATGGGGCACTTTTTATCCTCCCAATTCAATAGCATTATTCAGATATACGCTTGGACGTACAAGCCGAAAATTTATGATTTATGCACACCCGTTAACTGTTCCGGTATCTTGAGTGTGTGATAAATTCAGAATGAGCACTCCGCAATTCGCCATTAGTAAGCAATATATAAAATAAACTGGAAAACGTTGCAGCCGTTAAGTACGTGACAAGTACGCTCTTGCCTTAACTTTACAGTTTTATTTCGACGCATAGCATAGATAATCCAATACATCAATGAGAAAGCTCAGGTATGTATTGATATTATGTTGCTGAGACCAGAAAGATTTAGCACGTTGGCAAGGTGATACTATTGTAGGATTTTCAATATCTTCTACATACAATTTGGCATTAGCAAGATGTCCGATTGGTCCTAAGACAGGACCAAGCGCTGATAAAGGTAATTGATCGTAGCGAAAATCTAACGCAGTCGAATGCCGTGTAGACTATTAGCTATGCAATGCAATACAAGCTTGTAAATGCGCCCCGAAGACTTCATTTTCCGGACCTGTGTCTCGTAGTGTGATCGCCCACAGCTGCTGCATACCACAGTCCTAATGTCAGAGAGCTCTGCAATAGATTAGTCAGCTCTTCGCGGAATACTGATCCATTACGCCCCCGTCTGGAGGTACACTTAACAAACGGAACATGAGATAAACTAGATGTGCCGTATCGTGTCCTCGGTCATGATATAATCATCTAAACCCGATAATGCAAATGCCAGCAAAGCTGCTGCGAACAAGTTCACACGACAGTTGTTTTCTTTGCGCATGGAATGAACATTTTACTAAATGAAATGTATTTGTTATCTAAATGAAATGTACGTATGGCACACCGTCTCGTGGAAAAGGGTATCAAGTGTATTTCATTGTCAGACTATCGGTAATACCGAATGGTATTATTTATAAAGTCCCGATATTAATATTGTTTTAATATTTACGGTACTAAGTACCACAACTTTAATGACTGACTGATGGGCAGGCCACTTTATAAGTGGCGTTTCAACATATCACGCCACTACTACCTAATCCTAACTTTCGTGAAGCGTTTATCTCTAATTTGGTGGCGGAGTCTGCAAAAACAAGCCTTTCTCGCGCGCATATTGTCGCATACAATCCCATTTAGTAATGCTGAATAATTGTACTGTACACTTACAGTCGTACGTAGATGTACCCAGCCGGATATGGTCTAATTTAATCAAGAATTGCGGAGCACAAATAGAATGTTCCTTCATCTATGACTATGAAGAAATCCGTGTATGCAGACCCATGCTGACCACTTAATTGTATTTTAGTCCCCCCATACACATACCATTTGGCACAGATTGCCATTATACCAAAAAATCGGACGTAGGATTTGCCTAAAATATATCTCCTCAGCTTAAAATACTTCAACAACGCCCATATTATCGCATTCGCGCTAATAGTTTGCGAATGCGATCCGTCTAGGAAGGTCATTGTGCTAGTAATTTGCCTTTTCTGTCTTCATTTTGGTCGCGAATAGGAATTTGGCGCCAAATGGAAAATACGAGCAATATCTGGTATTTTTAAACGTCCATTTTGCGCTGATGTCAACAGAAAGCACACGAAAATACGGCATTCTCAGAACTGGGTGACGTATTTTGCCCTGTCAAATAAGGCAGAAGGCTACGTTCTTTAACATGAGCGCTCCCATTGTGCACTGAAATAGCATACGATCCCGCTCTGGCGGACCCCATACACATATGTAGCACTTGGTAGACAAGAGCATCGTTGATGTTATTGGTGGTGAGATATTCTTCCATCCGGATGACGCAAACGACCAGACAATCAAGGAGCGTTCTCTGGCCATCTTCGAGGCTGTTATTGGTCCCGTAGAGACGGAGCAGAATTCGGAGCTACGACCAACCGCTATCGCATCGTCATCAAGAACACCATTCAGTTTCGCCTCATCGTCGGATAATTCGTGGAGGGACATGTTTTCGAATGACTGCTCGGGTTCTCCACATCAGTGGAAGTGCTTACGGGTTTGACGTCGATAGAGAATGAAAGTGAAGACAAGATCATGAGTTACATTCGGTATGTCTGCGCGCTGAATTTTTTTAGAAGATTTCGGAAATGCTGGCATCAGGCTGGACGTTAATACTGGCTATGGACATATCCACACACATATCGACCTCGCATTTGAACATCCGCGTTCGATCATTCATCTTTGAAGCGACTCATAACTTTTTATTGCTCGCTATACCACTTTCCGGCAATCATACCAGAGAAGAGAATAAACTGCATCCTGAAAGAGCACTGGATGTCGTCTGCCCCAACTGGCGGGATCTGATTATTTCCACACACACGGTAAAAGAATGATGACCGGCGGGCTGAAAGCGTTGCCACTCGCTTTAGGCGAGTCGTGAAGCCCGGTTTCTTTCGACTTAGGTATGGCCTGCACTAAATTGATATTGGTCTGCAGCGACTAGTCAAGCATCTATTGAAGGATGAATTCTACTCTCTACTAATTGGCCTCATCTCACACTAACGAAGGCAATAATAAATTTCTATCAAAGACACGGAAACGCAGGCCAATAATGTTGCGGACACTCGATGAGAACTAATATTTACGGTACATTCATTAGCTTACTTTCGATCGTGGTGGCTTCCAAAGTACTGAAATTTGATGCGGTTTGCTGCTTGGTTCCGGCAACATTGAGTGGCCAATACGAGCGTTGATTGGTATGGAGAATCCGCCTTGTTGATCGCGCCTCGCCACTAAAGTAGTGGGTGGTCGTCATTTTTGTCGCGAATGTCGCCAACGAGGCGCTTATCACGTTCCGATAAACGCTTTGTTATAAGCAAAGGAAGACATAATGAAATTAATATCAACCCACGCGTATTAATTTAGCGCTTCACTGAATGCCGGCCAGGAAGCTGTGGATGCGCTTGATCCAAAATTCGATGTGCTGTCAGAGGACAAGAAGTTCTCTTTAAGCTCAGCAATGTCGAAGACGTATTGGCGGACCTGGACAGCTATGTCATCGCGTCCATAGAAGAGGCTGGCGCCGACAAATTGGCTGTCGTTGTCGATAGCGTGGTCACTTTTTGCGTTAAATTTGGTAGACATCCTTGCTGGCATCGCGGCAGAACGCGACTCATTAAACAAATCTGCCAATATATGCCGCCTGTTACGCCTCATCAGCTCGTCAATCTTCGCGGTCAAGTTTCGCTGATACATTTGCGAGCAATGGGATTGCCTCTCCGCCCGCTAGAGCCGGCAAAGCAACGATATCATTGAGCAGGAGTTTCAAAAACTTTGAGCTTCTTTTGAGCATGATTTGTTTTATTAGTAGGTCTTGAATGAGTGCCACGTCAACACTACGTTTAGAAATTTCTGGAAATACGTGCGACATTGTTTCTAGCACCTCAAGACGTTTTTTAGAGGCTTGAAGACCGCGTTCCCGGGCACATATACTGTGATTATTGACTTCTACTTTGTCATGTGGGAGAAGAATTTTATTGGATTGGTCTATAATACTTCTCTTTTGACGACATCCTGCACGCCAAGCGGTTCGAAACATTGCAGTCAATTGCCCTCTAAGTACCTCGTAATTATGATAAATTCAGATCCAGGATAAATTGTGTCCAGTAAAACTCCATTTGAGGGATGACTAGGCGGGCACCACTATTGGCCACAATAACGATTTATCAGGCGCCACCATTTGCTTTATAGCGGTTATAATGGCGTGCTCCACTATTAACGTGGCCTGCTGATGGGTCATTAATGTGCGATCGGTCGACCTGTCAGCCGTCAATTGATGACGATTGACTGGTCGCTCATGGACCAATGTAGAAGACTAGAATTGCTAAAATAATTAGTTAGCGTCAGTATAGGGTGCTACGGGCGTAATTAAAAACAGAGATAAAAGACGAATAAGGTTTCAGTTCACCATGCAAAGGAGAAAAGAAGAAGCTTCCTCTTGACGTGTTACACGTGTGCTTTAAGTGTATCAATTAAGTAGTGTTTAACTTTTGCTTGTGGTACTAAAGCCCGACCGAAGTGTTGTAGAAATGGTGGATTTTCTCCGTGGAAGCTAATTTCCGACGAACTAATATGCTATAAGCCGTGGATATAACCCGTAACATATCCTTTAACAAAGGCGTTGTGTAGATTTAATAAACTTATTAGCACTTATAGCCAATAATATACCGTGTATAGTTAATGACTAACCGTCTTTTGAGATATAGAGTAACACACCCCTCTATAAAGCGTGTCACCTTAATCTTTATAAGCTACGAGCGTTGGTCGGGACCGAACGGGTCGATCATTTCGTGGCCCATAGCCCCGAAGTGCTTTATGCATGGTTCGAAGCCTTAATGCGGGTTGACGCCCCATTGATTAGGTCCGTCGATAACCATATAGCATCGGCTATACCGACGCTACATGCCAGTGCCCGATGAAGAGCCAAACTTACTCATTCCAGCAGCTAGTTTGATGTCATCACTAAGCTTGCACATTATGACAGTCGCATAAAATAATGGCTGACGTATCGCTCGAGGTTTTTTAAATCTGTCAC
Organism: Hyaloperonospora brassicae; assembly: GCA_947650285.1. Classification (NCBI taxonomy): domain Eukaryota; phylum Oomycota; class Peronosporomycetes; order Peronosporales; family Peronosporaceae; genus Hyaloperonospora; species Hyaloperonospora brassicae. The sequence goes on along the minus strand of CANTFL010001342.1, from coordinate 622,936 downwards.
CAGCGGGTAGCCCATCATTATATACCCGACTGGTTTGTTGCGACCCAATAAGAGGTCAAAATCTGGTACCCGGCAAGTCCATGTGCGTATTTTCAAATCTGGAAAGGCCATTGTTGCGCATCCGCTGCAATCCACGCAACTAATCGCGGGTTCCATTTGAAGAGGGAGTATCCATGTACGGAGAACAGGAAGAACTGCCATTTACGATAATTATTCGCCTGTTAAATAATCGCCTTTCAAGTTTTGCCGTTCTTTACGGTGTCCAGAACTCTGCAAGGGAATCGATGGAGATGCGGATGAGCCTAATATAATTGCCTAATTTTACATCACCATTAGAAGGCCGACTCGCGAGCAAAAAATACGATAAGTCAAAATGATTTCCTAAGTAAGAGAATGGGGCCGTCGACTACGGAATGCGGCCGGAGTGAGGGATATGCAGAGAAGAGGGGTCTTGACTTGTACGAACTACTAATTTATGATGTAAAAGTGTCCATTGGCAAGTACAAAATGAGCGGAGGGTGCCGAAACGTTTATGTATGCGCTATCAGTTTACAACTAACATGGATGCACGAACAATTAAGCAAGATTGTAGTTGGTCACCGCCGCAAAATAAGGTGTATGCGTTTTGGGGCCTCACCTATAGATCAAGTTAATGTTGATACAAATTTGTTGAGGTCCCGTGTGGTAGAAATCACTGAAGCGTAGGGGCCATGGCGGGAAAGATAGAACTTAGAGTTATTTATGGGTTTGTCATTACTATCTAAAATCCACGAGTTGGTATGTTAGGGTGCCCGGTCCTAGATACTCTTATATCCATCTTTCTCGTGTCCTGGGCAGCTGCGGCTTCGACCGGATGCCCTCGTGATAGAGGAGTACCCAATTTAGGCCTTCCCATTAGCTACTCACTCCCATAACAGACTGGTGTAATATCACTTTGTTTGACACTGCAAGGCTAATATCTGAACAGGATTTGATACTAACTATCCAGCCTGAATATGACTTTCAAGGAGCGAGGAAGATGCGGTTTCAGCGGCCGTCGAAGTTCAATGTCCTGATGGACCGTTGGGTTGATGTTAAGACGGATTTTGCTGCAATAATTTCGCCACTTCGCCCTAGCCGCAATGTACTTATACGAAGTGACGATGATCATTGAGCGCATATTTCGTTTGTTTAGTTAAAATATTTATTTTTATAAGGGATAGGTCCACTTCACCCGCTTGCGTCGGTAAAATGAGGAGGTTTGGATCGATCATGTGTCGTACTTCCTAGACCTCAGAGAGGTGTTTCCATAAAAGTGCTTGTGCAACCGAGCCAGATCCTCGATCGTTTGGGTCTTTGTTTCAAGAGTAGCCGTCGGCAAGAACACTACCGATAGAAAAATATCATTGAGAACCACCCTCCAATGTATAACACTAATCGCTATCTTTGTAGCTGATAGAAGCAGACGCCTGGAACGGTACATGTGAATGCATAATAACGGCTATTTATCGCACCAATGCCGATTTCGTATCATGATAATCGGTCGTTACCACCGAAAGCAACACCGAATACCTTTGCTCAAGTATTAGTGAATCGGTTACTTTCTCTTGATACCATCGAGATGCAATTAGTGTAACACAAATACGTGCAATGACGCGTTAAAAGCCGTCTGGAGTCGGTCCTCGCACGCCGATAATATAAGCTTATATGAGCACAACCCATGTCTGGTATGTTTGCATGCAAATAGGCATATATAACAAGGCACTGACAACAACGTACTGACTTTTCAGTACGGAGTAATCTCCCACTGACAACTACGTAATGACTTTTCAGTAAGGAGCTATCTCCCACTGACAGCAGTAAAGGTCAGTGACCTGCTATATATAGCACTAATCCAGAGGACCAATAGCTCCTGAGACAAAGATTCAAGTCGTGGTAAAAGTCAAACTGTTATTTAATATATTTAAGTCTTAAAACTTTAGTGTCTCTGTTCATCCTGACCTAATTATATCAATCTAATCAAACGTATGATGATGTCTACTCACCGCCCATTGCGCGCGTCTAGTAGCGATTGGTGGGTTTATATAATCATCACGATATCAACCAATGAGTAGACCCTTCAGTCATCCCAACGCTATCATCATCCTTTGTGATATTGTTGAAAGAATATGCAACGTAATATTCGTTATTGTCATTCTATCCTTAATGACAATATCATTTAACGGGATACCGTTACATCACCCCCCTTAACTGATAATCACCGTTTGACAATTAAACCTTTTGTGGCCACCCGTTGGATGCCAACGGGACGGGAAGCAGTTGTTCGTCAGACCCATTCATTCTGACTTTGCCCCTCATAAATAACAAGTCTATGCGGGAAGACCCAAAGACGACACGTTATGCTACTGCGCCAGCCTCTGCGGCAGATGATTCGTCGTCTTCTGCTCTTTATATAACTGCATAAAGTGTTGCCTCAGGCGCATGTAGTATCGCACCTCATGCACACAGCGACCTCGGGCTAGGGGTGAGATACTCTGGCGAGTCAGATGTATCTGACTCGAAAAATCCTTCAGAGGCATCGCGCTCACCTGCGGTGCCTCTTTCGTTAGAATCCTGAGGAACGAACGGACTCGCGACATACGGTGCAGTATGTTCGGGAGCGATGATGAATATGGTGATGAGTATGAGTACTCATTACCACAGTCAACTCGTGCACTTCGCACGAGCGCGTTGACGATGATGCGAGCCGTATTTATACTGAAACCCGTTGTTCCGGCAAAGATACCACGTCGAAGAGTGATGAGCTGCAGCTAGTCAATAGCTTGTCTCACGCGACACGTCAACACCATCGAATATCCTTATTCGATGCGAGTGAGCTTCATGGTTTAAGTTCCAGTGCGAAGAACTTTCGCGCTGAAGAACACTTTTATCTCGATGCTTTTCGTAAGCATCGATGGTATAATGGCAACCAAACGCGTGCCAACACCTCGCTGAAACGCGTTCATCCAGAACGTCAAAAGGTTTGGACGTGAGGCGTGGTTTCAAAAGCTTGATGTAGTACGCATTAAGTTTGAAAAACGACTTCCAATCCATGCAAGATACAGGTTGCATCGATTGTCACGTGAGGCAGAAATTACGTACCTCACATCGGATGACCCTTGTGGGAGTTGTGTCAAAAATTCGCAACGCGCTGGAAGGAAGACTTTCCCTGGGCTCACCCTGTAAAAAACACACATCTCATTAGGAGTGCGTAAAGCGGGTGGAAACTTGCAATCCGTCCACAAGCGGTAAAAGCGTGTGTTTATCGGAAGCCCGATGGCCAATCGGATGGTTTTAGTCGTAGTGGCGGATGAGACCCTTAACGTCAGCTATTAGATGGTAACGAGACTCCTAGCTGTCATAAAATGGTGGATACCCCGACAGCGGACAAGGCAACTTGTCCGCTCCCCGGGGGATAAGGCGGTTGTTCAAGATTAGGCCCACGTGAAAGCGTCGAACTCCGTGAGAAACAACAGCAGTCCCGGTTTTGGGTGGAAAGACAAGGTCTGGCTCATCTGCCCGTCCTGCAGGAGGCTTTGCGTAACCTTGAACGCTTCCTGACCGAGTTGAGAGAGGACGTCGATTACGAGTACGATCGTCGACACGACTTGTTGGCGACCGTAGGACGTCTCCTTACCGATCTGGAAAAATACCGATCGGAATTCTCTCAGCTTTAAAATGAACGCAAGAAACGTCACTTGCGCGACGAGCTAGTGGCAGCTCGTCACGAGAGGGAATTGCTGAATAACAAACCTGAGAGTTTAGTCCGTGATCACAATAATCAGTTGAAGATTGATGAGCGTGCCGGATGTCTTCGCTCTTGGAAGAAACCTCGTGTTGATGGTACGTGAGGAGACGACCAACATACAACGTAGAATGCGTGCGCATCCTACGAGGCAACTCAATCGGTTATTCATTCCCTTTGCGGTGTAATACGCGAAAGGAACCGATATATTTCGGCAGTAGTTTACTACATCCGACATTAGTGACTGCATGTTCCGGTACGTTTACCGTAGACAGTAGTACTAGTTCGTTAACCTTAAAATAATGAAGATTTGCTCCTTCATTCTTGACTGCGTTCCGTTTTGGCGGTCCACCGCATAAGCTATGTAGTCCTGAACTAAGCATTCTACAGCTTCTAAACTCATCAGGAAATTATCTGCTGGCTCGTTTTTTTGTCTTTTAGTGCGCCTTGTGCACACTGAGAAGAGATTTTTCTCTTTTTCAGCGAGGTTGCCGTCTTCCTCGCTGGCATAACCGTTGACGAAAATGAATATCCCAGCATCGCCATCACTGTCAGATGTAGCAGCAGCGTCATTGTTACTGCTAAAGCCAATTGCGTCGACGTCGACATTATCGACATCGGCATCGAATGTATCGGCGTGAGAGATGCTACGTGATTAGCAAGAGCTATAACGGTTTTTGCTCGAGCGATTCCCTCCCCTTTACCCATTGTCACTCTGTAATAGGGCGGGGATACGTAGGTGGCGTAAGCCATTTACGTAAAACGGTGTATGCGTCGAGGACGCAAGCACGGAGTTGTTGATGGCGAACTCGACCATTGCCTAGAACTCACTCCAACTCAGAAAAGAGTGAACGTTTTCTCGAAACTTTTCTGTAAGGACACGATTTGCATATTCTGTCTGACCATCCGTTTTGGAATGGTCAGAGATTTATATCTTCAACCGTGGTCTTACTGTGCGGAATACGGATTGCCAAAACTCCGCCGTGAACCGAGGATCACGGTCGAATACGAGCTGTTAACCCGTATATTTGAAATAATGTGTCGACAAAGACACGGGCACATCCGTGTGCATCAATCGACTCGGGAACCGCAGCAAGATGCACCATCTTGCTGAAACGGTCCATAAACATAATAATACTATTATTCTTGTGAGTGTCTTCGGGAACCTCGAGGAGAATTCCATGGAAACGGACTATCGATACTCTGCCGGGATCGGCTAAAGTTACAATGGCACGCGGGATGAAAGGCTAGGCTATACCCGCCAATAGACCTCGCAAAAAGAAATGCACTCGCGCATAAATAGATACTGGCGTGGCAAGTAAAAGTTGTGGTTACCGAAAGATACCTCTTTTCTTTACCACGACTTCCACCGAATGGGCTATCGGGTCATTTGAACGTGAAACGTGAACGCGAAATCATTCTGATCAGAATTGACGACACGATGTGTGTCGTCTGCAACTGCTTTGTAGTACAGCAGTTCGACATAGATTATCGGGATGGGTTCGCAAGATGATTTATTAAATGGAGGCGATTCGTATCTCCTGCGTACGCCTTCCGCACGTCGTCGAGTAAAGGCGACGAAGGCACGCTGACTGACAGCGCCACAATAGTGGGCAAGACTACACTGTTGACTTGCTCAATCGGCTCGAAATTCGGCCGACGTGATAGCGCATCAGCGACAATGTTCAGTCGTCCTGGGTTGTACTCCACGGAGAAGTTATACTCCGCGAAGAACGACAAATACCTCGACATTCTTTGCGAGAGGTGTGGACTGTTTACGGCCGTACGTAGTGACGCATGGTCCGTATATACGATGAACGGTCTATCTCCAAAGAGATAGACCCGGAACTTAGCCAGTGCATACTTCATGGCAAGTAGTTTCTTGTCATGCAACTGGGTAATTGCGTTTGGCTGGTTGCAGCTGACGCTATCGATAGGAGACGACGCGCTCTGAGACGTCTGTGCCATACTGCATCAACGCACAGCAGACTTCAAAATCGATGGCGTCCCAGATCACATGGAATGATCTGTTTTGATCTGCAATCGCTAATATTGGGGATTGCATCATTCTTTGCTTGTACCTTTACAGGAACGCTGACAGTCCGCGATTCATGACCTCTTCACATTTTGCCTGAGTAAACAAGAAAAATGAACAGTTATCTCGTCGTAGTTGCGCGAGTACCTGTGCAAGTACGCCGCTAGTCCAAGGAACTTTCTAAGTCCCTTGACATCGGTTGGCACTGATCAGTCGGTGATTGCCTTGATCTTCTCGGGATCGGGGCGTACGCTGTGTTTACCCACGATGCACCCAAGAAGTGGTATTTCGCTTGCCGCGAATATACACTTCTTGAGGTTAACATACAACATATGCTTGCGCATAAATTAAAAGCCTTCTGGACGTGAGTTCGGTGAACTTCAACGTCCGTCTTTCCGTCCATAGCCCGGCTATGGACGAACACATCGTCGAAGTAACTCGGTGCGAAGTCTCGCACCGGTCTCAACAGATTTGTAACACATCTGCTGAACGTTGCAGGGGCATTGCTCAGCCCCTGTGGCATCACTAGCCACTCCCACAGCATCCCGCTGGGGGTACCCACTGCCGTGAACTGGATGCCCCGTTCACGCATGAAGATCTGATAGAATTAATCCATCAGATCCATGGACGAAAAGATGGTACTCTTTGACATAGCATCTATGATAACGTCCTTCCTCGGTATCGGCGTCTGAGCCGGTACCGTTGCAGCATTCAACTTGTTGAACGCGTGCACTATCCACCATCCTCCTGTGGTCTTTCGCACACAGAAGGTCGGAGAGCTGTAAGAGGATGTTGATTCCCTCACATGGCCCGCTGCTAAGCGATCGGCAGAGAAATTGTCGATCGCTGGTACTTGTTCACGAGGTAGTGGCCACTGCTTCATGTCACAGTATTTCGAGCCCGGTTTGAGCTCGATCTCGTGTCGAGTGCCTTTGTCCTTAGGCAACTCGCAAGGTACGGATTCAGGGAACGCATCCTTGAATTCGATCAAATCCTTATACAAAGGATTTGACTGAAGTGACTCCCAGGTTGAGACGTGTATCGCTCAATCCGAGTCTTCTCATCGAGGACAATTTCGTCCATCGATGAGCTGCTGAGAACTTGTTCGGTCTCAGCAAATACTGTTGCCGACCTGATATCGGCCACATACTCATCTTCTTTGACGAGTATGCAAATCTGCTTGACATGTGCCACTACGCAGATCACGCAAGAACCTTTTTGGTTCGAGCGTTTGTAATTAGGTTATCTCCGAAGTTATCTTCGGAGGCGCATTGAGATGAAGCGTATAAGCGACTACGCTTGATCCGGCATTGACCAAGACATGTAATGTCTCGGTAACTTCCTGGAATGTCAATTTAACAGGATTCAGGAGAGTTTTTTTCCACAATGTAGTGATCATCTACACTATGTTCTTGTACAGTCGTGCTAACGACCGTACCGCAAGTGAGGCTATCGCAATCACTCGCAGTACGCCCACAGGAAATTGGGCGTTCCAAGATATTCTTCAGATCGTCATCTGATGAACAAGTGGCAGGCATCGATACTGATCGATGCTGCCAGCTCACCCTTGGCTCGTATATCCTGAGCCACAGCAGACGTAGGATGTCGTCGACCATGTATTCCAAATCTAATACGATAAAATCATCATCTTACTCTTTCCTCTTTAACGCGTAGTGGATTCCGGCTACGTGTTTTCTTTCACAATGATTGATGCGCCTGTCGCTACTCGCACCGTCGTCCTCGTCGGATGGATCTCCCGCTCGACGAAGTTTAGTCTGCCAGCCTCTCCTGACTGGCGACGAACGATTTTTTTCGATGCCCTACACTCAACTAGGGTGCACAATGACAAGTTTTTTGTCACTTCCAACGTTAAGGTGATGAAGGGATCCAAATCACCGAGTGGAGAGATATAGAGATCTGTGTGTCGGGAGAAACCGTCGTCAATAGTTTATAAATTTTCTTGATGTTGCTGGATCAGTAGGGCGCTCCGCCCCAACTGACCCCGACCACTTTTTATGGTCCTCTTCGCTGTTGAGGCTGTGCAACAGCGTCGGGCCCTCGTCCTTCAGTTATCCTGGCTGGTGGAAGGTTATTCCTCTTTGCACCGCAAGGTACAGAGCGGAATAGACTGCATTCGAATACGTAGTGTCCCAGCTTGTGACAGCGATCGAATCTCAGCGACCGCTTGTCATTTGCAGGGCAAGGTTTTTCGCCCACGACATAACGGAGGTCAATTGGCTCTGAACCTCGAACCGCTTGTCTTGTCTGTCGATGATAAGGGACCAAAGCAGTATGAGCCTGTCTCACACTAAAGGCTTCCTGCTCCGCAGCGTGGATTGAGTCCGAGACCCTCTTAAGCTCTTCGCGGAACAGGTGGTCCCTGAAGGTATTATCTGAAAGTCATTCAATGAATATTGTAATCAGCACAAATTCACTCGCAGATTTTCTGTCATGCAAATTGCAAGGTAACGCACGTATTGGGCGTAAGTGTGAACCTTATGCTTACCCTGTTTGAGTTGCAGAAACACTAAAATAGTCCTGAAATCGCCACTTGGCAGCTCAAACATTTTCCTGAGCAGGATATTGAAGAATTTTAACTACCCACAAACGTTTAGATCGTGTAACTTGAGAGTCAGGGCCCAATTCCTGGCGTCCCCTGTCAAGTACGACTGAAAAAATTCGACTTTTATTTGCTCATTGTCGATGCGACGAGCCTCGATAGCACGGTCCGCCTTGACATACTATCTTTACAGCGAGTCTCCCTCGACTCTCCGATACTTGTAGATTCCTAGCTATAGAGATTCCCGTCGACGCTCACGCGTCGCCTCTGCGGACTGAGACTGTTGTTGTGTCAGAGTTTCAGTCCACTAATGATCTTGTTGCTGCAGCAAGGTCACCCGCGCTCTTGACTCATCAAGTGCTCGTTGCAAGAATTTGGTGATGACGGCATTCTGGTCGTCCCTATTTCTTTCTAATATAGCATAGCCCAGGTAGATTCTTCGCTAACGGTCAAGCTCATTCGTTCGGTCTCACTCCAATCGATATCGATCAAATAGGAGTAGTTTTCACGGGTGCCGTGAAAGCTGTTGTCTTCTTCAATGTCCAACATGTTCATGTTGGGCGATGGGATTGTAATCATTGGACGAACTATAAAGGTCTTAATAGGTGTAACGGGGCACCGACAATTACGTATTGGATTTTCAGCACGAAGTTTTCTCCCACTAAAAACAGTAAAGGTCAGTGTTCTGATATGTATAACACTGATCCAGAGGACGATAAGCAACTAAGATAAAGACTCTAGTCGTGGTAAAATTTAAACATGCGTTTAATATATTTGTGTCGTTTAACTCTAATTCTTTTTTTGTCCGTACTTAATTATATCAATATACCTAAATGTATGATGACGTCTACTCACCACCCGTTGCGAGCGTCTAGCAGCGATTGGTGGATTAATATCATCACGATATCACCCAATGAGTTGACCCTTCGGTCATGCCGACAATATCACTGTATTTCGTGATAATTTTAAAAGAAAATTCAATGTAATATTCTTTGTTTCCATGTTTTTTCACAATGGTGCCATCATCTGATGGGTAGCCCCGTTACATACATCTGTATCTACTGGCTGTTTTTTATTTAAGCCCATACCTTGTGTACGCTTAATATTGAATGACTTTTATGGCCTACAGTATATCCTCGCAAACTATCATTTCGCTTTTCGACAAGACATACGAAAAAGTCATCACAAACCAAGCAGCATACTGATTACTATGAAGATTTAGGCTAGCCTCTTGACCGTCGTTGCCGCTGTTCGATTTGATAATATCTTTCTATTTTGCACGAGAAGATGCCTGACCATAATGCTTTGTAATTGTATATCGATCCTGTCTCAAAAATAATCCGATAAGACCGCAGCAAACGATTCGCATTTTGTAATTGTCAATAACAGGTATTCGTGCTCGTTCCTAGAAACTGCCGTCATTTATAAAGCTTTCCGCGCTAGTATGTAGAGTAATCACATTATGCAGAACATTAATAGAAAAAGCTAAGGATTCTATTCATAACGCGGATCAATAATTATACATGTCGCAAGAGGTGCAGCCACCCCATTTTGCGCGTTTGACGAAAACGTTCCGTGGCAGTGCTCCGACGCGTAAGAAAAATAAATTGTACATTTGTCTGCCCATCCAAAGCATACGAGATATTTTACAGACTCATCCATATAACTTTGGCAACTTCTAATGCTATTTGTCGATTGTTGCAGCGCGGGTTCATTCTCAGACAAGAGGCCTTGCATGCTGACTCAATTCACTTGTTTTTCAAGAACATTTTTCGCTCATTTATATGCCTAGTGCTGTATTGCATTTTTGCGTGTAGATAATACGCTGTAAACGTTTAGGGCTCTGTTACATCGCAGCCAAAGACAGTAGTGATGTAGTGCTGCCAATGAATGGTCACATGCTCACATGTGGTTTACAAAAATCTGTCACCTACCGCCTCATTTATCGATGTCAAAAATAACGTCGTTTTAAATCACGATTTAATATTTTTATGCGCTTTTTTATCCGTACGGATGGAAATGTACGGTCAGGAGTCACTTTCTACGATGATACATCTTTTGGAACGCCACACTACCTCTGGACGACCTAAACCTTGTTTACTTGATCCTTCTTCGTTGTGTTTCTTTCCGTCAATATAATCGTTGTTCCCCGAAAGAGCCTTTCAGCATATTCTAAACTTACGTGCACGTTTACGACAAAGAAGTAACATGTGAAGCAAATGTAGCCATTATAACAACAGAATTTTTGTGAGCCCCATACACCAGCTGTACTAGTTTATTTTTACGGCACGATAAAACTTATAATTGCGCGTGACTTTTGGCGTTCTGTTCAACAAAAAAACGGATTATACTATCGGTGATCTATTCTTATCGTAGTGTATTCAAACATTATTATAATTTTTACGCATATAGCTTGTCATTCGTAAAAAAAGAATGAATCGCTTTGTAAGGGAGGTGTTTCAGTCTTAGAGTTGATTTTAACAGAAGCAGAGTAAATCCATTTCTTGTAAACGTCAAAAAATGTGTCACTGTACATTTTATCGTAATTGATAATAATTTTTAAAGTCGATTTCCATCATTTATATAGATGGAATATTACCTTTAATGGTAAGATTCAGCGTCGCTTAACATATTTGTTAATATACGCCCCAAAAAAATCGTATCGAAACCCTAATAGAGCTACACCCACGCGATGGGTGGTAAGTGAGCTTGTAAAGTTAGAGTAGTTTCAAACATTTAAGGAGCCGCTATTCACCACTCCCTTTTCGCTCACTACCACTCACTCCTAATTCAAGTTCATTGTGATTGGCCAATTAAATAAGAAAATAAAACCGTTGTTCCGGTCTTACTCAGTACCAACGATTCTTTTTTAGCTGCACAGCCATCGACATTCGAAACACCGCTCACGTCGCCGGCATGGATCGTTACCATGAACATTTCAACACCAGCTATGCTAGTCTAGAAAATGCGCGGGCTGCTCTTTACTCACTTTTTGCTGATGAAGGCTAAATTATGACTGTTCTACACACTAGGCAAGTCAGGAATAAAAAAGAAGGCGACATCAAAGCTGTTACTTTGCAGTGTTCATGCGCGCCAAAAGTGACAGCAGCTGCCGAATTTAAAACACACGAGCTCATTGACTGTCCGCATTATGTTAAAACGCTTCACTGACATCCAGTGCAATGTATTGTCGGCATGGCGACACACTTGCCGCATGTCCAACGTTTGATGGAGATGTCGAGGAATCTCCGGTGCCCTACACAAGAAACGCTCCGTAAAAAATCCCTAGTCCAACACAGTCAATGTTGTTTACATACATCCAACCAACCAAGCAAAAAAACAACAAAGCATCAACAAATTATTTTGAAATTGGTACGTAGCTGAAATACTAGTTCGTTAATGCTCACCACAATCAATCGCGAAGAGTTTGACTGCTTTATTCCGGAAAAGGGCTGATTCGTCCCAAGGCCAAGAATCCAATACCGAATAGCCAAAATTCGTTCGTCACAGCAATTTGCTTCACCACCCGCGGACATCCAGTATCTACACCGCCGCTCGTCGCCACAAACGCGCTGTAAGAATTAGTCACGTTCAGGTACATGCTGTATCCACTGCTCGTAAGGATGCTATCAGTAATCGTATTATACGCACCAAAGACTTCGTCGCCGAACTCGATATTGTACCCTTTCGAGCACTCAGCATTGACGCTAGATCCATCGATCTCGAAACTCATGAGGCCATGGACGATTGCATTGATAATCTAAATCCGGTGTTCTCCTGTCATCGAGTTCAGACACAGACGCTCACACTTTTGGCGAAACATCACAGTGGCGTGCATTTCTGTCTACCTGTAGGAGATGATCGACTTGACGATACCGGACTCGGGGATTTGTCGTCGACTCACGTAGAGATCGTAAAGCTCATGCTTCTCGTCTTTCGGGAACAATGATTCTAATGTAATGGTATAGGAGGCGGAGACAGAGGTATCCTCTAACAAACGTAGATGGAGATCTCTGGCCATGACTTGACCGGATGAGCTTGAAGAGCACGCGCATCTTTTCAACGAGGATTTTGTTTCGCGTTAAATGTGCGTTTAATTAAAATTCTTTATTATCAATTTACATTTAACCAATCACAGCGCGAGGTAAAGTATGAAATTCCTAGAATTAATGGGGGTGAGTGGTGGTTAGCGAATAGTGAGTGGTTAATAGCGGATCCCTACATTTAATGTAGGATAAAGGGGGCTAACTGAGAGAATTGACACTTTAATATAGCGTTTTTACATCGTAAACTTCCACCCTTTTCTCAATGTAATAGTGATTAAGAGAAACCTTCTACTAAACGAAGCGTGTCTTACAAGCTTACAGCATCTTATGACGCTATGGATAGAGAGGTAGCTTGCACGGTTATCATTAGAGGCGAAAGTGGGCCGGTAACACTTCGTAATACCTTATTGTCTGTATGATAATAGGCGAGATTACAGCCATCCTAGTAATTTTGAATCATCAAATAGAAAAACCAATAAGATAACTATAAAGACTTTTTCCACTTGAGCAACATCAAATGGGCTTCAATCGATTGTGTGATCCACAATTAGCGAATATGCCGTTTAGGTTAATTTATTAGATATGGAAAGAGATGAGCGGCAGTCTATAATTCTGATGTCGATTTGCTCAAACTTGAAAACTTAACGATTACAGAACCTTGCTAATTCAGAAAGGTTCTTTACAGGCAGGTGTATGAAATACAGGCAATTTAACATTACAAACCGTTTTGACCGCAAACGGCGCGATCTACAGGATCCATGACGACGCAATCGCGTCGACCTGAAGCATAATAATGTGAGTGAATAATTTATATTAAGTCAAGAAAGAAAATTAGCTTTGAGGTTGATGAAGCTGGAAGATTGCATTGAGTATCTTCGTATTCTATACGAGGACACGCGCGTCGCATTCGACTGGTTAAAGGTATTTTAGATTGTGTCACATTGGGCCTTCAGATCGGGCATACGGCCTACATTCAATTGGGTCGATAGAGGGCCTTGTGTCTCGGATCAGACAACACTTTGAGCCGCCGGAAGCTAATTTTAGTGCTCGATCAGCGATTTCTGCTTTTAAGCGTGAAAGTGCTTACGCGCAGCAAAATTGATACATTACGTATTTCTTAAGGTCCAACTGGAAAACCTGTTGACGAACACACACGAAAAATCACTGTGCTCAGCCAAGGCCTTGCGAATGGCATTGTTAAGGCCAACCCACTCCGCCTTATATTGGATACGCTTAACAAAATTATAAAAATAGTGGATCATATAACCCTTATGTCGAGGCACGAACGAGATGGATCGTCCTTAAGTGTCTATCAAGACGACAGAAGATAGTAAGACAAAACATTATTCAATTCAGTTACATCGAGAGCGAGCCCTTCTGATATCTTGGATACAAGAGGTTGCAGAAATACAATCGTTGTCCAAGAGTGAGCACTAATCAAATAGGTTAGCTGCACCAAATCCACATTTGCTAACGACAAGCCAGAACGACCGGTAGGAAACGAAAAGGTTTTTGATAGCGGATCTTAAGCGAAAGCAAAATGGCACTAATAACGTTTTTTATCATAGTAAGACTGGGACAAGTATGGGCTAAGAGACATGCCAGCTAATACCGTCAAAAAAATACACAATCGTCTTGACGAAGGTTTTTCACAACAAGCAGTCATTGCTTGTGACTGTCCTTGGCGATGAGTTAGCTCTGACCCCCTATTAAATTTGAAATGACCAGAGAAATGTCACTACCAGCACTAGTCGACTCTGGGCCGTCGTAGAACTTTATACTGCGTGAGTCGCTAGAATATCATGGCTATGGATTATAAGCCGGGTAAGACATCCTCTTACGAGGATGACGGTGCGCCCCGCATTGACGCATGCGTAACGGTAATACATTCTCGGCAATACAAGACCTGTTAAGAGATACACCGTGCGATGACATTTAATCATATCGAAAGCAGGTCCAACATTCGATTTTATCGTCGGTCTAGCATAGCTAAAAGATTATTGGCCACGAACTAGATGGCCATACCGATTTATAAGCATACCGACCACTTTCTCCTCAGATCGTCATCGAATGACCGTCTTGGATTGTAGGTGAGGGTGGGAGCATTATGAAAGTCAGTGCGATGAACCACGCGTGGGCTGTTTATATACGTAATATTGCACAAAACCTACAGTGTAACTGACCACTGCACAGTAAAGCAAGCTGCCGAAGATTTTGTTGAGTCACATACAGTGTCATAGGGACACTTCTCATGACTTTCGAGGAGACAGGAACATGAAAACAATATAAGTTTTTAGATCCACAGTACAAAAATAATATCACTTAGTTTTAACAACATTTTATAGAAAGACCGCATTAACATGAAACCATGAAAAGGTAGCTGTGTCAGAGCGTAAAAAGACAGAAGACGTTAAGGGGAGAAGTCCCAAATAGCTTGAATCAGCAAATTATTAGGACATTAGAGGTCTATATAATTTCTTATTATAATGAATAAGTAAGTGTAAGCGCTTGTACATTTATCGGGCAGCCCCTTCGATTAAAGTTCGAAATCAACTAAATTGTCAGCTATCAAAAGTCACCACGGTTTGCAAGATCAAAGTGAATAAAAATATAGAATATACACGCACACCTTGAAATATTGGGTCTTATGTCAACAAGTATTGTCTTAGAACAAATTACTATATAGTAGCTCATCCGGGAACGAAGTGTGCTCGCTTAAAAGACTCGGACGAATCGTAAAGCGTCTACAAATGGCTTAAGCTAATATATGCTACATTGATATGAATTACATATCATTCATTTTCCAAAATTGTACCGTGCTAGGCGTCGAAGTTTAAAAGCTTTCGTCACGAAATCGGATTAAAGTTTACTTCTTTATAGTGTATCCTGAAGAACTTGAAATTCCTTGTGTACAATAACTACCGATCAAAATATTATATGCCAATCGTTTATGTAAATTCATGTGTAAGAATTCAATTTCTCACTAATTTTTTCATCGGCAAGGCACGAATATTAACAGGATGATAGCCGATAGTTCATCATGTTATGTTGTATGAATGCTCACAGGTTCTAGCTTTGATGTCGATACCAAATAATCTTGTTTTTGCTGATGTTCTGTCGAAAGTATCGTTCTTGTCGATAAAACGGGTAGAAATAGTACATCAGATCATCATGCGCGAATGATATAAGTCTTTGTAGCCGTGAAAGCATGTATAGATACGCCTTAAGAGTGATTAAGAATGTTGCAGAGGATAAGTAATGCCACTTTCACATTCAAAAGGTGTGATATATATCGGGTGCAATATGTGCAGGTATTTGCCTCAAGTTGCTTCTATGACGTATCATACGTAGCAGGATCCAAGAGGATAATTAATAGTGAAATTCCACCTACTTTATATCCTAGTATTTTTTGTCCTTTTGCTCGAGCAAATAATGGGCGCAGATCTCAAGATGTGTATAACTAGCGATCTGTTCCTTCTGAAGTGGCTCATCCGCAGAAAAAAGTAAACAATTACTCCGAAAGATCTCGTGGTAGTTTATTGCTGCCAGTGCCAAGCTTTATCGAGGGAATAAAAAGCTCCTTGATTCTGCTGTGTACTTGCGCAACTACGCCGCGACAACTTCGCCCCTTCTCAATTTTTAAATAATTACAAAACCCGTTTGTGAGGTGCTGAGTGTCAGCACGCTCGTTAAAAGTTAGACAAGTGCTTGCTACAAAAGCATATGCTAATTATACCCGGTATTTACAGATCTGCCAACTTTAATTATTACTTGAGCTCTTGGAAGGCTGCACATTGATGCAGAATGACATAGACGGCGCAGAGAGCGTCATATCCTATCCATCGCTTTAGCTAAGCGGCTACCAATTTTTTATTAGTGCGTACCAAATAACGCCTTACCACGAAGTATTTAAAGTACAAGTTTCGCAAATGTATTACCGGAGATAGACTGTCCATTGCTTTAACGGACCATGCATCATTACCACTTCTCGCTCAGAATTGTGACGAGGCTATCTTTCTTCTCGGAGTATAAAAAAAGACGAATGAACGTCTTTGCTAATTATTTGTCATACCGTCCTGCTGAAGAGTACGCTGTATTTTCCAACGCGGGCACAATCCTACAATCAAACCGATGAATGCATTTGTCTTTTCGTCCCATTATCGACAACGTGAAAAAGACTTTTACAAAATCTGAAGGACTTGTACGGTCGTAATTTAGTCATTAAACATACCAGCAAATTTTTCAAAGCATGCCAGCGCCATATAGGACTTTGTCAGATTTATACATACATTTCAACGGGTCGATATATCATATAATGGTTACTGTCGACGCGCGACGAATCGTCTTGCCGACTCGTGACGATATGCGGCTGCAGGTCATGAATGAGGGTCAAAATGAACGAAAATGTGAACAATATATTCGAGGCAATCATTCCATCATGTTCAGCCGACTTGTGGACCACGCCAGTATTAGATTGCTCGCTAGAACATATTTGGCGGGCTTCACGATGGCTGTATTAACCAGATATATGTAGCACTTCATCCCGTAGAATATTGTGGCATCAGTTGGTTTTGGCACATAGATGAGAATCCATTTTACGAAAATACGTTTTCAAGGAAGCTATGGACGATTGCAAAATCATGGGTATACTTTTTTACATTTATTTCGTTTGTGTCGTGGAGTAGCGATCGCAAGCTTTTAGCGATTTTGTCCCTTTAGATAAGCCTATATAATCAAATTTTATTGTAATTACTCCGTTTTCGTACTTGCTTTATACGTTGATTTGTGTAATTATTTGTGTGGCTGGCTATACGCTTCCACGTGAACTCGTTTCGAGGGGAAATCGACGGTTTCTGTGATGGATAGGGTGACAGTGTGGAATTTATTACATGATTCCTAGTATACTTGGAGGGCGCTCGATGTGATTCAACCCGATACAGACGAGATTGCCTACTAGACAATCTGTACAATATTATTTAGACTGACCCTCTCACCACTTGAGTCGTTTCGCTGTCCATCACCTCGCCGTTTGCGTTGTTGCCGTATCCGATCTCAGCGAGGAAAGTGTTTTTATTGTATTAAAAGTCCTTGCAATTCTGGCCAAACAATCCAAGGATATAACTCTTTTACATTATCATTATTTTTATGAGATCAAGTGGTCAGCAATTTCACTAAAAAATATAGACGTGTATTGTTAAAATTTAATTAAACGAAAAATCTTGCATCATGCACCTTTCTTATTTTTAGATTATTCCACGCGTTATATCTTCACTGAAGGAATATCCTTTACGCTTCGAATTTCTCCTCATATTCATCCCTCCATACAGGCCGCGATCGCGGATCGGGTGTTGAGGAACATCCAACTTCTCGGATCGATAGGGTCTCCGTCGTTTAAATCGCAATCGCGGATTACGAATCCCGCACACTAGATCCCAGACCACAGACCTGGGACCACGGATCAACTTTTACAAATTTTGTTTTCATATTTCCATCCACATCTATGATTGTAGGATGGGTTTCTACCATCCGATTGTTGCCCGCAATTCGTATTCTGGGATAGCAATCGTATCGTTCATGATTGTTTTAACGATCGCAACATGCATTCCTAAATTTACCACGTACATACCGCCATCTTGATTTTGCTTCTCGATCTCTTCTGTTTTACAATAAATTTCTTTACTACTTGTCCATATAGACTATAAATTACGTAATACGAGCTCGACCTCGAAACTTTTATTTGACTTTTAGTAATAGGCCGCGGTTGCAGGTATTAGATTCGCGATCGCGCCATTGTATTGTATACCATTCCTCGTCATCCTTTGTCCAATAACATTACCCGACTCTGCAAGACCGGTCATATGGTATATTTCGATCCACTGTCGCCCGCACAGTTAACGGCTTACACTCAGCCGAATATGACGAGTGCATTTATATTATTAATTTACTAGTCGTTTCGGACATGACCGAAGCATCATCTTTTTAAATGTAGAAAACAGTTAATGACGCTTAATACTTCGGTACGATAGGGCATCTATTCTTATTTCTATAGCCAATAGCTTCCTGGAGCGGCGTTTGGCTTTTTATAAATACGATCTTTAGTCTTTAAGGTACTCCTGAAAAGTCAGCCTTTGTTAGATAAACTCATTTTGATTAGTAGCATTCTCAATTCGTGGTTTTCATCAAATTACGGAGGGAAACGCGTATATTTGTCTGATTAAAAACGAACATCAAACTGGAAGATGCAAATAGCGTCCTCGTGGTTATACATGAAGTATAAACCTTCCCGTTCACTATTTTACGAGTTGTAGTTGGTTCCCATCGAATACCGACGTGCCATTGATGACTTGGTGCATGCGTCAAAGACGCAAACACCATTTTTCATTTAAATTTTACGCTATCCATGATTAATTTCCAATAATATGGCTGACTCTTTAATGAAGGGAGAGAAGAACTCACTCAAGCAACACATTTTGAATCATGCTCACCATGCGTCGAGGTAATTCTCTATGCGACAGGTGCCGAGTTCGACGCGATCGACGCAGTCTAAGATAAACTTATCAAACGCAATGATGCTAATATTCACAGGTGCGGCAAATTAAAGTTCCTCCTATCAACATTTAGCGAGTATAAAGATAATCTCGTTGAAGGGTATGGAACCACTTTCTTAAAAGCGCGCACAGCACAGTTAAAAATGCTGAAGTTATCAGTGGATATTCATCTGGCCTGAAAAGCAGTTGTCTTTTCGTGGATGGATCCTTACTAATGCGGTGTACCGACGAAACGGGACGAGAACAAGAAACATATATGAAACGTTTTAAGTACCAAATTTGACGGCCTAGTTCACATATATATTCATTTCATTCTAAATTATGTATTATAAAGGTGTAACCTTCAAATCTAAAATTTGAATAGATCGTTACGTAGTTTTTATTTGTTTTAGGCCAACTGGGCAGCGCCTACTCCGATAAGCTACTTTATAATTTTTTTGTACCTACTTAAGTATGAGTGGTACGTCTTTGTTCGTACTTACGCACATAATTTCTACGGCTGTGAAGTTCTCCCTTCATAAACTTTGACATATATATACATTCTCAATTCAAGCGCTTATCCTGGGCGCGCGTAGTTATGAAAATACGATTAATGGTAATCAGCTCTGCACGTATACTTTATATTTTAATACATGCTGCATTGTATTTTGCATGTAAATTCCATCATAAAACATATGCGATAAGAGGAAGGTCGAGATAATATCACGTTTCCCCCACTCATGGTTACGATTATTTTTCAGATCGGAAGCAACCAACGAAGTTGTCACCACGTTTCAGATCAATATTTTCATTCAGATTAATATTTTCCTATACAACCGTATTCTATAGTAAATATGCGAAATAGTCAAAGATTACACGTATAGCGTTTTTAGAAAATCAACGCCGGTCAAAGATAGGTCCTACAGGTAAGTTTTTTGGAGGAGACACCATATATTCTTACGTGACAACAAATGGCGAGAATTTTATCCGAAACAAACGCCTCTGTAAATTGAAGAAGTATGACATGGTCTATTTAAATATTTTTAAAAGCATTGCAAAATCATTGGAATTAGGCGTATGTCTAAAATTTGCATTAATAAATACGCATTAAGCATATTATTTGAAAGTGTGATCGTTAAAAGTAAATAAAAGTGATCACGCATGCATCGAGTTGCAGCACTCTTTTTTTTGCTCGATTTTAATTTGAGTGTCTTACAAGAGACAGGGTTATACGGCCTTTTTGATGAAATAAAAAGTAGAAAGCGTGCGCTTAAACGAATACACCGGTTTCAGAGACTCGATGGTGAACGCTCTTAAATTGTTTAGCAATTCCTCATGGCCACGAATTTTGAAGTTTGTGACAAACCTTTTTTAACTATTCAAATGTAAGTTGTTATTATTGACAGACAAACGCTAAGCAACTGATGCCATAAAACCGCTAGCAATAAACGAATGTTCTAGGCTAACGTTTACAGGTTTTAAAAACCGCACAACAATAAATGATGGTGTACGGTATAATTTGTCGTACAATCTTGTCATCGTTGCAGCATCCGTGCAGGTGTCTTCCACAAAGTCGATTGAGTAGATTGACGCAAGACCACACGGTCTCGCATCACTTGCATGGTGTTGGTACATTCACTGGTAAACAAAGAATTTCATAACACTCGGTAGAGTACGCTTGACTTGACCATAATTATGAACTGTATGTATATATATATTCGGGCCATACGCATGACTTCTTTTTTGTATACATAGCACTAGCACTAGTGCGGGCCGCCCACGATAATTTTGAGTCACGCGTTTAGCCCACGTCGCCTAAATAGATATATTTTATCTCGTAATTGTTTTGAACATGAAGTGCGTGCAAATGCGTCATGTGCTCACGTATGTGTCACGCAAGTTATAAATACATTCCTTAACAAGCTGACCAATATTATTAGTAGAAGATGTACTTCTACTATTAAAGTAGTGAAACACAATCGCTTTCCAGCCCGTCTCTATGCTCGTCGTCTGCAGTATATAAATAACTAATTTAAGTACATTAACAGGTCCTTCTTTCTCCCTTGTAGATCGATCTGCAGTCACTCTATCACAAGTCATTATTCAATTTGTCAATACATTGAATAACGGCAAGTTTGGACAGTATGTGTCATGATGGTCATGTTACATGTCAATGACATTGGCCAGGGTAGATAATATTTATTTCAATACACAACTTATCTAGTATTACTCGTGTAAGTTAAATATTGAGGCAACATATCTTCGAAGGTAGCATCCAGCGCCGCTTCGCATTAAATATTAAATGCGGTGAGATCAAACAGAAAAGCCATCAGCCGCTAATTAATTTTCGCAAATAGTGTTGTGCGATATTTGACATCTAGAAGTCGTACTTCTAATTTATATGTTTAACAATGAAAAATGAATATTTATCATAAAGGAACTGATCCATTTTTAGATATAGTTTAGAAAATTGGTCACTCATAAACAGTGGATTGCTCAGTTTTCTCTCGTATCATGATTGTCGTGTAATTAAGATATATCAGCATACATCCTTGTAATCTCATCAGTGCAAGCGGCTTATCATCATCGGTTAAATGTTCGACGCGTTTAAGAATTCAGATTCGCGCTAACCGCTTGCATCCAATTAAAGTCCTTCTGAGCGAATTTTTTTGACAAGACATTACACCATACACCGTGCAAAGTGTTTTGCAAATATTATCAATTTCGTAAACTACATAAAAGTGCCTTTTCATTATAGGTGTTGAATCAGTCGATTATGACATATGTCTTTTCATGGAAGATGCTAAGACTAACGCCGATCTCGATGTATACTCTGATATTATCATCTCGGGTACAATATTTCGCCTTGTGTCGCGACCACTTGTTATTGATCAAATCAGCGAATGCCTGCACGGTCCCTGATAAATATATCGATAATTTTGGGTCGATGCACGCATATGAGCATCGTGCTACGCGCCACGCATATCTCATACGTGATTTGAATATGTTAACCGAACGGATTCGACTAATTACATAAACAGACAAGATCCATTTAATCGATTTCTATGTATCGGAGGACGTGCTATTGTTCGACTGATTTTATGTCTGAGAGGCCGTATATCGGTAATGAAAATCCAGAATATTCATGCAGACCAAATCGTGTATAAAATTGCTTTAGTTCCTCTTTTTAGTATTGTTCGATAAGATTAAATGGGTATATTTTTACATGAAAAAGTGAGACTTACTCCCAACGCACCGGGTTGATCCTAACGATTCTTCGATAAAAAGATTCGATTTTTTAAAGTTATACAAAGTATGGTGCGGAACTTTCTTGTTTTTGGACGAGAAATAAAGCTAAATGCACAAGAACGAAAAGGAGTACCTGCAAGTCGACTATGATGATACTATGCTTGGTGAGATGGTTAAAATGATATAAGTAGGAATCTTAATCCCTCAGATATGCTAGTCTTGTATTTACACATACCTTGCAAGATATTACGTGTTAAACAGAATCTAAGCACAAATGATTATTTGGCTCCACTTCATTTGTAGTGTTGAAGATCAAAAGATCAATCTATATATACTCACAGACAGGTCTATAAGTCGTTAATGACCAATACAGATAGACTCACCGGACGATAGATGTAATATCATATGACCGGGACAAAAAAGTTTTATATAATGCAAGTGGATGATGATGAAGCTTTTAAAGAGTACGGCTAAATGGCGTAATGTCCAAAGTATTGCTACGATTTAGTAAAGTATAGAAGAAGTTCAAAACAATATATACATGGAGACATAGATTAAGGGATTGTGGGCACGTCTTTATCAAATGGTAATTTTTAAATCGTACAATTGCAATAATCCATCGATAATTTGGAATCCAGTAAAAAATTATACCAAGAGCAAAACATGCGAAAACTTACGGATGAGTTTTAGATAATATAATATTAGACTGGGCTTGAGACTCAAGATCGTCTTCTACGTATAATTTCAAATCAGCGAAATCTTTAAAATCATATCGGTACTAAACTTTGAGTAGACAGGATCCGATACATGGTTGACGGCACGCTGAATATAGAGCGAATAAGTACTGAAAGAGTGAAACGATCACGCGGGGTGAGAATTACATCGCCGAGCAGGTTTACTACTTTATTAAAACTCACAAATATAAACTAGCGTTCCCGAGTCCTGGGGATGATCAAAGCGGAGACGTTGGAAAGTATATAGGTCGTAAAATTAGATGTAAAGATGTGGTTGACTTTTAATCGGTCGGGACATAATATTACATGAAATCTCCATAGTTTAGACAAGAAGACTAGTTTATGTTATATCCAAGTTCGCGAAGCACCAATGCTATGGCTGATCGAATTTTGTGTCAAGAAAGGATCGAAAAGCTGACAATTCTTAAGTCTAGCATACTGTCGTGAAGCCAATATTAATATGAAAGCTTATATGGGTTGCAAAGCAATGCTTTCATTGCTTTAATCAAAGCAATAGGTATATATAAGATATTGGAGTAATGAACTGTTGACCAGTAGGACCTTTACAATGGTTTTTTTTAAATTAAGACGTTCAAGATCAACCGACCGTTCGTCCTTCTGATCGATTGTGGTTCTTTGACACCAGAGCAAATGTTTACAGCGATAATAAATATGCTCATTTTTTTGTTTACAACGCATTTTATAATTTATTTTTATCCATTTGTTGGCAACGCATTTTACCGACGCCCTGGGGAAGGCACGAATCAATATGGTATACCCATTTTTGACGGCCACGACAAAACATGTAGGCTGAAAGATCTACAACACGTTCATAGTGCAAACTATGCACAGGTATGTAAGCAGTGCAACGAACAATGTGTTATAACTGATCAAATTACATGCATAGATTTTACTAGGAGCAAGAATGGTCTTGTAAGGTCGTGTAAAATATAAGATTGTTACAAGTGGGTTGGTATGTGAGAGACGATTCCCCACACCACTAAAAAAGTGACCTGATAATGAAACCTGATATAAGCTGCAATTTAAGCTTGCAGCTGCCTATAAATCGGCCTCTTATAACGTACGCCACGATCTTCCAAACACGTATGGGCTTATAACCTTAAGACGATGGTTGATTAGGAGATGGTAGATTTGATTATATACTAAACGCGTCAAATGTAGATTTGAGAGTCTTAACATCGTTTATATAATGCCCTATCATACTAACAAGAAAAATAGCATATAAAAGTTTTTTTAACAAGAAACGGTGTACACGGACTTCATACTATCAATACGAGGCAATGGCATCATACAAGGAATTAAGGTAAAATAAACGCATATTTGCGGTGCTTGACGTGGCACATCATTTACTACAAGAATAGACAGACTGAGAAATGCCTCGTTAGTAATTACGGCGAGTGATCTGATCGCCATACTGGTTGTGAATTCAGATAGATCATGTACCGTAAGTCGATATTAACATGGGAAGACTACTTTACCTTTATTATTTATATATTGACTTATCGAGGCGGCAATTGTTTAATAAGCATCTGGATGCGCGGAACGCAAAAGAAAGCAGTAAGTTAAAAAATAGAACCTACCGATTCTCTATAAATTCTGTAATGCGACAATTTCGGACTCTTGAGACTATGTCGATACTATGATGCAAACAGTAGGGTATTAAACGCTATCATGTATATGTGTATACTTACATATGCTGATAGATAACAAACAAATCTTCGCCAAGGAGGTAGACATTATTTTGCACAAATTGTGTGGCTCGTTGTATGTATTCACCATACTTATAACGCGTCGATCATAAATTACTGACCATATTACGAGAGGCACGACGAAAACAAGTAAGCAGCAATTTGATTAGAAATTGTTCAAAAAGTTGACATACATGATAAAGACTTTATCAATTACAAAATTACTTTACAACGGATAATTTATAAACAGTACATGACCTGAGTATAGGCGATAATGTTTTAACAACTCGACAATATGCAGTCAATAGACCTTCATAAACGGTGTATTTACCTCACTATTCTTGATTCTGCACGAGTTTAAAAGAATCAAGATTATTGAAGTAAATCCACACTTCAGGAACCGTCATAAGACACAGGTTCTACAAAAAAGCAAGCATAACTCTTGTACAAGTCTCTCTGCTACTGTCTTTGTCGACGCAAAATCTCATGCGACATATGATGTCGACGATAATTGCATAACTTCATCAGCAGTAAAGAATGTAGTTAAGAATCTTAATTGTGATATAAATGTAGCAAGTTAAGCATCGATGAAAGGATAGATGTGAAGCAAAATCAACTTAGACGTCTCACAGTCAGAGCTTATGTTCTGCGCGCACAAGCGAATCAAATTGCGAAGGTTTAATGTTCTAATATATTTGATGAGTCGAATGCAGCTTTTGACATTTTCTATATATATATATATATATATATATATATTTATATGATCTCAAGACGGTGAATGTGCTAGAAATAACGATTTCGACACTGACAATTGGTGCGAAATATATCGGTAAGATACTGAATAAAAAGATGAAATGGTTGGAATGTAGCAGAAGTGACTGTAATCAAACGAAATCTCACCTGCGCATTACTCGAAGCTAAGACCGTATAAATTATGGTAAAATGTGCGTATTCAAGAATGATCTTAAAGAAACGATATCTTTCTAGATACGATGACTTTTTTGCCGGTAATACATTTAAAATCGACACTAGCGACAAATTGCCTAATTTAGTGGTAGCGCGTTTTCATAAAATGCTTTTGAAGTACGAGACATGAATACTTAACCGTTTAAATTCAAAAACTATAAGAATTGTTTAATCCGCTACACGCTAAGCATCTTTGGTAAATAGTCAACCATAGTAAGTTCTTGCACGTGTATATTTAGTATAAAGATAATTTGTCTAATCTAATATAACGAATCATTATGGGTATGTTATCATATTTATAGCTCGGCTTGCGGCACACAAAGATTGGTAGCGCCTGGCTTTCAGTACAAGTCATTGATATCAGTTGTTCGTGCGGTCCCATCAGAATAAACATTAAACTAGCATCCGTGCTTGAACTTTAGTTGTACGGTGCGGAATTTAATTTGGCGTATCCTCATGTCAATTTAAAGCTTTCGCAACAGGTGTTTAACTTGGTCAAATTTGGCTGTGGAAGTCCAAACACTTTGTACATGGTGCTATTAGCCTTGGACAACCCTTTACAATCAGGCAGGTCGGGGATAAGGAGCTCGACAATTTGGTGTTTAAACATAAATAACAGCGCTGCTCTATCAATTTGTGTGTACTATAATATGATGGATTATGGAGGTATTATATCATTGGTTGTCCACGGTGATGACAAATGATTCGCAACTGATAATGAGATCAAAAGGACGTATCTTTAGTAGCTAAATAAACAGAAGGGATTAGAGGATAGAGGTCATCAATTTAGCTGGTTGATTTGGTGAGGTATATTCGTGTACGCAAACAACCCACTATATCCTGTATAATTCAACCATGTGTATTTTAAGGCAGTGGCAGTTTTTTCAGCTACTGTATGAATCATACTGCGATTGTCACCCTCACGGATTTTTATAAGCAAATTGAGGGGATTAGATTACCAGCCATCATCTTTAAGATCAGCCTACTGCACCACTACCATAGGGAACCACCCCTATAGGTTTTTGGATAGCACAGTTAACTTTATAAAAAAGTAATACTTTAATTACAGATGGACGATAATATATTATCAATACAACAATCCGACAAATCCAAGGACGTATGTAGTGGAAAACCATACAATTTTTGTTGACGCCGTCGGATACTCTGTCGAAACAAGAATTTAACAGCGACCAGCTCCTATTACGATGATATAGACACCACGTCCGATAATATTGAAGCAAAAAGCAATGCTTATGCATCTTTGCAGGTGCACTAGATTCGATTCGATGTATATATTCGAATGACTGGATCCAATTTGTTTAGAACTGGCAAGAAATTATATCGAATTTGATATAGGTGGCATGCGTTGTTTGGTCACCCCAACAAATCAAGATATCATTAACCACAGTCTTATGATGCAATTTTGTCATTATTAAGCCGTAGAAATTGTGTTTTATCGGGATTTCCGACATTCATTGGGTCATTAATCATGACAATCGCGAAAACACCCATTGATTTGGTTTCGATAAGTAGGAAGCGCAGTATACAGGGCTCTAATGTATTAAAAGTATTTATCTATCAACGACAGAGGAAAACTAGGAATTTAAAAATATATCCGCATGTACGGGTATGATGGAGGAAACGGATGTGAAGCCATTTATCAAGAGGCTGTATCAAATATTATATTAGTTATGCGACTCAAGATTATATTATAGTTTTAATTTAAAAAGCGAAAAACCCATATAATAAAGGAAAAGATTTCAATTTGATTTAAGCTGACATATCGTTCAAGAACAAATTCAGCGAATTCAAGTGAGTACTATAAGATTAACAAAGCAAAAAACTGCTGACATTCTAATAATGCTGAATAATGATGAACCACTAACCATTTTTTTAAATACAAATTGTTGAAGTGTAACTTACGCAAACATCGAAATATAGGCTTATGAAATGTAATTTACATAAGGATAAATTGTTCATTTTTGTATGACTTAAAGATGAGTAAGACCCTATGTAAAAAGATCAAAAAGGCACATGTTGCGGGATCATACGGCGGTAATCGGGTGATATAAGGATAATGGATATCCGATACATGGTCCGATATGTAGGCTAGATAGTATGATATTTGGTTCGCATTCTGTAAAAACGTATGTTACTATTAAAATTGTAATGTATCAGTCATTTGTCAACAAATATAATGATATGTACTACATCTACTGGTACACGGCTTATCGTTGACTAATTAGTCTTTCTGTCATAATTTGATAACGGATTGACTAGTTGTACATTGTCAAACGTCAAATGTCGAACACAGACACGGTTATGGTCATGAGCAATATCTCTGTGAAAGTTGCGCGTGAAGCGCTTTGTATCTAAGGATAAGAGCATGAGTAAAGATTTATCTCGCCTTTTATGTAAAGTAGAAGAACGTAACGGTGAGGTTGTAACATGATATCATCATTTGTGTAAAAAGATAAAAATCAAATATGTTGGATAGATAATTTCATTCTGTCTCACTAATGTCAGTAATATTACTGTTGTAAATAATCGATTCACTTAATTCTTAATGTTGGCAATTATAAGAACCCATCGTTTTTGCTAGATGCGCGCATTGAGTCGTGAGCGAACGTGAAAATACATATTAAAATTCAATTTAGTCAATACAGGACGAATTGAAAAGGCATCCTTTCAACCCTAATAACATTTGAAATGAATTTTAATATTCATCAAGTAAGCTTATCTCTTTAATCTTGAGTCTTTCTCTAGCTTACCCTATACGTTAACGAGCAGAGCTTTAAAGGATACCGTTGGGTGTGAATGCTTGCTCCGCACTTAATTCAGTGCCTTGATACCATTGCCCCGCTACACAAACTAATTTAATCGAATGTAATAAAAAATATTTTGTTTCGTTTAATGCACATTAAGTTCTTGTTAGTCGCCATACAGACGCTTCAATTTCGTGTTATACTTCGAATAACTATAGAACTTATGGCAAGCATGTGTACGACCTATACAACCCCGCCCCTATGCCTTCTTATTAAATGAAGATCAACATATGCTTAAGAATAACATACGGCGCTTCACAATTGACACGTTAGCTTCTATCGAGGATTGACAGATATATTGCGATAATACGCGACAAAGAACTATAAAAATTTTCCAATAGATCACCGATTATAATCCCACCTTTTTCAGTCTTTTTTAAGTAAAACAACAACAATTGAGCACAAATTTATTTCGATCGTGTCTCTTGATCGTGATGTTACGTGCATAATTGTTGTCTCTGCAGTCCATCAAGGCATCAATCTCATTCCATTTACGTTCTACTACGGTCAGATGTTTTCATCGAACGCGTCCTTGTTAGGTCATACATGCATTCTACATTTATGGCAAGATATGTTATTATCGAATCCGAAAATCAATCCTGAGAATACCGATTACGTCAACAGGTCTAAACCGTCCAAAAGAACCACAGCAGTCATTAAATACAGTTTTCATTTATGATAAAACATTAGACTTACCCGAATGCAGGTAGTATTATATATACATTTCTGGCTGACCGAAAAATCATAATAAATGTAAAAAAAACTGTGTTGAAAACCTGTCATATTTGTTTTACTTGAACTCTGAAAACATGTACATAAACTATAATAAAATATACATTGTGTCAATTATTGACGAACTGATGTCGATCTAAAAAAGAAACTTTATGTTTTGTTAATGTGTACACATGCGTAGCAACATTCTGAGGTTGATAGGAACAAGCAATAAATGACATAGTCGTCGCTTTTCTGGGGGTACACTTTGTGGATTTAACCCTACTGTATGGGTCAGTGTATCTCGTGTTGTATTACTAATATATAAATTTTGCAGTTCTAGGCACGCTTCAATACTTGGGGCACATGCGCTACAGCCACATAAGAGATAAGATTCAAAGTTATATCTGGGACGATAAACCGCCTTACAAATAGGTTTATAACCGGAATTTTCTCACAAAGCTCTATATGATAAACATATCGCCTTGCGCTTGATGTATAAGTAATTATTATCTGACTCATGCTACTAACATCATGAAAGATATACATCTGCCTTACATTGTATAGCCCTAAACACTTTGTGCGGTCGACTCTACGAATAAGTCACTTAAAATAGGACTTAAAGCTATTTTGACTCGTGGACTCTCGATATTGTTGTCCAATGAGCTAGCTGATCGTTTGAGTGATTGATAGCAAACTTGTAGACTCTCTGAATCTTAAATATTGTTGAAAAGGAACGAATCGAACCCGTTCGATATAAGTCTTTTTATGGCATGAAGATGGTATAGATGCACTAAAATTGGTAGGACTAGCAGTCAATCCACGCCTGATCTGTACAGACTAATCCTCTGTTTCGATGTAAAAGGTCACTTTTCCCTGTATGCTCCAATAGGTCACGTTTTTGGTGCTAAATGAGACGTTGAAAAAAAGTAGCGTGCACTCATGTTAGTAATATACCAATCGTGTAGAGCAGACTTCTCGATGGCTGTTTGCAAAACAAGTCAACCATGGTGTAGCAGGCCCACATTAGATGAAGTCAACTGTGCTATCACGCTTCGTATCTAAACCAGACTATGAGCCTGAACTTCGTCCAATCAAAATGATCTTTATATTTTTCAAAGGTTAGGAGAGAGAGCGACCTATCCTCTAGATCAAGTCGCTATACGTCTGATTGATCGGCGGAATAGCTACTGAACGGACAATTACGTTCGGCACGTCAGTCGACGCTGCATCTACCTTACATAGATCTCTATTCTTACGATTTTCGCGCGGAATTTGATAGACTGACCAGGTATATCGCACGCACATTCACGTTTCACTTTTATACGCTAGTTTAAAATACATAAACAAGGTTCGTTTGAGGCATAGAAATTTAGCAACTGCAACACAAAATAAAGTTATATTAACGTGGACCATGAGACCGTGTTTTTTTTAAATACTGTATTTGTTTTTGCTGATGAAATGATTCGAAAATACGACTTTACTTGTTAGGAAGCGGTGGAGCGATCACTTATTACTGATATTTACACTAAGCCAGCTAGCAATGGATGGAAATATATAATTCAAAGCCCATGACTACATCTTTTTCTTATCTGTCGAAATCGATTGATCTTAGCCATGATGAAGGTGAACGTATAATTGAAACTGGTTTGTGCACGTGTCAAATTTCGTTGCTGCGTAATAATCCGAGTGCAATATTATCATTAATATTGGTATTATTATTGGTGTTATTATTGGTGTTTATTATCTAAATTATTGTTATTATTAATATTATTATTATTATTATTGTAAAAAAAATAGAGCCTTTGCGCCCCAGTTGGCCGTTGCTTAAACATCTTCGGAAACGTATCATCCAAAAACCATGCTAGAAACAAAATGCGACACGGCGCGGGAAAATGCCAACTATCAATAGGCGCGAGAT
This sequence comes from Hyaloperonospora brassicae, assembly GCA_947650285.1. Taxonomy (NCBI): domain Eukaryota; phylum Oomycota; class Peronosporomycetes; order Peronosporales; family Peronosporaceae; genus Hyaloperonospora; species Hyaloperonospora brassicae. The sequence continues at coordinate 591,890 of CANTFL010001342.1, read as the reverse complement.
GACGTTATGGGATAGAACTAGGTTTTTATGTCTCAACTATGCAAAGGTGATCACGCCTTATCACGTTAGAGCTTAAGGCCCGCTATCACATAAATTGTGGGCAAACTAGGCTTGCTTGTCGTACAATGAATATAAACAAATATTGTAATTTATAGACGCTTTTCGATCGTTATTAAAACATCTGGAAATAATGCTCGACGTGTCCTCTGAAAACCAGACAGCATCATTCTGAATGAGTGGATGCTTAAGATGACAATGTCACTTCTGATATGGTAATCGAATACGTACCATTGTTCCACAGGTTTAGTATCACTCGACGTGAAATTCTTGGACTTGTAATGGAGTTATGATCGCACTTTTGAGGAGTCGATTTTAACTCTCCACTGGCGCCCGGACGATCGACTAATATAGGGGCCACTCCGATTCCTTGTTCTTGATAGCCTTCCACACCTTTCGTACCCGTCTGTGGGGCGAATGGCACTCTTTAAGATGGACTCGTGTTAATGAAAAATCCGACCGTGTTTGCGATGAGGTCGAGGTTCGATCTCGGTGTGGAATTCTTCACAACGCGATCGGGGTTGGTGTGATCTCGTTGAATTCTTCACGGGATCACTTATATATTAGTTGGGTGCTCGGTATGAGTCACCCTGATCTGTAACAGATCATCTTATTCAAAATTTAGACCTTGATTTGCGAGCCTTTTGAACACTTGAGCCGCCTCGCGATATTGAGTCTTGAACCACAAAGGGTTTCCTGCGTCCGATCGCAGTTGTAGGTGGTGAGAGTCCTCGAATGCATCTGGCTACACATATCGAGGTGAGACCCTTAAGCATGTGTATCGTATTCTGTGACGTCGTGTGGTTAAACAATCCAGCCCGGAAGAGACGACGCGTGTCCTTATAAGCAAAATTGAACTCTGTTTGATGTTGATCAATCATACCTAACAACCATATCCCTATCTTCATACTGTAGGCACCGCATGCCACGTGTATTCCTCCATAACGTAGCAATTTTGTACTTGCGTGGCACACACTATATATACTTTCCGATCGCAGTCTTCTTTCTACTTGTATTTCGTGTCGTGTTGTCCACAATAGCTTGATCGCGATCACGTACCTGATCGTTAATCCTCATCACGATCACATCCTCGATCGCGATCGCTTTGGTGGTCGCGTATCACCTGGTGCGGCACACATCTCTCTGGTCGTGACCGCTTGTTTTGATCCACACCAACCTTTTTGCGATCACGTACCTGATCGCCGATCACGATCTCGATCGCCTTCGTAATCGCGGATCCTATGGTGTGGTATACACGTCTCGGATCGCGATCGCTCTCAACCGCCATCGTAATCGTCCCCTCTACAGCAATCGAGTCTTATCGTCTTGTGCGCTACGTCCGTCATACTTTAATCTGATGTCGCAAGTCCCACTCTTTTTGACCTATTATTCGGTTCTGTCTAACATTTTAGTGAACGTATTCTATCCAGGTGTGGGACCTGCGCGGCCAAACGTTGCTAATTTGGTAATATAACTGGAGCGTGATCCGTTTTCGAATAGCGAATCTCCTTGGTCACTTCACCACAGACTTATGTAGCGTATAATAATAATTTGTATTCGTCTTGTTCACGAGATATGATCTCATTTTGACATTACTTAGCTTGCGGCCACGCCCCATGGATTATGTTGAGATCCAAGACATTGGACATCACGCACACCGTTCCTAAAGGATCGATAGAGAGTCATGAAACTACCTCCGCTAAAAGGTTATATAGTACAAGCCACCGCTTATACTGATCAGTGGGCTCCGCATTGTATTGTTATAGATAACTTACTTCATTCATGTCAAAAACATACATCTATAGCAAAGCTCAAGAACTGATAGTGACACTCCACGGACCCTGTTAGTTGAGACTCATTGCGATCACAAGTTGCAAACGCTTAGATTATTGATGGCCTCGGGCTAAGACTTCCTGATCCGAGATCAGATGATGTGCGTAAATGGCACGTATATATTCACTACATGATGTTCGATGTGACAGTAAATCATTGTATGTCAGTAAATATATTGTTGCCAATATGCCAAGGTATTTTAAACTATTCCCACATGATGTGCGTGTAGTGACATGGAATTCTCTGAGGAATGTGCATAAAAAATATGGGTCAATAATTCTATAAAAAAACGCGCGCCAGATGCGTTTCGGCCCCCCGCCAGAGGCTCCGTCAGCGGCTTAATCAATCCAGATGTGATATTGTGCTTTATCCTGCTCTCAACGACTAGAAAGAATCCAGAACTTGGTGTAATACACAAGTCACCCAATATAACTACCAACCTGGCATCTGGGACGTCGATCTGGAAGGAAGTGTCCACAATGACAACTATACTTCCAAAATAACGAGTATGAGTTACTTCAACCGGTACTAGATATCGATTGTGGCTTCAGCTCTGGTATAGAGGAATTTTTTAGGTTGGTAAATCCACCAATGACCCCTTGTCATGCAATTATGAGTTTGGAGTCTCTCGAACAGAAGAAAGCGTCGTGAGACGGTGGACACGAGACATATAACGTCTGTCGATTTCAAGGTGATCATTGCGATACACTGTATGAATTGTAGATGGAGTTACGGGCCATAATAACGGAGATTATTTCTCGAATTGGTACATATATACTATATCTTTTATAGCCAAACCGAACTTCTTTATTGGGATTCAGTCATGCTGTAGGGGCCGATGCCGTATCCGACGTCGTAGTTAATCACCAAAATATCAAATTTCGCTCATCTTCAACACCGAAGGAGTCAATCCTTGATGATACAAAGTTGGCATGTAGCGCACGGAGCGAATATCCAATCCTAACGGACCCTATAATTTTTGTACTATTTAAAAACGTTTCTTTTACTCGGTGCCTTTTAAATCAGCTTTTGTCTTAACTCCTAAAAAGGATCATGTCATTGGTATCGTCTAGTTCCGGGAACTAAGTACTGCGTTACATAATCTAAAGTTATCGACGTATCCGTTCAACTTTATTAATGAGGTCCTTCGTGCACAATATGCGGCAGGAATGGTGCGTGAGAGAAAGTCTCACCATTCCACGTCTACATCGTTTGTCAGAAGGCCGAAATTTAAGGGGGGCAGTTTTTGGGCGTATGATACGCTAATTGAAGCACCTATCCCGGCATAAGCATAAATTTCTCGAAAGGACGTGCGGACGGCCTGCGGGACGTGGAGAACATTTATGAATGCGACCAGACCGACTGGCGGGTGTTTGGTCAGTCTTTGGCCCAGGCAGTCGGAGATGGAGTGAGCGGGTGAGTCGCTGCGCGTTCCGATGAGATAGTCAGGTCGTCTGATTGAATGAAGGATGATCAGACCGACCCACTAACTGACTTAATGTCGAAGTTACTGTCAAAATCACTCACTTACAATCTGCTACCCGTCGAGCAGGATCGAGAATACGATAGATATTAATTGCTCACTTTTTTTCCTATGCAAACCAATGATATTGTGATGATAGCGGTCTGCATTCCGATCGATAAGCTCTACCGGCTGCTTTTGATATTAAATGATTATCTTACTCTACACCCGCATATAAAAGGCTTGCAACCTAATTGTTTTAATCGCATTGAGGTTGTACAAATAAATTATGTTGATGACTTTGTGTCATACTCGTGCAGCTAGCAGTCGGTACGGTGTATAGCCTTACTTGATTAATCATGATTTATGCTTTAGTGCATGCACACAGTAGGATGTATGCTCATGTATTTTGTTGCATATTTCTGGTATATATCTTCCCATTTTAGAGGGACTTTCAAATAAGCAAGATATAAGATAGGTACCCGCTGAGTTTGGACCCATCGTTTACTGATAATGATCTAAGAACCAAAAGGACTTAAACAAGTGAATTGGCTTTATCAACTTCTTACTCATGGACCGTTCGTTTTACTCAGACATCACTTCGATATAATTAGATTTAAGAAAAATCTTTTGTGCTGGATCTTGGCTTTCACGCACAATTACAATAGGAAAACGTTAAGGAGAGTTTTGTCGATCTCAGCATCGGCTTTGCCAGATACCGAGCATCTATTCCGAATCGTCTGTGAATTTTCAACATTTTCCGTTCATTTTGTGCAATAAGACACTGACGGTCAAACAAGCGCGTTGTCGTGGACGAATTTCGTTAGCCGGAAGTCGAAGAAAACATATATAGTGTATGATAAAATGACGTTTGTCAAGAAGCGTGATCTAAATATGTACATCCGATAAGCTCTGAGGCACTTTATTCTACAGTGATCATTCGTTATTTATCAGCGACGTATCCGTAAAACCTTCAGTTATCGACTTGTCGGCTTTTCTTCTTTTCCAAACATAATCTCAATATGAATTCTGAGCCAGGAATCAAATAAGTTTTTGTTGATGCGTTATCTGTCAGACCAATATGAAGACTTGTTTATGTACCTTCTCTGTCTTCATTTACCACGAACGTGATCAATGCAGCGTATTTTTATGACGATCATTGTGTATCTCTCCCATGTGCACTGGAAGTCCGGGCTGAATCGACTCATACGCACTTTGTCGGCTCGTTTACACACGTACATTCGTTTAATGTCATAGCAGGTTCAGCTCGATTTACACCTGCTGTGATATATAACAAATGTTAAGGATATTTCTCGTATCGTTGTCGCCTGTGACGAGATACGAAAGTACCGAAACCTCAATGAGGCATATGATACTACGTTGAGCGGTCATCTCGATTCAATAACGACATATGGCTCGGTGGGCCAACGTTATGGGTGCTTTAAACTAAATACGTGGGTGAGTACATACGTGCGTACGTGTCAACGCGCTATGACCTCATCTTATGCGTCTGCGTCGCTAGATATTCTAGATAGTACGAGCGGGGTGTCGAATTTCCATTAGTATGGATATTGTGCTTGGCGTACCGAAATACTCGTATGTTAATACGGCTGTTGTAATCTCTGTTGACCTTTTCTTAAAGATAGCTCACTTAGCGGCTATACAGGAATCGATTGATTCCAAAGGTACATATAAGCTGTCAAACGATCGAGTGTTTTGTCAAACTCTTTACGAGTTTAAATCTTCCTAAAATTATCGTTGCTTCACTACTTCTTGGTAGGTCTGTCCCTCGAATGTAACTTATACTTTATTAAACATTTCTATAGCGAATAACCCTTATAAAAATAAATTTACATAGGGTACCTAATCGTGTTATCGGTAACATGTAACGCATCATTTGGGCTGATACGTCGCATCTTTGCGACTCTATGCACTTTGTCATTAAGTATTCGTTAAGTAACTCCGTGCATGCCTCAACCGGCTTTAGTATCAAATAAAAGGACTCTTTAACATCCTCGCGGTCCATTAAAGCGACCTATGAGTTGTAATAGACCTTATCAGAAGGTGGAGGATTATTATATTGCTGATTTCAACCCTATCACAGTTCAAAACCATTTTGCGCGCGTTTTTTGCAACGGAATTCATGTCTTTGACATGTGCGTGATGTACTGGATTAAAGCAAAAAAAGGTATAGAACTAATGCAAAAGGCAAATAGTATGTTGGAACGTATGAGATCCGACATTGAGACTTGTAAATGGTAACATTCTATTGAGTTATTGGTGTTAAACGTTTAAACGTAAAAGTGTGCTGCCCTTGATCGTCCATTCAAGCGCGACTTAATAGGGCATTTCTTACACTCTACCTTCTGCTTAATGTAAGTACACCCCCACCCGAGGTTGACGGGGGCTTAATATGAGCCGTATCGGGGTACTTAGCATGTAAATATACAAGCGATATCTCCGACGAAGGTTTCTGGGCTACTAATTACTACCGACGTATGACATCCAGCTGCCCATACAAACACGTGTGTATCTGCTATAGAGGTCACAGGCGCTTTTAACATAATCAAAGTGTTCCTTACGCTCGAAGAGACGTTTCACCTCGTGCGTTAAATCTATAATCGTCTGAGGTTGACATGAAGTATTGCAATGACTGTGTAACAGGGTCACACAACATGTGTGGTTTACACAAGGGACGTTGTAACGGGGCTTACACAACATGTGTGATTTACATAAGGAACGGAGTCCCACCAAAGATGATATTAGAACACAGTATCAGTTGTTGGGGGCTGACGTGAGTCAGCCACCGAATTACTCTATCTTTTAAAAAGAATTAATTCGAACATTAGTGTCTAGAGATAGTACGTTCGTCTGAAGTGTTTTTTCGATAAAAAAGAAACAAGTTATGTTCCTACTTTAAACCTTTAAAGACATGTGTCTCCCTGAGACGTCTTGTGATCGTCGAAGAGTTTAGAAACGCAGTGTAAAAGTTTGATTTTCTATAGCACTCTGTGCTGTTTTGTATTTGTTGGTCCCCTGATACAGAGACCGTAATCTCCTCGAGCTTATTGAATCTCTGAGTCGGGTTCTTTCAACAAAAGTTGCTCGTATAGTGTTAAAGTGTGTCCCCTGACTTTAGGAGCTGTGCAGCTCCGCTATAGACGATCTGTCCTCCTCCTATACTGCTCAATTATCCAATACATCCGTTTCCCCAAACAGAAACGTCTGAGAAGACGCATTTGTAATGGACACTACCAATACTTGGTGAAGTGGCGTGGTTACACTATGTCTGAGAACTCGTTGAACTTTAAGGTCCCGCTACAAAGCAATTGTCCTTACTTAGGACGTTTGTGATCTTCTAGTGCAGGGTAGACTGCGATCCACAAGACGCTTCACGTAAAAAAGTGCGGTTTTGAATAAGCGGGTTGTCATGCCATGACATTACCGTAAAGTTTTATGCATCTGATGAACTTGTGTGCACTTGAGCGTCTAGTGAATCATTTGCGTAGTATTGACACATCAAATGCTTTCAGCCTCCGCTCTTCATCTTTGCACAGTCGTAACAAAGCTTTCACTATAAACATGAATTGGCTAGCTCATCGCAAGATCTAAAACACGGTATGTAATGAAATTCGCGCACATGCTGCATCCATTGGAAATATTTTTAGGTCGATGTCAATTTCCGTTCACCCAAATTAGCAGGTGATCGCACTGTTTTCAGAAAACATACCGTTGAGTCATGTGTATGATTAAGTAACCTTGACAACTAGTGATTCAATGGCGAACATGCTGTCAAACAGCGCTCGCGGTAAATTTGCCTGCAGCTTTCTGGCTAGACATCGCTGTTATATAAAGAGGTAATATACTATTGAAATGAACTACCTGCGATCTGTAAAAGTATTTGCTCTTGAGGCAATTCATTGTATAATTTGCAAAGAGGATATGACCCTGTAATGTGAACGAGCATCCTTCTCGGCCAATACCTCTCGTTGCTGGTGCTCATCGATTCTGTTAGTACGGGTTACTCATCACTGCTCAGTGAATAAGAATTACATTTCCCCGTAAGTACGAGGTTTGGTGCTTAATTATTCACTATGTTGCACATATATACTTAAATGGAGAGTTTGCTCATTATTATAAACCAACGAGGGTATCGCTTTCATTATCTACCATTTCCTCCATTGTGAGTCTTTCACTTGGGTTCTTGTCGAACAACTAGTGATTTTTTTAGCTTTTACCGACTATTATCCAGGAGCTATAACAACTCCGCTACAGCTCGTGTTGTCGTAAATGTTCCTTGTAAGGCAATTCCATCGAAAGGTTCCTGTTTAAAAGATGGGGTCAGCATACGCTGACACCCTGAAGTTTAAAATCAGTCTACCATGAAACCAACACATCGCATACAAGTTTTCTTCTCTGCTAAGTAAATACTAGACCTCGATATATGTGACGCATCTTCCAATGATCAGAACAACAATTATAGAGTCCATTCGGGACGCATTGCGGCAACAACAATGTTTGCTCCGCTCTTTCCTTAGTAAAAGATGATCTGCAAATTTAAAGCTAGTAAATCGGTACTGTAGCGGGGCACACTTCTTAACGGTGCACTCATGATCTGTTCAACTAAATTTAATACTAGTGTGCGTGCTCCATGAAGTCACTTGAACGTAATAGTTGAGGGAGCGAAGAGAAATCGAGGGAAGGAAGCTCAAGGTGGGGTGGGAAGTAGAACTAAATTGACATGGTCAATTTTTTAACAACCTTTTTTCGTCTTACTTGAACATAGTAAACTGTAGTCTCCTATGCATATTTCTAGCTCAACGTCCATTGCGCGTGTTAATAAGCGGTTGATGATTATTTACTTGATATCATCGTCTACATCAATTAATTAGTGGATCGGCCCTAAATATTACATATCTAGGTAATAATGATAAAACTGAAGAAAAATGATCGATAATGATAATATTCCTATTTGTATATTTCAATATTAATGATACGTTACGGCCTTCCTCGGTATAATACGCATCCAGTGCGCAGTTAAAAGAAGCCAAGATACCATAGTCATCATATATAAGCTTGCTATCTTCGAACCTCATCTCGTCCATCCGACTTTCCAGTTGCCTTCGACTCATCTACTGACATGACTGAGCTCAGCGAAATGGTTTGATGCGTTCCGGAACCTGCACGAGCAATCTGCTCGGCTGCTGAAATCTTTGAGCTCTATAGAATAGCGCGATGCGTTTCAGAACACACACTAGCCTCTGTTAAACTGATCACAAGTGACAGTTCGCGAGATCAAACAATAGAAAAATGCTTGTATTGTACAGGAGATATCTACAGAAACCTTAATAATCTTGAGTACGCTCACTTCGTTTTGCAGTCATACGATAGGAAGAATATTAAGCTTACCAGGTCCTCATGAGGTGTCTATGTTCAAGTGAGTACGAATTGCATGTCTCAGCTAAGATGTACTGTAACGGGGCAGCCCGTTACATGATATTGTCACTTAAGGAAAGTGACAATAAAGAATATAAGATGGATATTCTTTAAACAATATCACCAAAGTGGTGATATTGAAGGGTCGACCAAAGGGTCTGTTCATTGGTTGATATCGTGATGATATCAACCCACCAATCGCCGCAAGACGCGCGCAATGAGTGGTGACGAGACGTCACCATACATGCAGTTATATTAGTATAATTGAATTAAGTCAAACGAAGAGACAGTAGTTTAAAGACTTAATTTATTAATATAACAGTTCTACTTTTACCCTACCTACGCTTCCTCGCTCGCCACGTGTACGTCCGTCGGGGCACCCAAATCCCTTGCGTTAAGTTACGCAAGGGTGTGCCCCGTTACACCTGGTAGCACTTAGTAGTCCTTCCAAGGACCACATCATCCAACATGAACATGTTGGATGAAGAAGACACCTTTCACGCCACGCGTGAAGGGTTTACCCATTTGAGTGACATCGAATGGGGTGCGGTAGAACGAATGAGTTCTACCGTAGGCGAACTCGTCGTCAGCACCATGTTGGAGTCTCTAGACAGAGACCAACAACATGCTGCTATCGCCAAGTTCATTCACAATGAACTTGCTCTCGAGAGGGAGAAAGTAGCCTTGCTTCACCAGCAAGGCTCTCAACAGGCCGAGCAGTTGAGAGAACTCGGTGCTCAACAGACGGAGCTGTTGAGACAGCAGCAATTCCATGCTGCTGTGGGCGGGACGGCGCATGCGCGTCGTCCCGAAGTGATGAAAGTCGACATCTCCAAGTACAGTGGAGTCCCGGAGGACTCCCTGTTACTATGGTTTGTCGAACTCGACAGAGCCCTAAGGGCTCGTCGCGTCGAAGATGATCAAATGAAACTCACATTTGCTCAGACCCACTTGGCAGGGCGTGCCAAAACTTGGTCCCTGGGACTCGAGAGTAGCGACCCAAATGTGTTTAGGTCGCTAGATGACTTCAAGTCCCGGCTCAGACAAACGTTTGAGCCGCCACGTGCTGAGTTCAGGGCTCGTTCTGAGCTCGTGAAACTCAAGCAGGGTAAGCGTGATGTGCACGCTTACGCACAACATATACGACTCCTAGCGAGTAGTATAACTGCAAACCCAGTTCATGAACACACGTTGATTACGGTGTTCATGCAAGGGCTCGCAGAAGGGCCCGTCAGGAGCCACCTGTTCCGCCTTGAGCTGAATACGCTTGAAGAAGCAATATCAGCCGCGGAACAGGAAGACTTTAGCATGAGACAGGCTCATGCTAGCTCAAACTCTTATCTTCTACCGAGACGACAAGAGATCGGAGTTCCAGAACCAATGGAACTCTGTTATGTTGAGATCGAGAGACCTCGCTCTTCAAACAACAAGCGATTGCAGAGGTGCAATCGCTGTCAGAAGTTAGGGCACTACGCATACGAGTGTAGTGCTCCGCGCCCAGTACCAAACAGTACTGAGCGAAATGGACGACCATTCGCCAGAAAGGGCAATGGGCGTGGGTCCAGCGCTGTTGCGAAGCCGCAACAGCGAGACGGGCCATCATAAAATGGTCGGGGTCAGTAGGGGCGGAGCGCCCTACTGATCCAGCAACCTCAAGAGAATTTGCAAACCTCTTGATGAAAGTTGCTCCAGATACACAATCATTGTGTGTCTCTGCACCTGGTGATGACGTTTCGCTCATCACCTTAAAGTTGGAAGCGACAAATGACTTGTCGCTTCGTGCCCTAGTAGACTGTGGGGCGTCGAACAACTTTGTTCGTCGCCAGTCACTAGAGGGTCGTAGGCTCAAGTTCGTTGAGCGCGACATTCCCCTCACAAGGATGACGGTGCGCCTTGCAACAGGCGCATTGATAACCGTTGAGAAACGTGTAGTAGGAATCCACTACACGTTAGAGGGCGAGCAGTACGATGATGATTTCATCGTACTAGATCTGGATGACAAATTTGATGTCATCCTGGGATTACCTTGGCTCAGAAGGTACGAGCCAAGGGTGAGCTGGCAGCATCGATCCGTGAAGATGCCTGCCGCTTGTTCATCAGATGGCCATCTGATGAACGTCATGGAGCGTCCACAAGCGTGTGGATGTTCTGCGAGTGAGCGCGATGGCCTCACTTGCGGTACGGTCGTTAGCACGACTGCACAAGGTCACAGTGTAGTTGATCACTACACTGTGGAGCAAGCTCCCGGCGGCTGTACAGAAGTACAGGCTGCGCCGAAGGTCCACCACTCGAATAAGTCGAGTGGACCGGGACATGGATGCATGCCTAGCGGGCAGCATCTTAGAAGAAAGAAATCTGTTGCCCCCAAGGGGCAACATGAAAATCCTAGGTCGACTGGAGAGTCGACCGTAGAGGATCGGTTCCTGACTGTGGTTGCACAGCCACAGTCGGAAGACGTCGAGGGAATAAGTCCCCACGTACTTGAGGAAGGAGTTCCTCAAGAGTTGCTTGCTGAGGGATCAGGCCCTCAGCACCCTGTGGAAGCAAGATCCCAGGAAGAAACCGAGACGTTGAACGTCTTGGTTAATGACGGATCAAGCGTAGGCGCTTATACGCTTGATTTGATTGTGCCTCCGAAGTTGACTTCGGAGATAACTCAGTTGCCAACGCTAGAACCGAAACGGTTCTTGCGTGATCTGCGTAGTGGCAAAGTCAAGCAGATCTGCGTACTCGTCACAGAGGACGAGTATGTGACCGACATTCGGTCGGCAACAGTATTTGCTGAGAACGAACGGGTTCTCAGCAGCTCATCGATGGACGAAAGTGTCCTCGATGAGAAGACTCGGATTGAGCGATACGCGTCCCAATCCTGGGAGTCACTTCAGGCAAATCCTTTGTATAAGGATTTGATCGAATTCAGGGATGTGTTCCCTGAATCCGTACCTTGCGAGTTGCCTAAGGACAAAGGCACTCGACACGAGATCGAGCTCAAACCGGGATCGAAATACTGTGTCATGAAGCAGTGGCCACTGCCTCGTGAACAAGTGATAGCGATCGACAAGTTCTTTGCCGATCGCTTAGCAGCGGGCCATGTGAGGGAATCGACATCCCCTCACAGCTCTCCGACCTTCTGTGTGCGAAAGGCCACAGGAGGGTGGCGGATAGTGCACGCATTCAACAAATTGAATGCTGCAACGGTACCGGCTCAGACGCCGATACCGAGGAAGGACGTCATCATAGATGGTATGTCAAAGAGTACCATCTTTTCGTCCATGGATCTGATGGATGGATTCTATCAGATCCTGATGCGTGAACGGGACGTCCCGTTCACAGCAGTGAGTACCCCCAGCGGGATGCTGTGGGAGTGGCTAGTGATGCCACAGGGGCTGAGTAATGCCCCTGCAACATTCAACAGATGTGTAACAAATCTGTTGAGACCGGTGCGAGACTTCGCACCGAGTTACTTCGACGATGTGTTCGTCCATAGCCGGGCTATGGACGGGAAGACGGACGTTGAAGTTCACAGAACTCACGTTCGTCAGGTTCTTCAACTTATGCGCAAGCATAAGTTGTACGCCAACCTCAAGAAGTGTATATTCGCGGCTAGCGAAATACCACTTCTTGGGTGCATCGTGGGAAAACACGGCGTACGCCCTGATCCCGAAAAGATCAAGGCGATCACCGACTGGCCAGTGCCAGTCGATGTCAAGGGACTTCGAAAGTTCCTTGGTCTTGCGGCGTACTTGCACAAGTACTCGCGCAACTACGCCGAGATGACGGTACATCTTTCTTGCTTGCTCAAGAAAAATGTCAAGTGGTCATGGAACGCTGAGTGCCAGCGTTCCTTTGAAGGTATCAAGCAAAGCTTGATGCAATCGCCGATCTTGGCGATTGCAGATCAGGACAGACCATTTCATGTGGTCTGTGACGCCAGCGATTTCGCAATCGGCTGTGCGTTAATGCAGTTCGATGCAGATGGCGCGGAGCGCGTCATCTGTTATCAATCGCGTCAGCTGCAAGCAGCTGAGCGTAATTACCCAGTGCATGACAAGGAACTCCTTGCCATGAAATACGCACTGGCTAAATTTCGCGTCTATCTCTTGGGAGATAGACCGTTTGTTGTCTACACGGACCATGCGTCATTACGCACGGCCGTAAACAGCCCACACCTCTCGCAAAGAATGGCGAGGTGGCTGTCTTTCTTCGCGGAGTATAACTTCTCCGTGGAGTATAAGCCGGGACGACTCAATGTCGTCGCGGATGCTCTTTCGCGCCGGCCCGATTTCGAGCCGGACGCGCAATCCAACAGTGAGGACAAGCCCACTGTTGCGACACTGTCAGCCAGTGTCCCGTTGTCAAGTTTACTTGACGACGTACGAAAGGCATACGCGGAAGATAAGGATCTTCTGCGATTGATGGATCATCTGGTGAATCCATCCAGTAAATCCATGAGGGATTTACCGGCTTTGTACCGATCCTCATCGGATCGGTATAGTACACGCAACGGATTGCTGTACTATACAGCTGTTGCCTACGACACGCCTCGTGTCGTCGTACCCGCTCATCATGATTTGCGTTTGCGCATCATGTATGAGTGTCACGATGCCCCAACAAGCGGCCATCGTGGTAGAGAAAAGACTTACCTCACGGTAAGTCGCGACTTTTACTGGCCCCGCCAGTATCAGTTTGTTCGCAAGTACATCCGTGCTTGCGAAGTATGTCAACGGGTGAAGCCTAGTCCTTCATCCCGTGCGCCATTGCAGCCTCTGCCTGTTCCGACAGAGTGCTGGCAGTCCGTTTCAATGGACTTCGTCTTCGGGTTTCCCGAAGACGCTCACAAGAATAATGGTATTCTTGTGTTTGTGGACCGATTCAGCAAGATGGTCCATCTTGCTGCTGTCCCTGAGTCAATCAAGGCTCAAGGTTGTGCTCGTGTCTTTCTAGACACGGTCTTTAGACTCCACGGGTTACCCCGTGAACTCGTATCCGACCGTGACCCTCGGTTCACGGCGGAATTTTGGCAAACCGTGTTCCGTACTCTCGGAACACGATTGAAGATGTCCACTTCTGACCATCCAGAAACAGATGGTCAGACGGAACGTGCGAACCGTGTCCTCGAAGAGATTCTTCGAGGATATGTCCACTCGTTTCCGAGTTGGAGCGAATTCCTACCCATGGTGGAATTCGCCATCAATAATTCGGTGCATGCTTCAACACAGCACACACCGTTTTACGTAAATGGCCTACGCCATCCACGTGTGCCCACCCTTCTAGAGTGTGGCTCTTGGATAAGGGGGAGGGACTCGCTCGAGCAAAAACCGTTTTGGCTCTTGCTCATCACGTGTCGACGCAAACGTCGTCACGTATGATGCCGATGTCGATCAAGTCGACATCGATGAAGAAGATCATCTCAATAATAGCGAAGACGCTATTATTGATTCGGATGATGATGACGATGCTGGTATATTCAGCATCGCCAACGATTATGCCAGCGAGGAAGAAGACAACCTCGCTGAAGAAGAGAGCAATCTCTTAGCAGTGCGCACGAAGCGCACTGAAAGACAAAACAAAGAGTCAGCAGAGAACTTCCTGCTGACTCGAGAAGCGGTAGTCCGTTTCGTTCAGGACTCCATCGCAAATGCGGTGGACCGTCAGAAACGGAACGCAGACAAGAATGGAAGAGCAAATGTTCTTTCATTTAAGGTTAATGACCTAGTACTACTGTCAACGGTAAACCTACCTGGACATGCAGTCACTAGTGTCGGCAGTAGTAAACTACTGCCGAAATACATTGGGCCATTTCGAGTGTTGCATCGCAAGGGCAATGCATACACACTCGAATTGCCACGTAGGATGCGCACGCATCCTACGTTTTACGTGGGGAGGCTTAGGTCGTACTGTCAGTACGAGCCTTCTTCTTCCGATGAAGATAGCCCCCACGTTCAAGAACATCCATCAAGTTCTTGCGTTCGCGCTCCAGACGATCCGTCTGGTCGCGCAGATATGATACCTCGGTATTCAACCGAGTTATCTCTCCGCGAGCTGTCGCCAGCTCGCCGAAAAGGGAGCGGACATCCCGCTCGACCTGAAGCTGCGCCGTGGCATAATCGGCGCGATCCCTCGCCCGATCAGCCTCGTGACCCTTGCGGTTCTTCCGCACGGTGTCGGTCAAAGCGTAGCGTCGGTCGCGCTCGTGCTTCAAGTCATCGCGCAATTCATCGATTGCGCGATCCATCTCGTAAGGGTCGAGATGGTGGGCCTGGGGTTCTGGAGGAGGTCTTTCCTCCTCCACCACATCCTTTGGTGGATGCTCACGGTGATCAACGCTTTCTAGTGGAGCGTATCTTGAATCACCGTGACGATTCAGGATCAAGGACGAGCTACCTCGTCCAGTGGCGGGGGTATCCACCCTCTTGGAACAGCTGGGAGCCCCGCTCTCAGCTGTTAATGGATGTTGAAGGTCTCGTCCACCAGTATGACGAGACCCATCCGATGAGTCCTGTGGCCCATCGGTAAACACGCGCCCTAGGCGCTTGTAGACGGATTGCAAGTTTGCAATCGCGTCACGCATCTCGTCCGAGAGATGTGCCCTTCCCCAGGGCGAATTTAGGGAGTACACATCCCTATGTGCACGCTGCGAGTTGTCAACACAACTCGCACAAGGGTCTCCCCATGTGAGGCAAAGAATGCCTGCCTCACTCGATAAACAATGCAACCGGTACCTAGCACCGGTTGGCGTTCGCCGTTCGAACCTGAGGCGTGTTGCCTCAAGTTTCTTGAGCCACCCTTCTCGTCCAAAATTCTTTACGTTTTGGACGAACGCGTTCCACGCAGCCAAAAGCGATGTTTTGTCACGCTTTTGGTTGCTATTGTACCATCGATGTCTAAGGAAGACATCGAGATAAAAGTCTTCTTCAGCGCGAAAGTTCTTCGCGCTGGGATCCAAGCCGTGAAGCTCAGTCGCATCGAATAAGGGTATTCGATGGTGTTGGCCTGTCTCGTGAGACAGGCTATTGATGAGTTGTTCGGGCAAACGCCACGGCTTCAACTCATCACGCTTCACAGTGGTACCCTTGTCGGTACCACGGCTCCCAGATTGACGACGGCTCGCGCCATCGTCATCACGCTCGTGCGAAGACGCACGAGCCGGCGGTGGTGAAGAATAGAACTCACCACACTGATCATCGTCATCACTGCCGAACAGACTGTGATGCGAATCACGAGTCCGTTCGTTCGGCAGTGGCCTTGGCGAATACTGAGGCGTCGCCGGTGAGCGAGACGCCTCTGAAGCATTGCCCGAGTCAGACACGTCTGACTCGCCAGAGTAGATGACCTCCACATCGGGGTCATCGTGCGCACGCGGTGTGATACCGCGTGCACCTGCAGCACCTGTTGCTGCAGGTGAAGAAGGGGCGGCAGACGACGAAGCGTCTGCCGCAGAGGCTTGCACAGCACCAGGCTGTGTGGGTCTTGAGTCACCTCGCATAGACATGTTAACTATGCGAGGTCAAGCGGAAAGTGAGTGGAACGGACCAAACAAGTGCTCCCTGTCCCAATGGTGGCCAACGGGTGGCCTCCATATTTCGATAGTCACACGGTGACTATCAGTTAAGGGGGGGGTGATGTAACGGGGCAGCCCGTTACATGATATTGTCACTTAAGGAAAGTGACAATAAAGAATATAAGATGGATATTCTTTAAACAATATCACCAAAGTGGTGATATTGAAGGGTCGACCAAAGGGTCTGTTCATTGGTTGATATCGTGATGATATCAACCCACCAATCGCCGCAAGACGCGCGCAATGAGTGGTGACGAGACGTCACCATACATGCAGTTATATTAGTATAATTGAATTAAGTCAAACGAAGAGACAGTAGTTTAAAGACTTAATTTATTAATATAACAGTTCTACTTTTACCCTACCTACGCTTCCTCGCTCGCCACGTGTACGTCCGTCGGGGCACCCAAATCCCTTGCGTTAAGTTACGCAAGGGTGTGCCCCGTTACATGTACGCATTGCGTATCATCCATTTTCTGTGTACGCTTATACCGTCTTAGTGTGCAAATTTGTGGCGTAGCAAACTGTCACCGTCTCTATAGTCGCTATTACTTAAGCGTTTCCATTTGGTCGTTTCGCACTAGAAAGAACGTGCCCTGTCGCTCCCATAAGTTGAGGTAATATGGACCTTAAATGCGAAGTGTGTAAGAATACCATTATGGGAGGCGCAAGCTACAAGGGCAAAAATGATATCGTATTAATGAGGACGGTGCAAGCTCTCGTGCCTTTTGGTACTTAAGTGCAGACGACTGTATAACATTTAGGTGTTCTCGTGCATATTGCGTATAATCAAGGTCGGTGGCTAGGACACGCCGTGAGCTGTGCTGACGAAAGTGTTGCCGTGTTTGTTTCATGACGTGTTTTCGTGCTGATGTCGCTGCTTGGTGTGCTGCTGCAGCTGGTGGTGGTGCCGTACAAATGTTTTACCTCAGTTATACTTAGTAATATAAACTGAATGATAGGCAACCCTTCCTATCGTGATGTATCCTTGCGTGACTAGTGAACACATACACACAAACAATAAATCACAACTACAACAGAAAAGACAAACGAAAAGTCAAAGGTTCACCGCGCGTGCCCTTACTACTACTATCTTGGACGTTCAAAGTCGCACAAAAAGAGTAATGGACCAGAATGTTTGGACAAACAAGTTTCTCTGACGATAGCTATCGGCAAGATTTTCGCAGATAACTTGTAGCTCCACGGTTCTGGTCTTTCACCGTAAACATATTTGTTCGGTAGAACAATTCGTCTACCATTAGAAGTGTACATCTCCATCGGCTGGTCAGAATTCGATGCTGTAAATGGGACTTGCAAGCACATTACTAGCATGGCTCGATTCGACAAAACCTTTTCGCGTTGTTCGCAGCTGAGTTGATGGATGACGTGTATGACTTGTTGATCTTCTCGTCGCTTTGTAGCGATCCTCTATTGGACACCAGCTAACCGCACGGAGACGAATCCGATGAGACACCGATCGCTCGTCACGTAACGAGAATCGAAAGCAATTTGCGTTATACTTCTTTCAGCTTTCACGCAGCTAAATTACACAGCGCTAGGCGTCAAGCATTTCTCGGATTCCATGCCGGACCCGACCGATTGCGAAAGTGTCAGTAAAGGCAATGATTAATGTGAGACAAAGAAATATATGGTATTGGTTTTTAGCGATCGTCGCAACCACGTCAGCCGTGTCAGACCTACCAGAAACGCCGTTATTTGGCTGCAAAATACTCAAGGTCCGACTGCGCAGGAGCATCCGTAAGATATGGTTGAATCGACAAAGCTGCGTGTGTGGGACGTGCCGTCTTATATGTTGTAGCTAACACGTCTCTAGATCAAAGCGGTCGATAGTGAACGTGTCGAATTGTTGTGCTGAACGAATGCGAAAGAATCAGTTAAGACCAGGGACAGCAACTTCAGTACACCTAAATACGTGTGTATTGCATTACAGCAGAGCGGATTGTGGCGGTCATCGGGACACAATTTTTCCACGTCAGCACACGTGACTTGAAGCAAATGTCTGTCTGTGTGGTGAAAGCAGCTGGTACAAAAAGCAGCTAAGCACGGTCTACTACTACATTGTAACTGGGCACCGACAACGACGTACTGGACTACCAGTACGGAGTTTACCTTTCACTGACAAAAGTGAAGGTCAGTGCACACCTAGGTGTAAACACTTACACAGAGGAAGGCAACGACCAAGGCAAAGTCTCTAGTCGTGGTGAAAGTAAAAATGTTATTTGATATAATTAAGTCCTATAACTCTAGTGTCTCTGTTCGTCCTGACTTAATTATATCAATCTAACCAAACGAATGATGATGTCTGCTCACCGCCCATTGCGCGCGTCTAGTAGCGATTGGTGGGTTTATATAACCATCACGATATCAACCAATGAGTAGACCCTTCAGTCATCCCAACGCTATCATCATCCTTTGTGATATTGTTGAAAGAATATGCAACGTAATATTCGTTATTGTCATTCTATCCTTAATGACAATTTCATGTAACGGGCTACCTCGTTACATACATGCTGACGTGCGTTAGTTCGAGAAGTGAGTGCATTCATAACAGCGGACGCTACGCCACATTATTGGGTGATCTTCACCCACTCTACGTGACAACCAGCAAAGGTTCCGTTACGCCCGCCTGTCAAGCTACATTGTCACTACCTACACCCTCTGACTCTGGCGAAGATGGCCGTCAAAGATGGCTTGAACAGCGTTGATCATGGCCATTTCCTGGCTGGTCGAGCAACCGCAAAAGCAACAAATGCCGAGTGGCATGCTTACTCGGTGCGCCCTCAGCGGTGCTATTCGCTGTTTCGATACAAGAAGCTCCCAGTGTAGGTGAGATAAGTACACTACATGTGCGCGGTGTCTTGATCGAAGTAGTTCGATCGAGGCTTGTATCCTACGGTCGCCGAGATGTCTGCTGTTCCTTCACCACCAAATCAGCATAAGTGGTTTCAGCCCAACCATATAATGCCAACAAAGGCTGCATAGAGCTATGTAGGCGCTTACAAGCTGACACGTGAATGCATCAGATGACAGACGACTGAGCTGTTGGCTCGGATGTCAAGCGCTCGGTCTTCGTCTTGGTAAGATAATTGTCGACGGTGGGTACCGGCGATGTGAGATAGCGATACTCACGATGTTTGATTGCCAAGTGGAGATGCATGTAACTTGTTTGCCCCTCGAGTTCGTCATTTGGTTTGGTCAAAGAGCGATCATCCACCCCAACGAACGCAGAGAATGGGACTCCAAAGCGAGAGATCGGCGGACAAGATCGAGAAACTGTCATCGCAGCGCTATCTTACAGGATAGGGCCAAGGATTGGAGTGGTCTTGATACTACTTGTCAAGATGTCGAGGATAGAAGTCTCGTCCATTACCAACTCCCGTTTTGGAAGATGTAGAAGCTGACGAGGCAGATGCGCGTGCGAAGCGGCAAATGGATATGATCGAGCTACAAACGTGACGTTCAGATTATACTTTCCGAGGTTTGCTTCACATGCAAAGCAAAAGGGACATTCGTCGATCTCGGGGTCCTTCTTCTCTTGAGGAAAACAGCTCGTGAGTTAGAAACGAGAAGAAGAGCCCTCTACGAGTCTGCAAAACTACCAAAGCACTAACTGTCCACCGCCTCGTCTAGCCTAACTCTCGATATGCTGGTTGGACGGCAGATTGCATTTCGAGCAGAGTGAGGATGCATGGAGGCTGCGGCAGCACCCGGGACGATAGCAAACGATCGCTACAAATTGCCTCGTATGTCACGCCACTGAGCAACTTGCTGAAAGAGGTGAAGCATGACATGAATGCGAGGAACGATCGATAAAGACGATTCAATACAGCGTTCGACGGAAGCGTGATCACTTCGTGCTGCTGCTGACGAGACCGAGAGACGACTCGATATACACACATAGCCAATCGAGTCCCGAGCTCTGAACGTCGCATGCATATTGCATAATGTGACCAACGTCTATCTCCTGGTTGAAGCTGTCCTGATGCTGGTCTTTGGACAAAGCAGTGGCACCTATAATTCCCATCGAACAGCCGTGTGCGCAGAGACGTTCCACATGTAAGGCGATTCGCTACACAGGCCAAGTCACAACAGTCCTTTCCGCTCCACTGCGTGGCGTGACCAAAGTGGATTCGCGCAATGTTACCACACGGATATGACTACCACTGATGAGGTGTTGAATCTGGAAAAGGTTTGCGCTTTACCATCGTGACGGCTACATGGCCTATCGCTTGAAGGGGGGGGGCTCACAGACTGCAATTACGTGATGTGCAGAGCCGATATAGCTACGTCTGCGCGGTGAGTCACAGGCTGGTAACACTGCGAGATCATATTTGCGACGGCCCCCGGGGCGGCATACACAACCCGATGGTGAAGTTGAATCGATCAGCTAATCAACTCGGTACGAGAGAGGCCAAGCAAGAAAGCTGTCGTATTGCAACGTCGGCTACAATCGCTCCACTAGGAATGTCATTTGTCTGATGCAGCAGTCGTCTTTGGCCTTGCGTATGTGGAAAGGCCCTTGCACGATTCGTAGTGTCGCTCTGTTATTTGCTGACAAAGGTATCGAACGAGGAGCTTCGTCGATGTTTGTGATAGCGGCCGCTATCCGTGACGGTCTTACAACGCTTCGTGTCAGCTACGTACAAGTAGACTGTGCGCCTTTGGATACTCCACGTACAACTTTTGTCGGTCAATGAGTGAGTAGGACACTGCATATACCATTTTGTTTGCACTTGTCTATTACGTCCACCCGTGTGCTGCTACTCTGCTTGCTCCTCTTTTGATGACACGCTTCAGCATGGCGGAAAGGATCGGTCGACCGTCTTGCATTGCCACTTCGGTCATGTCCGTTATTATTGCTGCGTGTCCTCCAACGACAAAGATGACCGACGAAGGGACAGACGCAGCGAGATACCAACGTCGTATGCGAAACAACCCGACAAGTAGAACGTAATCCATTTCTTCTGTGCACAATAGTACGCCGCCACACTTAGCAGCCTTTTCCTCCTGCGATGATAAGACACGACGTGGACGCGTACATGGCCATGACGTTGGTCATGAGCGACCATACGAACGCAAACGAAATATACGCAATGGTGATGCCGCCCATCATCTTACTGCTGCCCCCCGTCCGCAAAAGTGCCTGCGTCTCTGCTTTCTGAGGCGGCAGAAAGACCAAAAAGACCCACGAGAAGATCGTCATGCCGTACATGATCGAGACAGCGTACGTGAGGTCAGTTCGAATCGACGTGTCGTCTTCCTGGATACGAGCAGTGGTCAAGTTCAGCGGCTGGTTGATCACAAGCGTGAGGGCTTGTGCGAACGGAGCCGCGAGGTTGCCAACCATTGTGATGATGCCGTAGACCGCCCCTTCATTGCCAACGCCAGAGAGCTCGACAATGACAAAGTAGCCGATCATCCACCCGACGCCGTACGGCAGCTGGACGGCAATGGGCAGACCAAGCCAGAACCACTGACTGCGGAACACGTTCCAGATCGTGAGGTACGTCGTCACGCCGTCCACAATGATGACAAAGACACCTGTAAAGAGGATCATCTTGCGCCAGCTCCACTGCAGACCCCACTTGGACGTAGCCATGATCCCTCCCATGAAGAGCACGTTACTAAAGATCTCGCTTATGGTGCTGTTGATCGGCGTCACGCCTACCATGTAGGACTGAACAGGTGAGCTCGCCGTGTACGAGATGCTGGAGAACACGTTCTGGAAAAACTGGTAGAACACCACCTGGTAGACCGCGCGTTTCTGAAGGAGCTCCCACAGATCGCTCATGTACTGCTTGAACGGAACCCGTGGCTTCTTCTCTTCCCTGACAAAGAACCACGTGATGGGCAAAATGGGGATCGTGATCGCCGCGACAATCGCCATGAGCTGTGGAAACGTCAGCGAGAAGCTAAAGTCGCCTCCGTACTCGTCGCCATTGAAGCAAAAGCCAACGAGCAGCTGACCGAGGATGACAAACACCGTGCGGACCGTGTAGATCGCGGACTGGGTCTTGCCCCGTCGGTCCATGGGTTCCCGCTGGGCAAAGTCGACCACGACGCTGTCGGCGCACACGACTGCGAGCACGTACCCGACCGCAGCAACGAACATGTACATGACGTACTTGCCCGCTTGGTCGCCCGCTCCGTGGTTGATGCGCGCGCGGATCTCCGGCGTGTACTCGTTCGGTTTAATGGCCCGGTCGGCCGACACAGTGTAGTACGGGTCGCCTGCGGGCGACGTCGCCATCACGAGCAGCATAGCGACACAGATGGACCAGCCCACGAGCATCCACGACTTGCGACGGTAGCCACATAGAGGCACGCAGTCGGACAAGATGCCGTAGAAAGCTTTGAAACTCCAGGGCAAGATGACCAACGTCGTGGCCGTCGTGACTTGCGAGCCCGTGGCGTTCAGGTACTGCTGCAGGAACGGGTAGACCGTTGCGGGCAACAGGCCATAGTTGATCCCGACGACCGCGTATTGGAAGAGCAGGCCAATGCCGTCCGTGCTCCAGAGACTCGGCACGCCGCCTTCTCGAAGCGCGCCGCCTTCCAGCGTCGACGCGTCCGGTGTTTTCGACTGCGCGTAGTCCAACTCGCGCGCGTCCGAGTCCCGCCCTTTGTCGCTCAGGCACGTGGAGACGCGCGCAGGCAGGTCGAGTTGCTTGGACCCGCCGGACGACCGCATGCTGCAGACGTGGGCAAAGCGGCGTGGGTTCCAGAATGGAAGGGTTTCGGAAGACAGACAGATAGCGCGCGGGGCTGCGTAACGGGTCGAGGGGCGGCCGAGCAAATGCAAAACAACTCTAGCGGTGGCCGGCAGATCAGCAGCAGCAGTAGCAGCAAGAAAAGAGACACACACACACACACGCACACTAACTACCAATGGACTCACTAACTGCCTGGACATGTGTGTGTCTCTCTCTCTCTGTGTGTCTCTCTCGAAGGGCTCAAAGCAGCAGCTGGTGATCCAAAGAGATGCACGAGAGTCTGCATTGTGCCAAACCGCCTCGAAAGCGATTCCATACTTTACCTCACACGACGTCTGATCGACCGTCAAGAGCGGCCGTGCCAAGCGCGACTTTCTGGTCGCAGGCACGCGTCGGGCACGGGCAGATTTGCAAACGCCTCTGGTCCACACTCTTTTGTCACTGCGGGCAGCGCGAGTGGGACGGCGCTCGAGGAAGAATTGCACGCTGCTGCTGAACGCCGACCGTCTCATTCGGTTACCACTGGTCCTCCCTCTTCTTTGCGTATCCGATCGCGCAAGCTGCTTTCGGCGCAGGAACAGGAGCTGGGCTGATGGTCAAGTGTGTAGCACTCGATGCTCTCTCTATCAACGGGCTGTCGAGTGCGCTCTCAACGCGAGCGAGACACATGATCGTGTCTGTACATGTTCAACTCGAGTCGCGGACCTCAGCTGCTCGATGGATTCAGAGCCAAAGCGCTGTCAAGACTCCGGACACACTCGACGCACTTGGCCATTCAGCGGCATATGGTCTCGGTCATGGGACGACCTGGCACACGGCGCTGCGATTCGCTCGATGGGTACGTGACTATGGCCCCGACTCGCTCTTCATCGTTGTCATACGTTGCGCGGCATTTTCCCGACAGCTTTGACCTTGTGGCGTACGTCTATGCACTGCACGAGACATGGCCGGTCGCCTTGGCCGCAAGGCGAGCCAAAGCAGTCGCAGGATATCAATGATGAATTCACAGGATGGATCACACGGCTGCACAACGCTTAGAGGGAAAGGATGTTGAACCGATAGGAACATGGACGTTTGTCCGTTTGCACGAGGAAGACTTGCAGAGTGGCAGCGTCTTCGTTGAGCTGTCGCTGATCGTTTGGCCCGTTCAGCGGATTGTTCTTGTGACTTTGTCGTCACTGAAACAACTACGCGACCTTTGCTTTGCCTTGTTCCTGGGGAGTTGTGCAGGAAGTCTTTGAATCGCTATGCAGTGTATCTGCCTTTGGATCGCTCTACCGACGGCTGCATTCTTTTTACGTGAGACGGGTCGACGGCTGCATTGTCGCATTGCTTTACGCGGTCGCTGACGACATTCGCGTGTCGAACGCTTGAGCTATCCGCACGATTGCTCATATGCAGCGAAAGATGCTACAGAATTGCTCGCAAAGTCGAAAGGCGTACGATGCTACTTGCTGCTACAGCTCCTGCTTTGTCGAGTGTTATGCATGTAGTTGACAGTAGAGGCGAAGGTTTGGTGATGCACCGTGCGTGAGCCGACTAACCCTGTGGAAGAAGCAGCAGAAGTAGCTCGACTAGCCAAACGCAGTCTCCGAAGGAAAGACCTGATGGTGAGTGAGTGTACGCACTTTGTCTAGAATCGATGGACATAGGGTGGACATCCGACGAACGAGGGACGCTCAGCTCGAGGGCCGCGAGGATGCAAGTTGGCACGACGAGCACTTCACGCACTCGATCAAGCTCGACGACTCAGCTTTCAGACTGGTCGACGCGTGCAGTTCCAGAGCTTCCGCGCGACTGCTGAAATGAGTGATGGCATTCTTGTGACTCGGTAGTCATCGCAGATACTCGGGCTCAGCTGCTTTGGTCACAACACAACGGACTTCGATGATCGCCATGTGTACAACCACAATGGCAAAGGACACACTTTGCTCATGTATCGTACGTAGCGCGTGGCACACTTGCTCAGAAGTCTGTTGATGAAGGGGTTGTGATGTGGGAATCCTGACTACGTAATCGTTTGGAAAAGGTTGTGTAACCAAGAAGACGAAGAAAGTTGTTTGCCATTCACGATTTCGGCATGTCCCTAGTCAGTCATCGACATATAAGTCCCGCCGCGTCCATACAGTTTCTTGTTGTTGTTGACAATGTGCCGCTGATCAAGTACGCGAGGATAACGTGCGTGTGTTTCCCGGTTGCTAGACCTTTGGCCGACCTTCGACCGTATTTTATCATCCAAGACGAGAAGGAAGCCTCATTTGCATCCGCTGACCCCATTCGATAAGTCGGTCAGTGCTGTCGGGATCGTTCACAATTGAACGATGAGGTAAGTAGATGGAACAGAGTCAGCTTTTCATGGCGAGGGATACATAAGGGATAGTTTGTGGCAGGCACAACTTTCTGCTGAGGTATGAAAAGGACGCAACTCATCACAAACAAACCTGATAGACGAGAAAACGTTGAAATAGCGATGTTCTCAATACTTGTTCCACTCGACGTAGGGCATGAACATTTCAGCTTATCTTCTTCCTCTCTTGCGTTGTCACACTAGCGTTAACGTGCGACGGACACCTCTTGCAGCACTAGAAAATACACGGACACAAAGCTTTTGCGAGGTCTGTCGATTCGAGAGGCATCGCCCACATTGTGTAAATTTGTTGACATGCCTCCTTACGTGGAGCAATTGGGGCACTTCAGGCATAAGTCTAGGGCCACGATCGAACTATAGCGTAGTATATGCCTACGCCCATCTTCAGTGCAAGTGCTACAACCCGGCAGGGTATTTTGGAGCATAACATGCAAGTCGCAGGCGATACAAGACTTTTTCTTCGACAAGAGACAAGCCAGCCAGCCTGTTTCCTCCTTACGTGATCTGCAGCAGTCGCCGTACTGCTTTGTTGAACACAATCGAGAGCGCCACTCGCACCTCGATATTCGGCACCATCACCAGGCTTGTCAAGAGAGGATACAACCATCGCATATGGTGCTCAAGCTTTATCAGTCCAAAAGTGACAACGCAAACAAAACATTGTAAGAAGTCGAACTACAAGCTTGATGTCCCAAGAACGACGCTTACCTCTGTGCTGTCGAGCCCAACCAGCTCCTCCAGAATTGCAACCACAAGCGACGCATAGCTTTCCCCTCTTTGTTTCGCATCGGCAGGAACCGAGCCATCTTCACGTACTTGTTGCGGCGCTGACCCTGTCCAAACCAGGTACTCTTCTATTGAGTCTTGTACCAACCTCGCCATGTACTCGCGAGCCTCTTCCACTCGGATAGGCACGTCTCCACAATCATCAACGCTTCGATTGAGAATCGCAAACAGCACATGAAGATATTGCTGCTTACCCAGCACTTCCTGCGGCAACAAACTAGGAAGCTCACTCGAGGATGGTACCGTCATGCCGTACCGCCACCCGGTGTGTCGCAGACGACGCCGCAATGATGATGAATCGTTGACCTTGCGAGCAAACATGAAGCTTTCACGCAAGCAAGACAAAAGCAAGCGAGCGTGACCGACGCTCAGTGAAAGCTGTTTGTTCTGACAGCTTGCAAGCACATTCCCTGCCAGTCGCTGCAGTGTCAATAGAACGGCCAAGTGCGAGCGCGACGGCACTCGTTTTGCTATCACCTCACCCACTCCGATCATCTTGCGTGTAAAGCTTGCAGCGAACGAGAAGCCCAGTGTTGCCACGACCCCAGGATACATCCCTAAAAGCGAAGGCTGGTGGGGTGACGAAGAGGCATCGAATGCTACTGCAGATGGATGTGATGCGGGCGACAACGGCACTCTCTCTTTCGCAGAGCTTTCGGCGCTAGATGTGACGTCGGGCTCAGAAGCAGAAGCTGTTTCGGCGTCGTGCGTAGGAGGCAAGACAGCAAATATCCACGTCGGTTCCGCGCGCTTCATAGCATTGCACACTTCGTCAACAATGAGGCCACAATCGCTCGTAGAAAATTTGTGTCCATATGTGGTCAGCGTGATCTCGAGTGCACTTGCTGACGCTGTTGCAAGCTGCTCTTCGGTATCGCCGGCATCCATGAACTTGCCAAGTAAGAACAGAACTTCCGGCAGAAAGCCCACAATGTCGTAAAAAAGGCCGAAGCACTGAAGCAGTCGCTCGAGGCACAGCGTAGCGGTCGTTTTACCAGCAGTGTAACGAGGCATCTGACTACCCAAATTACGCCTCACTGGTAACGGCAGCTTCGGCAACGGGTGTGCGCCCTTCTCCAAAAACACCTCGAGGTGGCGCAGCTGAAACAGAAGTGGGATAAGGATGTCTTTGAAGATCGATTTCCACAGACCCCGTGAAAATTTCTTGCCATGAGTCTCGAGCGCGTCGAACAGTACTTCCAGTGCTGCGAGACGCACGTCTAGTCGACGATCAGCAGCAAGCGTGGATAGCGCTGTCAGCGCAGGCCACAACATCCGTGTATGTGCAATTGAGTCGTCGACCGCTATTTCGCTGGATTCAAGACACGTTTCCTCCATCGTCTCGGCAAAATCATCTCCCCGGCGATGCGATGATACTGGCAAAGCAGCCGGCGGCACCTCGCGCGAGGACAACTCGGTCACCTCTGTTTCCAACGAAAGCTCGGCTTCCTGTCTCTGATACTCCACCGAAGCACAGCTGGTGTCATCCGTAGGATCCTCCACTACTACCCTGACTTTCTCGCAGTCGAGAAGAACAGTCTGCTTCGTCACAACAGCAACAGCAGCGGGCGCCGAAGAAGCTGAAAACGACCCCGTCGTCTCACGACCAGTCAGTGGCTCAATCATCCCTCCAGTCGCTAACCTTTCGATGCAGACGCTACGCAAAAGCCCAATACTGTCTACTCCAAGCTGTGTGAGCGTAAGTCGCTCTTCCATGTGGCGCTCAACCTCCTCACAACCGCAAACTGCAAAAGCAACAAGACAGTCGACTACGTCGATGAACACATCGACAGTGCAAGCAAAGTGACGCTCTAGCACGCCGCGCGCGACTTGAAATCCCAGAAGCACCACTCGGTCTTCACTACCTGGTGCATACGTCTCGGCAGCTACACGAAGCACACCCCATATTGTTTTCCATCCGGAACGAATATTGCTGACTCGAGCAAGCACCAGGTTTTCCACGCAGCGCAGTATCAGTTCACGCGTTTCCAGCGACGTAGCATTTGACATGATCACTTCGAATGGCGCCAAGAATAGACGCTGGAAATTAAAGTCGCGAAGCTCGGTTCGCTCAAGAAACTTGACGCTAAGCTGGCGTAGCGAATCGATAGCGTACATACCAACAGTCAAGTCCTCATGGCATCCGATCGTGGTGAAGTGCCTCGACAAAGTCTGCCATGTCGCTGCCCACACCATACGAGAGCGTGTTCGCATATTCATATCGGCTACTTCGACAAGCTTTTGCAAGCTAAAGACACGCGGAGGAGAGCCGCCTGCGGCCCCAGACGACCCGATGCCAGAGCACTCTGACAGTGATACAACGGTGAGTTGCACGACAAACTGCTGCAGAGCTTGGTCACTGAGCAATACAGAGCTCGAAAACACGCGATCACTTGCTAGCTGGTCAATCTCGTTCAGCACACGTGCCGCATTCTCGTCTTCAATCTGGCCTTCATCAGGCTCAGAGCCGTTTCCACGGCCGCCCGTATCACGGTAAGAGAACGATGGAGATAACCGTGATGTTCCTGGTCCACCACGCTTACTGCTCGCTGAAGATCCGCGCATGCTAAACGACGGTGCAATATTTCCGCTATTGCTGCGTGAGCTAGACAGGTTGCCCACGCCAGGCGAAGGCTCTCGGTTGGTGTAGGGTCTATCACCGGCAACAGACCCGGATGCTGGGTGCTCGCGCAAGCTCTGTGCATGTGTTTGAATCCAAGCCAGCTGAGATATGGCCTGGAGGACGTCGTGCCATGAATCGCTGAGGTAGTTTCCCTCCTTCACACTGATTGAGATCAGAGCCTTGATAGCCTCCATATTCTTCGAACGCATCAAGCGTGAGTGCGTCGTATGCAGTGCAGTAAACTTGGCCAGCACCATCACGAACGCATTCCGCTCCTCTGGCATATCTAGTCTAGCAGAGAGATGCACAGCGTGTCGAAATGAATCCAGACAAAGCTGAATGGCCTCTGCTGACTCGGAGCTTTCGAACGTCACCGA
The DNA here is from genome assembly GCA_947650285.1 of Hyaloperonospora brassicae. Taxonomy (NCBI): domain Eukaryota; phylum Oomycota; class Peronosporomycetes; order Peronosporales; family Peronosporaceae; genus Hyaloperonospora; species Hyaloperonospora brassicae. Next base: position 562,653 of record CANTFL010001342.1, on the reverse strand, counting down.
GCATACCGCCAACAGCGGGGCCCAGAGCGTATCAAACATAGGGCGGACGTGGGAACGCTCAGTATACCCCGAGACTTCCTGAAACGTGGATAGCGACGGATCTGGCGTTGTAAGAGTCGACGCAGCCCCGCTATTTTGTTGTAATGTGGAAGAGGCAGGGGAGCTTGGCGTGGTAGAAGCACTGAGCTGACCGCTGCGAGAGGAAAGCTGTCGTTGCTCGCGCGATGATGGCGGTGCACGACGCTTAAAAAGAGCCTCAGACTGGCGCACCATCGACTGACGCTCTTTGATGTAAGCGTCGCGGCGTAAACGGTCGGTAGCTGCACCCGAAGCTCCAAACAGAGAGCTCGCAGCAGTAGATGCGCCACCACGACGACCGCGAAAGTCGTCGTCTTCCTTCAGGGAAATAGGTGTCGCCTTTATACGATCGAAGATCGCGCTCATGTATTCTTCGGGCAAGTCCTTCCCATCGTTGATACCACGGTTATTGCGCAGAAATCCAGCTTTGTCCATCTTCTTCTCTTCTGCGATACTCGGGTTGTGCAGATCGGTTTGCAGCATAATTATAGAGAATGCGAGGATGAAAGCTGTGTCTGCGCTGGGGAATAATCCAGGTGGACACGAACTGAAGAACCGCTCGGCAAACTTTTCCATCATACGATCGATCTTCTGTGATTCGCCGGGCAGGCGAAAACCAGCAAGAAAATGGCGAATAGCTACATCAATCTCCAGGCCTGCGAATTCCATCATATCCACATATTCGTGCAGTACTTGCACACAGAATCCTCCCTGATAATGGACGCCATTGCCGAGGTAGTCGCCTACCATCGTTTTGTCCAGCTTGTTATTGTGTGCGTGTAAAAACGCAGCAACATCACGCGGCGAGCCTTCTCCCATGTGTCCGTGAGCAACAAGATACGCGATACCGGCACTAGGCTTCACATTAAATTTGAGGATTCCCGTGGCCATTTCTTCCTGGCGCTTCTTCTTGCTCTTAAAAGCCTCGACTGCCGACATAGTGGACGATATGATTGGAACCAAGTCTGGCGGGGCAACGTTGTCTTCGTCCTCACCGTTTTCGTCCTCGGGGGACTTCTCGTTCTCATCACGCTGAGAAGAGAATTGTCGTTCAATCTCGACAAAATTTGCGGCCTTTTTCAACGATGCAGCAGTGGCTGTGAGGCATTCAAGACCCTTCAGAGCGAGAGCCGCATCCTGCTGCAGCATCTTTATCCGCGCGCTGTTCGACAGGCTGGCAGCGTACTGTTGTGCTGCAGCGTCTTGATAGCAACCGCCCTTCGCCGTCTTGGCAAGCGCGTGCACGATTTGCTTGAACAAGTCATTATGATTCCAGTCGCAATCGTAATTGAGAAAGATCTCGCCTATAGTCGACGGGTCATCACATATGGCTCGCAAAGCTTCCAGCACGAGCAGTTTGTGTTCAAAGCTGGCGTTCTCGGACTGCAGCAAGCGCAGAAAAACACTTGTGATGAAAATGTCCAACTCAGTTTTCAAATGGCGCTTGAAGTTATGCAGCAAGACCAAGAAAACTTGCAGTGACAACGACACGATCTTCGTGTAGTTGCTCGTGCAGTTTTGCAGCAGCGATTGACAAAGATATTGCCGTATGACATGCACAGACCAGTCTCCTTGTCGAAACGATGGACCGGCATTCTGCAAAACGTCTTTTACCAGCTCCAGCGACAGGATCATGCTTTGAAATGCAAAAGGGTCTTCGGGATTGGCACCATCTCCTGTCTTTCCAGTCGCGGAGGTGCTGACGTCAGTTGCTGTCGGAGAATCATCAGCCACCGACCGCATAGAAATTCGACAAAGCGATCGAAACAGCAGAAAGGCGTCCTTGTGAAGCACAGACGGAAAAGCTGCAGAAAACGCAGCTTGCTGCGATCGAGACGACGCCATCTCGACGGTTTCGCTTGTCGTTGCGGATGAGATTGCAGGCCTTTTTGAGCGTGCCGGTCCGTACGGAAGCTGAAGCACTGCTGAAACTGACGGGTACATAGCAGCCATTGTCTCGACGCGCTGCAGCTGACCGATCGTGTCTCGATCGACATCACGTGTAGCATCTACGCCTTGCTCTACGTCCTCTTGTTCGTGCTCTTTCTCTTCCTTTCCATGCCGTCTTTGTCGCTCGAGTTCCTGTTGCTGTAGCGACGCCAGCAACGTCACACTCGTCTCTTGTTCCACACGTCGATCAAACGTCTCCATCCGCTGAAACACAATGCTCAAAATCTGCTGCAGCGTGGCTTTCGCGACTGTCCGGTTCATCGCGCTCTTGCTCACCAAGTGCACGTGGTAACACGCCCGCACTGCTCGCAAAAGCGTCTGTTCATGCACTTCACACGTCGGCGTCGTCACGGCCGTGAGCAGCACCCGCAACACCTGAATCTGCACATTGTCGTCTGGATGGTCGTTGCAGTCGCACGCAACGTCGACAATGCAGTCAATCACCCGCACGCTCTCGTCACCACTGCCAGCACTGCCTCCCTGCGCTCCTTGTCCGTCCATGACGTTGCAATCGCTGCTCAGCGGCGTGGCAGTTAGGGCCGCACTCAGCCCACTGTTCGTCCCATTGGTCCCGTGCTTAGCCCCTGTCCCTGATCCCAAGCCAAATCCAGGTCGGCGGCCAGCACCCGAGGACGACGACGACGCTGCTGCGGCCGCTCGCTGCACGAGGCGTCGCCGCACGCCCGCCGAGATGGCTACACCGGCTTCCCGGAGGTACCCAAAGGCCAGGAACTTCTCGAGGCAGTCGAGCGCCACGGCTACGAGCTTTGCCGAGCGCGTGAGACAAGCGAGCAGGAAGGGCTCGAAGGGTACGTCGAGTGTACCCCCCTGTGCGCTCCCCTGCGTAACCTTCGCGTGCGCGCGGTCGATCGTGTCGCGTACCTCGCGATGGCTGCGGGTACACGCTTGACGCAACTTGCTCAGCGACTTGAGCACAAGGGTCTCCATGGGGATACAACGTGGGGGTACACAAGAGCGAGCAGTGGGGCGCGGCCGGAGAGCGACAGACGCTGCGCGGCAGAAGCAGACGGCCAATTCGACAGACAGACGTACGTACGTACGTACGTACGGACGGATTTGTACGGGTCACTGGCGCTCGAGATAGCGATATGCCGACTCGGAGGCAACGGACGTTCCGGCTCCAAAGACGGTCCGGTGGCTATGCTAGGACAGAGGTGGACTATATTCGACGGTAGAATACACCCACACACCGTGGCCAAGTCGACGGACCAAATGCACAACGACGCAATTGCGTCGGGGTCCACATACCTGCTCGATGCGATACCCGTCATCCATATCTGCTTTCACAGGAAAGCCACCGCCAGCCAATCAGCCTCTCCGTCGAGCCGTCACGCGTGACAGACGTCCGAAGGGGTCGGGAGCTCTGCATGCGGAGACTCGCGCGTGACGCTGCACGACGTTGCAGCGGGTGGCGCGTCCCCAGTGCGTGTGCTGCCTGTACGTCTGCTGTCTTATCCACCCGCTTGGCCTCCTCTCGCGCAGCCAATCGCTGCGTCCAGAACGCTTTAGTCACGGCGGCCGAGCCATCGACTCTCGGTCGTCGTCGCCGCTCCGCATTGCGACTTGATGCGGGCATACAGAAGGCAAGAGATGCAGTGGAGACGAGGACGACAAAGACACAGCCGGTAAGCGTTGCGAAGAAAGGTCGCTTCAACGTCCATTCGTGCGTCGTACAGCAGAAAATGCCGCTGGAAGACGTGCTGCAGTTGGTGCAGGCCGAAGTGCAGACCAAGACGCTTCGAGCTTCGACCGTGCGGCATGCAGTGGACTCGTTCTACTTCTACTGCGCGCAACGGGTGGAGAAGGTGGAGCTCACGGACGCTTTTCGGCGACAAGTGCTGCGATACTTTATCCAGGAGCTCTTTGTCGACGACTTGGCGCGACCGTTTGTGCTTGGACAGTCACTGAACGAAGCAGTTTTTGGCTCAATCATCAAGTTGTACCTTGCAGGAGGCGACGTAGAGGCGGCCTGGATGCTGGTGCATAGGCTCATGCGTGCAGTAAGACGAGTGAACGAGCTCGAAGCTCCGAAACTGCACTTTCGGACTGTCGGTCCGTTGCTCGAGCACGAGTGCCGCCTCGATGAATTCCAGAGTGCGTATTCGAAATGGCAACAGCTGAAGCAGCACGGTATAGAGTGGACAAATGCGATGGAGGATGCGTTGGTGCACATGGTGATTGCGTGTGTAAAGCACAATGAGCGACAGAGGAACTCGTTGTCCGAGACGGTGGAGGAAGAGAATTCACGCGACTTGCACTTTCATGATCAGATGACGTCGTTGCTGCATGATCTGCAGCTCACGTGTCGAGAAGTGTCTCCGTTGAACGTGGACCGACTGCAGCGTGTGTTTCGTGCTGCTGGATACGTTGTGAAGACCGTGCCAAGTGACGCGCGAATGCGATCGCGGTGTCCAGGCTGTGGACACGTTTTGGGTAAGCAGGAAATGTTGGACAGCGAACGCGAGCACATGCTGTCTGCCATCGGGTCCCGCCGCAGCAAAGTGCCTCCAGAAAATACCGTGAAGGAGTATCTAGAGCCATTTGAGAACTGGTTGATGCTTCGACACGAAGAGTTCAAACTGAAGACCCTGGCTGAAGGTGCAGCGGCCAGCAAGTATCTGCACTATGTGCTGGACGGACCCAATATTGCATACATCAACCAGAACTTTGGCGCTGGAACGTACCGTTTGGATCAGGTTGACGCCGTCGCGAGACAGCTACAAGCGCAAGGCCATCTCGTTAGCATCACAATGCCTGCGGCTTACCTCGCTGACAAGTTTGTGGTGCGCATTCGTACAAAGCACTACAAGGAGATGCGGCGGCAAGGTAAATTTGTCACACGCGAACGGACGGCCGAGGAGAAGGCGATTCTTGCACGCTGGTACAACGAGGACATGATCTATAGTTGCCGCACCGACTTTCTGTCCGACGATCTTTTTTGGCTGTACGCGAGCGTGCTGATGGGACGTCAAGGCCGCGTGGTGACGAACGACCAGGGCCGCGACCACGTCTTTGCTCTCCTCAACAGCCACACCACTACTGGCGAGGGTTCTCGATCGCACAAGAGTGGCAAGGCAAGTCTACACCCATCCAGTGACCATTTGGGCATTGCTAACATCTCGTTAGACCTGCTTGCTCGTTGGAGAGACCTGGCGATCGTGAACATTGAGATCAAACACGAAGAAGTCGAGCACAGTGCGGCAGCCGGATGCGACCCCACTGCGCTGATTCCAGTCGAGTCCATCCGACTGCTCCATCCGCAGCCGTTCTCGCGGGTCCCACAAGTGACAGCCCCTCGGCATTTCCACTTTCCAATCGCGGACCAAGCAGCCAGTACAGAGCATCGAAGCCAAGTACAGCAGAAACGCACTCGATGGCTCTGTGCGTATCGTGAAGACGCCATGAACTAGACGAGACTATTGATCGTTCAATTGCAACGATGTAGCTGCCTGATCGTTTTGCTTCAACCGACTTGTACAACACCAGTCAATATGTACTGATCAGAGCCTACTGTAATGGATTGTATCGGTGTAAGGAAGACCAAGTGACCAAGTGATCGAGTCGATCTGACGTACTGAAGGAAGACGTGATGATAAAATGGCTACTTTTGTTCATACTAAGCTCAGATGACTAACAAGTCCCAACGAATGGCTGCGACCGCTGCTGCATCGCTCCGAAAACCCGACCTGGTCGCCCTTACTTGTACACGCACTTGCCGTTGTCGCACTTGAAGCCAGGCGCACAGGAGGACACAAAGAGACTCGTCGCCGGGTTGAAGCACTTGTTGGCCGGAGGGGGTTGGCACTCGTTCGCGCCCAGTGGACAGTACTTGCCCGATTCGCATTGAATGTAGCAGATACGTGAATCCGACGGCTGCTCGACGTGCACTCGGACGTGGATGCTGGACTGCCCCTCAGCCGCTGTTGACTGGAACAGGCACGCGGTGGCGACGAGAGCGGAAGTGCACACGGTCGAGAGCTTCATCGTGATCGTTGGTTGACTGGTTGACTGGTTGACTGGTCGGTTAGTTGTGGACGGGTTACAGGCCACGCGGGACTTGAGCGGCGGATTCGGAACTGATTGTTCGGCAGAGGGCCGTTGCAACACGAGACCGCTAGGAAATAAATCAGGAACGACGGACGCAGGCGGATCTCAGTGTCCAGCTGCGTTGCAAATCTTCTTGACACGCAGACGTGCTCTTTGTGTACAAGAGGACTCGACAGGCCGTTCGTTGCACGAGCTGGAGACATCGCCGTCGACACGAGTCGCTGGTACGGATGTTGATCGTGCAACACGTGTCGTCAGTGACCACACGTGTGTGTGTGTGCGTTTGTTGCTACTGCAGTACATTTGCTGCGCACCTGAGAGAGCACGGAAGCACGTGCGTTGACGTGGTCGCTGTCGCCCGAGCACGTGGCTACACGTCAGTGTCAGCTTCCGAGTCGATTGAGTGAGCAAATGCATTGCACTGTTCCAGCGCTGTAGAGGACCTGCTGCTAACTTCTGTACTACGATCGCTACTCCTGCACCTCCTGCATGTACATTAAGGGAGCAGCAGACTCAGACGACTTTCGAGATGGCTCGCAACACACTCTGTAGCCTGACGACGAGTCGGTCGTTGATGAAGCTTTGGGTCACATAACGCTACGGACCATTCGAGCGCTTGAGATCTTGCAATGATTACGCACCACTCGATGCAGCGCGCGATGGCCGCAAGCCGCGCAAAGTCGGCTGTGGCCACGTCGAGGTTTTATTATCCCTTTTCGGTGGAGTGGCGTTGTCGAGTGCGAGTTGGATGCATAAGTTCGCACTGCTAATTTGGAGGTGGTATGATAAACGAAAGGACTCGCGCTTGCTTCGTGTGGATCTTGCATGGACGTAGCAAGACCCTCTTACTTGTCATAGCTGCCACTTAATTGTCAATGTGATGAAAACGCGCCCCTTTTCATCATACTGGAAATTAATCGGTTCTCGTCACGTTTCCATCCAGCGCGCAAAACTAGGACGTGAGTAATTGGTCACGATACATCAAGCGCTTTTTACAATTGTAGATCTTCGAGACGGAAAACACTGCAATATTGGTCGTGGCTTCGAAGCTTTGCACACTTTTGTCTCAAGATTGCGAGTTTTCTACGATTTAGTCCACTGCACGAGCTACAGTCGGGGTCAAATCGATCCAAAGCGCAGAACCATCGTGTCTACGCTATGTTCGGTCAGAGGACGCACGGGCCGTCGTTGCCTCCTCCTCGTGCATGTTGCTTGCCATGACTGTAAGACATGGTGCGACGACGGTAGGCCAAGTGCTGCTAGCACATTTGTGCGTCATGCCTGATCTAGGAGCAAATCGGTCGTCCCACCAACCATTCGAACTTGTGCGCACATCCGCATCCTTCAGAACCGTAGACAATGCACGACGTACTGCACAGCTGATCGACATGACCGAAACTAGCTGCGACTGTGCACTCGATACATTCAAGACTTGAAGGTTCGAGAACTGCTTTTTGTTGGACATAAGACGCTCGTGGTGCACTACCGTGTCCAGCCAGACCAACCGGCGCGGTCGCAAACGCCTTGAGTGCGAAGTCGTGACTATCGGCAACGACATTACTCCCACCATGTGTGATCCGAAGGGTCTCTTGTCGTAATAGGAGAGAACCGCATGGCTCAGTCGTGTCATTGAGACTCGATTTGCCAATGTCTGACCTTTCACCCGCGGTCTCCATCACATCAGCTTTATGGACTGCAAGTTGCAGCACGGATCAAACGTACATGATTGAGCTGTAGGAGTTGCTGAAGATAGGAGCGATAGAGCTGTTTCGTACGCTCGGACCTTGAGCCGACGAAGCGAGGAGACCTGACGTGCACTATGACGAACCCGCCTGAAGTCTCCAGAGCCACTCCTGACCCTGCGTCGTCAAGCAACAGAAGGATACTTGTCGACATGGAGTGCTTCACGTGGGACTTTACTTCACCACATTACTCACTCATGAGCTATTCGATCCGCGGTAAAGCACAAACGTGAGGGACATGTATGTGATTGTGGGCATGGCGCGTTTGCTTTCCATGAGCGCTGGACACACATTCGCCATTGTCGCAGACGCACATGGTGTCGCGACATGTGTAAAGTTTTACTTGCGGTCGAGTTACACCACTGCTTTCGCAAAGGCTCGCAACAGACCATCTCTCTTTCCACGGACAGTACTGATCCGGCGGAGGTGCAACAGATGGCGCCGTCGACGTTCTGACCCACGGTGTGAGGTCGGTAATGCATTGATGACTACTTTGTAGCAGCTGAGGCCCCGTGAGACACATGACAGCTACAGTAGCGACTGCAAAGACGGTATGGAGCTTTAGTGAAGTGGGAGGGGACGAAAGATATCGACGGACTTTGAGGCTGCGCGGCAAGTCCAGTCTTTCTCGAGAAATCCGTCAAGCAGAGTGCACACTTCGAGGCAGGCGGTGGCTAACGACATCTTCGTATCGTCAGGACAGAGCGGCGTCGATACTTGATCGAAGGATCTTAGTACCGCGTATCATGAGGTCGTCGTCACCCAAAGTATCCGTTGCGTGGCACGTCGATGGACAAGTCGATGGCCATCGGTCAGTAAGTTCGTTTGATGACGATACATCTCCGTGCTACTTGATTGCCACGAGTATTTCCTCGAACACGCATACTAAGATGTCGCGGAATCACGTCAGCAATTGGTCGACTCGATGAGATGCAGATGCGCCGTGCGACAATGCTTGACGATGTTGATGATGAGTCGTGCGTGACGACGTCTGCAGTAGACAATCGGCACTGCAACAAAGGAAAGTTTCTGTGCTTTCGGCGTTCAGCAGTAGTATCTGCGCAGCCTTCTCGTGGATCTGATTTCAAGTAAGAAATCAGTCCTTCACGCGGAAAAGGATCCGGGCGACAACGGCGTCTCAATCGATCGGGGCACATCGCGGGCTTTCGGCCGTTCCGTTTCCGATGGTCCTACTGGCTGACTGACTGACTGACTGAACTCTCGCAAAGACCGATACACCAGTTGCATCACGCATGACTCGCCAGCCCACGCTGGCGATACGCGCTACGGCCGAACAGTCGCATATATATTCTTCGCAAGTCGAGGTGCATGTTTTCAGCACTGTACTTCAACAGGCACGACGTGCCCTTCGCGTCAAACAAGTCGCTGATTATCGCACGGCCGACGCGTCTCTCCCCGCTCGTCGTCGTCGTCGTCGTCGTCAACTTGCGGGACAGCGCGAGACACCCGCCTGATTACGTCCTGATCCCGGCGACGTGGCCTCGCCCTTTGAGCCACGAAAGAATCCAGAAAAACGCGCGGGGGCGCGTCCCACCTCCTGGCGTGCACCACGCTAAGCGCGACACGCTCGCGAGACATGCGTTCACTATGGGCTCTCATTCTGCAACTGCTCGATCTTCTCTCTCTCTTCTCTCTCCTCTCTATTCCCGCCATCTTTCTACCGACGTCCTCTTGGACGGCCACACGCCTCCACCCACCCACTCCGTCGCACTACTTTCTTCCCAACGACTCGCGGTCATTCACGAAAACTCCGCCTCACACGCTCAGTCAGTCCCTCGCGCACCCACAGACAGACAAAACAATGGCTTTTGACAGCAACAGCAACAGCAACTGCAACAGCAACAGCAACAGCAACAGCAACTGCAGCAGCAATCGCTACACCACTACCAACAACAAGAAGAAGAGGACCAGCAGCAATACACACCGAACTACAACTCCTGCGACTCCACACAGCAGGAGCCGCCGCACGGACCCGCCCATCACGTCGACGATTCGCCGCCACGCGAGTCTCACGCCCGCAACGTCTGCCACCGCCGCCGCCGCGTCCAACGCCGCGAACCGGCGCTACAGTCTCGACCAGACGCCCGCGTCGTCGATCATCTACTGCGACGGCTACGCCCGCGTCAAGCGGCGGAATGCGCTGACGTGGACCACGCGCTTCCTCGTCCTCACGCACACGGACCTCTTGGTGTTCCACAACAAACAGGACGCCAGTCACCGGCGCAACGTGATCGAGTCGCTGGTGCTCGCGAGCGGCCGCATGGCGCCCAAACACGACCTCACGCTCGAGTTTACACTGGCGGACGGGCGCCAAGTGCTCGGCCGCGTGTTTAGCCGCGCCGACCAATTGCAGTGGGTCACGGCGTGTTACCAGGTGGCCATGCGGAGCGACGTCGTGCGGCGCCCCACGAGCGCGTCGATGGACGCAGCAGACCCCAAGAAGGCCGTCGAGCAGCGCCGCGTGTCGTTCTTTGGCAGCGTCAAAGTGCGCACGATCCCGACGGTCCCAGACGAGCAGGTGCTCGAGCTCTTTTACAGTAAACAGGACGTGGAGAAGTTTTCGGCCCAGGCCGCGAGTCTGCGCCTGCGCACGGAAGACGCCGTGTCGCTCGTGTTCCACAAACCGCTGCTGGCCTGGCGGCGACAGCTGGTCTAAGGGGCCCGGAGGACCGCGTGCACGTGGCGTCTATTTATCAGCAGCTGCCGTAGCCGCTGCTGCGCTCCGTTGGGAGAGCGCAGGTGGGCTGCTTATGCATGTTGTACGGTATTGCAGACACGGAGATGGGACAAGTAACGAATGGGGTTATGCAATGCACCTTTACGCCAGCGGTGTCACGTTGGTATCGCCAGATGCAGCTTCGAGGGGGGTGCTGCCTAATGTAGGCAGCACCTGGTTGTTTGTTTCTCACTGTGTTTCGGCAAAGCAGCTGGACAGGAGGTCTGTCCTGGAACAGTTTCCAGGAGAGCGGAAGGGCTTCGCTCGGAACGGGCGTCTGCGCTTTTAGTAACCGAAGTGGCGGCGCTGTCGGACCAGATGAAAGCCCTCGGGCGGAAAATTCCACGGCCGTGAGCGTTCAGCATGGAGGTGGCAAGAAAGTCGTGTCGGTATGAACGTACCGCAAACCCACATGGTGCCGCTTGTAGAAGCATTGAGGTACCAGTCCGTGGACGTCTTTTACCGCCCGTTCACTCACGTTGTGTGTGTGTGTGTGTGCACACGTCCATGGCAATGTCTGTTGCAAGATGCATCGAGTCGATGCTGGCGTCGAAGTCAAGACTCACACTGGCACTCAATGGGCTTTGGAACTGCGTTTGTGCTGCTATAGTTAGTGCCAAAAGGTCGTTGTGCTGTGGTCGTTGGTTGCGCCTGTTCTTCACGTCGTGCGACGTTTGCGACTCCGTTCAAGTCGAATTGTCCCATTCATCAACAACTTCTTCTGGGCGCAACGTACTCGCGCAGCTCTTTGTTCCGCGCTCACTTCAGAAGGCGGCATCAGCTCGAAGAAGGCCGTTCGTAGCCTGCCGTATCATTGCGCTCGTAGTTCTTATCGTCGCCACAATTGACGTCGATGTCGCGGAAGCGACTGGCGTAAAGGCCCGCCACGTGCTGGCGAGAAGGCGACGAATCGGCCATGTTCGTGCGCGGCTCGCTACGTCGAGAGACAGCATCTGTCTGTGTCGAGAAGAGACGCGACTTGACACTGAGCAAGTGGGCCACGAGCTGCATTGAGACTGCTTCGCTCTTCGTGGCAGCGTGGCCCGCGAGGTGGCTTTCGACAAACAGAAGACAGTCGACAATGCACAATTGAATACGCTATAACTTGCGAACGCTCACATCGACATTTGCCGATGCGGATGAACTTGCGAGACAGAGGGAACAGTCACTCGCCTGTCGTTCGTCCTGTCAAGCAAATCGCAACCCACACAACAAGACGGAACAAGCGCAACATGCGTACGTCATTGTCCGTCGTCGTTACGCGTGCGAGTTGTGCTCGTGCTTCTACCTCTTTTTGCTACGACATCTACCACCACAGTCTTCCTCGTCCACAAGTCAGGCAACCACTTACCCCCCCCGAAGCAGGAAAACCTACGGTAGAGTACAGGATGGAGCTGTTACAAGTAGCACGTAGGTGACTGCCACTCGCTGTATTATTACCTGCCAGCGGGTGCGTATCATCGAACGCGTCGACGGACATGCGCTCGCATGTTAGACCGTCTTCGCTTAGAACAGTGCCGAAACGTCTACTTGCAAGAGCAAAGTACTCACGCAGATCTCAATGTTTGCACTGCACCTACAACGACTGTGCCGCTCGTGCAGCGATCGACGCAGAACGTCTACAAACGAACGTTCGCTCACTCTGACTGTCGTCGCCCTGAAGATTGCGAGTTTTCATTGCGTGCGTCGACACGTACAATCGCCGGCCAACTCGAACGACGTCGGCTTCTCGCACCGGATGCGTCGGCTTCTCGCACCGGATGCGTCGGCTCGACCTCTACACAACAGCCGAATGCACGTCAGTCACAACGGCGACCGGATGGGTTCGCGGAAGCGGTGACACTGAAGTGAGCAGCAGTGCCGTCCACACACAGTTGCAACAGATGTCCATTAAGGTCACGAACGTGCGGTGCTGCGAAGCGCATCGCCGACGACTTCCAAAGCGTGCGCGAGTTTCTGCTCGTGCCGGTCGTCGACCTGACGCTTCGTCAAACTTTGCGTCGACCGACGCGGCTGTTGTTGACCCACGTCCAATCGCTCGAGCGGACGAGTTGGCTTGTGGCTGCCAGCCGGGATCCACTCGAGCTCTCTTCGTCTCAAACGCTGCAACAACGCGACAAGAGAGCACAGTTGGCACTGCAACCGGCAGCACGTGTACCCCGAAGCTCAAGCTGTTGCTTCTGTGGACCTGCTTTGCTTGCTCGAGACAGGTGCTGTTGACCTGAAAGCACGTCGAGCCCTTCACGCCTTTGAAAAGTATGATGCGGTCAGGGGGTGCGCAGCTACAGATGGAGCTGGTGCCGCCTCGTTCGATCTCCCTCTACCCGAACAGCAGAGGGAGCACGACACACCTCACTCGAACCTGAAGCTCGAGCGCAACATGTCCGTCACCGTGTTCATTCTCCAATTCCCCTCTTCCCGTTACAAGTGACCGACCACTGCACGATCAACTCCAGCCCTCATGCGTCTGTATCTCGCTTTGCACGTGGCCGCGGCCATGTTGCTCGCCACGAACTCCGTTGGGGCTGGAGCTCCCGACTCGTTCATGCAGGAGAAAGCTACAGCTCACATTGATGCGTTGTCTCGCAGATTGGGAGTTGAGGCCGACGTTGCGGGTGAACTTGGGACGAGCCCCCAGCGCGCTGCCGAGCAGTCGACTGCATCTGCTGTTGCTCCGACCAGAAGCACAAACAGAGAGGTAAGCTCTCGCTCGAAGCAAACGCAGGCTGCAAAGTCCTCGACCGGGACTCCGACCACCTCGAGCCTCTGCGCCAAACCTCGCGTCGTCGTCACGGAAGTGGATGTGGGTGTCGTCATTGACAGCAACGAAGACGAAGCTGCGCTCAAGCTCGTGGCCATCGCCGCATTGCCGTCGGGTGGATCGCGCATCGCCTTCCACAGCGGCGATGGCACTGTCATTGTGCGCGAATTGGACGCCAAAGATCAGCTCGTGAGCAGCAGCGCCGCTGTCGAAGTGCCAATGCACGACTTTGCCGACATTCACGCCGACGACAAGGGCTTTGTGCTTCTCGGCACGAGAGACGCCGAAGGAGGCGGCACTCTCAACTGCGGCAATCCCAGCAACCTGTGTGGCTCTGCCCCTGACCCGGCGGTGCCCTGCTACGACATGTACTTGGCTCGCTTCGACGGCTCGAGCGAGACGTGGGCCACGAAGCTGACGTCGTCCAGCGCATCGCTGCCGCCGTACTCGTCTTCCAAGACGGGCAAAGACGTGTACATGATCTGGTGGTACGCCCACCACGGCCGCATCGCTTTCGACGGCACGAACTGGGCCGCGTACTTTGGTGCCGCGATCTCGACGTCCGAGAACGGCTGCATCAACATCCACCAGGGCGACCGCATGAAAGTCGTGGGTCCGTCAGGCGCCATCACGGCGCACGAGGACTCGTTCGACTGGGGCTGCTCGCACTCGGCGTACGAGCGCATCACGTACGACAACCGCACGAACAGCTACGCGACGATCTGCAAGACGGACAACAACAACCGCATCATGCCGCCCAAGGACTGGGCCACGACCATCTACCCGGTGGACCTCGGTGCCGCCAACCTCGGCGACCTCGTGCCGGACTCGGACCCGTCGAGCAAAAAGTACTGGGCGACAGTCAGCAATGGCAAAGGTGACAATGCCAACGTGCATCTGATCCACTTTGCCATGGACGCTGCGGCTAGTCAAGACATCACATTGGGGGGCGCGCAGGCCAACGAGCGTGCACCGCACCTGGCGTCCATTGGGAAAGGCGGCATGCTGGCCATGTGGGAAGGCAGCTCGACGGGCGGCGACTTCGCAGAAGGCAGTGATCGGACGGTGTACGCGCAGGTACTGGATGCGACGACCGGTAAAGCCATCAGCGAGACAGTGACGCTGGACAAATCGGTGGTGGGCAACCGGTACCAGGCGCTGAAGACGTACCCGGACGGCAGCGTGGCGTATCTGTCGAAGGGTAAGACAAGCACGTCGGTGCAGGTTGTCCGCTTCTTCGGTTGCTAGTGGCTGGACGTGCACGCAAGTAGGCCACGTGAGTCTAGTGAATGTAGAATCCCTGAAAGTAAGCTCGATGCTACCAACTGTGTGTCATGTCCACGGGACTTCATCTCTTGTACACTTTCTTCGCTCATTCCACCGTCACTGCAAGAGCGTTCCAGCATCCCACATCAAGTAATACATCATTCACTGCTTTCCCAATAGCGTCTGCTGCAGCATACTGTAACGGGGCAGCCCGTTACATGGAATTGTCACTTTAAGAAAAGTGACAATAAAGAATATGAAGTTGAATATTCTTTAAACAATATCACCGAAGCGGTGATATTGAAGGGTCGACCAAAGATTATGTTCATTGGTTGATATCTTGATGATATCAACCCACCAATCGCCGCAAGACGCGCGCAATGAGTGGTGACGAGACGTCACCATACACTCAGTTATATTAGCATAATTAAGTCAGGTTGAACAGATAGACAGTAACAAAAGACTTAATTATATTAATACAACAGTTTTACTTTTCCCTTATTCTACGCTTCCTCGTTTGACTCGTGTACGCTTGTCGGGGCACCGATACCCTTGCGTTAAGTTCACGCAAGGGTGTGCCCCGTTACACCTGGTAGCACTTTGTAGTCCTTCCAAGGACCGCAACATCCAACATGAAAATGTTGGATGATGAAGAGACCCTTCACGCCACGCGTGAAGGGTTTACCCATTTGAGTGACATCGAATGGGGTGCGGTAGAACGAACGAGTTCTACCGTAGGCGAGTTCGCCATTAGCGCCATGTTGAAGTCTCTAGACAGAGACCAACAACATGCCGCTATAGCCAGGTTCATTCAAAATGAACTTGTCGCCGAAAGGAAGAAAGTAGCCTTGCTTCACCAGCAAGGATCTCAACAGGCCGAGCAGTTGAGAGAACTCGTTGCTCAACAGACAGAGCTGTTGATACAGCAGCAATTCCATGCTGCTGTGGGCGAGACGGCACATGCGCGTCGTCCCGAGGTCATGAAGGTTGACATCTCCAAGTACAGTGGAGTCCCGGAGGACTCCCTGTTACTATGGTTTGTCGAACTCGACAGAGCCTTAAGGGCTCGTCGCGTCGAAGATGAGCAAATGAAACTCACATTTGCTCAGCCCACTTGGCAGGGCGTGCCAAAACTTGGTCCCTGGGGCTCGAGAGTAGCGACCCACATGTGTTTAGGTCGCTAGATGACTTCAAGTCCCGGCTCAGACAAACGTTTGAGCCGCCACGAGCTGAGTTCAGGGCTCGTTCTGAGCTCGTGAAACTCAAGCAGGGTAAGCGTGATGTGCACGCTTACGCACAACATATACGACTCCTAGCGAGTAGTATAACTGCCAACCCAGTACATGAACACACGTTGATTACGGTGTTCATGCAAGGGCTCGCAGAAGGGCCCGTCAGGAGCCATCTGTTCCGCCTTGAGCTGAATAAGCTTGAAGAAGCAATATCAGCCGCGGAACAGGAAGACTTTAGCATGAGACAGGCTCATGCTAGCTCAAACTCTTATCTTCTACCGAGACGACAAGAGATCGGAGTTCCAGAACCAATGGAACTCTGTTATGTTGAGAGCGAGAGACCTCGCTCTTCAAACAACAAGCGATTGCAGAGGTGCAATCGCTGTCAGAAGTAAGGGCACTACGCATACGAGTGTAGTGCTCCACGCCCAGTACCAAACAGTACTGATCGAAATGGTCGTCCATTTGCCAGAAAGGGCAATGGGCGTGGGTCCAGCGCTGTTGCGAAGCCGCAACAGCGAGACGGACCATCAAAAAATGGTCGGGGTCAGTAGGGGCGGAGCGCCCTACTGATCCAGCAACCTCAAGAGAATTTTCAAATCTCTTGACGAAAGTTGCTCCAGATACACAATCGTTGTGTGTCTCTGCACCTTATGATGACGTTTCGCTCATCACCTTGAAGTTGGAAGCGACAAATGATTTGTCGCTTCGTGCCCTAGTAGACTGTGGGGCGTCGAACAACTTTGTTCGTCGCCAGTCACTAGAGGGTCGTAGGCTCAAGTTCGTTGAGCGCGACATTCCCCTCACGAGGATGACGGTGCGCCTTGCAACAGGCGCATCGATTACCGTTGAGAAACGTGTAGTAGGAATCCACTACACGTTAGAGGGCGAACAGTACGATGATGACTTCATCGTACTGGATCTGGATGACAAATTTGATGTCATCCTGGGATTACCTTGGCTCAGCAAGTACGAGCCAAGGGTGAGCTGGCAGCATCGATCCGTGAAGATGCCTGCCGCTTGTTCAATAGATGGCCATCTGATGAACGTCATGGAGCGTCCACAAGCGTGTGTATGTTCTGCAAGTGAGTGCGATGGCCTCACTTGCGGCACGATCGTTCGCACGACCGCACAAGATCACAGTATAGTTGATCACTACACTGTGGAGCAAGCTCCTGGCAGCTGTACAGGAGTACAGGCTGCGCCGAAGGTCCACCACTCAAATAAGTCGACTGGACCGGGACATGGATGCATGCCTAGCGGGCAGCATATTAGACAAAAGAAACCTGTTGCCCCCAAAGGGCAACATGGACATCTTAGGTCTACTGGAGAGTAGACCGTAGAGGATCGGTACCTGACTGTGGTTGCACAGCCACAGTCAGAAGACGTCGAGGGAATACGTACCCACGTACTTGAGGAAGGAATTCCTCAAGAGTCACTTGCTGAAGGATTATGCCTTCAGCAACCTGTGAAAGCAAGTTCCTAGGAAGAAACCGAGACGTTGAACGTCTTGGTTAATGGCGGATCAAGCGTAGTCGCTTATACACTTGATCTGATTGTGCCTCCGAAGTTAACTTCGGAGATAACTCAGTTGCCAACGCTAGAACCGAAACGGTTCTTGCGTGATCTGCGTAGTGGCAAAGTCAATCAGATCTGCATACTCGTCACAGAGGATGAGTATGTGGCCAATATTCGGTCGGCAACAGTATTTGCTCAGAACGAACGGCTTCTCAGCAGCTCATCGATGGACGAAAGTGTACTCGATGAGAAGACTCGGATTGAGCGATACACGTCTCAATCCTGGGAGTCACTTCAGGCAAATCCTTTGTATAAGTATTTGATCGAATTCAAGGATGTGATCCCTGAATCCGTACCGTGCTAGTTGCCTAAGGACAAAGGCACTCGACACGAGATCGAGCTCGGACCGGGCTCGAAGTATTGTGTCATTAAGCAGTGGCCACTGCCTCGTGAACAAGTGCTAGCGATCGACAAGTTCTTTGCCGATCGCTTAACAGCGGGCCATGTGAGGGAATCAACATCCCCTCACAGCTCTCCTACCTTCTGTGTGCGAAAGGCCACAGGAGGATGGCGGATAGTGCACGCATTCAACAAATTGAATGCTGCAACGGTACCGGCTCAGACGCCGATACCGAGGAAGGCCGTAATCATAGATGGTATGTCAAAGAGTACCATCTTTTCGTTTATGGATCTGATGGATGGATTCTATCAGATTCTCAACTGGTCATGGAATTCCGTATACAGCAGTGAGCACCCCCAGCGGTATGTTGTGGGCGTGGCTAGTGATGCCACAGGGGCTGAGTAATGCCCCTGCTACTTTCAACAGATGTGTTACAAATCTGTTGAGACCACTGCGAGACTTCGCACCGAGTTACTTTGACGATGTGCTCGTCCATAGCCGGGCTATGGACGGAAAGATGGACGTTGAAGTTCGTAGAACTCACGTTCGTCAGGTTCTTCAACTTATGCGCAAGCATAAGTTGTACGCAAACCTCAAGAAGTGTATATTCGCGGCTAGCGAAATACCACTTCTCGGGTGCATCGTGGGTAAACACAGCGTACGCCCTGATCCCGAAAAGATCAAGGCGATCACCGACTGGCCAGCGCCAGTCGATGTCAAGGGACTAAGGAAGTTCCTTGGCCTAGCGGCGTACTTGCACAAGTTCTCGCGCAACTACGCCGAGATGACTGTTCATCTTTCTTGCTTGCTCAAGAAAAATATCAAGTGGTCATGGAACGCTGAGTGCCAGCGTTTCTTTGAGGGTATCAAGCAAAGCTTGATGCAATCGCCGATCTTGGCGATTGCAGATCAGGACAGACCATTTCATGTGGTCTGTGACGCCAGCGATTTTGCAATCGGCTGTGCATTAATGCAGTTCGATGCAGATCGCGCGGAGCGCGTCATCTGTTATCAGTCGCGTCAGCTGCAAGCAGCTGAGCGCAATTACCCAGTGCATGACAAGGAACTCCTTGCCATGAAGTACGCACTGGCTAAGTTTCGCGTCTATCTATTGGGAGATAGACCGTTTATCGTCTACACGGACCATGCGTCATTACGCACGGCCGTAAAGAGCCCACACCTCTCGCAAAGGATGGCGAGGTGGCTGTCTTTCTTCGCGGAGTATAACTTCTCCGTGGAGTATAAACTAGAAAGGCTAAACGTCGTTGCTGATGCGCTCTCGCGCCGACCCGATTTCGAGCCGGACGCACAATCCAACAGTGAGGATAAGCCCACTGTTGCGACACTGAGAGCCAGTGTTCCGTTGTCAAGCTTACTTGACGACGTACGAAAGGCATACGCAGAAGATAAGGATCTTTTGCGATTGATGGATCATCTGGTGAATACATCCAGTACTTTATTGAAGGTTTTACCGGCTTTGTACCGACCCTCATCGGATCGGTATAGTACACGCAACGGACTGTTATATTATACAGCTGTTGCCGACGACACGCCTCGTGTCGTATTCCCCGCTCATGATGATTTGCGTTTACGCATCATGTCCGAATGTCACGATGCCCCAACGGGTGGTCATCGTGGGAGGTAAAAGAATTACCTCACGGTAAGTCGTGACTTTTACTGGCCTCACCAGTATCAGTTTGTACGCAAGTACATACGTGCTTGCGAGGTTTGTCAACGGGTGAAGCCTAGCCCTTTATCCCGTGCGCCATTGCAGCCTCTGCCTGTTCCGACAGAGTGCTGGCAGTCCGTTTCAATGGACTTCGTCTTCGGTTTTCCCGAAGACGCTCACAAGAATAATGGTATTCTTGTGTTTGTTGACCGTATCAGCAAGATGGTCCACCTTGCTGCTGTCCCAGAGTCGATCAAGGCTCAAGGTTGTGCTCGTGTCTTTCTCTACACGGTCTTCCGACTCCACGGGTTGCCCCGTGAACTCGTATCCGACCGTGACCCTCGGTTCACGGCGGCATTTTGGCAAACCGCGTTCCGCACATTGGGAACACGATTGAAGATGTCTACTTCTGACCATCCGGAAACAGATGGTCAGACGGAACGTGCAAACCGTGTCCTCGAAGAGATCCTTCGAGGATATGTCCACTCGTTTTCGAGTTGGAGCGAATTCCTACCCATAGTGGAAATGCCATCAATAATTCGGTGCATGCTTCCACACAGCACACACCGTTTTACGTGAATGGCCTACGCCATCCAAGTGTGCCCACCCTTCCAGAGTGTGACTCTTGGATAAGGGGGGAGGGACTCGCTCGAGCAAAAACCGTTCTGACTCTTGCTCATCACGTGTCGACGCTAACGTCGTCACGTGTGATGCCGATATCGACAATGTCGACATCGATGAAGTACACCACAGCAATAATAGCGACAACGCTATTATTGACTCGGATGATGATGACGATGCTGGTATATTCAGCATCGTCAACGATTATGTCAGCGAGGAAGAAGACAACCTCGCTGAAGACGAGAACAATCTCTTAGCAGTGCGCACGAAGCGCACTGAAAGACAAAACAAAGAGTCAGCAAAGAACTTCCTGCTGACTCGAGAAGTGGTAGTCCGTTTCGTTCAGGACTCCATCGCAAATGCGGTGAACCGTCAGAAACGGAACGCAGACAAGAATGGAAGCGCGAATGTTCTTTCATATAAGGTTAACGACCTAGCACTACTGTCTACGGTAAACTTACCTGGACATGCAGTCACTAGTGTCGGCAGTAGTAAACTACTGCCGAAGTACATTGGACCATTTCGAGTGTTGCATCGCAAGGGCAATGCATACACACTCGAATTGCCACGTAAGATGCGCACGCATCCTACATTTTTACGTGGGGATGCTCAGGCCGAACTGTCTGTACGAGCCTTCTTCTTCCGATGAAGATAGACCTTACGTTCAAGAAAATCCATCAAGTTCTTGCGTTCGCGCTCCAGACGACCCGTCTGGTCGCGCAGATAAGATACCTCGGAACTCAACCGAGATATCTCCCCGCGAGCTGTCGCCAGCTCGCCGAATAGGGAGAGGACATCCCGCTCGACCTGAAGCTGCGCCGTGGCATAATCGGCGCGATCCCTCGCCCGATCAGCCTCGTGATCCTTGCGGTTCTTCCGCACGGTATCTGTCAAAGCGTAGCGCCGGTCGCGCTCGTGCTTTAAGTCATCTCGCAATTCATCGATTGCGCGATTCATCTCGTGAGGGTCGAGATGGTGAACCGAATCATCTGGAGGAGGTTTTTCTTCCTCCACCACATCCTTTGATGGATTCTCACGGTGGTCAACGCTTCCTAGTGGAGCGTATCTTGAACCATCGTGACGATTCAGGATCAAGGACGAGCTACCTCGTCCAGTGGCTGGGGTGTACACCCTCTTGGAACAGCTGGGAGACCCACTCTCAGCTGTTGATGGATGTTGAAGGTCTCGTCCGCCAGTATGACGAGACTCATCCGATTGGTCCGAAAGACCATCGGTTAATACGCGCCCTAGGTGCTTGTAGACGGATTGCAAGTTTGCAATCGCGCCACGCATCTCAGCCGAGATGTTTGCCCTTCCCCAGGGCAAACTTAGGGAATACACGTCCCTATGTGCACGCTGCGAGTTGACAACACAACTCGCACAAGGGTCTACCCATATGAGGCAAGGAATGTCTGCCTCACTCGACAAACAGTGCAACCAGTATCTGGCACCGGTTGACATTCGCTTTTCGAACCTGAGGCGTGTCGCCTCAAGTTTCTTGAGCCACCCTTCTCGTCCAAAATTCTTTACGTTTTGGACGAACGCGTTCCACGCAGCCAAAAGCGAGGCTTTGTCACGCTTTTAGTTGCTGTTGTACCATCGATGTCTAAGGAATAAATCGAGATAAAAGTCTTCTTTAGCGCGAAAGTTGCTCGCGTTGGGAGTCAAGCCGTGAAGCTCAGTCGCATCGAAAAAGAGTATTTGATGGTGTTGGCTTGTCTCGTGAGACAAGCTATTGATGAGCCGTTCGGGCAAACGCCACGGCTTCAGCTCATCACGATTCACGGTGGTACCTTTGTTGGTACCACGGTTGTCAGTATGACGATGGCTTGCACCATCGTCAAGTCGCTCGTGCGAAGGAGGACGAGCTGATCGCGGTGATGAGCAAACATACTCATCACCAGATTCGTCATCACTGCCGAACAGACTGTGATGCAACTCACGAGTCCGTTCGTTTGGCAGTGGCCTTGGCGAACACTGAGGCGTCGCCGGTGATCGAGACGCCTCTGCAGCATTGCCCGAGTCAGACACGTCTGACTCGCCAGAGTAGATGACCTCAATGTCGGGGTCGTCATGCGCACGCGGTGCTCTACCGCGTGCACCTGCAGCACCTCTTGCTGCAGGCGAAGAACGAGCAGCAGACGAAGAATCGTCTGCCGCAGAAGATGGCACAGACTCTGTGTGCCTTGAGTCACCCCGCATAGACATGTTAACTATGCGAGGTCGAGCGGAAAGTGAATGGAACGGACCCAACAAGTGTTCCCTGTCCCAATGGTAACCAACGGGTGGCCGCCATTATTTTCGATAGTCACACGGTGACGATCAGTTAAGGAGGGGGTGATGTAACGGGGCAGCCCGTTACATGGAATTGTCACTTTAAGGAAAGTGACAATAAAGAATATGAAGTAAAATTTTATTTGAACAATATCACCGAAGCGGTGATATTGAAGGGTCGACCAAAGAGTCTGCTCATTGGTTAATATCTTGATGATATCAACCCACCAATCGCCGCAAGACGCGCGCAATGAGTGGTGACGAGACGTCACCATACACTCAGTTATATTAGCATAATTAAGTTAAGTCAAACAGATAGACAGTAACAAAAGACTTAATTATATTAATACAACAGTTTTACTTTTCCCTTATTCTACGCTTCCTCGCTTGCCTTGTGTACGTCTGTCGGGGCACCGATACCCTTGCGTTAAGTTCACGCAAGGGTGTGCCCCGTTACACATACCGCATCTGCACCCCTTCATGACGTGAAGAGGTTAGTCATTCAAAATGGCCTTCGACATCAGGCGATTGTCACCTGCACAATGTCGCATACATCTGACCTCTTTCAGGGCTCGAAACTAGATTTGATGCTCGAAGAGCTCCGGTAGACCAGGAAACTTGTACAATTGCGTGGCACTAGCCTGAACGCAGCGTCTACGAAAGCTTCGAGCTGCGTTCGATCTTGTCAAGGCAAACTACAACATCTACACATCCACGCCGTGAACGCGTATGTTTGCCAACAAGGGTTTAGTTGTGCGCCTTTTCCGGCGCAGTAGACCGGTAGTCCTGTGGGAATGTGTTCATTTGTGACGTTGGACAGGTTTGTGATGAACAAATGATTTCGTCTGGCATCAGCCGTTTCGGTACGGAAAGCAATCAGAATAGTTGCGTGTCCAAGTGGTTGGCTCAGAGAGCAACTGCAGCGGAGCTACACAGCTTCTTAAGTCAGAGGAAGGCTTTAACGCTCAACGAGCAACTTTGGTTCAACGAACCCGACTCAAAGAGTCAACAGCTCAGAGAGCCTAGGCTTGATTCAAAGAACCCGGCTCAGAGAGTCAACAGCTCAGAGAGCTTAGGTTTGATTTAAAGAAGCATACTTAAAGAGTCAACAAGCTCAAAGAGCTTACGGTCTCTATTCCAGGAGGACCAAACGATTCAAAAAATCAAACGCACAGAGTGCACAAGGAGTAGCCACCTTAACAAGGCGTTGCTATCTCCTCAACGATCACAAGACGCCTCAAAGATGCACGTGTATATCGGATCAAAATGGGAACTGAATTTTATTTCTTCTTTTAACCTAAAAGAACACCTTAGAGTAACGAAATTAACATACTCGCTGATGTCCACAATAAACCTTTCAAAAGATCTTGTAATCAATGGTTGACAGACATCAGTCTTCAACAATTGATACTCGTGTTCTACTATCACTTTAAGAGGGGCCCCATCCCTTATGTGCACCACACCTATTATCGACTACCAGTTGACGTGTAACCCCGTTACACCCTCCCCCACCAGACTGAAGTTACCACAAAACGTCAATCGAATTATTTCCTCGAAGAGAACGGTGTGTGTGCGCTTTAACCTCACGGTTGGCAAAGCACAAAATAACATGGCATCGCCACCCCATGAGTCCTCGACTCTCTCATCCTACCTCGGCATCGATGTGGAGGTGACTATGGGAGCGATACCGATATCCATGGTGACGAGAGGAAAATGTCCGACGCACCAGTGCAAGAGGCATGCCTCATACTGCACCAAACCCATTTGCCGAGCGTGGCGAAGCCAACGCGCCATCGGCGCCGCATCAAACACTTCTTGTGGGTGATGCAATCATTACCAAACACTCGATGAGCAACAACAGGTGGACATCCAAAGAGAGGAGAGCGCTCAGCGCCGTACGCAGCTTGCTGCAACCCTTGAGGGTCGTCGTGGCTATCTGTTCACACCAATCAATGTGGAAGAGCGTATACGCCACATGACAGGTCGTTCTTTGGCAACGTGGGCTATCGGCGCTAAGCCAACATCTTCTGACGAGGTGGCGAGTCGACAGGCACTTCGTGAGAGGTACCTGCAAACCCACTTGACGACTCTTAGTCAATACAAGTTGCGACTTGACACGCAAGCACGGGGTGCACCGGTTCCACCGATGAAGGGAATACCCATACTCCTATTCGCAGGCGAATCACAGGAGGAAGAAGACAACGCTTTTGTTCGATTGGGGGCATCGGAAACGACACTTCAGCAGCATGGTAGATCTCAGATCAAGTGCCGATGTGGCAGACGTTTGTCTAGAACGAAAGCTTCGGTATGATTACGCTATGATTAAGGCCAGAGACCGGTTGCGAACTCGCACACGATATGCTCCGGCTGTGCCAGCTGACGTG
Source organism: Hyaloperonospora brassicae (assembly GCA_947650285.1). Classification (NCBI taxonomy): domain Eukaryota; phylum Oomycota; class Peronosporomycetes; order Peronosporales; family Peronosporaceae; genus Hyaloperonospora; species Hyaloperonospora brassicae. The sequence goes on along the minus strand of CANTFL010001342.1, from coordinate 537,953 downwards.
GGTGTGTGTCAAGCGGGACCCAACTACCCACCTGGTTCCACCACTATTGGTGAGAAGCGTCTTTGGTCACAGGGGGGCCCTTGCCGCGATTTTCAAAAACATCAACGGCGTATGGGCAATCCTGCCGAAGGGGTGTCTCATACTGTCATGAGTTCTCCGACTCCGGGTACCCTCGCCACTTCACCAGATACTGGTATTGACCCTGATGACGACGTCGTTTCAGGAGTCGCTCCACATGGAACTGGTGGTTCCCTTGCTCATCGAGCAGCGTCGGAGGTGGTCGGTATACCGAAGGAGAGCATGAGAAGATGCTTCTCGAGATGAGTGGTCTCCGTGAGACATTGAGTAAGACCCAGAGTGCGTTTGACGCGATGCGAGCCCGTGTCCAGGCGTTGGAGTTGGGCCAAGCCGGGATGGAGGCTCAGCTTGACCTCCTGATACGGATTCAGCAACCGATGGCAAGGCCATCCTACCTGGCGCAAGCGCCTCCAAGTTCACGTGGGACGGATCCCGATACGGCTTAAGCAAACCAACGTAGAACACGGGGTGTGTGCGCAGTTTGAGCGGAAGGTTGATCCTATACGCAAGTCCCTTCTTGGCGACGACCGTAAATGGTCCAATGAAGCGCGAGCGCAACTTTGTCTTGAAGACAGCAGACACTACATTTGTAGGTAGATTTTTAGCATTGAGTAGAACTTGGTCTCCGACCTCATAAAGTTCAATAGAACCTCTGCCTTTAGCATCAGCTTGTTCCTTCTGCTTGTCTTGGCTATCAGCCAGTGCGTCACGCACATGTCGTAAGACATTCAATCGCGTTGCGAGAAACTCGCTTACCTGTTTGCTAACAGTAGCAGAGCTGATATTAGCAAGCCGATCGGCTACTCCTCCCCCACCAAGCCCTAAACCACGCAGTGATAGCGTTAACGGAACGTGAGGGTGTGTGAGACCATTCACATAAAACGGTGTGTAGCCGGTGGAGGCATGCACGGCGTTATTCAACGCAAACTCAACGACAGGGAGCATCGAACTCCAACGCTTAGGCGTTTCAGCGCAAACACTGCGCAAGATGTCGCCGATGATGCGATTTACTCGCTCGGTTTGACCATCAGTCTGCGGATGATCCGCCTTAGACATGTCCAAACGTGTGACGAGCACCTTGAAGATGGATCTCCAAAACTTCCCAGTGAAGCGAGGATCATTTTCAGAGACAATTGCCAACGGCAAACCGTGTCGTCGAAACACTCGATCAATAAATAGCGCAGCTGTGCCCTCACTATCAATGGTATCCGGCACCGCCGATAAATGAGCCAAGTTGCTTAAACGGTCAACAAAGACCACAATAACCGTATTTCCATACGAATCTTTGGGTAAATCGAACAGTAAATCCATGCTGATGAACTCCCAACACCCCTTGGGTTAGGCAAACAAGCCAGCGACGCGGCCGCGTGAGGTGAGGGTTTCACCCGTTGACACGTTTCACACGTACGCACATATGTGCTCACCTATTTGTATAGTTTGGACCACCAATAGCATTGGCTATCTGAGCCGTAGGTCTTCTCACGACCGAGATAACCATTCAACGCAGTATCATGTGCCTCATAGAGGATCCGATACTTCAACTCCTCATCATGAGGGACAACGATGCGAGGGGTATCCTCCACATCCGTGCTATAGCCAACAGGCCCTGATCGATAGAATATCGATGTAACCTCGCACGTAACCGTGCCGATAATTCTATGTCCGAGTCCTTAAACTACTCGCTCCCTAGAGCACGTAGCAGAGCTACACAGTGTTCATCCTTGGCATATGCCGTACGGATTAGGTAAGTGACCGACGACGACAGAGTCGTAACATGAGCAAGCTCATAGTCAGGCCTGCGTGACAACGCATCAGCCAAGCATTCTGCTTGCCCGGCTTATACTTCACCTCGAAGTTGTATTCGGCAAAGAAGGAAAGCCAGCGAGCCATTCTCTGAGAGAGGTGAGGCGACTGGGTCGCAGTGCGTAGTGACGAATGATCTGTATAGATCACAAACGGCTTAGAGCCAAGAATATGAACTCTGAATTTGACGAGGGCATACTTCATTGCAAGTAGCTCTTTGTCATGAACAGGATAGTTCTTTTCTGCAGCCTTAGTCTGCCGAGACTCAAACGCAATTACGCGTTCCCGTCCATCAGAATCTGTCTGTAATAGAGCGATGCCTATGGGAAAGTCAGATGCGTCACAGACGACACTGAAAGATCGATCATGATCAGGCAAAGCCAAGATTGGGGCATGAAGGAGACTCTCCTTTACTGCTTGAAAAGCATCATGCTCGGTGCTAGTCCAGCACCATTCCACATCCTTTTTAAGGAGATTGGATAATGGCCGATCCATATCTGCGTAATTCGCACTGTACTTGTGTAAGTAATTGGCAAGGCCAACCCACTCACGTAAGTCTTTTTGGTTCTTTGGAACCGTCCAATCAACTATGGCTTTTACCTTAGCGGGATCCGCTCTAAGGCCTCGCTTACCAATATAGCACACTAAAAAGGGAATCTCTTCTGCTCCAAAGATTCACTTAGACGCGTTGGCGTACAACTTATTCGTTGTCATGCACTCGAGCACCGCTTGTAAATGGTCAATGTGATTGTCCACATCTGACCGACCGTTCATAGCACGACTATGGACAAAGATGTCGTCAAAGTACGTCTGCGCATAACCTCTGTGAGGTCTGAACAATTGTGTCACAAGACGATTGAATGTAGCCGGAGCATTTGATAACCCTTGAGGCATAACAAGCCACTCCCAGAGCATGCCGCTTGAAGTGCTGACCGCTGTCAGCGGAATATCGCTTTCTCGCATGAGCAGCCGGTAATAACCATCGACTAAGTCGGGCGTGTTGTACACTTTACATCCCACAATGTTGTTCTGAAGAACATCCTTCCTCGGAATTGGTGTCTGAGTCGGGATGTTGGCTGCATGAAGCTTATTGTAAGCATGAACAATGCGCCACTTCCCATTGGGCTTTTTGACACAGAAGGTCGGTGTGGAATGGGGAGATTTGCTCTCACGTACCATTCCTGCCGCGTGCTTTGCACAAAAGAATTCGTCAATGACGTCACACTGTTCCTTCGGTAAAGGCCACTGCCGTGTTACGCAGTATTTGATTCCAGGAACCAAGTCAATTTTATGACTTACACCTCTATCGAGAGGCAAAACGGACGGTGGGTTGTGACACACCACGTCCTGAAATTCCTTTACCAAAGGATAGAACGGAGCAAGAGGATCCTTAAGGATTGACGATCTACTACGGGCATCCAATGCCGCCTTTTTGTCCTCAAGGACAGAATAGTCCAATAACGAGGATGAGTTCAACTCAATGTCCGGTCGAATGACCACTAACTCGTATAATTCTCCGGCCTGCAAGACTTGGCTAAATTAGCCGTCAGACATCTCGTCTAGTTCAAAGAAAGTGTCCAAAGATGGAAGAGTCTCAAGACTAATGTTGCCATCAACATGACCAGTCAACCCATTGACAAGTGTATATAGTTTTTTTTCTATTATCACTTCGTGACTTCTTAGACGTTGGGCGCTTAACAGTTGTCACCCTACACTGTGATTGTATCCTCAAAGAAACCTTACGCCTCCTAGAGGCCGGTACAGTAGGGTCCCCGTGGTTGCTATTTATCTTAGCACGCTCTATACGAGAGCTCATGTCTTGAACGACATCTGGCGAAGTGTTACGTAACTCGGACACTTCACCCAGTGGGTTTACACGTACCACTTCACGTACTGCATTCGGGCCTAGCCCTGAACACAATGGCTTCTCGCCAACAATGTCATTACCGACATTCAGTGAGGTGCCACCTCGGCCGCCCTCACTTGGTAAAATTTTACGTGCCACCCCACTCACATCAGAGGAATTACATTCTTGATGTCTCGGCCCTAGGCCAACCATGCCTGCAGCGTGCAGTGACTCAGTATCACAACGAGTATCACTCAACGGAGTATAACTCTCTTCACATACGGTGAAAGAGCTCCGCTCAATATTGATTTCATTGACATTGGAGTTAATTAACTCTGACATACTAATGTCCAGCACATTGACATCTTCCGTCAATGGCTCGCGCCAATAGCGCTTTTGTTACCTAGCAAAGGTGGGTTCATGACTCTCCAAAGCTTCGCTAGAAACATTGCGCGTGGCGCCTAAGGTCTTAGACCTCCAATCAATCCATGTCTCATGACGTTCAAGCCAAGCCATACCCAGGATGAGAGTCTCTCGAATCCAAATCGAGGACAAGACAGCGTTCAATGATGTCAAAGTCCAAAAACTTCACACCTAAGTTCTACGGAACTTATGGCACCGTGACGCGAGTTACTAGTCGCTAAACGAACGGTGATCGGATCACCTTCATGGCCTTTGAGCGCTTCAGCATATCTCTGACTTCCCTCAAGGGAACGACGTCGATCATGATTGCATGATGCTCCGGAGTCGATTAGGATCGACCAATGCTTCTCAAAGCCTGTCATCTTCGCCTCGGCGACTAACAAGCCAGGCTTGTATCCACTCTCGGTGCTGGTGGACACTTAGCTCGGTGTGGCTAAGCCCTGTTTCACTCTACCTCGTAGAGAAGTGACATAACTCAGTTCTGCCCCCAGTAGGGTGCCCTGCGCCTACTGGGTGTCGACGTTTCCCCGTGCCATACAGGTTTTTGGTTGTGGCTGGGGTTTCGACCCATAGCAGTCGGTTGTTGCTTGCGCAAAGGACAAGTGGGACGCAAGTGTTTAGTGATTCCACACATATAACAGTGTTTCACTTTCTGTCGTTACTCTGCAACATGAAGCTCCGCTTCACCTTTATCTTCAGCATAGCTGAGATCCATCGGTTCTGGCTTACAGTAAGCCGAGGTGCTCGCAGAGGTTGCCCTTGCAAAGCTTGGGTTGTATCCATTCCAACCAAGTCTGGCCGACTTGAAGTTGTGCTCAGCATTTTGAGCGATGCTAACAGCCTCGTCAAAAGTAGAGTGATGGACCCGAAACACCTCGGTCCTGGCAACGCCATTACGAAGACCTTCCATGAAGACAGTCACATAGACTGTCTCAGGAAGAGGGTCAGACTGCATAGCAGCCATAAGAGTTCTCAACTCTTGGACAAAGTCCGTTAGCTCATTCTTACCATGACGGGTAGACAAGAATCGTGAGCGCCCGCGATAGTCCTGGTTAGGCGGCGAGAAAACTCGCAATAGGTCTAGCTTGAGCGAATCCCATTTAGGAAACGCCAAGTCGACCGACGTGCCACACGTCAGAGCCCACTCTCTCCCTCTTCCATCGAGCTTGGAGATGGCCAGCTAGACCCGCTGGTTCTCAAGTGAGATAAGACCAGAGCTCATGGCCATCTCAATCTCACGGATTCAGAGGGTCAGGTTTCTCCCCTCCTTCCCGGAGTAGTGTTTAACGTCCACCCGAAGGGGACGAGGCTTAGCCTCTTCAGGTGGCATCGCCACGTAGCGTGTTGGCATAGCCGACGCTACTTGGTTTTGAACCTTCCCTAAAAGGGCCGTTCCATACTGTATGAAGGTCTCGACTCGTGCATTGAGCACATCGGGACCTTGTGCAGCTAGAAACTCCACATACTCAGGGCCTACGGCCGCGGTCAGATTCTCAAGCGCGACCTTTTGAGCATCAGAGAGGGGTGTGGATTGCTCCATCCTCACAGAGGATCAGTCTTTACCGACTCAGGTGTAGATTGACTACAAGTGCTACCAAGTGTAGCGGAGCTACACAGCTCCTCAAGTCAGAGGAAGACTTAACGCTCAATGAGCAACTTTGGTTCAACGAACCCGACTCAAAGAGTCAACAAGCTCAGAGAGCTTACGGTCCCTGTTCCAGGGGGACCAAACGATTCAAGAGAATCACAGCACAGAGTGCTCAAGAGCAGCTACCTTTACAGGCGTTGCTAGCTCTTCCAATCGAGACGCCTCGCAAGGCACGTGTCTTATGTTGATCAAAATGGGAACTGAATTTTATTTCTTCTTTTAATCCAAAAGAACACCGTAGAACAAAGTAAATAACCTACTCACTTATGTCCTAAATAAACCGATGAAAAGATCTCGAAATCAATTGTTGACAGACATCAGTCTTCAACAATTGATAATTGTGTTCTAATATTACTTTCAAGGGGATCCCATCCCTTGTGTGTACCACACCTATTGTCGACTATCAGTCGAAGTGTAACCCCGTTACAGATCCCGTGGATGATGCCCTAGTACTATGACGTGTTTTTGGTCATGTCAGCCTGAGCATAGGACATGCTCGCTGCACAAATTACCTCTGCCACTTGCATGTCCGTTTCAAAGCGTACCACAAACGAATTAAACCCACCTGGTCCTGGATTGGCCCGTGAGCCGTCGTCGAAAAAAAGAAGATTTAGAATCCGACTGCAGACAGGTCGCTGGTGGATAATCGGCATAAGCTGCTCAATCAGGCTCTCAGCCAGCGCGCCTGTCACGGCTCGCTATAAAGCAGCTTATAAACTTTTATAGTACTCGTATACCAGAAACTGAAAGTAGCGCAATGCATTGTAGACCATAGAATTGATTATAGCTTGCAGCGAGGACTGATATGCATCTATGGTGTGTCGAAGCTGTAGACGCGCTAACCAAATAGCATGGATCGTCGTTGCTGCCATAAATCGCCATTGAGAGCTGGTGGAACGGGGCACACCCTTGCGTGGACTTAACGCAAGTGTATCGTACCCCGTTAAGCGTACACGAGGCAAACGAGGAAGCGTAGATAAGGGAAAAGTAAAACTGTTGTATTAATATAATTAAGTCTTTTGTTACTGTCTCTCTGTTTGGCTTAACTTAATTATGCTAATATAACTGAGTGTATGGTGACGTCTCGTCACCACTCATTGCGCGCGTCTTGCGGCGATTGGTGGGTTGATATCATCAAGATATTAACCAATGAGCAGACTCTTTGGTCGACCCTTCAATATCACCACTTTGGTGATATTGTTTAAATAAAATTTTACTTCATATTCTTTATTGTCACTTTCCTTAAAGTGACAATTCCATGTAACGGGCTGCCCCGTTACATCACCCCCTCCTTAACTGATCGTCACCGTGTGACTATCGAAAATAATGGCGGCCACCCGTTGGTTACCATTGGGACAGGGAACACTTGTTGGGTCCGTTCCATTCACTTTCCGCTCGACCTCGCATAGTTAACATGTCTATGCGGGGTGACTAAAGGCACACAGAGTCTGTGCCATCTTCTGCGGCAGACGATTCTTCGTCTGCTGCTCGTTCTTCGCCTGCAGCAAGAGGTGCTGCAGGTGCACGCGGTAGAGCACCGCGTGCGCATGATGACCCCGACATTGAGGTCATCTACTCTGGCGAGTCAGACGTGTCTGACTCGGGCAATGCTGCAGAGGCGTCTCGATCACCGGCGACGCCTCAGTGTTCGCCAAGGCCACTGCCAAACGAACGGACTCGTGAGTTGCATCACAGTCTGTTCGGCAGTGATGACGAATCTGGTGATGAGTATGTTTGCTCATCACCGCGATCAGCTCGTCCTCCTTCGCACGAGCGACTTGACGATGGTGCAAGCCATCGTCATACTGACAACCGTGGTACCAACAAAGGTACCACCGTGAAGCGTGATGAGCTGAAGCCGTGGCGTTTGCCCGAACGGCTCATCAATAGCTTGTCTCACGAGACAAGCCAACACCATCAAATACTCTTTTTTGATGCGACTGAGCTTCACGGCTTGACTCCCAACGCGAGCAACTTTCGCGCTAAAGAAGACTTTTATCTCGATGTATTCCTTAGACATCGATGGTACAACAGCAACTAAAAGCGTGACAAAGCCTCGCTTTTGGCTGCGTGGAACGCGTTCGTCCAAAACGTAAAGAATTTTGGACGAGAAGGGTGGCTCAAGAAACTTGAGGCGACACGCCTCAGGTTCGAAAAGCGAATGTCAACCGGTGCCAGATACTGGTTGCACTGTTTGTCGAGTGAGGCAGACATTCCTTGCTTCATATGGGTAGACCCTTGTGCGAGTTGTGTTGTCAACTCGCAGCGTGCACATAGGGACGTTTATTCCCTAAGTTTGCCCTGGGGAAGGGCAAACATCTCGGCTGAGATGCGTGGCGCGATTGCAAACTTGCAATCCGTCTACAAGCGCCTAGGGCGCGTATTAACCGATGGTCTTTCGGACCAATCGGATGAGTCTCGTCATACTGGCGGACGAGACCTTCAACATCCATCAACAGCTGAGAGTGGGTCTCCCAGCTGTTCCAAGAGGGTGTACACCCCAGCCACTGGACGAGGTAGCTCGTCCTTGATCCTGAATCGTCACGATGGTTCAAGATACGCTCCACTAGGAAGCGTTGACCACCGTGAGAATCCATCAAAGGATGTGGTGGAGGAAGAAAAACCTCCTCCAGATGATTCGGTTCACCATCTCGACCCTCACGAGATGAATCGCGCAATCGATGAATTGCGAGATGACTTAAAGCACGAGCGCGACCGGCGCTACGCTTTGACAGATACCGTGCGGAAGAACCGCAAGGATCACGAGGCTGATCGGGCGAGGGATCGCGCCGATTATGCCACGGCGCAGCTTCAGGTCGAGCGGGATGTCCTCTCCCTATTCGGCGAGCTGGCGACAGCTCGCGGGGAGATATCTCGGTTGAGTTCCGAGGTATCTTATCTGCGCGACCAGACGGGTCGTCTGGAGCGCGAACGCAAGAACTTGATGGATGTTCTTGAACGTGGGGTCTATCTTCATCGGAAGAAGAAGGCTCGTACAGACAGTTCGGCCTGAGCATCCCCACGTAAAAATGTAGGATGCGTGCGCATCTTACGTGGCAATTCGAGTGTGTATGCATTGCCCTTGCGATGCAACACTCGAAATGGTCCAATGTACTTCGGCAGTAGTTTACTACTGCCGACACTAGTGACTGCATGTCCAGGTAGGTTTACCGTAAACAGTAGTGCTAGGTCGTTAACCTTATATGAAAGAACATTCGCGCTTCCATTCTTGTCTGCGTTCCATTTCTGACGGTTCACCGCATTTGCGATGGAGTCCTGAACGAAACGGACTACCACTTCTCGAGTCAGCAGGAAGTTCTCTGCTTACACTTTGTTTTGTCTTTCAGTGCGCTTCGTGCGCACTGCTAAGAGATTGTTCTCGTCTTCAGCGAGGTTGTCTTCTTCCTCGCTGACATAATCGTTGACGATGCTGAATATACCAGCATCGTCATCATCATCCGAGTCAATAATAGCGTTGTCGCTATTATTGCTGTGGTGTACTTCATCGATGTCGACATTGTCGATATCGGCATCACACGTGACGACGTTAGCGTCGACACGTGATGAGCAAGAGTCAGAACGGTTTTTGCTCGAGCGAGTCCCTCCCCCCTTATCCAAGAGTCACACTCTGGAAGGGTGGGCACACTTGGATGGCGTAGGCCATTCACGTAAAACGGTGTGTGCTGTGTAGAAGCATGCACCGAATTATTGATGGCATTTCCACTATGGGTAGGAATTCGCTCCAGCTCGAAAACGAGTGGACATATCCTCGAAGGATCTCTTCGAGGACACGGTTTGCACGTTCCGTCTGACCATCTGTTTCCGGATGGTCAGAAGTAGACATCTTCAATCGTGTTCCCAATGTGCGGAACGCGGTTTGCCAAAATGCCGCCGTGAACCGAGGGTCACGGTCGGATACGAGTTCACGGGGCAACCCGTGGAGTCGGAAGATCGTATTAAGAAAGACACGAGCACAGCCGGGTGCCGTGATGGACTTAGGCACTGCAGCAAGATGCACCATCTTGCTGAACCGATCAACAAACACAAGAATACCATTATTCTTGTGAGCGTCTTCGGGAAAACCGAAGACGAAGTCCATTGAAACGGACTGCCAGCACTCTGTCGGAACAGGCAGAGGCTGCAATGGCGCACGGGATAAAGGGCTAGGCTTCACCCGTTGACAAACCTCGCAAGCACGTATGTACTTGCGTACAAACTGATACTGGTGAGGCCAGTAAAAGTCACGACTTACCGTGAGGTAATTCTTTTACCTCCCACGATGACCACCCGTTGGGGCATCGTGACATTCGGACATGATGCGTAAACGCAAATCATCATGAGCGGGGAATACGACACGAGGCGTGTCGTCGGCAACAGCTGTATAATATAACAGTCCGTTGCGTGTACTATACCGATCCGATGAGGGTCGGTACAAAGCCGGTAAAACCTTCAATAAAGTACTGGATGTATTCACCAGATGATCCATCAATCGCAAAAGATCCTTATCTTCTGCGTATGCCTTTCGTACGTCGTCAAGTAAGCTTGACAACGGAACACTGGCTCTCAGTGTCGTAACAGTTGGCTTATCCTCATTGTTGGATTGTGCGTCCGGCTCGAAATCGGGCCGGCGCGAAAGCGCTTCAGCGAAGACATTGAGTCGTCCTGGTTTATACTCCACGGAGAAGTTATACTCCGCGAAGAAAGACAGCCACCTCGCCATCCTTTGCGAGAGGTATGGGCTGTTTACGGCCGTGCGTAATGACGCATGGTCCGTGTAGACGATAAACGGTCTATCTCCCAATAGATAGACGCGAAACTTAGCCAGTGCGTACTTCATGGCAAGGAGTTCCTTGTCATGCACTGGGTAATTGCGCTCAGCTGCTTGCAGCTGACGCGACTGATAACAGATGACGCGCTCCGCGCGATCTGCATCGAACTGCATTAACGCACAGCCGATTGCAAAATCGCTGGCGTCACAGACCACATGAAATGGTCTGTCCTGATCTGCAATCGCCAAGATCGGCGATTGCATCAAGCTTTGCTTGATACCCTCAAAGAAACGCTGGCACTCAGCGTTCCATGACCACTTGATATTTTTCTTGAGCAAGCAAGAAAGATGAACAGTCATCTCGGCGTAGTTGCGCGAGAACTTGTGCAAGTACGCCGCTAGGCCAAGGAACTTCCTTAGTCCCTTGACATCGACTGGCGCTGGCCAGTCGGTGATATCCTTGATCTTTTCGGGATCAGGGCGTACGCTGTGTTTACCCACGATGCACCCGAGAAGTGGTATTTCGCTAGCCGCGAATATACACTTCTTGAGGTTTGCGTACAGCTTATGCATGCGCATAAGTTGAAGAACTTGACGAACGTGAGTTCTGCGAACTTCAACGTCCGTCTTTCCGTCCATAGCCCGGATATGGACGAGCACATCGTCAAAGTAACTCGGTGCGAAGTCTCGCAGTGGTCTCAACAGATTTGTAACACATCTGTTGAAAGTAGCAGGGGCATTACTCAGCCCCTGTGGCATCACTAGCCACTCCCACAACATACCGCTGGGGGTGCTCACTGCTGTATACGGGATTCCATGACCACTTGAGAATCTGATAGAATCCATCCATCAGATCCATAAACGAAAAGATGGTACTCTTTGACATACCATCTATGATTACGGCCTTCCTCGGTATCGGCGTCTGAGCCGGTACCGTTGCAGCATTCAATTTGTTGAATGCGTGCACTATCCGCCATCCTCCTGTGGCCTTTCGCACACAGAAGGTAGGAGAGCTGTGAGGGGATGTTGATTCCCTCACATGGCTCGATGTTAAGCGACCGGCAAAGAACTTGTCGATCGCTAGCACTTGTTCACGAGGCAGTGGCCACTGCTTAATGACACAATACTTCGAGCCCGGTCCGAGCTCGATCTCGTGTCGAGTGCCTTTGTCCTTAGGCAACTAGCACGGTACGGATTCAGGGATCACATCCTTGAATTCGATCAAATACTTATACAAAGGATTTGCCTGAAGTGACTCCTAGGATTGAGACGTGTATCGCTCAATCCGAGTCTTCTCATCGAGTACACTTTCGTCCATCGATGAGCTGCTGAGAAGCCGTTCGTTCTGAGCAAATACTGTTGCCGACCGAATATTGGCCACATACTCATCCTCTGTGACGAGTATGCAGATCTGCTTGACTTTGCCACTACGCAGATCACGCAAGAACCGTTTCGGTTCTAGCGTTGGCAACTGAGTTATCTCCGAAGTTAACTTCGGAGGCACAATCAGATCAAGCGTATAAGCGACTACGCTTGATCCGTCATTAACCAAGACGTTCAACGGCTCGGTTTCTTCCTGGGAACTTGCTTTCACAGGTTGCTGAGGGCCTGATCCCTCAGCAAGTGACTCTTGAGTAATTCCTTCCTCAAGTACGTGAGGACTTATTCCCTCGACTTCTTCTGACTGTGGCTGTGCAACCACAGTCAGGTACCGATCCTCTACGGTCGACCCTCCAGTCGACCTAGGATTTTCATGTTGCCCTTTGGGGGCAACAGGTTTCTTTTGTCTAAGATTCTGCCCGCTAGGCATGCATCCATGTCCCGGTCCAGTCGACTTATTTGAGTGGTGGACCTTCGGCGCAGCCTGTACTCCTGTACAGCTGCCAGGAGCTTGCTCCACAGTGTAGTGATCAACTATACTGTGATCTTGTGCGGTCGTGCGAACGATCGTGCCGCAAGTGAGGCCATCGCACTCACTTGCAGAACATACACACGCTTGTGGACGCTCCATGACGTTCATCAGATGGCCATCTATTGAACAAGCAGCAGGCATCTTCACGGATCGATGCTGCCAGCTCACCCTTGGCTCGTACTTGCTGAGCCAAGGTAATCCCAGGATGACATCAAATTTGTCATCCAGATCCAGTACGATGAAGTCATCATCGTACTGTTCGCCCTCTAACGTGTAGTGGATTCCTACTACACGTTTCTCAACGGTAATCGATGCGCCTGTTGCAAGGCGCACCGTCATCCTCGTGAGGGGAATGTCGCGCTCAACGAACTTGAGCCTACGACCCTCTAGTGACTGGCGACGAACAAAGTTGTTCGACGCCCCACAGTCTACTAGGGCACGAAGCGACAAATCATTTGTCGCTTCCAACTTCAAGGTGATGAGCGAAACGTCATCATAAGGTGCAGAGACACACAATGATTGTGTATCTGGAGCAACTTTCGTCAAGAGATTTGAAAATTCTCTTGAGGTTGCTGGATCAGTAGGGCGCTCCGCCCCTACTGACCCCGACCATTTTTTGATGGTCCGTCTCGCTGTTGCGGCTTCGCAACAGCGCTGGACCCACGCCCATTGCCCTTTCTGGCAAATGGACGACCATTTCGATCAGTACTGTTTGGTACTGGGCGTGGAGCACTACACTCGTATGCGTAGTGCCCTTACTTCTGACAGCGATTGCACCTCTGCAATCGCTTGTTGTTTGAAGAGCGGGGTCTCTCGCTCTCAAAATAGCAGAGGTCCATTGGTTCTGGAACTCCGATCTCTTGTCGTCTCGGTAGAAGATAAGAGTTTGAGCTAGCATGAGCCTGTCTCATGCTAAAGTCTTCCTGTTCCGCGGCTGATATTGCTTCTTCAAGCTTATTCAGCTCAAGGCGGAACAGATGGCTCCTGACGGGCCCTTCTGCGAGCCCTTGCATGAACACCGTAATCAACGTGTGTTCATGTACTGGGTTGGCAGTTATACTACTCGCAAGGAGTCGTATATGTTGTGTCGTAAGCGTGAACATCACGCTTACCCTGCTTGAGTTTCAGGAGCTCAGAACGAGCCCTGAACTCAGCCCGTGGCGGCTCAAACGTTTGTCTGAGCCGGGACTTGAAGTCATCTAGCGACCTAAACACATGTGGGTCGCTACTCTCAAGCCCCAGGGACCAAGTTTTGGCACGCCCTGCCAAGTGGGCTGAGCAAATGTGAGTTTCATTTCCTCATCGTCGACGCGACGAGAGCTTAAGGCTCTGTCGAGTTCGACAAACCATAGTAACAGGGAGTCCTCCGGGACTCCACTGTACTTGGAGATGTCAACCTTCATGACCTCGGGACGACGCGCATGTGCCGTCTCGCCCACAGCAGCATGGAATTGCTGCTGTATCAACAGCTCTGTCTGTTGAGCAACGAGTTCTCTCAACTGCTCGGCCTGTTGAGATCCTTGCTGGTGAAGCAAGGCTACTTTCTTCCTTTCGACGACAAGTTCATTTTAAATAAACTTGGCTATAGCGGCATATTGTTGGTCTCTGTCTAGAGACTCCAGCATGGCGCTAATGGCGAACTCGCCTACGGTAGAACTCGTTCGTTCTACCGCACCCCATTCGATGTCACTCAAATGGGTAAACCCTTCACGCGTGGCGTGAAGGGTCTCTTCATCATCCAACATTTTCATGTTGGATGCTGTGGTCCTTGGAAGGACTACAAAGTGCTACCAGGTGTAACGGGGCACACCCTTGCGTGAACTTAACGCAAGGGTTTCGGGTGCCTCGACAGACGTACACGAGGCAAACGAGGAAGCGTAGAATAAGGGAAAAGTAAAACTGTTGTATTAATATAATTAAGTCTTTTGTTACTGTCTATCTGTTTAACCTGACTTGATTATGCTAATATAAATGAGTGTATGGTGACGTCTCGTCACCACTCATTGCGCGCGTCCTGCGGCGATTGATATGTTGATATCATCAAGATATCAACCAATGAGCAGACTTTTTGGTCGACACTTGAATATCACCACTTTGGTGATATTGTTCAAATAATATTTAACTTCATATTCTTTATTGTCACTTTTCATAAAGTAACAATTCCATGTAACGGGCTGCCTCGGTTCCAGTAGTCTTGTATTGCTGGCTAACGCAGCTCGCTCTTTGAAGTTTTCCACCATAATGCGGATGCGCATGATTGTTGCACTGTTGTGTCTTCGGAATTAATGGCGTCTTCTAGTTTTGCCTCCGCGATAGCAAAGAACTTATCGATATCACCTTATACACACTTAAAGCGTACTTCGGCGGGGGATACACCTGCCGTCGTGGTTTATTTTAGATCGACGGTTTGGGGATCGTCACACGAATCTCGACACTGATGTAGTGCAATGGGGGCCGGGATTGACGTGGCGACCGAACGACCCTGGTCGTCATATGTGAATGATCTGTATCACCTGTCAAGACGCAACAGCTGACTTCTCTTCCCCCGAGATATGTGTAAAAGAAGTGCGATGCTTTGGAATCCATTCAAGTTCCGTGTCTTCGTATCTAAGGATCATCGTCCAACACGTCACTCAGACCGCCGCAATGCAGAAGTAGACGAAGCTCAGGTGAGTCGTGCTTGTTCCAACGCGACTGGTACGAACGGTCACGAGTTTAAGTAGCGTTCAGTTAAAATCGCAACAAAGGAATACGGGGATGACGGCACCGGTTCAACGTCGATAGGCGTGGTAAATAGCCTCTCGTGCTGAGAGATTAGTACCGGTGCGTACATAGTGATGAATGTAAACACACGATTGTCAAAAAATCGCAGTCGCCTCGATCCAGTGTGAGTTTCACTCCACCTCACAAATGGCGCAGATTCATGATACGACTGTAGGGTCGCAGGAGGATGGCGACCCCGCCGGCCCGACCTATGCTCGGGCTCCATAGCAAATACTGGTGTGTACCACCGTCGACAAACCCCATGAACGAAGGTGCCTCTCAGCCGCTGCTGTAACGGGGTTACACGTCGACTGGTAGTCTACAATAGGTGTGGTACACACAAGGGATGGGATCCCCTTGAAAGTAATATTAGAACACAATTATCAATTGTTGAAGACTGATGTCTGTCAACAATTGATTACGAGATCTTTTCATAGGTTTATTTAGGACATAAGTGAGTAGGTTATTTACTTTGTTCTACGGTGTTCTTTTGGGTTAAAAGAAGAAATAAAATTCAGTTCCCATTTTGATCAACATAAGACACGTGCCTTGCGAGGCGTCTTGATCGGAAGAGCTAGCAACGCCTGTAAAGGTAGCTGCTCTTGAGCACTCTGTGCTGTGATTCTCTTGAATCGTTTGGTCCCCCTGGAACAGGGACCGTAAGCTCTCTGAGCTTGTTGACTCTTTGAGTCGGGTTCGTTGAACCAAAGTTGCTCATTGAGCGTTAAGTCTTCCTCTGACTTGAGGAGCTGTGTAGCTCCGCTACACTTGGTAGCACTTGTAGTCAATCTACACCTGAGTCGGTAAATACTGATCCTCTGTGAGGATGGAGCAATCCACACCCCTCTCTGATGCTCAAAAGGTCGCGCTTGAGAATCTGACCGCGGCCGTAGGCCCTGAGTATGTGGAGTTTCTAGCTGCACAAGGTCCCGATGTGCTCAATGCACGAGTCGAGACCTTCATACAGTATGGAACGGCCCTTTTAGGGAAGGTTCAAAACCAAGTAGCGTCGGCTATGCCAACACGCTACGTGGCGATGCCACCTGAAGAGGCTAAGCCTCGTCCCCTTCGGGTGGACGTTAAACACTACTCCGGGAAGGAGGGGAGAAACCTGACCCTCTGAATCCGTGAGATTGAGATGGCCATGAGCTCTGGTCTTATCTCACTTGAGAACCAGCGGGTCTAGCTGGCCATCTCCAAGCTCGATGGAAGAGGGAGAGAGTGGGCTCTGACGTGTGGCACGTCGGTCGACTTGGCGTTTCCTACATGGGATTCGCTCAAGCTAGACCTATTGCGAGTTTTCTCGCCGCCTAACCAGGCCTATCGCGGGCGCTCACGATTCTTGTCTACCCGTCATGGTAAGAATGAGCTAACGGACTTTGTCCAAGAGTTGAGAACTCTTATGGCTGCTATGCAGTCTGACCCTCTTCCTGAGACAGTCTATGTGACTGTCTCCATGGAAGGTCTTCGTAATGGCGTTGCCAGGACCGAGGTGTTTCGGGTCCATCACTCTACTTTTGACGAGGCTGTTAGCATCGCTCAAAATGCTGAGCACAACTTCAAGTCGGCCAGACTTGGTTGGAATGGATACAACCCAAGCTTTGCAAGGGCAACCTCTGCGAGCACCTCGGCTTACTGTAAGCCAGAACCGATGGATCTCAGCTATGCTGAAGATAAAGGTGAAGCGGAGCTTCATGTTGCAGAGCAACGACAGAAAGTGAAACACTGTTATATGTGTGGAATCACTAAACACTTGCGTCCCACTTGTCCTTTGCGCAAGCAACAACCGACTGCTATGGGTCGAAACCCCAGCCACAACCAAAAACCTGTATGGCACGGGTAAACGTCGACACCCAGTAGGCGCAGGGCACCCTACTGGGGGCAGAACTGAGTTATGTCACTTCTCTACGAGGTAGAGTGAAACAGGGCTTAGCCACACCGAGCTATGTGCCCACCAGCACCGAGAGTGGATACAAGCCTGGCTTGTTAGTCGCCGAGGCGAAGATGACAGGCTTTGAGAAGCATTGGTCGATCCTAATCGACTCCGGAGCATCATGCAATCATGATCGACGTCGTTCCCTTGAGGGAAGTCAGCGATATGCTGAAGCGCTCAAAGGCCATGAAGGTGATCCGATCACCGTTCGTTTAGCGACTAGTAACTCGCGTCACGGTGCCATAAGTTCCGTAGAACTTAGGTGTGAAGTTTTTGGACTTTGACATCATTGAACGCTGTCTTGTCCTCGATTTGGATTCGAGAGACTCTCATCCTGGGTATGGCTTGGCTTGAACGTCATGAGACATGGATTGATTGGAGGTCTAAGACCTTAGGCGCCACGCGCAATGTTTCTAGCGAAGCTTTGGAGAGTCATGAACCCACCTTTGCTAGGTAACAAAAGCGCTATTGGCGCGAGCCATTGACGGAAGATGTCAATGTGCTGGACATTAGTATGTCAGAGTTAATTAACTCCAATGTCAATGAAATCAATATTGAGCGGAGCTCTTTCACCGTATGTGAAGAGAGTTATACTCCGTTGAGTGATACTCGTTGTGATACTGAGTCACTGCACGCTGCAGGCATGGTTGGCCTAGGGCCGAGACATCAAGAATGTAATTCCTCTGATGTGAGTGGGGTGGCACGTAAAATTTTACCAAGTGAGGGCGGCCGAGGTGGCACCTCACTGAATGTCGGTAATGACATTGTTGGCGATAAGCCATAGTGTTCAGGGCTAGGCCCGAATGCAGTACGTGAAGTGGTACGTGTAAACCCACTGGGTGAAGTGTCCGAGTTACGTAACACTTCGCCAGATGTCGTTCAAGACATGAGCTCTCGTATAGAGCGTGCTAAGATAAATAGCAACCACGGGGACCCTACTGTACCGGCCTCTAGGAGGCGTAAGGTTTCTTTGAGGATACAATCACAGTGTAGGGTGGCAACTGTTAAGCGCCCAACGTCTAAGAAGTCACGAAGTGATAATAGAAAAAAAACTATATACACTTGTCAACGGGTTGACTGGCCATATTGATGGCAATATTAGTCTTGAGACTCTTCCATCTTTGGACACTCTCTTTGAACTAGACGAGATGTCTGACGGCTAATTTAGCCAAGCCTTGCAGGCCGGAGAATTATACGAGTTAGTGGTCATTCGACCGGACATTGAGTTGAACTCATCCTCGTTATTGGACTATTCTGTCCTTGAGGACAAAAAGGCGGCATTGGATGCCCGTAGTGGATCGTCAATCCTTAAGGATCCTCTTGCTCCGTTCTATCCTTTGGTAAAGGAATTTCAGGACGTGGTGTGTCACAACCCACCGTCCGTTTTGCCTCTCGATAGAGGTGTAAGTCATAAAATTGACTTGGTTCCTGGAATCAAATACTGCGTAACACGGCAGTGGCCTTTACCGAAGGAACAGTGTGACGTCATTGACGAATTCTTTTGTGCAAAGCACGCGGCAGGAATGGTACGTGAGAGCAAATCTCCCCATTCCACACCGACCTTCTGTGTCAAAAAGCCCAATGGGAAGTGGCGCATTGTTCATGATTACAATAAGCTTCATGCAGCCAACATCCCGACTCAGACACCAATTCCGAGGAAGGATGTTCTTCAGAACAACATTGTGGGATGTAAAGTGTACAACACGCTCGACTTAGTCGATGGTTATTACCGGCTGCTCATGCGAGAAAGCGATATTCCGCTGACAGCGGTCAGCACTTCCAGCAGTATGCTCTGGGAGTGGCTTGTTATGCCTCAAGGGTTATCAAATGCCCCGGCTACATTCAATCGTCTTGTGACACAACTGTTCAGACCTCACAGAGGTTATGCGCAGACGTACTTTGACGACATCTTTGTCCATAGTCGTGCTATGAACGGTCGGTCAGATGTGGACAATCACATTGACCATTTACAAGCGGTGCTCGAGTGCATGACAACGAATAAGTTGTACGCCAACGCGTCTAAGTGAATCTTTGGAGCAGAAGAGATTCCCTTTTTAGTGTGCTATATTGGTAAGCGAGGCCTTAGAGCGGATCCCGCTAAGGTAAAAGCCATAGTTGATTGGACGGTTCCAAAGAACCAAAAAGACTTACGTGAGTGGGTTGGCCTTGCCAATTACTTACACAAGTACAGTGCGAATTACGCAGATATGGATCGGCCATTATCCAATCTCCTTAAAAAGGATGTGGAATGGTGCTGGACTAGCACCGAGCATGATGCTTTTCAAGCAGTAAAGGAGAGTCTCCTTCATGCCCCAATCTTGGCTTTGCCTGATCATGATCGATCTTTCAGTGTCGTCTGTGACGCATCTGACTTTCCCATAGGCATCGCTCTATTACAGACAGATTCTGATGGACGGGAACGCGTAATTGCGTTTGAGTCTCGGCAGACTAAGGCTGCAGAAAAGAACTATCCTGTTCATGACAAAGAGCTACTTGCAATGAAGTATGCCCTCGTCAAATTCAGAGTTCATATTCTTGGCTCTAAGCCGTTTGTGATCTATACAGATCATTCGTCACTACGCACTGCGACCCAGTCGCCTCACCTCTCTCAGAGAATGGCTCGCTGGCTTTCCTTCTTTGCCGAATACAACTTCGAGGTGAAGTATAAGCCGGGCAAGCAGAATGCTTGGCTGATGCGTTGTCACGCAGGCCTGACTATGAGCTTGCTCATGTTACGACTCTGTCGTCGTCGGTCACTTACCTAATCCGTACGGCATATGCCAAGGATGAACACTGTGTAGCTCTGCTACGTGCTCTAGGGAGCGAGTAGTTTAAGGACTCGGACATAGAATTATCGGTACGGTTACGTGCGAGGTTACATCGATATTCTATCGATCAGGGCCTGTTGGCTATAGCACGGATGTGGAGGATACCCCTCGCATCGTTGTCCCTCATGATGAGGAGTTGAAGTATCGGATCCTCTATGAGGCACATGATACTGCGTTGAATGGTTATCTCGGTCGTGAGAAGACCTACGGCTCAGATAGCCAATGCTATTGGTGGTCCAAACTATACAAATAGGTGAGCACATATGTGCGTACGTGTGAAACGTGTCAACGGGTGAAACCCTCACCTCACGCGGCCGCGTCGCTGGCTTGTTTGCCTAACCCAAGGGGTGTTGGGAGTTCATCAGCATGGATTTACTGTTCGATTTACCCAAAGATTCGTATGGAAATACGGTTATTGTGGTCTTTGTTGACCGTTTAAGCAGCTTGGCTCATTTATCGGCGGTGCCGGATACCATTGATAGTGAGGGCACAGCTGCGCTGTTTATTGATCGAGTGTTTCGACAACACGGTTTGCCGTTGGCAATTGTCTCTGAAAATGATCCTCGCTTCACTGGGAAGTTTTGGAGATCCATCTTCAAGGTGCTCGTCACACGTTTGGACATGTCCAAGGCGGATCATCCGCAGACTGATGGTCAAACCGAGCGAGTAAATCGCATCATCGGCGACATCTTGCGCAGTGTTTGCGCTTAAACGCCTAAGCGTTGGAGTTCGATGCTCCCTGTCGTTGAGTTTGCGTTGAATAACGCCGTGCATGCCTCCACCGGCTACACACCGTTTTATGTGAATGGTCTCACACACCCTCACGTTCCGTTAACGCTATCACTGCGTGGTTTAGGGCTTGGTGGGGGAGGAGTAGCCGATCGGCTTGCTAATATCAGCTCTGCTACTGTTAGCAAACAGGTAAGCGAGTTTCTCGCAACGCGATTGAATGTCTTACGACATGTGCGTGACGCACTGGCTGATAGCCAAGACAAGCAGAAGGAACAAGCTGATGCTAAAGGCAGAGGTTCTATTGAACTTTATGAGGTCGGAGACCAAGTTCTACTCAATGCTAAAAATCTACCTACAAATGTAGTGTCTGCTGTCTTCAAGACATAGTTGCGCTCGCGCTTCATTGGACCATTTACGGTCGTCGCCAAGAAGGGACTTGCGTATAGGATCAACCTTCCGCTCAAACTGCGCACACACCCCGTGTTCTACGTTGGTTTGCTTAAGCCGTATCGGGATCCGTCCCACGTGAACTTGGAGGCGCTTGCGCCAGGTAGGATGGCCTTGCCATCGGTTGCTGAATCCGTATCAGGAGGTCAAGCTGAGCCTCCATCCCGGCTTGGCCCAACTCCAACGCCTGGACACGGGCTCGCATCGCGTCAAACGCACTCTGGGTCTTACTCAATATCTCACGGAGACCACTCATCTCGAGAAGCATCTTCTCATGCTCTCCTTCGGTATACCGACCACCTCCGACGCTGCTCGATGAGCAAGGGAACCACCAGTTCCATGTGGAGCGACTCCTGAAACGACGTCGTCATCAGGGTCAATACCAGTATCTGGTGAAGTGGCGAGGGTACCCGGAGTCGGAGAACTCATGACAGTATGAGACACCCCTTCGGCAGGATTGCTCATACGCCGTTGATGTTTTTGAAAATCGCGGCAAGGGCCCCCCTGTGACCAAAGACGCTTCTCACCAATAGTGGTGGAACCAGGTGGGTAGTTGGGTCCCGCTTGACACACACCCACGTCAGCTGGCACAGCCGGAGCATATCGTGTGCGAGTTCGCAACCGGTCTCTGGCCTTAATCATAGCGTAATCATACCGAAGCTTTCGTTCTAGACAAACGTCTGCCACATCGGCACTTGCTCTGAGATCTACCATGCTGCTGAAGTGTCGTTTCCGATGCCCCCAATCGAACAAAAGCGTTGTCTTCTTCCTCCTGTGATTCGCCTGCGAATAGGAGTATGGGTATTCCCTTCATCGGTGGAACCGGTGCACCCCCGTGCTTGCGTGTCAAGTCGCAACTTGTATTGACTAAGAGTCGTCAAGTGGGTTTGCAGGTACCTCTCACGAAGTGCCTGTCGACTCGCCACCTCGTCAGAAGATGTTGGCTTAGCGCCGATAGCCCACGTTGCCAAAGAACGACCTGTCATGTGGCGTATACGCTCTTCCACATTGATTGGTGTGAACAGATAGCCACGACGACCCTCAAGGGTTGCAGCAAGCTGCGTACGGCGCTGAGCGCTCTCCTCTCTTTGGATGTCCACCTGTTGTTGCTCATCGAGCGGATTAGTGATGATTGCATCACCCACAAGAAGTGTTTGATGCGGCGCCGATGGCGCGTTGGCTTCGCCACGCTCGGCAAATGGGTTTGGTGCAGTATGAGGCATGCCTCTTGCACTGGTGCGTCGGACATTTTCCTCTCGTCACCATGGATATCGGTATCGCTACCATAATCCACATCCCCATCGATGCCAAGGTAAGACGAGAGAGTCGAGGACTCATGGGGTGGCGATGCCATGTTATTTTGTGTTTTTCCAACCGTGAGGTTAAAGCGCACACACCGTCCTCTTCGAGGAAATAATTCGATTGACGTTTTGTGGTAACTTTAGTCTGGTGGAGGAAGGTGTAACGGGGTTACACGTCGACTGGTAGTCGACAATAGGTGTGGTACACACAAGGGATGGGGCCCCTCTTAAATTAATATCAGAACACGAGTATCAATTGTTGAAGACTGATCTCTGTCAACAATTGATTACGAGATCTTTTCATAGGTTTATTTAGGACATAAGTGAGTAGGTTATTTACTTTGTTCTACGGTGTTCTTTTGGGTTAAAAGAAGAAATAAAATTCAGTTCCCATTTTGATCAACATAAGACACGTGCCTTGCGAGGCGTCTTGATCGGAAGAGCTAGCAACGCCTGTAAAGGTAGCTGCTCTTGAGCACTCTGTGCTGTGATTCTCTTGAATTGTTTGGTCCCCCTGGAACAGGGACCGTAAGCTCTCTGATCTTGTTGACTCTTTGAGTCGGGTTCGTTGAACCAAAGTTGCTCATTGAGCGTTAAGTCTTCCTCTGACTTGAGGAGCTGTGTAGCTTCGCTACAGCTGGCATTGTCGCACCCTCAGACACCCTCGTCTCTTGAAGGCAAGAGAAATCCAGTAGGCCATCTTGGGTTCTCTGACGAAAGTGCGCGAATTGGGGCTGTGTCATTCCGGTAGGCACCATCCCAAACACATTTTGAGTGAGAAAACTACATCTTATGCCATGTGCCGAACTTCTTCCGATTCGTGTGCGGCTCTGTGTCAGCTCCGCGAGCGCACACGTGAAGTCTTCAAGAAGACCCTAGTAACAACGTGTTTAGCCTTCGCGCCCGACTTCTCAAAAGTCAAGCATGTCAGCCAGCGCCTCTGTCCTAAGCACGGAGTCAGCTACACGCTTGATCTCACTGTCGGCGTCGTAGATCCGTGCGCATGTTTCAGGAAGGACAACACCACAGTCAGGTTTCTTCGGGAACCGACTGATGCAGAGCAGACTAAGGAGGGAGAGGACCGCAACTATTGTGTCGTTGAGGGCTGTCTCCGTCATACCGGTAAGTAGGTCAATGTCAAAGCCTCTACACAATGAAAGTACTCTGCCGCGTTTGTCAAGCACCAGCGTTGCGTACCGTGGCATAAAGACCGAACCGCCGTGGCACGCCTGCGACACATCGAGAGCAGCCTTGTGTCGAAGCTCTTGTCTTAGCCGTGATGATCATTCATAGCAAGGTGAGCGTTGCTTTACAATTCTCGGCCAGAAGACGTCGAGCCTTTCTTGCCCCACGTTTGCAGCTCAGTTAGAGGGTAAGGTATGGACTAAATATTGCTTTCTAGGTTGTCATGTAGATGTTTTAATCAGCTCATGAAGGTTTCACATTTATTTTGCTGCACTGGCGATTTCGGCGTCTGATGCCGCCATACCGCACGTGCGATATCGTTTTCCGTCTTGCCGCGGTTTCGTTCGTGACTTCCGAACGGTGTCAGCAGCGGGTGGAAAGATTTAGGCTTAAGCTATCTAGCAACGTTAATGATCGCGCTGTCTGTATCAAGGGCCAGGCGCGCTAATTTTTGTGATTTCGTCGCGCGGTTTTTGTGTCTGCGTAGTGCCATTAGTGTATCCGAATGGTCTTCAGCCTTCCTTTTAGACGCTTCCGCCGCGTCTCACGTGCTTACAGCATCGTCAGACGAGTTGAGTGCCCCCTGAAGGAGATGTAATTTGACTGGGTGTTGCCTCTTCACAACTTTTTATGATTGGCTGAGCGTCAACCACATGAACCGCAGGGATCTCATTCAAATCTTAGGGAAGATGGGCGTCTAGATCGCCCATGGATTCACGACCCGCCGAGTCTTTGACGTCATTCGTGGTCTTCTCAGCATCAAGTGGATGCAGGAGAAAAGGCAAGAGGGACGTCTCACGCTCATCGATGTCCATCGTGGCTGCAAATGAGCCTATCTACTTATAGACAGCCGTGAAAGCGGCAGCTGTGGCCTCGGACCCCGCACCCGACATCTGTGCCACAGCTGATGAAGAAGAGGCCGGTACCTCTGTCACACCCGAAGCAAGGTCTTCTTGTATATACCCGCTCAAAAAAACCGCCTCCCCGTCACCGGCTATTATTGTCGCCGCTGTATAACTAGGTGCAGCACCTGCATTCTCCTGATCCATCTCAACACCAGCCATATCCTTTGGCGAAGCCGAGGCATTCTCTTGTTGCATTGTCGTCGAACGCACAGCCGCCTCCGTGGTCGCGTTCGGTACCACTAGCTTGGTAACTGTCTTTGCACCAACAGCATATCCAAATATTTTGTCAGATGCTGCCGCAACTGGAGCCTCAGTCTTTGTGTCCACAGGCATCGTATATGCCGCCTTTGTCTACGTGTGACGGATCGCGTTTGCTCAGCAGTAACCGCTTCCTTGGCTTCCAAATGTGCAGCCACCTCTTTTCTGCGATCATCCTATTTGTAACGGGGCAGCCCGTTACATGGAATTGTCACTTTAAGAAAAGTGACAATAAAGAATATGAAGTTGAATATTGTATAAACAATATCACCGAAGCGGTGATATTGAAGGGTCGACCAAAGAGTCTGCTCATTGGTTGATATCTTGATGATATCAACCCACAAATCGCCGCAAGACGCGCGCAATGAGTGGTGACAAGACGTCACCATACACTCATTTATATTAGCATAATTAAGTCAGGTTGAACAGATAGACAGTGACAAAAGACTTAATTATATTAATACAACAGTTTTACTTTTCCATTCTCTACGCTTCGTCGTTTGCCTCGTGTACGCTTGTCGGGGTACGATACCCTTGCGTTAAGTTCACGCAAGGGTGTGCCCCGTTACACCTGGTAGCACTTTGTAGTCCTTCCAAGGACCACAGCATCCAACATGTTCATGTTGGATGATGAAGAGACCCTTCACGCCACGAGTGAAGGGTTTACCCATTTGAGTGACATCGAATGGGGTGCGGTAGAACGAACGAGTTCTACCGTAGGCGAGTTCGCCATTAGCGCCATGCTGGAGTCTCTAGACAGAGACCAACAATATGCCGCTATAGCCAAGTTTATTTAAAATGAACTTGTCGCCGAAAGGAAGAAAGTAGCTTTGCTTCACCAGCAAGGCTCTCAACAGGCCGAGCAGTTGAGAGAACTCGTTGCTCAACAGACAGAGCTGTTGACACAGCAGCAATTCCACGCTGCTGTGGGCGGAACAGCACATGCGCGTCGTCCCGAAGTCATGAAATTTGACATCTCAACGTACAGTGGAGTCCCGGAGGACTCCCTGTTACTATGGTTTGTCGAACTCGACAGAGCCTTAAGCTCTCGTCGCGTCGACGATGAGGAAATGAAACTCACATTTGCTCAGACCCACTTGGCAGGGCGTGCCAAAACTTGGTCCCTGGGGCTTGAGAGTAGCGACCCAAATGTGTTTAGTTCGCTAGATGACTTCAAGTCCCGGCTCAGACAAACGTTTGAGCCGCCACGTGCTGAGTTCAGGGCTCGTTCTCAGCTCCTGAAACTCAAGCAGGGTAAGCGTGATGTGCACGCTTACGCACAACATATACGACTCCTTGCGAGTAGTATAACTGCCAACCCAGTACATGAACACACGTTGATTACGGTGTTCATGCAAGGGCTCGCAGAAGGGCCCGTCAGGAGCCACCTGTTCCGCCTTGATCTGAATACGCTGGAAGAAGCAATATCAGCCGCGGAACAGGAAGACTTTAGCATGAGACAGGCTCATGCTAGCTCAAACTCTTATCTTCTACCGAGACGACAAAAGATCGGAGTTCCAGAACCAATGAACCTCTGCTATGTTGAGAGCGAGAGACCCCGCTCTTCAAACAACAAGCGATTGCAGAGGTGCAATCGCTGTCAGAAGTAAGGGCACTACGCATACGAGTGTAGTGCTCCACGCCCAGTACCAAACAGTACTGATCGAAATGGTCGTCCATTTGCCAGAAAGGGCAATGGGCGTGGGTCCAGCGCTGTTGCGAAGCCGCAACAGCGAGACGGACCATCAAAAAATGGTCGGGGTCAGTAGGGGCGGAGCGCCCTACTGATCCAGCAACCTCAAGAGAATTTTCAAATCTCTTGACGAAAGTTGATCCAGATACACAATCATTGTGTGTCTCTGCACCTTATGATGACGTTTCGCTCATCACCTTGAAGTTGGAAGCGACAAATGATTTGTCGCTTCGTGCCCTAGTAGACTGTGGGGCGTCGAACAACTTTGTTCGTCGCCAGTCACTAGAGGGTCGTAGGCTCAAGTTCGTTGAGCGCGACATTCCCCCTCACGAGGATGACGGTGCGCCTTGCAACAGGCGCATCGATTACCGTTGAGAAACGTGTAGTAGGAATCCACTACACGTTAGAGGGCGAACAGTACGATGATGACTTCATCGTACTGGATCTGGATGACAAATTTGATGTCATCCTGGGATTACCTTGGCTCAGCAAGTACGAGCCAAGGGTGAGCTGGCAGCATCGATCCGTGAAGATGCCTGCCGCTTGTTCAATAGATGGCCATCTGATGAACGTCATGGAGCGTCCACAAGCGTGTGGATATTCTGCAAGTGAGTGCGATGGCCTCACTTGCGGCACGGTCGCTCGCACGACCGCACAAGATCACAGTATAGTTGATCACTACACTGTGGAGCAAGCTCCTGGCGGCTGTACAGGAGTACAGGCTGCGCCGAAGGTCCACCACTCGAATAAGTCGAGTGGACCGGGACATGGATGCATGCCTAGCGGGCAGAATCTTAGACAAAAGAAACCTGTTGCCCCCAAAGGGCAACATGAAAATCCTAGGTCGACTGGAGGGTCGACCGTAGAGGATCGGTACCTGACTGTGGTTGCACAGCCACAGTCAGAAGAAGTCGAGGGAATAAGTCCTCACGTACTTGAGGAAGGAATTACTCAAGAGTCACTTGCTGAGGGATCAGGCCCTCAGCAACCTGTGAAAGCAAGTTCCCAGGAAGAAACCGAGCCGTTGAACGTCTTGGTTAATGACGGATCAAGCGTAGTCGCTTATACGCTTGATCTGATTGTGCCTCCGAAGTTAACTTCGGAGATAACTCAGTTGCCAACGCTAGAACCGAAACGGTTCTTGCGTGATCTGCGTAGTGGCAAAGTCAAGCAGATCTGCATACTCGTCACAGAGGATGAGTATGTGGCCAATATTCGGTCGGCAACAGTATTTGCTCAGAACGAACGGCTTCTCAGCAGCTCATCGATGGACGAAAGTGTACTCGATGAGAAGACTCGGATTGAGCGATACACGTCTCAATCCTGGGAGTCACTTCAGGCAAATCCTTTGTATAAGTATTTGATCGAATTCAAGGATGTGATCCCTGAATCCGTACCGTGCTAGTTGCCTAAGGACAAAGGCACTCGACACGAGATCGAGCTCGGACCGGGCTCGAAGTATTGTGTCATTAAGCAGTGGCCACTGTCTCGTGAACAAGTGCTAGCGATCGACAAGTTCTTTGCCGGTCGCTTAACAGCGGGCCATGTGAAGGAATCAACATCCCCTCACAGCTCTCCTACCTTCTGTGTGCGAAAGGCCACAGGAGGATGGCGGATAGTGCACGCATTCAACAAATTGAATGCTGCAACGGTACCGGCTCAGACGCCGATACCGAGGAAGGCCGTAATCATAGATGGTATGTCAAAGAGTACCATCTTTTCGTTTATGGATCTGATGGATGGATTCTATCAGATTCTCAAGTGGTCATGGAATCCCGTATACAGCAGTGAGCACCCCCAGCGGTATGTTGTGGGCGTGGCTAGTGATGCCACAGGGGCTGAGTAATGCCCCTGCTACTTTCAACAGATGTGTTACAAATCTGTTGAGACCACTGCGAGACTTCGCACCGAGTTACTTTGACGATGTGTTCGTCCATAGCCGGGCTATGGACGGAAAGACGGACGTCGAAGTTCGTAGAACTCACGTTCGTCAGGTTCTTCAACTTATGCGCAAGCATAAGTTGTACGCAAACCTCAAGAAGTGTATATTCGCGGCTAGCGAAATACCACTTCTCGGGTGCATCGTGGGTAAACACAGCGTACGCCCTGATCCCGAAAAGATCAAGGCGATCACCGACTGGCCAGTGCCAGTCGATGTCAAGGGACTAAGTAAGTTCCTTGGCCTAGCGGCGTACTTGCACAAGTTCTCGCGCAACTACGCCGAGATGACTGTTCATCTTTCTTGCTTGCTCAAGAAAAATATCAAGTGGTCATGGAACGCTGAGTGCCAGCGTTTCTTTGAGGGTATCAAGCAAAGCTTGATGCAATCGCCGATCTTGGCGATTGCAGATCAGGACAGACCATTTCATGTGGTCTGTGACGCCAGCGATTTTGCAATCGGCTGTGCGTTAATGCAGTTCGATGCAGATCGCGCGGAGCGCGTCATCTGTTATCAGTCGCGTCAGCTGCAAGCAGCTGAGCGCAATTACCCAGTGCATGACAAGGAACTCCTTGCCATGAAGTACGCACTGGCTAAGTTTCGCGTCTATCTATTGGGAGATAGACCGTTTATCGTCTACACGGACCATGCGTCATTACGCACGGCCGTAAAGAGCCCACACCTCTCGCAAAGGATGGCGAGGTGGCTGTCTTTCTTCGCGGAGTATAACTTCTCCGTGGAGTATAAACTAGAAAGGCTAAACGTCGTTGCTGATGCGCTCTCGCGCCGACCCGATTTCGAGCCGGACGCACAATCCAACAGTGAGGATAAGCCCACTGTTGCGACACTGTCAGCCAGTGTCCCGTTGTCAAGTTTACTTGACGACGTACGAAAGGCATACGCGGAAGATAAGAATCTTCTGCGATTGGTGGATCATCTGGTGAATCCATCCAGTCAATCAATGAGGGATTTACCGGCTTTGTAGCGATCCTCATCGGATCGGTATAGTACACGCAACGGATTGCTGTGCTATACAGCTTTTGCCGACGACACGCCTCGTGTCGTCGTCCCCGCTCATCATGATTTGCGTTTACGCATCATGTGTCAGTTTCACGATGCCCCAACAGGCGTGCATCGTGGTAGAGAAAAGACTTACCTCACGGTAAGTCGTGACTTGTACTGGCCACGCCAGTAATAGTTTGTCCGCAAGTACATACGTGCTTGCGAGGTTTGTCAACGGGTGAAGCCTAGCCCTTCATCCCGTGCGCCATTGCAGCCTCTGCCTGTTCCGACAGAGTGCTGGCAGTCCGTTTCAATGGACTTCGTCTTCGGTTTTCCCGAAGACGCTCACAAGAATAATGGTATTCTTGTGTTTGTTGACCGTATCTGCAAGATGTTCCACCTTGCTGCTGTCCCTGAGTCGATCAAGGCTCAAGGTTGTGCTCGTGTCTTTCTCTACACGGTCTTCCGACTCCACGGGTTGCCCCGTGAACTCAAATCCGACCGTGACCCTCGGTTCACGGCGGCATTTTGGCAAACCGCGTTCCGCACATTGGGAACACGATTGAAGATGTCTACTTCTGACCATCCGGAAACAGATGGTCAGACGGAACGTGCAAACCGTGTCCTCGAAGAGATCCTTCGAGGATATGTCCACTCGTTTTCGAGTTGGAGCGAATTCCTACCCATAGTGGAAATGCCATCAATAATTCGGTGCATGCTTCTACACAGCACACACCGTTTTACGTGAATGGCCTACGCCATCCAAGTGTGCCCACCCTTCCAGAGTGTGACTCTTGGATAAGGGGGGGGGACTCGCTCGAGCAAAAACCGTTCTGACTCTTGCTCATCACGTGTCGACGCTATTATTGACTCGGATGATGATGACGATGCTGGTATATTCAGCATCGTCAACGATTATGACAGCGAGGAAGAAGACAACCTCGCTGAAGACGAGAACAATCTCTTAGCAGTGCGCACGAAGCGCACTGAAAGACAAAACAAAGTGTAAGCAGAGAACTTCCTGCTGACTCGAGAGGCGGTAGTCCGTTTCGTTCAGGACTCCATCGCAAATGCGGTGAACCGTCAGAAACGGAACGCAGACAAGAATGGAAGCGCGAATGTTCTTTCATATAAGGTTAACGACCTAGCACTACTGTTTACGGTAAACCTACCTGGACACGCAGTCACTAATGACGGCAGTAGTAAACTACTGCCGAAGTACATTGGACCATTTCGAGTGTTGCATCGCAAGGGCAATGCATACACACTCGAATTGCCACGTAAGATGCGCACGCATTCTACATTTTTACGTGGGGATGCTCAGGCCGAACTGTCTGTACGAGCCTTCTTCTTCCGATGAAGATAGACCCCACGTTCAAGAACATCCATCAAGTTCTTGCGTTCGCGCTCCAGACGACCCGTCTGGTCGCGCAGATAAGATACCTCGGAACTCAACCGAGATATCTCCCCGCGAGCTGTCGCCAGCTCGCCGAATAGGGAGAGGACATCCCGCTCGACCTGAAGCTGCGCCGTGGCATAATCGGCGCGATCCCTCGCCCGATCAGCCTCGTGATCCTTGCGGTTCTTCCGCACGGTATCTGTCAAAGCGTAGCGCCGGTCGCGCTCGTACTTTAAGTCATCTCGCAATAAACCGATTGCGCGATCCATCTCGTGAGGGTCGAGATGGTGAACCGAATCATCTGGAGGAGGTTTTTCTTCCTCCACCACATCCTTTGATGGATTCTCACGGTGGTCAACGCTTCCTAGTGGAGCGTATCTTGAACCATCGTGACGATTCAGGATCAAGGACGAGCTACCTCGTCCAGTGGCTGGGGTGTACACCCTCTTGGAACAGCTGGGAGACCCACTCTCAGCTGTTGATGGATGTTGAAGGTCTCGTCCGCCAGTATGACGAGACTCATCCGATTGGTCCGAAAGACCATCGGTTAATACGCGCCCTAGGCGCTTGTAGACGGATTGCAAGTTTGCAATCGCGCCACGCATCTCAGCCGAGATGTTTGCCCTTCCCCAGGGCAAACTTAGGGAATACACGTCCCTATGTGCACGCTGCGAGTTGACAACACAACTCGCACAAGGGTCTACCCATGTGAGGCAAGGAATGTCTGCCTCACTCTACAAACAGTGCAACCAGTATCTGGCACCGGTTGACATTCGCTTTCCGAACCTGAGGCGTGTCGCCTCAAGTTTCTTAAGCCACCCTTCTCGTCCAAAATTCTTTACGTTTTGGACGAACGCGTTCCACGCAACCAAAAGCGAGGCTTTGTCACGCTTTAGGTTGCTGTTGTACCATCGATGTCTAAGGAATACATCGAGATAAAAGTCTTCTTTAGCGCGAAAGTTGCTCGCGCTGGGAGTCAAGCCGTGAAGCTCAGTCGAATCGAATAAGGGTATTCGATGGTGTTGGCTTGTCTCGTGAGACAAGTTATTGATGAGCCGTTCGGGCAAACGCCACGGCTTCAGCTCATCACGCTTCACAGTGGTACCTTTGTTGGTACCACGACTCCCAGATTGACGACGGCTCATGCTATCATCATCACGCTCGTGCGAAGAGGAACGAGCCGGCGGTGGTAAGGAATAATATTCTCCACCACCCTGATCATCGCCATCACTGCATAACAGACTGTGATTCAAATCACGAGTCCGTTCGTTCGTCAGTGGCCTTGGCGAACACTGAGGCGTCGCCGGTGAGCGAGACGCCTCTGCAGCATTGCCCGAGTCAGACACGTCTGACTCGCCAGAGTAGATGACCTCAATGTCGGGGTCATCATGCGCACGCGGTGCTCTACCGCGTGCACCTGCAGCACCTCTTGCTGCAGGCGAAGAACGAGCAGCAGGCGACGAATAGTCTGCCGCAGAAGCTGGCATAGACTCTGTGTGCCTTGAGTCACCCCGCATAGACATGTTAACTATGCGAGGTCGAGCGGAAAGTGAATGGAACGGACCCAACAAGTGTTCCCTGTCCCAATGGTAACCAACGGGTGGCCGCCATTATTTTCGATAGTCACACGGTGACTATCAGTTAAGGAGGGGGTGATGTAACGGGGCAGCCCGTTACATGGAATTGTCACTTTAAGGAAAGTGACAATAAAGAATATGAAGTAAAATTTTATTTAAACAATATCACCGAAGCGGTGATATTGAAGGGTCGACCAAAGAGTCTGCTCATTGGTTAATATCTTGATGATATCAACCCACCAATCGCCGCAAGACGCGCGCAATGAGTGGTGACGAGACGTCACCATACACTCAGTTATATTAGCATATTTAAGTCAGGTTAAACAGAGAGACAGTAACAAAAGACTTAATTATATTAATACAACAGTTTTACTTTTCCCTTATTCTACGCTTCCTCATTTGCCTCGTAGACGCCTGTCGGGGAACCCAAGCCCTTGAGTTAAGTTCACGCAAGGGTGTGCCCCGTTACACTATTTACGACGCTCTTATGGCCGCCCTCGCTTCGTTGCTGGACGTAGAAATTTGGCCTCGAGACCAGGCGCCACTTGTTTGCGTAAAGCATCGGCTGTCTTGATCCCGCCGTCCAAATGAATGTTCAGATTCTAACGCCATGTTGCCGAGGCTGTCACAGCAAGTTGGTAGCCCTTTAATAACATCTCTGGATTTGCCGCCACGCAGTACTTCTATGTAGAATTACACTGAGGCAGCGCTGGCACGGTTGGCGGTTGCTCTTCCGCGGGTGCATCAACACCGCCTCATTCGTTGTAGAACAGTCTTGATGCATAGTATGTGCTTGCGGTCCAGATCGTTAGGGCACTCTATAGAATTGAAAGTGATTTTCCATAGGTGTGAGCCGAAAACGTTCGCACCGCCAGCTTTGAGTGACTCGACCGAGAGCACAGTCGTTGAAGTCGCGGCTGGGATCCATTCTCAGATATCTCTCGGATGAGCAGAGATCATGCCAAGCACAAGTACTTTATAGAGCAGAGAGGTCGTGGCATCGATTAGTCAACCGACTCATCCTCCGTGTTTGGGTCGGCTGCCACGATTAGCAGGAGACAATAACTTCCTACACGAAGATCGGCCGTCGCTTATGAGTCTCTCGTGGCGCTATCAGTGAGCAAGGAAGCTACAATCGGTGAGAGGCTCGAGCACTCGACGCGCAACAGGGCCATGATGATCGCATGCACACGCTTCTTGGACTCCCCGGTCCATGAAGCTGCGAGCATCATACGTCAACGTTTTCCGCGCACACCGAGCTGAGTAAGAGAAAGTAATACCGGTAGGCGAGCGTAAAGCTTGTGGACAAGGCGATCACGCTTGTGAAATGCGTAGGCCTCCCGTTCGATTGTCACGTGTGTTCACTTAATAAACTGAGTGGTTCCGACGATATGTAGATTCCCTCCAAGCCAAGCCTCAAGAGTTGAAGCTATGATCTTTGTCATTAGTTTTTGGTTAACATCTTTTTGAGGACAACATTGCTTTTGAGCACTTTGTGCAATCGTCGGGTTTCTTCGTCGATGGCCGTTGGGATCTCAATTTCCTTCGACTTCTTTGAGCGCTTTAATTGTTTACCCGTCCACGCGTTCCGAATTTGTGTCAGCATCGGCTCATCTTGAAAGCTAGTCTGTGCCGGCATCGACTGTGGTAAAACCGCATAACCTAATATGTTCGGTGCTGAATCGTCGCCCACGGATCCCGCTGCCGCCTGAACGGAGACTGCATCTTGAAAAGCTGCCTGTGGCAAGTCAGATGGATCTTGTTTAATGCCAACGTCCTCGCTGGCTAAGATTGGTGCCATCCTGGTCGTGTCCGACTCCAATTATTTCGACTGCCATTGTTGATCCAGACGATGGTGGGGGACTCGATGTCACCTTGTAAAGCACAATGACTAGATCCTCTGTCTTGTGTGTATCGCTCGCGACACCTAACGCACCACTTTATTGTCCACGTGGGCGGCTGTCATGCCCGTTCCTGTCGCGCTCTTGCGCCATTCAATTAAGTCACAGCTTGATTGGTCGAAATCCTACTAGATCGCTGAACCGTGATGTAATTATGTTCTCGATTGTGCCTGACTACTCCTCAGACGGCCAAATCGAAAGAAAAAGGCATCTTTAAGCAGGCAACGTGCGCAGGAAATGTGACACAAGGGTCCGCGTGCTACGCAGGATCTATCGTAGCTTGGGCCTTGACATGGTTGAGAAATAGGTGCTAAGAGAGACACGCTTCCCTAATTCAAATGCTACGGCGGTAACCCAGTCAAGGCGGGAGTTCGCAAATTTATACATGGTGTAAACGAGCGCCCTTTTACATAATACGAGCAAATTTGAGATGCTCAAGATCAACGATTTTTAGACGTTACAAAACCTAGCGAATATACTGGATATGCCAAGCCCCATATGTTATACGTCCTCAGTCGCAAGACTTACTCTTGTATCGGTATGCATTTTCTAGCCCGCAATGGAAAATCGGTTTTGGATGCCAAAACATCTGCTTTCGATTGCATCTTTTTCTTGATACAATGCTATCATACAAATCAGGACTAACAAGAGTCAAACATTGGCCAGATCTCGACAATAAGCTGCTATCATGATGGATTGTTAAGAAATTCTTCAAAGCTAGACGCAGTGAAAACGAAGTTGCGATCCACACCTGCTGCTACCACTGTGAGCATAGACAGCTTGTATTCTGTATGACCAACGATAATCTCTTTACTCCTTTCAGGAAATCTGTCGTTGAATGCATCGATGAGATACGCGTACCCTTGAAAACAAGAACAACAACAACAACAACAACATCATCAACAACATTGCGTAAGGGAGAAGTTACAACATGGACATCGTAAAGCCCTATTGCTCGTAGGCGACGAGCGCATTCTATTTCGGCTTGGGGACGCTGTATTTCGAGGTGGTTCAGCATGCGCCAGCATGTAAATGAAAGTATTAAATGAGCGAACGATTGATACATTAAACTTATTTCTTGAAACGGTTAGAAAGGACCGTTCTTGCTTTCGCCCTTATCGTTCGTACGATATCGATACTGTGAACGCTTTACCGATAAAAAAATATGCGGTGCTTGATGAATACACGGTGATGATCATAGCTGGCAATGAACATATAAAGGGTCTTTTCAATGGAACAGTTCAGTGGGGTTCAGGTGACAAAAATCGATTTCTCTGTCATCACCGGGTCACCAATATAGATCAATATATTAAATGAAATACTTGTAAATAACGAGTCGTTCAGGCATTTTTTCTCTTGGTCTAGCGCTCGAGTAAATTTGCGGAGGTCGATCTATGTTTCGCATCTCCTTCATGTCATGAACTCTAATGTTCCTACGTCAAGATGTACCCGGGTTCATTGCTTACACTGTAACGACATACCCTTTTTACAACAGTAGCATTTTAGGCAGGTGTCGCGAAACGTCAAATCGACATACGTGCAGAGGATGTTATGTAGACATGAGAATACGTTAGTCCTGAGCAAAAGATAATATTTGTAATGCATTAAGCTATAGAAACACTTTTTTAACTTTCATTAGCTACATCTCAACTCAAGCACACCCTGTAATTACCTGCTAGCCACCCAGTTCGCGAGTCCATCATCACTAATCGGACGCGCTGTTGATCGGTAAAGAAAAAAGCATTATCTAGCAAGCAGAGGTCGAAGAACAGTACGTTCCCAAGCAATATTCATACATAACAATCGATAAAGATGCTATCCGTACCTTCATTTACTGATGTAGAGATCATGTAATGCGGTCGGTCACCCATTTGCACTATAGATGTGGGTAGATTATTCAAGCAAATGTTTTCTCGTAACGCACACTAGTAATGTGATTGCTTCTACCCGATGTAACTTCCTATCGTTGTTGACAACAAGTGCATGTTTCACTCTGTACTTTTCACTGATAAAATGTCACCCAAACAAAACGAATGGAATATGCGACACCGCCAACAGATTCTTAGTTCATAAGTTACCTAATCAAAATCTAACATTTCTACATACATTACACAATCGTAGGTAGAAAAACGCCACAGAAGTACTACGGCCGCATGCTAGGCATACTTGGAATGTCCGGGATCTTAATCGTACATAGTACATCCTAACGCTTTCTGTGAGGAACCTTGACAGCCATGTTGTACCTTCCGCGCAGCGTTCGTACTAACCCTTTGTCATGGTACACGTCCTCGGCAATTCTGACACTATCGTCCACATTGTCTCATGTTTGGTGGCTGAACAAAAGCCTCGATGCGTCACGAATGATAAACGCTTTTCGGTGCTTCTGTCCATAAATCTTATTGTGCCTGGGCCATATAGATACAAGTTGAAGATGAAACGGAGCATGCAACGCATTCCACCTCCATTGAAGGATCTCGAATACAGTCTTAGGGTGAAGTCCCGCATCTATCCACGCGCGACTCATGGCCGTTGGTGAAAACATGACTCGTGCAAGTACTTTGTGCATCTCGATTGCAACGCGTTTATCCTCTACAATCTTGATAATCGATACAAGTACTTGTGCCGCATCTGAGGAAATTTTGAAGGTAAGCATTGTCCATACGATGTTCACATGCTCATTGTGCATGTCTCTCGTTGTCAGCTGAGTAATATAAACGCGCAAAAGCATACGGTACATATGTCCCGTGCACAAAATGACAATGCCCACAAAAGGTTGCAGAGGGGGAGGAGTCTGATAGTAAAGCTATAGTTGAAATAAAAAGGATGTAGAGTGCACCTATTTTTCTCGACGGCGGGTCTTGTAGCTTCTTCTTCGAGTGTGTGCAGCTGATTGGCGGGCGCTTCGCAACCGAAGTTTTAGCAAAATCGTTCGATTGGGGCTTTCACATTCCAGCGGTGTTGATTTGGGAACAGCAGGCTGAGCGCGTCATCAATGGTTAATGCTATTGCGTGTGTCCTTAAAACAGCTGGATAGAGTGCAACCATTGAAGCACAATAGTCGGTGCTGCATTGCTACGCGCCGTTTTGCGGTTCCAGCCGATGACATCAATAAGTAGTTCGGAGTGCAATTTCAACCCCATCCACGCTTCAGGCATCACTTCGGGTGCATCCTTGTGGAGCGCAACTAGCTGTCTGTGCAGCTCGTCCGCCTCATGTGTCATGCCCCTTACCACACATAGCGACACAAGCACCTTCGCTACTTCCAGTGAGTTCCTTGAACTCAATAAGGCCCTTCCGATGTCGTTAGGCTCGAGGCGCGAACGTTTCCGTATGTATATCCTTTCAAACTTCAGTATCACCGATAAGCGCGTATGCGCTCATCGATCTTTCGAGCTCATCAAACTTCTAATATTCGAGTGCACGTTCAACCCTCACACTGTCGGGAGATTTCCATAAGCGATGGGCCATGGTCTCCGCAAGTTTCGTGCTGATACCGAAGGGTTCGACTTTTCTCGACACGTCAGTCGTCAAAGAAAGTGACGATTTTTCCACCACAGTAAGGTCGTTGCTCATCCTTTACTCCGCTTGGTGTCTTCGCGCGTGGCATTGTTCATCTGGGAGACAAGCGATTTCGGAACAGACGAGGTCGGTCTATTGATAGTGGGCTGATAAGGCGAGGCCTACGTCCGTAGTCAGGCGTAAACTTGTTGAAGCTTGTTCGTTCGGCTGCTACACCTTCAGCAAATCCTTGGTCACTGTCTTTCATCAAGTGTAACGGGGACGCTTTGTGTCAGTTCGACACAAGGTTGTGTGCACCCGGCGTCACGTACACGTGGCGTGAGGATGCGCAGTGAAGTAGGCAGAACTCAAAAGTTCTGTCTAGGGGAAAAAAGTGGAACTGTATTTAGTATAGTTATGTTTCGATATTAAACCATCTTTCGTCTTGAGCTAACTGTATTAAACTACAATCTCCTGTGTGGGTCTCTTGCTCATCATCCATTGCGCGCGTTCGGCAGCGATTGGTTGTTAATCTGGCTGATGTACCGTGAACATCAACCATCAGGTGGAGCAACCCATCAAAGAAATATTACCCTCGATGGTGATATTCCTTCAACCTTACTCCTTACGAGTAATGTCGATTGAACATTATCGAAATAGATAATGTTCAAAATTGATACAAAGATATCAAATTTTATGTAACGGTCTCACCCCGTTACATCACTCCCCCTTAACCATCTGTTACTGCAGTAAGCTATTGATTAATTAGTGACAGAGTGACCACCGTTGGGTCGATCTTTGGGAAAGGGAGCACTTGTTGGTCCTGACCAACACATCCAGCCTGAAATCGCATGACGAGTCCTTCCATGCGCTGCGCGAACAAGGCCTCCAGTGAACGTCTGCACATATGCGTGCAGTCGGATAAAAAGCTGTCCAAGACTCAGCAGTAGGTGTCAATTCACCTGCTGCTGCAATCAAGCAGCCCGCAACTCCCTTGGTTGCAGGAACACGAGGCCATCCACATGCTGCTTCTTCATTCGCAGCTTCGTCTGCGGGAGGTAGTCCCATGGACCAAGATCCCAAGATATAGGTGGTCTGTTCGGGCAATTCGGAATATCCATCCGACTCGAAGCCGTGCGCAGAGCTTGACCTTAAGTTTGCGAATTGACGACTGCTGCGCCTCGCGGCAGTCTCGATAAAGACTTGCGCCATGAGATATTCCGTTCATCCGACGATTCTGTGTACTCGTCGCCGGGATCCAACCGATCGTGCTCGTATTCGTACGAGGCGAGTGCCAAACATGGGGACGTAATTCTTAATGAGAATTTCGACGACTATTTGCGGAGTCATCGTAGTCGTAAACGCAGCAACACTAGATGCTGCGGCTATCGTGGTGCCAGCTCTCATTTTGGCACCATGCGGGATAGGTGAATTGAAACTCGTTTCAATCCGATCCTACGAACAAGCCATGCATGCGTTTCTGAGCGAGTTGAGACGGTATTATGGTTATACCACTGGGATTGTCGGATTCCACTTTTTGACTCCATAAGGGTCCATGGTCTTGACCCCAGTGCGATAAATTATTGTACTGAGCTTTATTTTTACATCGATGTCTTTGTCAGACATCGATGGCACCACGGCAACCACAAACGAGACGAATTCGCTTTGGTGCAGGCGTAGAATCCTTTCATTCGCAACGTTAAGAATGTTGGTTGTGACACTTGGCTGGACAATAATTACTGCAGCTCGCAATAAGTTTTAACAGAAGCTGCTTGTTGGTGATCGGTACAAATTGCACCGATTGTCTTGAAAGGCAGGTTTACCTTGCATCTCGTGTGAAGAAATGTGTGAAAGTTTTACTGACAACTCTGTTCGCACCCCTACGGAGGACTTTCTCCCTAATCAAATCTACTGGAGGGCTCGTATCTCTTCCGAGATGTACCAAGGGATTAAGAATTTACAACTCCTTTAGGAACGCGCCGGGCGTTCATTCGACAAATGTCCTCCTTTAAAGAGTGAATCTTATATCTTATTGATCTACGAGACCGTGCACATCCATCATCAGCTGGGAGCAGGGATCTCAGCTGTTCCACGATAGTGAAGAACTTCGACACTGGACGAGGTAACTAGTCCATAATCCTGAATCGTCACGGTGATTTAAGATACCCTCAACAAAGAAGCGTTGATCACCGTGTGAGTTTATTGAAGGATGAAGAGGAGAAGTAATAACATTCTCCAAGTCGTTCGGTTCACCATCTCGACCAATACGATATGGATCCCTCAATAGATCAATTGCGCAAGGATTTGGAGCACGAGCGGGACAGGCGCTACGCGCTGAACAATTCCGTGCGGCAACACCACAAACATCGGGAGGCTGATCGAGCGAAGGAACCTGCCGAGTACGCCCTCGCCCAACTTCAGGTTAAGCGTGATGTCCGCTCCCTCGTCGAAGAGCTGGGGACAGGTCCCAGAGAGATCTATGAACTGCGTGGAGAGGTATCTTCGTTACGCTACAAGACTGCAAGGCGCACCATCATCCTCGTGAGGGGAATGTCGCGCTCAAAGAACTTGAGCCTACGACCCTCTAGTGACTGGCGTCGAACAAAGTTGTTCGACGCCCCACCGTCTGCTAGGGCACGAAGCGACAAATCATTTGTCGCTTCCAACTTCAAGGTGATGAGCGAAACGTCATCATAAGGTGCAGAGACACACAATGATTGTGTATTTGGATCAACTTTCGTCAAGAGATTTGAAAATTCTCTTGAGGTTGCTGGGTCAGTAGGGCGCTCCGCCCCTACTGACCCCGACCATTTTTTGATGGTCCGTCTCGCTGTTGCGGTTTCGCAACAGCGCTGGACCCACGCCCATTGCCCTTTCTGGCAAATGGACGACCATTTCGATCAGTACTGTTTGGTACTGGGCGTGGAGCACTACACTCGTATGCGTAGTGCCCTTACTTCTGACAGCGATTGCACCTATGCAATCGCTTTTTGTTTGAAGAGCGAGGTCTCTCGCTCTCAACATGACAGAGGTCCATTGGGTCTGGAACTACAATCTCTTGTCGTCTAATGAGACGACAAGAGCTCGACCAAACATGAGCCTGTCTCATTCCAGTCTTCCTGTTCCGCAACTGCGATTGCTTGTCTAAGCGTGTCCAGATCTAAGCAGAACAGGTGGTTCCTGACGGGTCCGTCTGCAAGCACTTGTTTGAACACAGTAATTAATATGTGTTCGTGAACTGGGTTGACAATTTACTACTCGCGAGGAGTCGCATATGCTGTGCATAAGGGTGCACATCACGCTTACCCTGATTAAGTTTAGAAGCTCATATCGAGTCCTGAACTTAGCCCTTGGCAGCCCAAACGATTGTTTGAGCCGTCTTAAAGGCTTCGAGCAACTCAAATGCATATGAGTCATTCACCTCGAGTCCCAGGGACCAAGTCTTGGCACGTCCTGCCAAGTGGGCTTGAGCAAATGTAAG
Organism: Hyaloperonospora brassicae; assembly: GCA_947650285.1. Classification (NCBI taxonomy): domain Eukaryota; phylum Oomycota; class Peronosporomycetes; order Peronosporales; family Peronosporaceae; genus Hyaloperonospora; species Hyaloperonospora brassicae. The sequence continues at coordinate 496,633 of CANTFL010001342.1, read as the reverse complement.
TTTCATTTGCTCATCGTCGATACGACGTGCCTTTATAACTTTGTCTTGTTCGACTAACCATAATAACAGGGAGTCCTTCGGGACTCCGCTGTACTTGAAGATATCAACAATTAATATTTTGGGGCAACGCGCGTGCCGTCCCGACCAGAGCAGCATTGAAATGCTGCTGTCTCATTAGATCTGTCTATTCAGCACCGAGTTCTCTCAACTGCTCGGTCTGTTGAGAGCCTTGCTGGTGAAGCAAGGCTATATTTTCTCTTTCGGCGACAAGCTCCTTTTGAATGAACCTGGCAATAGCGGCATGTTGTTGATCTCTATAAAGGGACTCCAACATGGCGCTAATGGCGGTTTTGCCGATGGTAGAACTTATTCGTTCTCCTGCCGCCATTCAATGTCACTTAAATAATTAAAGCTTTTACGCGTGGCGTGAAAGCTCAACTTTTTATTCAACAAGTTCATGTCGGATGAGGTGGTTGTTGTCGCTGGAGGGATTCCAAAGTGCTACCAGCTGTAGCGGGGCACACCTTTTCTCAATTCGACACAAGGTTTTGTGCACCCGACGTCACGTACACGTGGCGTGATGAGGCACAAGTAAATAGACAGAAATTTAAAGTTCTGTCCATGGAAGGAGTATACTTACGTTTCTTAATGATCCATCGTTGGCTTCATTTAACTTTATTAAAATACAATATCTTACAGGGGTTTCTTGTTCATCACCCATTGCGCGCGTCCAGCAGCTATTGGTATTTAATCTGGTTGATGTACCGTGAACATCAACCATCAGGTGGAGCAACCCATCTAAGAAATATTATCCTTGGGGGTAGTACTCCTTAAACCTTACTCCTTACGAGTAATGTCATTTGAGCATTATTATAATAGATAATGTTCAAAATTGATACAAAGATATCAATTTTTATGTAACGGGCTCACCCCGTTACAATAAGAGCATGAGAGGCGCGGCTGACGCCCAAAGAAACATGCTGGTACCATTCATCGCGGGGCGCGTGGGAGTGCTGGCATATCGCGAAGTGAGAGGTATTGGTAGCGCACCTTTTGGTAGCAAAACGTCATCAATTATAAATGAAGTTTGCTCCGTTCCCACCTCTATCCGCGCAGGGCTTGCTGCGCACATTAAGTCAGGCGTGGAAACTCTTATCCACTAAAGTGATAAATCCGTGTGTTTCTTACGAAATCGATCATAATTCGTATCTATGACGACCCAGCAAAACTATTTTTGATCGATCAAAAACGTCTATTCATAAACGTTCCAATTATCGGTTGCTGAGCGGGGTGAGCCCGTTACATAAAAAATGACTCCCAACATATCAATGTTTAGATATTATTCATTCAGATAATATTCATTGACATTACTCGAAAAGAGGTGATTTTAAATTGATATTATCCCCGTGGGTGATACACGTGGTTGCTCCACTTCTTGGTCGATGTACACGGTACATCAAGTATCTTAACCACCAATCGCTGCTGGATGCGCGCAATGAATGGTGAGCAAGAGACCCACATAGGAGATTGTAGTTTAATATAGTGAGCTCAAGACGAAAGATGGTTTTATATCGAAACGTAACTATATTATATACAGTTCTACTATTTCCCCTAGACAGAACTTTCTAGTTCTGTCTACTTCCTTGCGCTTCCTCACGCCACGTGTACGTGACGTTGAGAGTACGTTGCCTTGTGTTCGGTTTACGCAAGGTCTTACCAGTCATCTGGTAAGAGCGCGCTCCGTTTCAGCTGCCAAATAACATTTAAGTGTCAGGGGGAGCTGACTTTCCTAGGGCGGGCACGATATTACTTACAACTACGAGACCGTACGTATATGGGAAGCTTGCGTTCATGCAGCGATGGAGTCTACAATTATAAGCAAACAATTTGCAAAATGCGATAGAGCATGCTGCGGGCGGGTTGTGATGCGTCTTTAACCATATGGTGCAATCTGATACAACTATCTCATAAAGCAACTTGATTGTGGCTTTACCGTTGTCGCGTATAGCTAAATGATGGTTAACGATTTTATTGGATATCTATAAGTGCAAATGTTACATCGATGCTGGGGAGTTTCTATAGTGCCATATAGCGCCCACTGCGTCAGCTCCAACGTTGGTTCTTCGTGCAATGGTGTCAGGATCAATCTGTTATCTCTCAGAGGTCATGTCGAGGCGACTGTTTCACCACAGTAGACTAGAATATATCGTTCGTCTAAATACAACGCGCTACATGTGACATGGTGAATGAAGCCGGACACATCATTGCCAATGCTCTTCATTAATTAATTCATGACTTACTGTGTACCAAGAGCAAGGCAGCAATTCTCTTTCAATAATACCTCCATCTATCACGAACAAACGGATAAAATACGTCTAGCTGTGACCATCGATTCAAGGTTGCGTCATAAGGGCAAGCCTATAGCTATAGCGATCGAGGTAAGCTCTTAGCCATATTTGTATTAGTAGGCTCGGAACTTGAGCAAAAAACTTCACTGACATCACCAACGCTGACACTAACAAGACCAACGACATCAGGTTGCAGCCCTCATACCTCCTCAACTGCAAGACGTCGTTAGTGTCTTCAGCGAATCCTGCGTTTCGATATAGGCCACGTGGCAACATGACGTTTCTGCTTTTTCAGTGTATCCCTGATGAGTCACACCTCAGACTAGATAACCAAGATGCCCTTGAATAGAATCATTACAAGGTAGTGCACTTCATAAATCTCACGTAAACCTTGCATGCAGAGGAAATGAAAAAAATTGAGCAAAATATTCTCCGGCGAAAAATGTGAAACTGTTCAGTTGATATACTCAAGCCCCTTGATAGAAACCTTCTTTATCTTACTCAATCTATATCAAGCGACTAGCTTTCAATGGAAATTTTCTCTCACCACCCATTGCGCGCAATTAGCAATGATTTGTAAGCAATTGGCTGATGTGATGGCCCAATTAGCCAATTGTGCAGCCGCGTTGAGTAATTCTTCTCAAAGTAATATCTTTTTAATAATGACTCGCATTAATATTATTGCAAAATGTTATTATAGAATCAACATATGTATACTAACAAAACCCAAGACAATGACATGAAACCGGATCATCTAATAGCGGATCCGTGCGCGCTGACGGAGAATAGTTCGGTTTGTTGTATGAGTATATATCGACCATCACTTTTGTCCAGGCCATGGAGATGTTTTGTTTCGTATCAAGTTTGTAATACATCATACTCTCAATGACCGACCTCGCTTACCACAGATATCGTTAGAATCAATATTCAGTATACAAAGAGGTCGATCGCGTTAGAATAATGCACGCGGAAGACGTAGAACCGGTTCGTCGTGTCGCTCTTTACTAAGTATAAGATATCATTTGTCGACGAACACACCGTTACCATACATCAGCAAGATCGATTTCTTTCAACGCACGATAAGGCTGCGCAAGTTAGTATATGTATATTTAGTCTACTTAATCCACGACTAATAATTTAATTTGATTCGTAAGTAGCTATTGATTTGTCAACGATGCAATCTTGATCCTTGAAATACGTTGATTCTGGTGACAAGGTGTGTATTAATTACAAGTCAGATAGTCGGACACTTTTCTTTGCGATTGACCCTGTGTCTCGTCAGGAATCATAAAACTCATTTCGCAAAGCGTAATTGAGGCGAAAGGATCCGCTACTATAAACATTAAGTATGTAATTCAATATGGTCGGTAAATGATTATAACAACCTTTGCAGTACGGAAGATTCGGTACTAGCCTTTTTTGAACTCTCAACTAAATACATACACAAGCCAAGTTTCGATACTTTTGAACCCTTTTATTGAAGTATTTACACGAGGTTTATATTGCTAGTAGGTGAAAAATCAAACTGAGAGTCACGATTGTAAAGCGCAATGCAGTTGGTATAATGACACTTCGGGTTAAGCACTTTGCACTGTTGATCCATAAGCATAATTGTTTTGCTTCATGATTGTCGTACATGTGATTTTGTGTTCTCCTACACATGCAGGCTCTGACAGTCAATATAGTTTATGTTTCACGACCTAAGTAAATCGTTAAAACATTTTATACTTTAAATACATGATAGAAGTACTTTCTCAGCATTAAGTAGCACGTGTGGTAGACATTCACCAAAGTCCTATATCGATCGATATGCACAACATAGGTTTATTAAAAAAATTTCTGTAGAGATCAGCAGGCGCCTCTTGCCAATTTTATTAAGCTATTAAAGATATAGAATACAACCATTTTCATATTGTCAAATTTTTATTATTTTCATGCATATCGAAAATCCTTAAAGAATTAAAGACATGCGAATAACACGTAAAGAAACATAAGAGAATTTGAATATGATGACGCGCTTTATTGTTTGCTTATACCAAATAAACCTCGCCCGCGCTATATGCATTTTCGACTTCGCAATAAAAGCAGAAGACTTCTACCTATCGATTTTTTTGGGAAGCGAAGATGGCCACAAGCTCAGGCATACTTTTGCTTAAGAAAGGAACTAGTAGATATGGCAATCTCAAATGTCCGTAGACATGCTGGAGATAGAAAACGTTACATGAAATACAGATAGATATATCTACCTTAAAAATGACACGCGAAAGATACAGCTGACTCGTGCGTTAACCTAGCCCCTGTCGGTACCATGTATGAAGTCATGCATGTATGTACACATCGGAGTAATAGTAGATTTTCGAACTACTTATATAAATTCAGGACCCTTTTTTGGGAGGCAGGGCCAATCTCTCCGTGAAGTCTTTTTCGTGATCATTACTGACAGAAATATTTGTCTGGGCAACGCTCAGACAAATATTTCTCGTGAACACACTATTAGATTTTGTATAGCCTGTGAGCGTGGCGTTGAGTGATGAGCTGAAGCATAGGCTGGCTACACTTAGTAGCAGCGTAATATAAATTAGCCCAATACGCAATAAATTTTTCAAATGATCCAAAACACTGATCGCAGCTTTAAGGACAAATAGAAGAAGAGAAAACGCTAAGAGGTCTAATTATATCGACAATGCTACACCTTCTACAATCGAGAGTATTTGGAGCCAATTGTACCCCACTAAAGATTTGATAGGCTTCGTCGATCCCAAAAAGCCATTAAACACGACGCAGCTTGCCCTTCGAAAGAAAAAATACTAATTTGAGGAAGCGATACACATAATCAACATCATGTGGGTTTTCATTTACTATTACGTTATTTGTGCATCACAGGCATGGTAATGGATATAATTTTAAATAGTAGTGGTAACGCGCTCTACACTGATACTGGATTACGGTGCTTCCAGTAATTGAACATATTCTTGTTTCAGCGATGGGAGTCAAAAGTATATTGAGGATCCAGAATCCCAATAAGGTAATAATATCTCTGGTTTGAGGTGGCATTGATACGTCTTATAAGGGCTTTTATGAGCAAACATGGCCGTCAAATATAGATCTTTTTGAGCAATAATTTTATGACCGAACAAGTATTAACTCAAAGCAACAAATGCCCTAAAGTTAATACGTGATGTGATCTATTCGTTGTTGACCTGTTTGGTTTCTACATCGTCGACCTTTTATAAATTAAGGGAATGAACAATGTGTATGACGCGCATTTTACCTGGTGAATTCATGTCATCCGTTTCATTATCCGTCGAAGATGATGCACTTTCATGTGATCAACTTCAAGACTTGCCATTACCCTGAAACCGGAGTTCTTAAACAAACATTCATTGATAATATCAATGAAATCATACTTGATCATGCGCATTTGGTAGTCGAAATAGCAAAGTTTGTTTGTAAAGCAATATTTGTTGTAAAATCATCTTGCCAAATGTTGCAAGCACTGTCCACACACATGTGAGTGGTCAACTGTCACAGTCGTCTGACGGGTATAAAACGATATTTTCACAGTGATATGTAATGACTATTAAAGCGCTTCTCTTCATGCTTTCAGCAGCGTCAGTATAAGCTAGGGTATTGAGAATTTAAACATTCGAATGCGCGAGGTCTTACTAAGTATATAATATTGCGTCACAAGCTCGATTCGTGCATGTTATAGTACACTATTCTGCTTTGGCTCGTATTAAGCAGTATGAGATTTTAAAATATGATTACTTCAGGAAAACAAATGGACATGCCTTCCTTGGGTGTAATGCTTTCGTACGAAGATGGTAACGATTTCATGATTTCTGCGTGTGGAAATGCATCTGGGACGTCACAACATTTCTAGAGTGCGACGTTAGAAAGAACATTTATCAAAATATAAAGGGATGTTAACGGCGAATCATAATGCTTGATACTGCACAATCGTTAAGCTTTTTTCTACCAGACAAGCTATCGGTAAATGATATCATATATCGAAATGGAATGGCGGCCATTCGAACATGTTTCTATACAATTTGATTGAAAAGTATCGCTATATGTTCCTCGAAACTTGGCAAAACAAAAGGACAAAACGGCGACGGCTAGTGCACAAATCAGATCTATATTCTATGTCGAATATTTACAACCTACTAAAATGACATTTAAATCGATCCAAATCAAAGTGCGTCATTACTTACCATACGCTAAATGTATGGTTCGATCTGTGCGCTGTATCGACTTGTAATATATTAAAAATGATTATTGCGGGAGTAATTGTATATATGGATTGCGCAGTGGTATTTACGACTTATTTCAATGACATGATTTCTTTGCATTATTCGTGAAGTGTGGAATCCGCGTCACATTGATTGATCATAACCGTTTGCCTAATATAAAGTCACTTTTTGTGTTGTGGTGGAATTGATGTGACAAAAGTTCCATTGCAGAATATATAGCTTCAAATGACTTTTCTTTACACTTTGTGGGATGTTAACGGCTTTGACAATTCTTTAAGCGGTAAATATGAAGATTACTCACAAAAGAATATCTTGTAGCGTATTTAAAAGGTAGTGCGTCAAGAAACCGCTGTAGTGTATAATAATGAAGCGTTATATGGAATGATAATTGCTATGATCTTAGTTGTCGAAGAAAACAAAATATATATCAGTATTACGATAAGTATGCGAAATCCGGATATTATTCAACAAAAATACCAGATCGATTGTAAGCAGAGCTTCGGTCAGACGCATAGCTTTTTTAACATTATATGCTCACCCTGAAAAAAAAACGGGCTAGACATGATATGGTTGGCGTGATCTTTATTGAGCGTCGAGAGCGTACTACGAAAGTTGCAAATTTTGGGCTTTGCCCATTCGATGGTGCGTCGAGACTAAATAGGAAATAGGTACCTTAATCAATTCTGACTGTAAATGGCATAAGATTTTGATTTTTTTCAAGGATAAGGAGTAGTCAAGAACAAAATCTAGTAAGATTATCGGACTGAATGGTTTAAACGAGCTATGTATTATAGAAATGCATTATCATACTATTCTCATACGCTTTCGCGGATGTAGGATGCTAGCGGCCGTTCAGCTCGAAGTTGGAACCGCATATTTGTTCATTGACATAGCTACCGATCATGTTTAAACAGGTGGAGATGAATATTAGCGTGTAACGCCTTATTGTATAATCAGCTTATTGCAGCAAAAATCCTTTTCTCATATTTATGTATCAGCTTGCTATAAACGAACTGAAACCGATGCTGATATCTATCGATTTTATCTTCTACGTAACATAAATTATGCCTCATCAAGCGCTGCTCCAAAGAAACAGCTCTCGTCACAGCAAGTGTACCGCGTGCTAAGACATGTGATATAATAATATTTATCTGATTCTCGAGTCACACAAGCGATTTAAGTCGTGCATTACCGGAATCGGTAATGAGTGTATTTATGTTACGACATTATTAAATTTTAATATTCACGGCGTGCGCCAGATGCATCCGATGGTCGTCTTATAGTCTCTGTTTTAAGTCGTATTTAGTATAACATCTTGCGCGTTGATGATACGATTTGTTAAACGATACACACCCCTACTTATTTATTCAGGCCTATCAATCTATATACGCTACTGAATCGAATTTGCACGCGCATAATAGGCTCATGACGAAGACCTGAAGCATTGCTTAATATCAAAAAGTGCACTAAGGTGCTGTTTGTTGTCATCTCGGTTGGTATAAGAAGAATACGACATATATTACATAGCATTAAACCGGATATATATATAAACGCATTGCGCTGATCAATGTGGTTACGCATTTTAATGTCTCTTTCAAAATCAGCTCATGTGAGACCACATTATTATGATGTTTATATTAATTAAATAACATTCCAAAACTGCAGCAAAAATGAATTTTACAGGCGATTTATAGGTACACACCCACCCTTTGATACGTACACACACCGTAAATAGAGGCCTCTTCTTTTATGCCCTAACCTATTTAACTAAGTAATTCACACTTATATACACAAAATGCCATAATAATATTATTTGCTTTGTACACACCCCTCCGTAATACAGGCCTCTTTTGTGTCGGCCCACAGCCTTACGTTTGAAATCCACTCTCATTATCCGGTACAATCCCCTACAGGTACCCCTACTACAATTTTTTGCCATATTATAAATTGCGTCCAGAACAACTTCAACAACGCCTCAAATACGAGCATCAATTCAGCCGTACGGGCGCGTTAGCTCCCGCGGCGAGAATCAAAGAGGCGCAGCATGTGACCTGAGCGTTGTTCTATTCATTTTCTTATCCTCCATCTGTCTCTTTGTGGTGCTGAACAAGATCCGCTATTTCATAGATTACACTGCCTGCACGACCGCAGGAGACCGTCTCGTTGCTGAGTAAATCAGCGTTTGCGGATGGACGACAACGCCGCAGCTGTCACTTCTCTGTCAAAGATAATTGACGCTAAACGGTAATTGTCAATGGATGTCGCACCACCGTTTTGGTGTTAAACTAATGCGACTCGACCAGGTGATCGGGTGACACATATTCACATTGGGGTACTTGTGTATGTTTCGATCCGACCTCTGGATGATTATATGGTGACTTTTCGTGGAATCCAAATATGTGTTTGACCTGCTCAGGTGCTCTGAGTTGCTGCTGCCAAACTTTGACAATGCAGCAGCGCCGAGAAATTGCAAGATTAGAATTTATGATCAGATTTATTATGCAAGTAACGAGCGCTCGTGTGCCGACGTGTTTTATGATCTGGTGGGGGAAGACGTTTGCATCGCGCACAACTTGTGTTGTCTCAGAGAGACCCTATTTATGCGACAGTAGATCATTGACGAGGCTTGAGTCATTTTTTTATTTGGGGGCTGTTTTCTCACTTGGTCCTACTGATGTGTATGTGTTGGATCGGATGCGGGGAAAGGACCAACTGCTTCACGGTACGAGACGGAAAAGGCCATCATAGACGAGAATTTCTGCCTGAGGATTAGCCCGCACGTGATTTTTGTACGCGATGGAGACGAAAAGATCATCGCGCAGCAAGGATCGATCGAGGATCCGAACAAAATCATTTCACTATACCCATATTCCAATGAACATTTAGAGGATCACGGTATGGATAACCTGCATAAACTTATCCATAAAATAGGGGAAATGGTAGTATTAGGGGTACCTTTAGGGGATTGTACCGGATTATGAGAGTGGATTTCAAACGTAAGGCTGTGGTCCGACACAAAAGGGGCCTGTATTGCGGAGGGGTGTTTACAAAGCAAATAATATTATTATGGCATTTTGTATGTATAATAGTGCATTACCTAGTTTAGGAGGATACTGTACTAAAAGAGAGGCCTCTATTTTCGGTGTGTGTACGTATCAAAGGGTGGATGTCAACCTATAAATCTCCTTATAGAATCAGTCACATGTAAAGACTTATGAACAGCGGTGTTCGAAACAATCAATTTTGGTATACCAAATTTTCTATTCTCTCAGGTTTTCATCGCACCAAATCCGGCAGCAACATCGTTTGATTTACGCTTAACTTGATATTACTGTTAACTTTGATTTTTGTTTCCCCACAAGACTGAACAAGTGCACAGTGTACCATCCACGTATAATAATTTAAATCAAAGGCGTTAACAACACCCCGATCGATATGCTAACGAAAAAGACACGAAGCGTCGTGGATTCTGTGACATTCGGAAAGACAATTATAGCTGTTTTTCGTTGTTCCGGTAAAGAACGCCGTGAATCTGGCATCAACGTTGGTGAAAACGATAAGCGAAAGTATTCGATGTTTATTGACTACACATCATACGCAAAACATTTTCCGACACATGGAAAATGTGGAATCACTGCGTCTTATCGCAGTTGAGGGGTGTGAGAATTGACGTTCCGCCTGGCTAAACAATTCAAGGGCGAAGTTTGCAGAGACATGAGTGACTCTCTATTTAACAGAATGCCAAAGACCCTGCCCGGGAGAAGTCGACGCGTGTCTTTTGTTGCAAATTCAATTTTGTTTAATGTCAACCAACCAAATCCAAACCCTAGGACTATGCCCATCTGTTCTCTTGTTCAACTGTTGTGCACAGCCTGTCTATGTAATTCATCTCTTACCTCATGTGGTCCACAGCAGATAATCCGTAGTGGATCGCTCCATAGTGGATCGCTCCACAGTGGCTTGTGGTACAGCGAATCAAGGTGCAGTAGATCGCGGTATGTGATCCACATCCATTAGGTGATCCACACCCATAATGGGATTTACACCACCCAGCGGTATCCAGGATAGAAGGTTGATCATTCTGCGCGACTTGGACAGTCGTTTCCCTTCAATCAGTAGTTTGGTCACCTTCTTCCTCCCAACAGGCTCATCTCCGTACGCGCTCCACCAATCAAACTGATTTCGGACTTTAAGTGGATCACACGATCCACACTTTCGTCATTCCTCCTTCGCGCTTCTCCACACAAGAATGGTAGGCTTGCGGAAAAGAAAAGATTTTTGGGTGCCACGATTCGTTTATAATATCTCTGGATGCAATAACACCTTACTCTTTCCTGCGATACGGATCTGTTTAGCGCGCATTTTATCTTAGCTATTGCGGTGACGTGGTAGGTGCCAGCTCATCATTTTCAAATAAGAATGACCGATGTCAAGATCAAGGTAGAGGAATGCTACGACATTTATTGCACGTACCTCCTCAGCCTGGAATACACTTCCAGTGAGCATACAGAAATCAGAGAGAACACAAAGCATTAGGTCGCACTACAATTCGATCAAAGCCTCAATGAATTATAGGAATGAAGATCGACTTTGGCATGATGATTTAATATTAAAACTGATGAGCGTTAATGTTATGCAAAGCCTTACAGACACATCATTTTCCACAAGCAAGACGGTGCACCCATTTCAGTGATCGGTGTCGATATTGGCCACTTGATCGAAATCGCATCGAAAACAAGTTCTAATATTACTTGTATTCGATATCGTGTCATCTTGTAACCTAAATCTTGGTCCTACAACCATATTAATGCATGATCGTTGTGTAGTCTCTCGAATTAAAAGACACTCTCGGCCAAGCGCCTGCGGTGTTGGATTGACTGTCAAAGCAAAATTGGGATTCAGCCAATTTTGTGCAAGCACCGATCTCCAAGGAGCAGTCAACGTCGAGGATCAAGTTTTTCTGTTACCTGCAACCGAACTCAAATCTACAGAATACCCGAACAATAATTCATTTCAGTCACTCGTCGGGAGCTTTTTAAGGTATGCCCGATGCACGCCTTCTGACATGGATGATGTGGTTCTCCGTTCTACGAGTAGCGCACATGCTCTAACCGTCGCAAAATTGAAACTGGCAAAACGTGCGTCACGTTATTTAAGTTTAGACTTGCATCAAAACCGATCGTGCACCATGAAACTAGTGCTACTAGCAATTTATTCATCGAAGTCCATACAGGCGCCGAATATGCTTGGGTTTAGACCGACTGGAAGTCGGTGAGTGAGATAATGCTTAAATTGAACGGTATGACGGTGGCATGGAAAGCTAGAAAACAGACAGTTATGGAGATTTCAACTACAGAAGCAGGATTCGTCGCGGCGTCAGCTGGTGACTGGGAAGTTCTCGGCATCAGAGAATTGTGCACGAAGATTGGATCACCGGTGCGCTACCAATGGTCTAAATATATGGGCAGCTGAGATGCTAAGGTAGAAATTTGAATAGAAAGCAGCAGTGCATTGGCCAGAAACGTGGATGTCAAATTAATTTTATCTTTTCGAGATATGCATGCAAAATATCTACTGGACCCTACCTACTTCTGTATTGATCGCTAACAATATTGTGAAAACCCCACCTTTACCAAAATCTATAAAGGCTGAGAGACATGATCAACTTATTGAGCTTTAAAAGGTGCGTTAGTCGATGTTACAGATTATGCAAGTAGCAGGAAGCAGTGTCCGATCGTGGGCACACATCGCGGCATCCAGGACCAATACACTGCACGAGGTATTTCGCAAGATGCACGTAAGATGAGTATCTGCGAATGCGTTCTAATGCCGACAGAAAAGATTGCCACTTCTAAAAATGAACACAAACATTAAAGCCTTACAATCGTAGATTTACGTTCTAGGGATTGTAAATTTATACATTAAGCATAGCCAAGCTCATTTCCAACGTCTGTGTAGCTGTTCATTTACAAAAGCTTGACACATACATAATTAGAACTCTTTGCCCACCACCCCATAGCGTACATCGATCATCGATTGGAGGCTTCATTGTTCGATACGAAGGCCCAGGACAATTAATCATTAAAAAAACGGCAGCGTAAATGAAAACGTATATTATAATAATATATCGCCAAAATAAGAGAATTGCGCGCATTAAACCTTTTGCTAATGTCAAGTCATGTATCAGTCTGACCCAATCGTTATTTTAGCACATTCGATCGTCAAATTTGTAGCGATTATTTACAGAGCGAACGCGATTGGGTGACGTTGATGCGGCTTTTTGTTGGGTAAAGAAGTCATACCTGTTTTATCGCATGGAGAGCAGTTCCATGCGGCACCGAGCCAAAGCTGCACATAATGTGTGACGGGATAAAACGTCGTTTGGTAATCGACATACCATGCGTGTCTCATACCATGGATGAGATCCAATTGGAAACGATATTCGAACATCTTATCAGTCGTTGGGGGCTGAGGTGTGCCAGTCATCAAAATACAAGATCTTTACAAAAGTACTAAGTAGAGCATTAGTTTCTGGATTAGGTACGTTTGGGCAACGGTGTCTTTTTTTCATAAAAACAAAATAAAGGTCAGTCCCCTTTTGATACATTAGAGACACGTGCTTTCTTAAGGCGTCTCAGGTCGTAAGAAGAGTCAAATCTTGTTGAGATATAGACTCCTCAGCACATTGTGCAGTCGATTCGCCGAATCGTTGGGTCCCTTGGACAAGGACCTGGAGCTTTGAGCTCGTTGACTCGTAGAGTCGAGTTCTTTTCACAAACTAGCTTGCTCGTTGAGCAGATAGCATTCTTCTCGCTAGGAGATGCACTAGCTCCGCTACAGAATGCGACCATTCGACTGTATCGATCTTTATGTCCTACTTGACACCAGCAGAAGAAGCACCTCAATGTGCAGTATATATCGCTTCAGATTAACGTGGTGATGCGCTTCGTGACGACGATGATTACGAGCTAGATCTTATCCATTAGTCGAGCTGGATTGAGCGTCCGACTCAAAATTTATCGATTGTCTTCGAATACGGACCGGAGAGATTTCTTTGACACGGGATGCCGCAAGATTATAGAATGCCCGTTGAACCTTTCGGACTTACATAAATTAGCCTGTCGTTTGCGCTCGCGAGAGCTGATGAAAAGGACGTTGACGATGTGTCACTCTCTTGTGCAAACAAAGATGACGTCAACGTTTGTTGCTATGTTCGAACAGATACCACCGGTTGCAGTATGTAAATTGCCAACGATATTGTTGTAAATTAGCATATGCATGTGCATGTGCACTTATTGATTTCCGTAGAGCTATACAGGTCTAGCTGTCTTTACTAACATATCGCGGTACTGAATGTTTGTCAAAGACGACTAGCGATCGGGATCGAATAGAATTATTTGATGTGTCAATGATTTGCGCTTATACGGCCAAAAGTAGAATTTATATTGACAGTAATGATACCGCAGATAGGTGCATCAAAACTTAACGTAAAGAGGCACCGAGAAACTATATCGATCTATTTGAACACGCTTAGCAGGAGGAAAATGTTTACCTGATATTTGTATCGATGAAAATTCTCGACAATCTAACTACCAATCAGATTAGTGATTGATAAAATACAAACAATAGACCAGATCATCACGAAAATGAAGAGATGCACCAATTCACTATAAATACACAAAATCGTGAGAAAAATCACAGCGCTTTCTATAATCAGAAAATGACAAACGCATGACATTTGCATATCATACGATCGAATTTACACATGAATGTGATCTTTCGTATACATTACGGATATCTGCATCATTCTCTCTCTCTTATTGCACTAAATTGACACCTTTACATCGAACATGCCGACAGTCGTATTGCTTAAAGGAAAGGGTGTATGGATGCTCCAAGGGTAGCCTTGCAGTGCTGTTTGTTGCACGATGGCAAGATTACGGTTCAATTGGCTAATCCTTCCGGCTGATGTCGTTTGACGTTGTATCAATGTGTAGCTGTAGTCTCGGCCGAATCGATTTTATTGGACGAGATGAGACACCGCCGTGTTCGAAGTGCGCGTACACGATGCTCTGTAAGACGACCCAGTTAGCATGAGATCGATGGATAGACAAGCAGCATTAATGGAGTCAATATATAATCAGCTGCCGGAAGCGATTTTTAATGCTACCAAAGGTGGTCACATGTATGCTTGTGATCACATTATAAGATGGCATGTTAGCAGAACACGCAATGCTGATCAAATGTTGTGGTCGTCACATATAAGAAGCCGCTACTGGTGGTAGTAATGTCCGTGATGACATAATATAGCGGTATGAATACTGCAAAGATAGGTGCGAGTCTTATTTTGCAGTGGAGGACATGACGCACATAAGCATAGCAGCTCGGTCTTCCTGGTTTACTTCGGACACGAGATACAATGTACTGCGAAAGATAATGCAATATGTCAATAAGGAAGTCGCTCTACGCGTTAAGAAACTAAGTAATGATGCTCGCATCGTCAAGCTCATGTAATTTGAAGAAAGTGTACCGGCGTGTCAACAACTCATTGTTATAAATCCATGTGATAAATGGAGACAATAAAAGTGGTCTCACATGTTTCAAATCACTGAAAATGCTGAATCTATATTTTGGTCCAACATTTTCACAAATGTGAACTAAACGTCGATAGATATGCATGTCATCTCCAGCATATGTATACTTCAACATATAGAATACATCGGTGGTGGGTTATTCTTCTATTCTATTAGCTGGTGCTTTTTATTTACTGATCACCTAGTCCATCCTTTGGTACATCTAGAATGATATCAAACTCCAAACCAGTATGCTGGCATCCTGCTCAACACCTATTGCACGCATGGTAGTCATTAGTGGCTTCATTACCTACCACATCATGGTCTGTATGAGCCATCGAGTAGTGCGGCAGCAATTACAAAGCCAATGTTACCGGCGAAGGCAATAGTCTCAATACGACCCGCAACAACAATGTTCACATCGACCTTTATCAAGAAGCATTACCACGTGTGCAGGTTACTTTGGTACAACGCAAAATGTACTAAGCATACAGACGAGAACAAAATAAGCCAACGGCTTGTCTACCGTTACGTCAATTGTGTCCGGCATCGATCCTGTCCGAACATGTACCTATACAATGAATCCTGCACCATCCGAATGAGTCCAAATTGGTCGACGGGTAGTTGCAGAGTCGCATCTTGGTGGACTCGGTGTGGCCCACTCGTCCGCCCAGATGGATCGCGCTGCGTTAAATCAAGATCCGGGAAGAAGCCAGCGCAGATGTTTTCATGGAAAAGACACGCAACAAAGATGAGTAGAAAGGGGGATGGGGAGCTCTTATCAATTTGACGAGTAAAGTATTCAGCATACGAGAAGGTCCACTTTCCCTCACGAAGCGTTCCCATCTCCGTAATGTTCGGTCAGGAATACACTTCGACTTATCCATAGCGGCAAGCATGCGTTATTGCCACGTATTGCTCACCACTGCTACAGCCGTACTAGCTAGCAACACCGCGTTCGGTCTCGCCGGCAAGTGCACTGTCGTCCATCGCGTGCCAGAGACTGTCGTTGATACTGAAACGTCCACTGCTGACGAAGCCAAGCGCAATACGTTGTCCGACGATACTCCGCCGTTCTCCGCGGGTGCTACTGAACCACTTTCCGACACAAGTAGCACTACCGGGTTTGGCTCAGCCTCGACCCCTTCAGATACGCCGGCATCAGCTGCAGCAAAGGACACCTTGAGCCTCTGTGAGAAGCCTCGCGTCGTTATCACGGAAGTGGATGTGGGTGTCGCCATTGACAGCAACGAAGACGAAGCTGCGCTCAAGCTCGTGGCCATCGCCGCATTGCCGTCGGGTGGATCGCGCATCGCCTTTCACAGCGGCGATGGCACTGTCATTGTGCGGGAATTGGACGCCAAAGACCAGCTCGTGAGCAGCAGCGCCGCTGTCGAAGTGCCAATGCACGACTTTGCCGACATTCACGCCGACGACAAGGGCTTTGTGCTTCTCGGTACGAGAGACGCCGAAGGGGGCGGCACTCTCAACTGCGGCAATCCGAGCAATATGTGTGGCACAGCCCCTGACCCGGCGGTGCCCTGCTACGACATGTACTTGGCTCGCTTCGACGGCTCGAGCGAGACGTGGGCCACGAAGCTGACGTCGTCCAGCGCATCGCTGCCGCCGTACTCGTCTTCCAAGACGGGCAAAGACGTGTACATGATCTGGTGGTACGCCCACCACGGCCGCATCGCTTTCGACGGCACGAACTGGGCCGCGTACTTTGGTGCCGCGATCTCGACGTCCGAGAACGGCTGCATCAACATCCACCAGGGCGACCGCATGAAAGTCGTGGGTCCGTCAGGCGCCATCACGGCGCACGAGGACTCGTTTGACTGGGGCTGCTCGCACTCGGCGTACGAGCGCATCACGTACGACAACCGCACGAACAGCTACGCGACGATCTGCAAGACGGACAACAACAACCGCATCATGCCGCCCAAGGACTGGGCCACGACCATCTACCCGGTGGACCTCGGTGCCGCCAACCTCGGCGACCTCGTGCCGGACTCGGACCCGTCGAGCAAAAAGTACTGGGCGATAGTCAGCAATGGCAAAGGTGACAATGCCAACGTGCATTTGATCCACTTTGCCATGGACGCTGCGGCTAGTCAAGACATCACATTGGAGGGCGCGCAGGCCAACGAGCGTGCACCGCACCTGGCGTCCATTGGGAAAGGCGGCATGCTGGCCATGTGGGAAGGCAGCTCGACGGGCGGCGACTTCGCGGAAGGCAGTGATCGGACGGTGTACGCGCAGGTACTGGATGCGACGACCGGTAAAACCATCAGCGAGATAGTGACGCTGGACAAGTCGGTGGTGGGCAACCGGTACCAGGCGCTGAAGACGTACCCGGACGGCAGCGTGGCGTATCTGTCGAAGGGTAAGACGAGCACGTCGGTGCAGGTTGTCCGCTTCTTCGGTTGCTAGTGGCTAGACATGCACGCAAGTAGGCCACGTGAGTCTAGTGAATGTAGAATCCCTGAAAGTAAGCTCGATGCTACCAACTGTGTGTCACGTCCACGGGACTTCGTCTCTTGTACACTTTCTTCGCTCATTCCACCGTCACTGCAAGAGTGTTCCAGCATCCCACAACAAGCAATACATCATTCACTGCTTTCACAATAGCGTCTGCTGCAGCATACCGCGTCTGCACCCCCTCATGGGGTGAAGAGGTTAGTCATTCGAAATGGCCTCCGACATCAGGCAATTGTCGCCTGCACAATGTCGCATACATCTGACCTCTTTCAGGGCTTGAAACTAAATTTGATGCTCGAAGAGCTCCGGTAGACCAGGTAACTTGTACAATTGCGTGGCACTAGCCTGAAACGCAGCGTCCACGAAAGCTTCGAGCTGCGTTCGATCTTGTCAAGGCAAACTACAACATCTACACATCCACGCCGTGAACGCGTATGTTTGCCAACAAAGGTTAAGTTGTGCGCCTTGTCCGGCGCAGTAGACCGGAAGTCCATCAGAAGCACTTCAAACGCAGCAGGGGTCAGCATTTATCAACCATTTTCCCGTCATCTTTTTGTATCAAGCATGCGTAAAAGGCAGTACTCGCCCTGTGGATCCAAGCTTTGCGTTGTCAAGCACTACTTCGGAGACGTGACAAAGTTACCAGAACTGGCACAAAAGTGTGCCCGCAGAGCATGAACTGTGCCGGTGATATCGTGATTCACATCGATGATGTCGAGAAGCTATACCAGCTCTTTGCCAGGGGAAGACCAACGCTCGATAAGCCACCCCAACGCCGCCGAGAGTGATGTGCTCTAACCACGTTTGAACTAAAGGCGGCTAAAGCGGCAAACTTGGGACATCGATTCCACATGGGTACGACAATGGACCGACGAATGAACTTGAATAGACAAATCCACCGATTGCCGAGACTGCGGACCATCTTCATTGGCAGTGTAGATGGCTTGCCAACATACATCATATGATTTCGTGTCGGCTTGTGCCCAGATAGGCATCACGGGAGCCAGTGACATGGCTCACTACCGATCAGCGAGGAAGCACGGATCATCATCGACGCGTACAGCTCAGTCGTGATCTGGACTCTATCTGCATCGACAAGCGAATGCGATATGGAAAAAAACGCTCGGATACTGCAACAGAACAAGGTGACCTCCATTGACAATCGTGTCGTCAGCCGCCTCGAAAGTTCACGTTCATATTTGCGCAGATGAAGCAAATAGACGAACAGAAGACGTTGGATGACGCTACATAGAGCTGTATTTAACAGTCAAGATGCAATAGAGGATCAATTCGAGTCTGTCTATACTGCATCTATTTACAACCTCAAACTGTAATTCTATTTTGCAGCAGATACATCGAAACGCATCCGTCACACGCAAAGTATTGACATGCGCTTGTGGATTGTATTCAACTTCCCGTTAAACGGTATGACGTCGATGAGTCATCGAATGCGGCTCGTGTTGCAGCTCGCAGCGAACTGTCAACCAGATCCCAGATCCCAGATTCCAGACCACGGACACGGTGAAGGTGTTGCAACGACAGAGAACACACATTAACAGTAATATCACTTCTCATTTTTCCAAGTTAGTACAAAGCGATCCCTCTACTAGCTAAGAGTCGTTCTTCTTCATAACCCGTCTGCGAGCCAAGGGTTGTCACTTTGAGAATTCTCAAAAGCAATTGGGAAGACAAGAACTACAGAAGTCAAGTTTAGTTATGGACACCATAGCAAGCAAGGTGCAATTCGACATACAGACTAAGGCAGGAACAACCGGTGTGCGTCGCGAAGCAGTACAAATTGGACTGTCTCGTTTCAGTGGTGGTACAGCGCAAGAATACCTCCAATGGACCCACGAGTTCCGCCACATCTGGACCCTAAAGAACTGGGGAAGAGAAGACGCACATTTACACCTTCTGGTGTTGCTGGAGAATGAAGCTCGCGAAGCTTACGTCGACGCTACAGCAGGCGTGGACATAAAGGATGACGACGCGTATGATTTAGCGTACGAGATGTGGGCAAGACACTTCGTGCCAGTTGATTACAGTGAACAATTAGAAGAGGAACTCTTCATGTTTGCTAAGCGGCGTGATGAAACGATGGCGCGGTGTTATCGTCGTGTGAGAGATCTGACGCGAATGATGGCGGATCTCCCATCTGGTGCTGTAACCCTATCAGATGAGATGCTGATTCGGTACTTCAAGCGCGCAATGCCTAGTGATTGGAAGCTGGCCTACGAAAGAAGTGGAATTACCCTGAGGACAATCACGGACGCAGTTCGCTACTTCGAGCGTTTAGAAGTGTCTGAGATGATGCAAAGAAAAGAGAGTGGACGTCATAATCCCGCATCACGTCAACCTCCTAGGGCCAAGTAGAAAGGCAATAACCTCAACCAAGGTAACAGTCATCCAAGACCAAGGAAAAGCATTACGCAACACCATCCTGGAAGCAGCAATGAACAGAAGTGGTGCAAGCTTCATAAGACAGCGTCACACAGTGACAAAGAATGCTTTACGCAACAACGCAAGCTTAGCACGACTACCGGCAAACCAAAGTATGTGCACAAGGTGGAAAACGCGGTAGCAAGGGAAGCAACATGTGTGGAAGAAACCAACAGCAGCTACTCATCTAGCGATGACGATAGCCAGGATGAGGAAAAGCAAGAGATAAAGGTGATAACAACCATGTTGGCTGCGCAGCCAAAGCCAACACCTCCGATGAGACTACGCGTACGTCTGTCAAAGGCGAAAAAAACCGTACACATCTGGCACTACTGGATACAGGTTGTTGTACCAGCTTTCCCAATGGAACGGTCCTGCGCGCCAACAAGCAACTAGGCCAAGAAGTGAAAGCACATTCAATGAAGTTCCAACAGGTTGAAGGCTACGTGGAAAGTGCAGGTTCGACGGTGGTGAAATTCCGCTTCCCTAGCTTAAATTACAACTCCTTAATCACTCATAGCTTTAACGTCATCGAAGATGCCAAGGATGCAACGGTAATCGGTAGAGACGTCTTAAACGCTTTGGGTATGATCGTCAACTTTCGAGATAGAACGATCGAATGGGAAGGCAATACCCTTGTATTAAATACGGGAAAGGATCTGCAACTATCAAACGAAGATGACATTCATTCCACGGCTGAGCTGAAAGAGGTTCTTGTAACAGGGGTTAAGCCTACTGAGTTACTCAGCGATGCTTCCGTTACTCCAGATGTTCGTGGCAAATTTTGGACGCTTCTTGGTGAATACTAGGAGCTTTACGATGGACGATTGGGTAAAATGAAGATGCCGGATTACGTCCTTCCCGTAACTGACGATTTTAAACCCGTGTAGCAAAGACCGTTTCCAGTGGCAAAGTGCCAAGAAGAAGCTGCGCACAAGGAGATTAGACGACTTGTGAATCTCGATGTTCTTGAGCAAGCTTACGACTCAGAGATGCTGTCTCCCGCGTTCTTCATATCGAAGCCAGATGGGCGATTGAGGCTGTTAAACGATTTCAGAGGCCTAAACAATTTTCTGAAGCGTAGACCTTATTACGTGCCACGAATAAGATAAATTTTGATCCGGCTTGGTAGTGCTAAACTGTTTTCAACCATGGATGCCAACTTAAAATACTATACGCGGCAAATAGCACCAGAGAGTCGTTGGTTGACTGCTTTCTGCTTACGTTTTGGAAAGTTTCAGTGCAAAAGGCTTCCGATGGGAATATCTGCCGCGCCGGATGAATACCAAGCCTGTATCGACATACAGTCAAAAATACTCGGAGATCTCGACTTTGTTATTGTTTACATGGATGATATGATCGTCTACGCGGTATCGGAAGATTATCATCTCATCCACGTCGAGCTTGTCATGCAAAGATTACGCAAATACAATGTGACTCTGAACGGGAAGTAGTGCCACATCTTACGCAAGAATGTGGAGTACCTTGGGGTTACGCTCAGTGCTGCAGGGATAGAACCCCAAGAAAAAAAGATTCGAGCGATCCTCTCGTTGTCGCAGCCAAAGAACAAGAGACATCTACGCAGATTTCTAGGAATGATTAATTACTCTCGGGACATGGTGATCAACAAGTCAATGCTTCTCAAGCCTCTCACACAGCTGATATCTAACAAGGTATCCTTCCGGTGGACATCCATGGAGAACGATGCCTTCGAAAACATAAAGAAGGCACTAGCTCAAGCGTTGCTGCTCAATTTCTTTGATTTCAAACAACCATTTGACATATTCGCAGATGCCAGCGGAAAACAGCTTGGTGGGCTTGTGCAACAAGGTGGCAAGATAATTGCATGCTACTCGCGAAGTCTGACTCCATCGCAGTGCAACTATACGACTATGGAGCTTGAGCTGCTATCAGTAGTTGAAATTCTGAAGGAATATCGAACCATGCTACTGGGTTTTCCAGTCATCGTGCACACGGACCATCATAATTTAATTAATCCGACGGAAACCTCTTTATGAGTCAAACGTTGGAAGTTACTCCTTC
Source organism: Hyaloperonospora brassicae (assembly GCA_947650285.1). Taxonomy (NCBI): domain Eukaryota; phylum Oomycota; class Peronosporomycetes; order Peronosporales; family Peronosporaceae; genus Hyaloperonospora; species Hyaloperonospora brassicae. Next base: position 474,496 of record CANTFL010001342.1, on the reverse strand, counting down.
CTGAACGTCGTGTGACAGTGTGCTACGTTCAAGGAAAAGTCAACGTTGGGGCCGGCGCATTTTCTCGAATGCATTATCATGCCAATGAAGAGAATGCCGAGGATACGGAGCGCCCAGAGGCATTTACCATCGACGAGGTGGATTGCGTTCTTAGCGGCAGCTATATTAAACAAGGCCAAGATGAAGATCAAGACACTAAAAAAAATATTCATCCATGTGTTCGAAACACCAGCGATCCGGACTATCAGATCATGAGTGTGATGGGAGCTCGTTTACTCACGTACCAGAAGCGTGTGGCCCTCCCTTCGGGATTGCGGGATGATATAATTGAGTGGTATCATGCAAACTCTGTCATCCTGGAGCAAAAAGACAATACCATACGATGCGAGCAATATTTTACTGGCCTGGCATGGATCAAAGTATAAGGAAATATGTTCAAGCTTGCATCATTGCAAACGAGCCAAGTTGCATGGTGGTAACCAAAAATATGGCAAGGTGCCTCCACGTGACCTACGAACTGTCAACCCTTTTGATGTGGTGCATGTCGATACCATGGAGCCGTATGGACCCGATCAGTGCTACGCTTTGACAGTTGTCGTAGTGATCACATACCAGAGGAAAGTTTTAGCTCAAAAAACTCAGTAGAAAAAGAACGATTTGCCGCGTAAATTAGTCCAAAGAACATGACTCAAAGCGTCAACTAGTTGTGCGAACTACAAATCAGCGAGTCATCTAGCTCACAAAGCTTCTTATCTTGTTTTTAGGAAATTAGTCGGCCCAGCAAAGCTCCAGCACAAAAGGTTCAAGATTGAACATTCCGCGTCAGGTAAAATCGTACACCCACATTGATATCTACTATTCAGTCAGTTCTACAGAAATTTTGGATGGCTTCTGCATGTGTTATGTATTTCTTTTAGTGAAAAAACCTAGTGTGCTAACGATTTAGCAAAGTGTAGGGGGCTCACATACATTAAAATAGTTTTCCGATTGCGTCACATAAAATGGACCATATTAGCATTAATCCTGGAATCATAATATAATGGTATAACTGTACCATTGGAAATATATCAGCGAAAGGTAATATTTAGCTACACGATAGTAGCGGCAAATACCATCGGACATGACGACAATAGGCCAAGACTTACAGGAAACCAGCAGGGAAGAATGTTGGGGCTTCTGGAGGCCGGCCGGATAATGCGCGCCATAAATGATCGTAGCGCACATAACCTCGACACTCTACTACCCATGGTCTCTCCTATCTCTTCCAACATAAATAAGGATCTACCTCATACCTCTGGAAGCGATACGTGCGGTTTCTCAGGATCACCTTTGCGCAGAGAAACTTGTCCGCCATCCAGCTCAAGATCGATCAAAGCTTGCCGGTGTCTGCTCGCACCGTACAGCGATTTTGGCCGACGTCGAATTGCTCGTGTACTTCAAGATGAAAAGAACACGTTGCCACTAACGGCCGAGGACATGAAAGTACGCAAATCCTGGGTCCAGAACATGTTGCTACGTGTGAATACCGGATCATTCTGGGAGTCCGTTCATTTTTCGGAACATATACAATGGAATCATAACGGACCCGACGGCTTTCAGTATTACTGGCAAGATCTACGCAAGCCTGTCCTCCAGAAAAAGCGACCTCAAGCCGGAGGTGGGTCTATTATGGTTTGTAATGCTTCTAACGCCCGTGCCAAGTCGCCACTTGTTGTTTTGACAAGGAGGCAGAATTTAAACTACTACGTGTATTCAGTGTCTGAATATCATCTCCCATTCGCACACCTAAGCTATGTTACAGAATTTATAATTTAGCAGGACAAAACAAGCATACATGTTTCACATCGCAGCCGGGAAATTCAGGAAATAGAGATTGACTTGCTCGACTGACCGTCAAAGTCACCTAATCGCAATCCCATCAATTGCTTGGGTCTGTCATTTGTAGGCAAGTGTACGCTAATAAAAAACAGTTTGAGAGCGTTTCTTACTTGATGACATGCTTTATTGCAACATGGATGTTATTCCGAATGGCACACTAGTGTCACTAGTTTGCTCGATGCCGCGACGATGCATTGAGGTTGTCGAGAAGAAGGGCAATTTAATTCGCTATTAAGCACAGCAAGTCTATAGTTGTCTTTACTTATACGTATATTATGTATGCTTATAATATGTATGATTTGTTACGTCGCCGTGGCAGAATCAGTTTGTTGTATATGAGGCCCCCCACCCTTTGCTAAATCGCAAATTTAGCACAATAGGGTGTTTTTACCAATATAAATACATCACATATCTAAACGGCATCCTGAAAATTGTGACATCGACTAAATAGTAGATAACAATGTGGTTGTACAATACGATCTGGAGCTGAGTGTACACCTGAGCAATGCCTTTTGAACTCTTACGGTCAATGACGTCTCAACAAGGCACGGACATCTTGTTGATCAAAAGGTAATCGGTGTTCATTCAATATTTTAAGGCGACAAAATCCCGTCTAAATGCCAAAAAGTAAGGTTTTACTCCCTATCGGGCAAAACCTAATGATTGATTAGTTTGGGTGGCCGACACGTACATCCCTGACTAACCTACTTGTTACAGTGGGTGACCACAGGGTACAAGTGCCTTTAGCGTAGTCATCGACCTGGCGCGTACCCCTGTTATACTTATATACCTTGGCTATAGTGCACGTGGATGTCTCTCAACCAAATGTACACTGTAACTGCAGAGCAAGGGAAATTTTATAGAACGAACTCGCTTCATAGAAAGGGAAAACAAGACCGTGGTAATCTACAGCTAGAATCTATTCATGTACATCTTTTCGTTTCTGTAACAATTATAAGTACAAGTACCTAATTTAGCTACCTGCTCAGCACCCATTGCGCGCTCTGGCAGCAACAGGAGTATTCAGCTGGTCAAGATAATGGATGATAGTATTTGATGAGTGGAGCCGTGCAAAACATGACCTTCAAAGGTAATATTCATGTATTATTTAATCAGTATAGTAATCGCTGGCGACTATTATTAATTAATATTATATATGCATTGTCGGATTTTGGTGTCAACCCAAAACAAACATCGCCCGTCAAAAAATTCATATAAAATGTCGGCTCGAGCCATGGCGCCATGCGTTGTCCTCGGTCGCTCACAATAATCGCCACGCGGCTCTTCTACGACTGGCAAGCACGTCTTGTCCAGGTCGGTACGCACTAGAAGCCTCACGAGAACATTCGTTCCATCTTGTGCGCCTCTTGGAATAGTTGCAGACAAATGCAGTCATCTCACCACACGAGTTCTCCGATTGCAAGTGCCACTTTGCCAGCGGCGCGGTCGACCGCGCGACTGGCCCCGACATGTCTCATCGTCTCCCTGTGTCGGTGGTGTAATGGATGTGCAATTGCATTGCTTGTGCAGTGGCCAACGAGCGCCCAACCAACGTTGTCGTCTCTCAATACGCGACTCTCACTGCAGCTTTGTAGGAAGCTGTCACTCTGACTGGACTTGCCTCGATGAGCTCGTGCCTGCTTTGCCCATTACAGTCCTATTTGCGATGGCCATTGCCTCACATTCGCATTCTGTCGTTCGTAGACCTCTGATAGCATCGCAAGCGGTGTTTTTCACGCCTCTCGTGCTGGCTCTGCGTGTCTCACGAGCTAATGATGACAACTGTGGCTAAACGAGACAGAGATGGAGATGCGCGCTGTCGATTTCTTCCGCAATTAACTGATCCATTCAGATTTAACTTTCGTGGCTGTGTCCCTTTCCGCTACATCAGCTGATCCGTCCATTCTTTGGCCAAAGCTGCGTTGGTCCCGATTCATATGTGCACTCCCGCGTGTGGCTTGTACGTGATTGTGAGCAGCATTTGACGCCATACAGCTCGGGTATACGAGTCCAAACCCGGCTTCATTTGTACAGTGCTTCGGTTTTGTCCCAGAAAACAGCATAGGTACAGACACCACGCGTCCCCAGATAGAAACTGGTCAATATGTGGCTAGTCTATGAAAGATGGCAGCCGGTCGGTACCTCGTCGTCCCGACATTGCGACTTGAGAACTTTGCTAGGCTCATTCTCTAAAGTGCACACCAACGACTGTACACATGCAGCTCTTTCGTCGGTTGTTGACGGTTTCTGTCATCTTCTGGTGGAGAAGAGCTGGCTCAGCAGCCGCTGGCAAAAGTCGGACCAACGATGTCGCTCGCGACCGTGGCCCCGTTCCCCTTCGTCTAGAGGCGAATGCGTCCGTCGCGTGGGAACACGCTCAGCCGCCCGAGAGTGCAGCTGAAGCGGAAGGCAACGAGGAGAGGGTACTAGACACTTTAACGCCGTTCATTACTGAAGCGATCGACGCGTTTCACATGCATGGGTGGATGTTAAAGGAGCTGCACCCATTTCAAGTTCTCAAGGAACTTCCTGATCACAATGGGATGGCGGAGAAGGTCATCCATCAGGCGCTTGTCAAGTGGCTCGAGTATGTTAAGCTTGTTGAAATCATGGGTCGAACGATTACAGAACGTGAGGTCATCGATGAACTACTGAAGAAACTCTCATCCGACTTGGCGCGTACAAGATTTTCCCGTCACCTTCGGACGCTTCCCCAGTGGAAAGGGCTCGCGGATGAATTGGATAGGGTGCTGCTGGCTAAGCGGGACTTGGCAACCTTTGATCTGCTGGTTAGTGTGTGGCTAAAATCGAAGATGGGAACTGACGAAGTCTACGAGTTAATGCCAGTTGCAGCGATGGATATACTTACAGGAGACGTGAGCACGAATGAGATGTGGCCTGCTGTCAGACAAGACCTGGTATGGTTGGTATATTTTCGTTATAGTTGTGCCGAATGGTACAAGGATGAATCTTACATCGAAACCTTTGGAAAATGGTTGACGGACAAGAGAGGTGAAGATGAGGCTCTGGCATTCTTCCACTTTTATCGAGACCGGAAAGTCGACATATATGATGGCTGGCAAAAAGTGCTACTCGCGGAACGCCCTGCCCTTGTGGAGAAGCTTATCCCTATTTGGCAGGCTTCAAATGTGAATCCCGAAAAAGTCTACAACATGCTGCCCGTTGCACAGGATGTTCGTCTTAATGGTATAGGACCATCGGAGCGGTGGCCTGCCATGCGTGAAGAGCTTTTGCTGTGGAGAAAGTATGAGTTCGAGTGGAGAAGCAAGGGGTTACGTGTCCATTATGACGGCTTTCCCAGTCCCTCCAGAGAAATTGTATTCAGTACGCTGAGGACCAAGAGCAAACCAGAAGACGTCGAAAAGTTTCTCACTGCCCTCCGAATTGATAAAGGTTCAAGTTTCTATTGGCTTTTTTGACGACGGAGCAGTTATTGCCTCTCATGACCTTTAATGGATGCTGAGGTGCTCAGGGTGATGAAGTTAAGGGCGAAGTAAGGCGTGAGTTCTGAAAACGCCTGCAAGATGGTGCTCGTTGCAGCGGTGAATCCTGGTAGACATGTTTTGAGGAGATTTAATTCGCCGAGTGTGTGTCTGTCGATCCACTTAAACAGCTTCTTTAAAAATATATACTTGTACCGAGAAAATTGTGGTAAGTTTGATGACCTTGCGATTATTGAGCTGATGTATCCACTTCATGTAATTGCAAGTTTGTTTCTAACATTTCGAAGCTGAGGGTAACAATGATCACGCGTGAGTCATCTCATTCAAGCATTATGTCGATGTGTTTGATGTGAAGGCTCATGGGCGGAGATGGATACAGTTGGCGGGCACGTGCGCGCGATTCGACCGCAGAAACATCTTCATGATTAATCAATCATCAACATGACACAAAAGGCAAATGAAACATTCAGACGATGACGATCGCATTAATTGATCTGCAGCTATTTTGTGCACAACATTCGTATCCGATTGCGTGTTGCAGCTATGAGCTTGCTTTCGAACATAACCTTCCGTAGTTATGGAAAGCAGGCGCGCCTGCAACACGCATTTGACCAATTGCTGCTTGACAGAGCTACGTTGGCCATACTTCGATCGACCAGCACTGTAACGGGGCATCCCGTTACATGGAATTGTCACTTTAAAGAAAGAATGACAATAAAGAATATTAAGTGAATATTCTCTGACCAATATCACCGATAATGGTGATATTGGTGAATCGATTAAAGGGTCTGCACATTGGTTGATATCTTGACGATATCAATCCACCAATCGCCGCAGGACGCGCGCGATGAGTGGTGACGAGACGTCACCATACACTCAGTTAGATTAACATAATTAAGTCAGGTTAAACAGAGAGACATTAACAAAAGACTTAATTATATTAATACAACAGTTCTACTTTTCCATTCTCTTCGCTTCCTCGTTTGCCTCGTGTACGTCTGTCGTGGCACCCGAAACCCTTGCGTTAAGTTCACGCAAGGGTGTGCCCCGTTACACCTGGTAGCACTTTGTAGTCCTTCCAAGGACCACAGCATCCAACATGAACATGTTGGATGATGAAGAGACCTTTCACGCCACGCGTGAAGTGTTTAACCATTTGAGTGAAATCGAATGGAGTGCGGTAGAACGAATGTGTTCTACCGTAGGCGAGTTCGCCATTAGCGCCATGTTGAAGTCTCTAGACAGATACCAACAACATGCCGCTATAGCCAAGTTCATTCAAAATGAACTTGTCGCTGAAAGGGAGAAAGTAGCCTTGCTTCACCAGCAAGGCTCTGAACAGGCCGAGCAGTTGAGAGAACTCGGTGCTCAACAGACAGAGATGTTGAGACAGCAGCAATTCCATGCTGCTGTGGGCGGGACGGCACATGCGCGTCGTCCCGAAGTCATGAAAGTTGACATCTCCAAGTACAGTGGAGTCCCGGAATACTCCCTCTTACTGTGGTTTGTCGAACTCGACAGAGCCTTAAAAGCTCGTCGCGTCGAAGATGAGGAAATGAAACTCACATTTGCTCAAAACCAATTGGCAGGACGTGCCAAAACTTGGTCCCTGGGCCCCGAGAGTAGCGACCCACATGTGTTTAGCTCGCTAGATGACTTCAAGTCCCGGCTCAGACAAACGTTTGAGCCGCCACGGGCTGAGTTCATGGCTCTTTCAGATCTCCTGAAACTCAAGCAGGGTAAGCGTGATGTTCACTCTTACGACCAACATATACGACTCCTTGCGAGTAGTATAACTGCCAACCCAGTTCATGAACACACGTTGATTACGGTGTTCATGCAAGGGCTCGCAGAAGGACCCGTCAGGAGCCACCTGTTCCGCCTTGAGCTGAATTCGCTGGAAGATGCGATATCAGCCGCGGAACAGGAAGACTTCAGCATGAGACAGGATCATGCTAGCTCAAACTCTTATCGTCCAACGAGACAACAAGAGATCGGAGGTCCAGATTCAAAGGACCTCTGCTATGTTGAGAGCGAGAGACCTCGCTCTTAAAATAACAAGCGATTGCAGAAGTGCAATCGCTGTCAGAAGTTAGGGCACTACGAATACGAGTGTAGTGCTCCACTCCCAGTACCAAACAGTACTGAGCGAAATGGACGACCATTCGCCAAGAAGGTCAATGGGCGTGGGTCCAGCGCTGTTGCGAAACCGCAACAGCGAGACGGACCATCAAAAAATGGTCGGGGTCAGTAGGGGCGGAGCGCCATACTGATCCAGCAACCTCAAGAGAATTTGCAAATCTCTTGGCGAAAGTTGCTCCAGATACATAATCATTGTGTGTCTCTGCACCTGATGATGACGTTTCGCTCATCACCTTGAAGTTGGAAGCGACAAATGATTTGTCACTTCGTGCCCTAGTAGACCGTGGGGCGTCGAGCAACTTTGTTCGACGCCAGTCACTAGAGGTTCGTAGGCTCAAGTTCGTTGAGCGCGACATTCCCCCTCACGAGGATGACGGTGCGCCTTGCAACAGGCGAATCGATTACCGTTGAGAAACGTGTAGTAGGAATCCACTACACGTTAGAATGCGAACAGTACGATGATGAATGCATCGTATTAGATCTAGATGACAAATTTGATGTCATCCTGGGATTACCTTGGCTCAGAAGGTACGAGCCAAGGGTGAGCTGGCAGCATCGATCCGTGAAGATGCCTGCCGCTTGTTCATCAGATGGCCATCTGATGAACGTCATGGAGCGTCCACAAGCGTGTGGATGTACTGCGAGTGAGTGCGATGGCCTCGCTTGCGGTACGGTCGTTAGCACGACTGCACAAGATCACTGTGTAGTTGATCACTACACTGTGACGCAAGATCCCGGCAGCTGTACAGAAGTACAGGCGGCGCCGAAGGTCCACCACTCGAATAAGTCGAGTGGACCAGGACATTGATGCATGTCTAGCGGTCAGCATCTTAGGCAAAAGAAACCTGTTGCCTTTAAAGGGCAACATGGACATCCTAGGTATACTGGAGAGTCGACCGTAGAGGATCGGTACCTGACTGTGGTTGCACAGCCACAGTCAGAAGACGTCGAGGGAATAAGTCCCCACGTACTTGAGGAAGGAATTACTCAAGAGTAACTTGCTGAGGGATCAGGCCCTCTGCAACCTGTGGAAGAAAGTTCCCAGGAAGAATCCGAGACGTTGAACGTCTTGGTTAATGACGGATCAAGCGTAGGCGCTTATACACTTGATCTGATTGTGCCTCCGAAGTTAACGTCGGAGATAACTCAACTGCCAACGCTAGAACCGAAACGGTTCTTGCGTGATCTGCGCAGTGGCAAAGTAAAGCAGATCTGCATACTCGCCACAGAGGATGAGTATGTGGCCGATATTCGGTCGGCGACAGTATTTGCTGAGAACGAACGGGTTCTCAGCAGCTCATCGATGGACGAAAGTGTCCTCGATGAGAAGACTCGGATTGAGCGATACACGTCTCAATCCTGGGAGTCACTTCAGGCAAATCCTTTGTATAAGGATTTGATCGAATTCAAGGACGTATTCCCTGAATCCGTACCTTGCGAGTTGCCTAAGGACAAAGGCACTCGACACGAGATCGATCTCAGACCGGGCTCGAAGTACTGTGTCATGAAGCAGTGGCAAATGCCTCGTGAACAAGTACTAGCGATCGACAAGTTATTTGCCGATCGCTTAGCAGCAGGCCATGTGAGGGTATCAACATCCCCTCACATCTCTCCGACCTTCTGTGTGCAAAAGGCCACAGGAGGGTGGCGGATAGTGCACGCATTCAACAAATTGAATGCTGCAACGGTACCGGCTCAGACGCCGATACCGAGGAAGGAAGTCATCATAGATGGTATGTCAAAGAGTACCATCTTTTCGTCCATGGATCTGATGGATGGATTCTATCAGATCCTCATACGTGAACGGGACATCCCGTACACGGCAGTGATTACCCCCAGCGGGATGCTGTGGGAGTGGCTAGTTATGCCACAGGGGCTGAGTAATGCCCCTGTAACATTCAACAGATGTGTCACAAATCTGTTGAGACCGGTGCGAGACTTCGCACCGAGTTACTTCGACGCTGTGTTCGTCCATAGCCGGTCTATGGACGAAAAGACGGACGTTGAAGTTCACAGAACTCACGTTCGTTAGGTTCTCTAACTTATGTGCAAGCATAAGTTGTACGCAAACCTCAAGAAGTGTATATTCGCGGCTAGCGAAATACCACTTCTTGGGTGCATCGTGGGTAAACACGGCGTACGCCCCGATCCCGAGAAGATCAAGGCGATCACCAACTGGCCTGTGACAGTCGATGTCAAGGGACTTCGGAAGTTCCTTGGTCTAGCGGCATACTTGCACAAGTACTCTCGCAACTACGCCGAGATGACGGTACATCTTTTTTGCTTGCTCAATAAAAATGTCAAGTGGCCATGGAACGCTGAGTGCCAGCGTTCCTTTGCGGGTATCAAGCAAAGCTTGATGCAGTCGACGATATCGGCGGTTGCAGATCAGGACAGACCATTTCATGTGGTCTGAGATGCCAGCGATTTTGCAATCGGCTGTGCGTTAATGCGATTTGATGCAGATGGCGCAGAGCGCGTCATCTGTTATCAGTCGCGTCAGCTGCAGACAGCTGAGCGCAATTACCCATTGCATGACAAGGAACTCCTTGCCATGAAGTACGCACTGGCTAAGTTTCGCGTCTATCTCCTCAAAGATAGACCGTTTGTTGTCTATACGGACCATGCGTCTATTACGCACGGCCGTAAACAGCCCACACCTCTCGCAAAGGATGGAGAGGTAGCTATCTTTCTTCGCGGAGTGTAACTTCTCCGTAGAGTATAAACCAGAACGACTAAACGTCATCGCTGATGCGCTTTTGCGCCGGCCCGATTTCGAGCCGGTCGCACAATCCAACAGTGAGGATAAGCCCACTGTTGCGACACTGACAGCCAGTGTTCCGTCGTCAAGCTTACTTGACAACGTACGAAAGGCATACGCAGAAGATAAGGATCTTCTGCGATAAATGGACCATCTGGTGCATCCATCCAGTAAATCATTGAAGGATTTACCGGCTTTGTACCGATCCTCATCGGATCGGTACACAACGCGTAACGGACTGTTATATAATACAGCCGTTGACGGAGACATGCCTCGTGTCGTCGTCCCCACTCATAATTATTTGCGATTACGCATCATGTATGAGTGTCACGATGCCCCAACAGGTGGCCATCGTGGGAGAGAAAAGACTTACCTCACGGTAAGTCGTGACTTTTACTGACCACGCCAGTATCAGTTTGTTCGCAAGTACATACGTGCTTGCGAGGTTTGTCAACGGGTGAAGACTAGTCCTTCATCCCGTGCGCCATTGCAGCCTCTGCCTGTTCCGACAGAGTGCTGGCAGTCTGTTTCAATGGACTTCGTCTTCGGTTTTCCCGAAGACGCTCACAAGAATAATGGTATTCTTGTGTTTGTTGACCGTATCAGCAAGATGGTCCACCTTGCTGCTGTCCCTGAGTCGATCAAGGCTCAAGGTTGTGCTCGTGTCTTTCTTGACACGGTCTTTAGACTCCACGGGTTACCCCGTGAACTCGTATCCGACCGTGACCCTCGGTTCACGGCGGCATTTTGGCAAACCGTGTTCCGTTCTCTCGGAACACGATTGAAAATATCTACTTCTGACCATCCCGAAACAGATGGTCAGACGGAACGTGCAAACCGTTTCCTCGAAGAGATTCTTCGAGGATATGTCCACTCGTTCCCGAGTTGGAGCGAATTCCTACCCATTTTGGAATTCGCCATCAATAATTCGGTGCATGCTTCCACACAGCACACACCGTTTTACGTGATTGGATTACGCCATCCACGTGTGCCCGCCCTTCTAGAGTGTGACTCGTGGATAAGGGGGGGGACTCGCTCGAGCAAAAATTGTTCTGGCTCTTGCTCATCACGTGTCGACGCTAACGTCGTCACGTATGATGCCGATGTCGATATTGTCGACATCGATGAAGAAAATCACCTCAATAATAGCGGCGACGCTATTACTGACTCGGATGATGATGACGATGCTGGTGTTTTAGCATCGCTAACGAATATTCCAGCGAGGAAGAAGACAACCTCGCTGAAGAAGAGAAGAACCTATTAGCAGTGCGCATGAAGCGCACTGAAAGACAAAACAAAGAGTCAGAAGAGAACTTCCTGCTGACTCGAGAGGCGGTAGCCCGTTTTGTTCAAGACTCCATCGCAAATGTGGTGGATCGTCAGAAACGAAACGCAGACAAGAATGGAAGAGCGAATGTTCTTTCATTTAAGGTTAACGACCTAGTACTACTGTCTAAGGTAAACTTACCTGGACATGCAGTCACTAGTGTCGGCAGTAGTAAAATACCGCCGAAATACATTGGTCCATTTCGTGTGTTGCACCGCAAAGGCAATGCATACACGATCGGATTGCCACGTAAGATGCGCACGCATCCTACGTTTTACGTGGGGAGGCTCAGGCCGTACTGTCAGTACGAGCCTTCTTCTTCCGATGAAGATAGCTCTCACGTTCAAGAACATCCATCAAGTTCTTGCGTTCACGATCCAGACGATCCGTCTGGTCGCGCAGATAAGATACCTCAGAACTCAAACGAGAGATCTCTCCGCGAGCTGTCGCCAGCTCGCCAACGAGGAAGCGGACGTCGCTCTCGACCTGCATCTGCGAGACCGCATACTCAGCGCGGTGTTTCGCATGCTCCGTCTCGTGTTCCTTGCGGTACTTCCGCAAGGAATCAGACAGGTCGTAACGCCTGTTCCTCTCGTACGTCAAATCATCGCGCAATTCGTCGATTGCGCGATCCATCTCGTAAGGGTCAAGATGGTGGGCCTGGGGTTCTGGAGGAGGTCTTTCCTCCTCCACCACATCCTTTGGTGGCCTCGCACGGTGGTCAAAGCTTTCTAGTGTAGCGTATTTTGAACCACCGTGACGATTCAGGATCAAGGACGAGCTACCTCGTCCAGTGGCGGGGGTATCCACCCTCTTGGAACAGCTGGGAGCCCCGATCTCAGCTGTTGATGGATGTTGAAGGTCTCATCTGCCAGTATGACGAGACTCATCTGATAGGTCCGAGGGCCCATCGGTAAACACGCGCCCTAGGCTCTTGTAGACGAATTGCAAGTTTGCAATCGCGTCCCGCATCTCACTCGAAATGTGTGCCCTTCCCCAGGGCGAATCTAGGGAATACACGTCCCTATGTGCACGCTGCGAGTTGTCAACACAACTCGCACAAGGGTCTCCCCATGTGAGGCAAGGAATGTCTGCCTCACTCGACAAACAGTGCAACCGGTACATGGCACCGGTTGGCGTTCGCTTTACGAATCTGAGGCATGTCGCCTCAAGTTTCTTGAGCCACCCTTCTCGTCCAAAATTCTTTACGTTTTGGACGAACACGTCCCACGCAGCCAAAAGCAAGGCCTTGTCACGCTTTTGGTTGCCGTTATACCATCGATGTCTACGAAAGACATCGAGATAAAAAATCCTCTTCAGCGCGAAAGTTGCTCGCGCTGGGAGTCAAGCCGTGAAGCTCAGTCGCATCGAATAAAGGTATTCGATGGTGTTGGCTTGTCTCGTCAGACAAGCTATTGATGAGCCGTTCGGGCAGACGCCACGGCTTCAGCTCATCACGCTTCGAAGTGGTACCTCTGTCGGTACCACGGCTCCCAGAATGACGACGGCTCGCGCCATCGTCATCACGCTCGTGCGAAGAAGCACGAGTCGGCGGTGGTAAGGAGTAATACTCCTCACCACTCTGATCACCTTCATCATCACTGCCGAACAGACTGTGTTGCAAATCACGAGTCCGTTCGTTCGGCAGTGGCCTTGGCGAACACTGAGGCGTTGCCGGTGAGAGAGACGCCTCTGCAGCATTGCCCGAGTCAGATACGTCTGACTCGCCAGAGTAGATGACCTCAATGTCGGGGTCATCATGCGCACGCGGTGCTGTACCGCGTGCACCTGCAGCACCTCTTGCTGCAGGCGAAGAAAGAGCTGCAGAAGACGAATTGTCTGCCGCAGAAGCTGGCACAGGCACAGACTCTGTTTGTCTAGAGTCACCCCGCATAGACATGTTAACTATGCGAGGTCAGGTTGAGTTATGAACGGAACTGACCCAACAAGTGCTCCCTGTCCCAATGGCGCCCAACGGGTGGCCGCCATTATTTTTGATAGTCACACGGTGACTATCAGTTAGGGGGGTGATGTAACGGGGCAGCCCGTTACATGGAATTGTCACTTTAAAGAAAGAATGACAATAAAGAATATTAAGTGAATATTCTCTGACCAATATCACCGATAATGGTGATATTGGTGAATCGATTAAAGGGTATGCTCATTGGTTGATATCTTGACGATATCAACCCACCAATCGCCGCAGGACGCGCGCAATGAGTGGTGACGAGACGTCACCATACACTCAGTTAGATTAACATAATTAAGTCGGGCCAAACAAAGAGACAGTAGCAAAAAGACTTAGTTATATTAATACAACAGTTTTACTTTCTCCTTATCCTACGCTTCCTCTGCGCCTCGTGTACGTCTGTCGTGGCACCCGAAACCCTTGCGTTAAGTTCACGCAAGGGTGTGCCCCGTTACAGGGCGAATTCCACTTCTTTCGTAGGCCAGCTTCCAATCACTAGGCATTGCGCGCTTGAAGTACCGAATCAGCATCTCATATGATAGGGTTACAGCACTAGATGGGAGATCCGCCATCATTCGCGTCAGATCTCTCACACGACGATAACACAGCGCAATCGTTTCATCACGCCGCTTGGCAAACATGAAGGGTTCCTCTTCTAATTGTTCACTGTAATCAACTGGCACGAAGTGTCTTGCCCACATCTCGTACGCTAAATCATACGCGTCGTCATCCTTTATGTCCACGCCTGCTGTAGCGTCGACGTAAGCTTCGCGAGCTTCATTCTCCAGCAACACCAGAAGGTGTAAATGTGCGTCTTCTCTTCCCCAGTTCTTTAGGGTCCAGATGTGGCGGAACTCGTGGGTCCATTGGAGGTATTCTTGCGCTGTACCACCACTGAAACGAGACAGTCCAATTTGTACTGCTTCGCGACGCACACCGGTTGTTCCTGCCTTAGTCTGTATGTCGAATTGCACCTTGCTTGCTATGGTGTCCATAACTAAACTTGACTTCAGCGAGGAAGCACGGATCATCATCGACGCGTACAGCTCAGTCGTGATCTGGACTCTATCTGCATCGACAAGCGAATGCGATATGGAAAAAAACGCTCGAAAACTGCAACAGAACAAGGTGACCTCCATTGACAATCGTGTCGTCAGCCGCCTCGAAAGTTCACGTTCATATTTGCGCAGATGAAGCAAATAGACGAAGAGAAGACGTTGGATGACGCTACATAGAGAGCTGTATTTAACAGTCAAGATGCAATAGAGGATCAATTCGAGTCTGTCTATACTGCATCTATTTACAACCTCAAACTGTAATTCTATTTTGCAGTAGATACATCGAAACGCATCCGTCACACGCAAAGTATGCCGGCGCTCATCTGTATGCAGCCAAAGGCCGCCGTGTACGTCGCAGCTACACGGCAGCACGCGGGAAAGACGAGCACGTGTTTAGGACTCCTGCAAGGACTGACCTCTCGAATGGACCGTATTGGCTTTTTCAAGCCCGTGGGTCAAGAAAGCGTTATGGTCGAGGGCGGCTCCAGGCGCGTGGATAAAGACGTGGCCGTGGCAAAAGGTGCGGACGACGACGGATAGAACATGACCTGGTGTTGTTTCTTGATGGCGGTATCGCACTGCTGTACGATACAGATCTGTGTGAAGTAAATGTGTCAACCTATGTGGTCTCTGCAATGGTTCCTATGTGCAGAGGTGTTTAAGCTCAAGACGTGTAGATACAGCGACATGTCCCCCGTCGTGATCGTGCCTGGCTACACAAAGCGCTTTTTGGATGGCGAGATTACGGTCGAGAGTCAATTGCACAAGATACGAACGAGTTTTCAGCATATCACGGACGCCAACGAGGTAAGAACGCGCTGTGACGATGGCCGGGGAGGTGGTCATGTATATGATTCCTGATCTGGATTATTTCTGTGTGTCTTTTGCTGCTTCTGCGATCGGTATTGCAGTTCACTGTCGTCGAAGGCACTGGTCACACTGGCGTTGGCTCCATCGTTGACTGCAACAATGCGCGGATCGCTGCAGAATTAGGTGTCGATATGGTGCTTGTAGCCAACGGCGGCCTTGGTTCGGCATTTGACGACCTCGCGCTCAATTATGCAATGTGCAAGGCCCATGGCGTGAAGGTGCGAGGTGTCATTTTGAACCGAGTGCGGAACGATCGCGTGGAAATGCTGCAGGAGTACTTTCCGAAAGCGATGAGGCACTGGGGCGGCAACGTGCCGCTGATTGGCATTGTCCCGAATTCACCGGTTCTTTCGAACCCGAGCATGCTGGACTTTGAAGGGCTGTTTGCGACCGCGATGCTTACTTCGCGCACGCGACGCTTCCAGCAGTACGATAAAACGGCGCTCGTGACAGCCGGTTTGCGTCGATTTCTAGAGAAAGTGGTGTCGCGAGAGCACGAGCGCGCGCTATTTGTCACGCACGTATCGCGGAACGACATCATCATGGGCTTCTTGTCACATGCACAGAATTTCGAGCTCATGGCGAAGAGACCTTATGGCGGTGGACTGATTCTCACAGGCTCGCCATCCGAAGATCACCACCAAAAGTACATCATGAGTCTCATTAAGCACGCGCAGGCACCTGTGCTGTACGTCCCCACGACAACCTTCGAAGCAATGGAGAAGATTACGCAATTCACAGGTGCGTACGAAGACAGCTTGTATCGCTCGTGACGCCCGTGCTCGCAAAAGCGTCTAACATCGTTTTCTTTTGTTCCTTGTGGTGCAGCAAAATTCAATCCAATGGACGAGCAAAAGGTGCGGTCTTGTGGCAAACACTACGCCAGCCACATTGACTTTGACGCGATTCTCGCGAGATAGACCGGGGTGTACCCACGCTGCAACAAATAACATCCAGGACGTAGTACAGTCACGGCTTTTCAAGCTCGAAAAAAAGGGTTTATGAATCTGTGTGTGTACTCAAACGCACGTGAACCACTCATCCGTTTGTGCGTTTCGACACATGTTGTGTGCGAATAGCCGATCAATCGTGAACAACCGTTGCAACAGCTTCTGCCATGTCTTCGCCAGCCGACGTGACTCCTGTACGCGGCGTCACGTTCGACCTCGATGACACGTTGTGGTGTGGTAAGACTCTGATCCGCAAGGCAAGCGCCGCTTTCCACGCTTTCTTGGAGCAAAAGACGCCGCTGCTGGCGGATGCGTTCCCTCCTGCAACGTTCGACGCGCTACTGATGGACTTCCAGCGCGCTGTGCCGGACAAGGCGCACGACTATACGTTTCTGCGCAAACACACACTGCGTCACTGTGTGAGTGTCTATGGCGCGCAGAAGTTGAATCTGATCGACCAGATGCAGCTCGAAGCTTTCATCGACGCTGCGTTCCAAGCGTTTCTGGTACCCCGCAGTCAACCAGAGCTCTTTGACGGCGTCGAGAGTTTGTTTCTAGCGCTCCACGAAGAGATTCGACGCTGTGGAGGGACCGAAGACGAGGATCCTGTTCTGGGGATCATTACGAATGGCAATTGTGACATGACCCACCTGCCGCGGTACTTCCACCTTCACGTGAGCTTTGTGGTGTCCGCTGAGCTCGTGGGTGCCGCCAAACCGCATCGAGCCATTTTTGATGCGGCGGTGGGTCACTTTCCGTCCGGCGCGTCCAATCGCCAGCACATTGTGCACGTCGGCGACCACTACGAGTGCGATGTGGAAGGGGCAAAACGCGCGGGCTTGCGCACGATTTGGGTGAATGCAAAGTGGGCGAAGGCAGATGCATTGACGCGAGCTGATTTGTCTGGGGAAGAAGCAGAGCGGTATGCTGCAGCAGACGCTATTGTGAAAGAAGTGAATGCTGTATTACTTGTTGTGAGATGCTGGAACGCGCTTGCAGTAACGTCGGATGAATGAAGAGTGTGTGTGCGTGCAAGGGATGGAGTCGTGGACATCGCACACAGTTGGTAGCATCGAGCTTACAATGAAGGTTGCACACTTCACTCACGCAGCGTACTTGCGTGCACGTCCAGCCACTAGCAACCGAAGCATCTACCGCGTCCGCCGTCCGATCACTGCCGTCTGCGAAGTCGCCGCCCGTCGAGCTGCCTTCCCACATGGCCAGCATGCCGCTTTTCCCAATGGACGCCAGGTGCGGTGCACGCTCGTTGGCCTGCGCGCCCCCCAATGTGATGTCTTGACTAGCCGCAGCGTCCATGGCAAAGTGGATCAGATGCACGTCGGCATTGTCACCTTTGCCATTGCTGACTGTCGCCCAGTACTTTTTGCTCGACGGGTCCGAGTCCGGCACGAGGTCGCCGAGATTGGCGGCAGCGATGCGCTGGACGACGTCAGCTTCGTGGCCCACGTCTCGCTCGAGCCGTCGAAGCGAGCCAAGTACATGTCGTAGCAGGGCACCGCCGGGTCAGGGGCTGTGCCACACATATTGCTCGGATTGCCGCAGTTGAGAGTGCCGCCCCCTTCGGCGTCTCTCGTGCCGAGAAGCACAAAGCCCTTGTCGTCGGCGTGAATGTCGGCAAAGTCGTGCATTGGCACTTCGATAGCGGCGCTGCTGCTCACGAGCTGATCTTTGGCGTCCAATTCGCGCACAATGACATTGCCATCGCCGCTGTGGAAGGCGATGCGCGATCCAATCGACGGCAATGCGGCGATGGCTTTGTCAGCAATGGGTGTTATGGTGTCAGTGGCATTTGGTGAGTCTACAACATTGAGAGAAGTGGCTGAGGTCTTTGCAGTTGGTACGCGCAGCACTTTGGTACCTACTTCCGACGTGAACGTGTCATTGGTGCTTTTGTATTGGGATGCAGAGGAGGAATATCGAGGAGTCGGTGTATTGAATGAAGCGACTGTAGCGTTGCGTGACGCAAAGAAAGTGAAGGTGCGCTTTTCGTTTTGCTTCCGTCGCCTTTTGAGGGAAAGTGTTGGACAGGTTGGTTGTGTCGGTTGTATTTTAGTTTGAAAAGTAAATATAATCCATTGTAGTTGTATTTACTATTTGGTTTGTATTGTATAGATTATGAGCAGGAGTTGGCTGTCTGTTCGAAGCGTTCATAATGTCATCTGAAGCAAAAACTGTCTGAGTTTAAATGGGCTCGCTGACTATTTTTAAAAGCAGGCACAGGCACAGATATTTCGCAAGGAGTTCTGCACCTTTTTGTAAAGTGCAGCGACTCCCGATTTGATTTTTTTACTATTATTGACATCGACCATCCTAGATTGTGTATTGCGCGTCAAAATTAGCCCTGTTTCCGGTTGCGCACCGTATAGACGCATTACATGACGGCAGTACTACAAAGCAACCCAGGAGCTTCGGTACAGCTTATGCAAAGCAAAGCAAAGCAAAGACATATTTGTACAAATGAACAATTGAGTACTGTTTACGGTGACGTGTTTCGACAGAAGCACATATTTTGCTACGACGTGTTGACGGTTGTGAGATATGACTGTACAGTTATTCTGTTTGTAAGATAGCTGTTCGTCAAATTTCACCTCATACAATCTGGCAAACGTAAAGTCATACATGCAGAATCAAGAAGCATGTTAAATTGATGCATGGTCTGATCAATCGATGTCAAGCGATCAGTGCAAACCAAATCAATCTGCGTTAAGTAGAACGCAAGGAGGTTGACAAAGATGTGGTATGGCTACGATCCGAAACACTGAAGCAGATCCAATGCGCTCCTCACCTTTATCTTTTTCTCACGCATGAAATTTTCGGATGAGCATCCTTATTTTTTGTTTGCGGCGATCTTGCAAATGAGTTCGTCAATTGCTTCATTCGGTAGCAAACAAAGGCTCAACAAGCCTTAGTCAGATATGTTCAACCTCATATCCAAGATTTGTATACCGCGTCAAGCCTCTGTCGTTTTGCACGTGAGTGGGAAGTGTGCCGTACCGGTCAAGGGCTGCTTTACCAGATTTTCCTACCGACCAAGCCATGTCATTTGCGTTGATTTGAGCCTGTGCTTACCCTATCGACGCAGATACTGGGCGGATATATGGCTCAATAATGTCGTCTGGGGGTGTTGAAGTCCTTACTACTGGCAAATCTGTTCGATGTTACCTCACTGTCCAGCTCACGAATATTTATCTCACGACGGCGGAGTCCCGTGCCAGGTTTAGAAATGGATAGTTCCTGTTTCTGCCAGTGCTACTTCGTTGAATCACCCGCGATGTGTACATTCTCAAGATTGTTTGTGCTTTTGTTTTCGGATCCCGGGATAGCGCTGCATCCGCAAAAGTGCCAAAACTTGTCCAAGAGCGGCGAGCGCGGAGGTGGTGTAAAACCTCGCGGTGATATCCCCAGATTAGCATTTGATCTATTCGTTCATGTCTAGTGATACCCCTTCTCTTCTCACGATTTACGTCGACTTCCTAGCGCTCTCGAAGTTACCTGTACATATAGAGCTGAAACTGTGGTCGATACGACATCGCCTCACCTCAAGTCAGGAAAATCTTCCACCACCTTCTACCTTGCCGCCACCCGTTCAACTTCATGATCGAGCAACTTCCCTTTTTATACAGTCGCAATGCGTGAGTGTAATTCGATCATCACTCCTTCCAAAAGCCTCATTTCTGAATGACCAAGCACCGCGTTGAGTTCGAAGCGAGCCCTCTTAGCGGCATGTGTATGAAGCCACCACCTACATACAATCTCCCAACAACAAATGAGCACGAAAAGCCCGAAAAAGATCAAAGACTTGCGTTAGCGATCCCCATCGTCGTCAACCATCGATGTTTCGATGATATCCTTGCTTACATGAACCACAAAGTGTTGCGGCCCGATGGCCTCGGCCATTATCTACACGGCATTAGCTTATACAGGCAGATGCGCTCCGTGATCGAAAGGGTGAAGGATCTACACTGTGCCTCGACTTAGACGAAACAAAAGGTTTTGTTCCCCGAACAGCACAAGTGATCACCCCACAACCTGTCGATGATATTTTTGACGCTTCGACAGAAGATGGGGGCAATATGACTCGTTGAGTCTTTGCACGCTACCAACGTGTGCGTCTCCGGTCGAATCGACTTACCACTCGCCCTCTGAATACTGAACGATATGAAATGGACCTGCGCAACATCAGCAACTGTCGTTACACAGTTGCTCTCTGTAGTTGTGCTACATTGACACTTGTTGCTGAATGTATCTATTTGTTCTGTACCTCACTACAACCAGCAAATGCTGGTGTAAGTGGCGTTTAGCTTGTAAGTGGACACGATAATGACTTCTTTCAATGGCACTGTTGTCACGCAAAAAGTGTGACTCTCTCTATGAACACACTTCTCGTGCGGACCTCATTTACTCGTCTACTGCCTGACAAATAAGCCCATCATACGAGTCCTCATTCTATCGATCGGGACGCACCATGTCAACTCTGCCTTTCATCTGACGTCGAGCGGCACAGTCATTTATACCTGCCTATCTTACCATTGCGCAGCACTTTTGAGGGGACAATCGCCTTCAAAAGGCCCATTGCGACGCCAGAAAAATCAGTGGAGTGAAAGAGGCCCAAAACAGCACGTCGAGGTATCCCCAACCAGTGACAAGTCTGCATGAACGTCGTGGTGCTGGCTGGTCTACTTTGTTTCGGAAGAACAGCAGCATCCACATCGAAAACATGGTCGCGAAGGCCACGATTGGATACACCACCAAGTCTGGCGGCGGCTGTGTAAACAATACGCCATCAGCTGAAAACTTGATCCACACGAGAACCTCGAAGATAGCAATGGATAGAACCATCCACGAGTTTTGCCCCAAACGCCAGCACTTGGGGTTCGTGATGAACTCGTAGTACTGTACATTCATGCGTGTCCCATAAACTCAGTAAGTAACCGATTAGCAGTACAAGATCAAGCAACAACAACAACAACAACAACACACAGCCGTACCTCAGCAGCTGCAGGAATTCCAATCATGAACACGAGAAAGAGGCGGTACGAGTTGAAGTTGCTCTCTTTCGGTATGCTCAACGTCGTCATCATAAAGAACGCATTGAGCTCTGTGATCAGACACATCACCATTGCAAAGACAATCTCTGCAAAGCGCTTGAAACTTGAAAACACCTCCCAGTGATACTGCTCCCACTCGAACGGCGTGAACTGATTCAGCGCCAGGCGGAAGTAGCCCAGCTTCTTGCCCCGCCGCCCCGACCAGTCGTATTCCTTCGATTCCAGCAGCCAGAGCGTCACGCGGCCAAGACACATGCCCAGCAAATTCGCACCCAGCATATCCAGCAGCAGCGAGTCCCACCTGCATCAACCAAACACCAATCAGCCGACAACCAAACACCAATCGAACACCCCACTACTGTCTTCTTGCCAGCCCATGCAACAACACCAACTAACAACAAACCACAAACAACACAAAGCCGCTACCCACCAGCACTCTTGAAAGTCGGAAATCACAAACTGCAGCGCCAGCTCGAGCAACTCAAACGCAATGCTGAGCACCCAACAGAACCGCCAGTCTCGAAACATGCACATTTTGCCCCACCAGCCCGTCACATGCGCAAAGAACCAGATACTCGACACGCCGCGCGTCACCGCCTACAACAATTCAACAACCCCACCCCACCCCCCAATCAACAACCCACAATCCAACACGTCACGTCAATCACAACACGTCCCTCCCCACCTCCATGCACAAGCCCTAAGCCCCCCCCCCGTTATCTCCCTATCCCACCTCCCAATTCATGTCGCACTGCAGCGTCACTCCTCTCGTCAACGTCGTCGGTCGACTTCCCACCTCTGGAAACACCAATTGCATCGCCTGCATCGCCCGCTGTCGGTTCTGCACGACCAGCGCCGCCAGCGCCAGCAGATACACGACCGACGCGCCGTGCACGACGCGCCACACGCCCGGGTGCGGCCGCGTCAGCAGTCCGTCGCGGGTCTGCAAGAAGCAGTAGACGAGGAACACGAGCGCAGCGGCCAGGAGCGCGTTGCGGCCGCTCTGGGCCGCGTCCAGCAGCGCGTCGCTCGTGAACGCGTCGTACGATATGGCGGCCGCAACGAGCGCCAGCACTGCGATCTGACGCGGCTGCTCGGGGAAGAGCAGGAGGCCGTTGAGTGGCCGACCGTGCGAGGCGCGGAACGTGTTGTACGACGAGCTGTCGCGTCGCGTGAGGACGTGCGGCGAGTCGTGCGCTGTGGGTGCAGAGGGTCGTGGCGGGTGCCGCGCGGGTGGAGCCATGGGGGGCGTCGAGCGCCCGACGTGGCGTCGACTGCTGCTGCTGCGCTTGCGGGCGGCGGGTGACATGTGCGGATGTCCGACCGCGAGTGCGACGAAAAAGCGAAAGACCGTACGGATAGAGAGTGGGTGGGTGGGCGGATGTATGGGTGGATGGACGCACGTTTGTGCGAGCGGGTGGTGTGCTTTTTTTGGTCGTACAGGTTTGTAGAGTGACGACGGCACGTGGGATCCTGCCGTCTTTCATGACGTGGCGCGTGTGTTCGCAGGTTCACCCACCCACACTCTCTGCCGTTCGGTCGGCGCTGTTTCGGGTTATGACGACGAGTAGCGTCTCGTGTCGAAAGCTTTCTTGTCACGGCTGGCGTAAAGTCTAGCGTTCCGCTTGAAAATGGCAAGAAGAACGTGACGTAGGACTGACTTGGTGATCTATATATTAGGAAGGGGGAGGGTGCAGGGACTGGATGCCGAGTAGTAGTTGTGCTACGGTAACGTAGCTGATAGATCGCCTTCATCTCGAAGTCAGGACGCAATTGACTCTCCGAGAGACCATTTTGGAGACTTCACATGGTGACAGGCTGACCGCAGGTGTATTTGCTTGCAGTTGTGGCTGAGCGCACAACAAGTCACAGCTGTTGCGACCGTGTAACGGGTGAGCCCGCTACATCAAAATAGATATTTCGTATCACTTTTGAATATTATCTATTTCGATAATGTTCAATTGACATTACTCGCAAGGTGTATGGGTGAAAGAATATTACACCCGAGGGTAATATTTCTTTGATGGGTTGCTCCACCTGATGGTTGATGTTCACGGTACATCAACCAGATTGACCACCAATCGCTGCTGGACGCGCGCGATGAGTGTTGAGCAAGAAACCCACATAGGAGATTGTAGTTAAGTATAGTCATCTCGAGACAAAGATGGTTTAGTATGGCAACATAACTATACTAAATACAGTTCTACTTTTTCCCTTAGACAGAACTTTCAAGTTCTGCCTACTTCGCTGCGCTCCCTCACGCCACGTGTACGTGACGTCGGGTGCACACAACCTTGTGTTGAATTGACACAAGGCCTGCCCCGTTACAGACCTACTTTCCAGAAAGATGATGTGTAATTGTGCTGATTTTGTGTCGATCCCACAACGTCTTTTGCGAAGAATGTAAATGTCAACCGGCTATGGGGTCTAAGTTTTAGACGGTTTGCGTGTAGATGCTGCAGAAATGGGCAATCTTTGTAATTTAAAGTAAACATCCGGTCTTTGCAAAATGGGTGTATTCGAGCGATACCTTCTAGGCAGAATTACCAGTGCTATTGACAAGCAGCTCATCCCAAACAACCGCTGTCGAGACATTACTATTACTAAGCGATGGGGTGCATAAGGAATTGCATACACAATACATTTGACGCACTAGTGTATGAGCGTAGTAGTGCGAGCTGTGGGCCAGACCCGTTATCGCAAAAAAGTGTCCCGAGATCAGAGAAAACATCGGACTCATCAATGAAGCACGACAGGACTGCAGCTAGCAAGAAACAATTTATTGACATTGTTGTGATACACACCACTGATCGAAAATGCCTTGTGAACACCGAACAGCATTGGCTTTCGACTTTCGTGGTGTAAGACTTAAAATCAAATGATTAAGAGTAAGTGGATAAAAAGTGCGCCAGATATTTACAAACTGCAAAACCACCACACGATGGGAAAAGAAAGAATATGCACCGCAGGATGGAATATAGAACAGTAATGCACCACATATAAACCATAGAGATGCACCAATATATACCCTACAACCAAATACACACTTGTCGCAGATCGTTCACATACGTCGTCGTACATCTTCTCCATTCCCTGTGTTTTGCACACAAGAGAAATCTAGTTTTGATCCTTTGACTAGGTTGAGATTGCAGGAGCCTCGATGATTTAAGCGTAAGCTGACAGTGTTGTTTATCGGTAAGTGTGTAGAGCGACGCTGTCTTTTCTGCTTTTTGCATGTCCCACATTTTGACTTAGCCATATGGTGTAGCTATTGTTTTGGCGGTTGTCGTTGACTTTCATGGAATGAGACAGCGCCGCGTCAAAGTGTGGCTTTACAATAAAGTGAGACGTGTATACAACTGTTCATGCAACATGACACGACGAATAAACAGAGGTATCGACAGCAAAGAGCAGACGATTTACCGGAGAGTTGATATCATTATTGCTGATAGTGAGGTGGCCAGGCGAATTATGAGGGTTTGCAAAGCGAAAGGCACGCGAATATAATGCGCGATGCGGATCGAGAGTTATATTTGTCAATCAGAAGAGGCTGCTAGTGTGGCAGTAATGCTGATGTTGATGGGGAGTATGTTGTAAAGAAGCTGTGAAACAAGATGCAGTATTGCGATCTTCAGTAAAGGACATTATGTACACAACCGCAGCTTTCTCAGTCCTCTCGATACACATCGAACATGTAGCACAATATCAGTATGTTGTGACTGATTTGCCAGTATGCTATAGTCTTTGCAGAGTCGCCCGTCTGCGCGTTGATAAAGCTTAATAATGCTCGCGTCGTAGACTATGTGTCAGTAGTTATAAAGTTGCTGGCGTGTCAATACCTTAAATGATGTAAAGCTATATGATATGTGGGATATAAACATTGGCTCGACACCACCAAACCCCTGGAATGTGTACATTTGCAATTTTCTATGACGTGGACATATTTAGTATACGACGCATTCGATATTGTGGTGGAGTGGGATCGCTCAATTTATCAGTCGATCCCAACTCTCCACTGGCGCCCGGACGACCGACTAACGGAGGGGGTACTCCGATTCCGTGTGTGTTGCCTTCCTCACCTTGTGTACCCGTCAGTAGGGCGGGTTGCACTCTTGCAGGTGGATTCGTGTCGAAGGAAAACTTGACCGTGTTGGAGATGGGGTTGTGATCGTGCGGAAATCTTCACGCGATCACGGGGTACTCGTGGGTACTGATATAAGTTACCCTGATCTCAACGAGACCGCCTTGTCCACTATGTGGTAGCTTGATCCGCGAGCCTTCTCGCGAATCTTGCGCCTTGCATTTACGTGTCTTGTTGCGTCCGATCGCATTTGATGTTGCTTGAGAGTTCTTGAAAACACCTGGCCAAAACAATCCAGGTGTGACACTCGCGTAGACGTGTAGCGCGACTCTTTATTCGACGGGGGCCAAAGATCCTACCCGGAAGAGATAACGTATGCCTTGTGAAGTAATTTGAACTCTGTTTAATGTTAACCAACCAACCTAACCCCTACCCCTATGCCTATCCGTATATCTTAACCAGATGTCACGCGTCGCCTTTCCAGGAAGATCGCCCCCTCGCATTTATGTGGTCCACATCCAGTATATCCACCGTTGTGTCTTCTTGTGGCCCACCCAAGATATCCTCGTGATCCTACTAGCGGATCGGGATCCTATGAGCGGATCGGGATCCTACTTAGCGGATCGTGATTCCGTTAGCGGATCGCAGCTGGAGATCGGACATGCGATCCTGGGTTAGGATCGCGGTCTTCCAGTGAGATCGAGGGCCTTGTATTGCCATGTCTCACGACGGATTGAGTAATCAAAATGGGCGTGACTACCCCATAGCCTCATCCCAGGCTGGGCGATCCTGTCCACTCGGGGTTTGGGTACGCTATTGCCAGCCACCCATCCCAGCTTGTATCCACCCATCATAGCTTTCTTGGCTTAACTGGAGCGTGTGACCCTTTGGATTGCCGATCCCAGTCCCAAGGAGATTTCCTTGTGACCGCTTTGCCACAACCGTCCCCTACACCGTCAGTCAACATGCGGTGTTGATCTGACTGTGCAACATTGTGTGCTTCATTTCTTTTTCACGCACTCTTGCATCTTCCGACAAGATGTCCGATCCCGCCCATCCGGCTCAGGTATCTCCTCCGGCTCTAGGATCGGGGCCCCTCGGATCTCCCTCTGCGATCCCAACTCCAGATATCGGAACTTCGACGCCTACCAGTCCTGCGATGTCAGACGCCTCCACCGTGCCGGTGACCGAGTGTGATCTCTCGGATGTGGTGACGTGGACCCAGATGGGGGAAGGCTCTGGTTGGTCTTTCATCGCGATCCCTCTGTCGCGATCCTCTTCGATTCTCGCTCCGGACAGGACCTCCGCTAACCAACCTGTTCCAACTCCGGATCCGAGTGAGCCCATCTTGCTCCCCAGTACTCGGGTCGAGGCCTCGTGTTTGGTCGATCAAGCCACGTTAAACGCAGCGATTGATTTGATTTACGTTCGCCTAAACCTCCAACAGACTGTCGTGGATCTGTACCAGAGTATGAAGGCTGCTTTGGAGCGGCAGATGATCCAGAATCGCCAGCTGGGTGAGGATCTTCAGGATCTCCGCACCTCCGCGCCCCCTTTCGTCCAGTTCGTCCAGTCGAAGTACGACCGCTAGCGCGTTCGCTATGACGACGAGGTCAAGCAGTTCGAGGTCTCTCGGGAGGCGTTGGCCGACCGGGTCGACCAGACCGCCGTGATCGAGCATCTGAAGTCCGAAATTCTTCGTGCTGTGCGAGCGCGTCATGCCCCACAGGAGAAAGCCGATCGTGAGATCGCCGGAATACAGAAGAATATGGACGAGGCGGGAGAACGGTTGGTGGCTGAATGCGACAAGTTTTCCCACAGTCTGGACAAGGCAAATTGCAAGAAGTAGAAGTACAAGAAAACCGGCCGTCAACATTAAGAAAAGCTGTGTCGCGCGCTCAAGCAGATATCGGGGCTTCGGGCCGAACTGGGCTAGGCGCAGGATTCTCTGTCCGCCCGATCCGCTGAGTGCGATCAATTGCGTCGCATCGTATCGTATCGTGACGTTACGTTGAACCAGATGCGAGTTCAGCTCGCGGACGTGGCTTCCGAACGTGATCGAGCCATACGAGATCACACGACCCTTCGGGATCGCATGGCATCGCTGGTGCCTGGGGATACTTCAGCCACACCTACAAAGGTGGGATCGTCTACCCACACACCCGTTCCCGCGACTCCTCAACCGATGTCGAACGTTTCAGGATCGAGTCGCAAGCGATCTCGAGATCCCTTACCATCGTCAACTTTGCTGCCTTTCAAGAAAGTGGCTCGATCCGCTGCATTCAATGACAAGCCGTTTCCAGTTTGCTATCCCAAGCCTTCTTCCGCTCCAAAGGGAACCCGAGATCTCAAGGGTCGTCGCGTTCTCAAGAGTCGCCATAATTTAGCGAAGCCTGCAGCTACCCCGAAACTGGGCAAGCAGAGACGCCGTGGTCCGAGCTTATCCTCGTCCAAGGGGAAGGATACATCGGCAGATGAGGATGAGACTTTAGCGGCTTTATCCGGTTCGCGATCTTCCAGTCGTAGTCGAGCATACAATCCGGCGGCACAACTTTCGGTTGGGCCTTCTTCGGATCTGATCGTCATAGACACGCCGATACCTTCGCGCGATCCTCCATCTCCGGTTGATCCTTTTATTCCTGCCGTGACCAAGGTGTCTTGAGCAGACCTTTTCGGAGAAGCGTTCAGTGACTCGGATGGTTCCATTAGCCTTTCTGATTCGCCGCGTGATCACGTCAATTCGTTGTTATCTCTGGTGGAGTATGATGAATTACTCCCCACCAAGGTCTCTCGCGATCAGTAGATCCCTGGATTTCGAGATCGCGTACCGCGATCCTTCACTCAGGTTTCTCCATGGTCGGCACGCAAGGTTAGTTGGACGAGTGTCGCGGAGATGGACATTGACTTCCTGTACCGCCACTTATCCCGTCCCAAAGGCTATGTCTTCCCAACGGTAATGGTGTCCAGGTGTCCTCCTCCCACATCTGAGTGGGTACCTCGGGGGGGGGGGGGGGGGTCAGGCCCAGATCGCGGCCTTATATGCCCAAGAGCGTTGGGATACAGACAAACGTCGGATTGCGCCGATCTCCTTCCCTCGTACCGGCTGGTTCGACCAGCTCGCTTCTCTATACTTGGAGTTCGAGGATCGCAACCGACAGGCTTTGTGGGAGTCGACGCACGCGATCTTCCTTTCCAGTGAACAGCAGGCCATTGATCCTGAGCTGGGCCAGTCCTGGAAACAGCGGAAGCAGCGTCGGTCTCGAGCTAAACCTCAGTGGAAGGCGATCCTTTGATTCATCTTGCAAGGTATGATCGCAGGTCATTGTGATCTGGACATCCTATTGGATCCGTTCTTTCTGCAATTCCCTTCTTTCAAAGAGGTTTCCCCTTAGTATCCTGGCCTGGGATGCAAACCGAAGGGCATCCCCAATATGATCTCTGCTCTCCCGTTGCTAGACACCACTGAAATTTGGCGCTCCCAATATCGATCCTCTATCGCCGACCACCTCGGATCGTCGATCGCACAATTGCCAGGTAAGTACTTTCCTGCTTGATCGCTAGGATTCGATTTAAATGGTTCCACAATTCAATATAATCTCTCTTGATCCTTAATCTTGTTCTTCATTTTGAGATAAACTCTTTTTATTTGGCTTTTCAACCGCGATCGGATCCCCTCGATCCGCTATCGCCACTCATTTTACATATAGCCTCGATCCATCATCTCATACAACCTCCTTGTACAATTGACATTCCACCATTTCACGTCCACCTTTTAGCATGCGTCAACCGCTCATCGCTTCGATTACCCGTTAATCTTCGGTTTTCTTCTCATAGGACTGCATAACTTCAAACCGGTTTTGACTCGCACGATTGCACTCGAAATATTGCAACAACGCAACACAGTTCAGGTCCGGATCGTCTATCCAGGTCGGATCGTCGTGTTGCTTCCATTGAACCAAAAACTGTCAATGCACTCGACCAAATGGTGTTTTATGTTCTGATCGTACATCCAAGATTTTTTCCACTTCGTATTCGTCAGCAGCCAACTCGTTTCCCAACTACCTTCCGGCAACAATGACTCATCGAAATCCACACAATCCTCACAGTTAGTCACTAGCACACTGCCTGGTCGATCGGAAAACTGTAACACTGGCTTTAACTTGGAGACGTGCACTATCGGTAACAATCGGTATGGAGTTCCTGAAATCTCCACCCGATCAGCATGTTCCCCACATAACTCCGCCACTTGGAACAATCCATGCCACATATGTGCTAACTTCCGATCATAGCCGTCTTTGACTCGGTCCAAGTAGAGCCAAACTTGCGATCCGCACTTAATATCACACACTTCATTATTGTCATTGTGTCGATCCGCTCGATCTTGGATCGCGATCTTGAGACGTTCGTTTACCATTGCTCTTTCCCTCTGATATTGACGCTGAACGTTATATCTCCATCTTCTAGGGTCAGAATCGCGTGTTTTAGTGATCCCCAACGGTAATGTTGCTTCCAATATCGATCTTGGATCCCAGCCATGGATCAAATAGAACGGAGTGTCTCTACGGATCGATCTTGTGCCGTATTCATAGCGAATGTCAATCTTTCTGCATATTCATCCCAGTCTTTCTGTTCTACGTCCGTGACGTACATCTTAATTGACTGAGTCAACGTCTGTACCATACGCTCCGCAGTTCCGTTAGCTTGCGGTCGGTACGCCATGGTCGCACGTTGCTTTTGCCCTGCGATCCGATTGAATGCTCGAAAAAAGTCGGACATAAATCCAGGCTCCCTGTCGTGACGTATAGCTTCACTGGCTCCAAATATGCGAAACACACATTCTTCATCACCTTCAGCGATCGTTTGCGCGGTCCTCGACTAACTTGCTCTCGCGATCACATATCCTGAGAAAAGATCTATCCACAGCAGCAGTTCTGTGTTTTCTCTAAATGACCGCGGCAATGATGGGATATGATCCATCGCGATCACCTGAAATGGGCATGTAGCCTGTATGTTTCCCGGGTATCTGCCGCGGATCGCGGGTAGACCCTTCCCGGTTGTACAGTCCACGCATTCGCCAACGTAACGTTTTATACTCCGATACAATCCTCTCCAGTGAAAATTGGATCTGATCCGCTGATAAGTCCTCCCGACCCCCTGGTGACCACCCTCCAAGCTGGTGTGGTAATGGTGCATAAAATTTTGTTGCAACAATTCCGGTGCAACCAGACGGATCACCTCTATACGATCGTCCGCTTCCTTAGCGGATCGGGGGCTGAAGAATAGCAATCCGTTTTCGTCCACTTCGTAGTCTAGATCGATCCGAGCGCATATTTTTGCATCCTCTGCGTTTAATTGGGCCAGATCGCCCACAAGATATTCCTTCAGGTTGGCGATCCAGCTCTCTTCCTCTTGCGCTTATTTTATCCGCTCGATCCGCATCCGCTGCACTTTTTCTTCTTGTAAAACTTCGGAGTTGTTGACGCCTTCGCTGCGCGGATCGTGTGATCGCTATCATTTTCACCACGCGATCCTTCCTTTCCGGCAGGAGCAACTCGTGCAGCCTGTTGATGGATATCAAATCGTGCAATTTTTGATCTAAGTTTACAATGACACCTTCTTCTTGCTGCGGAGATGCACTGGCTAGTCGATCCGCGCTTTGATTCCACTCATTCTTCATGTGTAAGAACTCGTGTTTTGGCCAAGATCGAAGTTTCTGCATTGCTTTATGACGCCGTAACTGAAGCCCAGGCGCTTTACAATCCATCTCTCCCCGCATTTGCCTCATCACTATGTTCGAGTCACCACATATAATGACTCGTCCCCTAGTTTGGTTGTCCAGCAGATCGAGACACAACAACATGCCACGATATTATGCTGCGTTCACCGTCATATCTGCAGCGTATTTTGCAGCGGCTAAGATGACGGTCCATTCTGGTAGCTTCCACACGATCGCACTATATGCCCGCTCTTCCGTTTAGTCCGTGCCGATCCGTCGAAACTGACCACCAACAGGCATTCATCCGTACCTACCGTGGGAGGTAGCAATAGTTACCAATTGTTTAGGTTTCTTCTGTGGAGCGATTGCAATCAGCACATCATCTACCTCATCTCGCGGAGTTATACTAGCTGCGAGAGCGCCTAGTATTTGATTCTCTCCTTTGTTACATCTCTTGACCTCCAGTGTCCAATTCGATAGCAGCGCAGCCCATCTTCCCAGTCTCCCATTGAAGCCAGAAGATTGAACTAGCCAAGCTAATGTCGAATATCGAGTGAGCACTCTGATCTCTCGAGATACTTTCATGGTGTAGCACACTTCAAAGATTCGAAGTAGGGCTAAAAATTCTTTCTCCACCATATCATAATTAACTTCATTCGACTTTAGTGTGCGACTCGTGAATGTCACCGGCTAGTATACGCCGTAATATTCTTGCAATAGAGATGCCGATATTGCCCACTTACTAGCATATTCCACGATCACTGGAAGTCGATCTGGATCAAAATGTTTGAGGATCGGAATTGTAGCGATCTTTGCCTTCAGCAAAGTGAACAAAATGGCGGCCCTTTCCTATCAAGATAGCTCATTTGGATCATGCTCACCTCCTTGTAATGTGTTATCGCAACTTCCCGCCATAGCATCACGATCTCCCATATGGTTCATCTAAAAAAAATCCGCCTCTCGTAACTCGTACAACACAGATGCACATACTGCAAAATCTTCTATAAAACGACTGTAATATTTCAAGCTACCCAGGATCATTGCATGGATCGCAAAGTTGTGGGAAAAGGAATGTTGACTAGCGATCCTAGATCTTTAGGATTGGCCTCCTACCCAGCCAATGATACCTGATGACCTAAGTAATCCACTTTACGCCGTTCCCAAAAACTCTTGGTCAGACTGATCGACAGATTCCATCGATCGCATGATGTCAATAATTTTTCGACCTTGTCGTACAAAGATATCCATGACGTAGCTGGGATCAATATATCGTCAATATAAGATTGCCTGCCCAGCACGGACGGCGCTTGATCCGTTTCCGGCTCTCTCTCAGTACATCAGTTAACTTAGGATGATCCGTTGCATTCATGTCCTTATCTGCGCCGATCTTGAGATACCTATATAGAGCATTATCAATCAAACGCTGATCAATCTGTGGGGCGTTTTTAATCCAAAAGGCATCCGCAACCATTCATACAGACCTGACGGCGTGATAAACGCAGAGATCGATCTTGCTCGTTAGGTCATCTCTACCACCCAAAATCCACTCGCCATGTCCAGCGAACAATACGAAGTTGATTTGTCCATGTCCTGCAACAATTCACTGATAAGTGGCATAGGGTACACCATCAGCTGTGTTAGCTGATTAACCCGTCGATAGTCGATACACAGTCGGACATCTTCTCCATTTTTCTTAATAATCACGACTATTAGTAATTCCCACGGCGATGTCGAAGGTCGGAGAATCTTGGCTGACAACAGGCCTTTTACAGATCGGCCAACTTCTCACGAAACATTGGCGCATCAGGTCGTACACGCTGAGCGATCGGCCTCGTTCCTCCCACATTAATATCACAAACGGCCCCGCGTGCTGCAGGGGGTAATGCATTTCCTTTCCCGATCAACAGGTGACGGCTCCTACGTATCAGTCGTTGCAAATCCTCTTGATCCTCTGTCAAGGGTATTCCATGATTGCCAACTTGGACATCGTCTATTGTTATCTAGGTCGTGGATATGGTTACCTCCGGCAGCACAGCCATGTGTTGTTTCACGTCTTCCGCGAACAGTTCACCTCCCTCGTGATAGTATGTTAATTCATCCGGTACATCATTTTCCATTACTTCGCCGTCGATCGTAACAACTTTCACGTCGTCATCCAATCGTGTAGACTGGCTAAGCACCTCCCGATCTTCAACCTTGATCCCGTCTGGGTGACAGTTGGACTGTCCTTGTAGCGGATCAGTTATCTCATGGTTGTCCTTCGGTGTCATAGTCTCTTCTGCAACCATGTCCTCTTCAACCGAATGTTCTGGCGTCTTCCGCACTGCGTTGACCGCACACGATCTCATTGTCGATCTATCATCCTTGTCTTCATTATTATATCCACTCGTACATTCGTCCTGCAACTCCTCGTTAGAGTCACCATTAGAGTCTGATAGTGAGGCGATATCTACAGAATCCTTGATGTCGTCTGATTTTCGTTTTGACCATATCAAAATTTGATTAGGTTTCTCATACGTAGGATGCTCAACTAACGGGCCCGTGTAGGCTTCGGCTTTTTCTTCTTCTCGATCTGTAGTGGCTTCAAAATCCAATGTATGCCATTCCATGTACCGCCGTGATCCTACAGATACGTATCGTTTAGATCGCGGGATCATGCCTTCTGTCATCCACAACGCTAAAGGGGCCCCGCAGTTTAAGATCAAGTCACGATCGCTTACATTTGTAAGCTGCAAGAACTTAATCATTCCGGGACCATTCGTCACGGTAGGAATCCACGCCACATCCCGTCGCACCCAAAGCTTAGATCTAGGAGGGTTGACGCTGATCCTGACTTCCGTCGATCTGCCGGCCGCAATGGCTAAATGTTGATCGTTAATGTTGGCCGCCGATATATTCGATCGGTACGGTGGTCTTCGTCCAGCCAGACAGATTCGGACTTCATCGGGCAGGCAAAGGGTTCCGTCGGCCAACTCCAAACGAATACCTGCAGGAACCATGAAGTCCATGCCTAGTATAGCTTCTTGACCGACTTGATCCCCAACCCAGACATCAAAATAATACACTAGTGATCCGTTTAGTGTGATCTTGATCTTGGTCCGTCCTACCGTCATATAAGTTCTCTCTCCGATCCCAACACATTCTTGTGTTTGGTTCTCATCAATCACACACCCTACCTTACGAGTAAAGGTAGTGTCGATGATCGAGATGTCCGCACCAGAGTCAAACAGAAAAGTGACCTTCTCATTGTTGATCTTGCCCACTGCTTTCGCTTGTTTAAACCATTTTCCCGGAGTATGATACTTCCAGTATCCCCTCGACTCATCTAAGGTGAGATCGAGCTCCATCTCCACCAGGGATCGGGCATTATAGTCCACTCACTTCACACTTGATATTGAAGAGGTCCGTTTTGAACGATCACATATATTAGAGATCGGATCGCGCCGATCCTTAACTCCTTGGTCATCCGACTTCTTCTCAACAAATGCATACATGCATAGCCCAGAACTCTCGGATCGTGCCAGATTGCAACCTGGAGAGCGTCCTAGTTTAACATTTCCTCGACCTTCGGATGAAACATACCCGCATGCTTAGTAGGCACATACCACTTGCGGATTAAGCTAAAGAACTCTTCCATAGGGCATTTGCCATTCTCATGTACCTCTCCACATGCTGCACACACGTAGAAGTACTTGTCTGATGGATGCCCTTTGCGACCGCACTTCTGGCACGTTAGTCTCTGCCAGCATCCACGATCATCATGTCGCGTCGATCCGCAGTGGGTGCATGCCTTCGGTTTTCCACCTCGATCACGTACACCTTCTTCACCAGTATTCTTCTGCCAGGTACGATGATCTTGATCCGATCTCTCTGGACCAGATGTAGTGGTCACACAAACTCGGCGGCGATCTTTGTCTTCATCCGATCCAATCGAGTCCGATTCCGATTCGCTACTTTCGATCCGCTCACGGATTGCCCTCACTGCCCGAGCAGTTTTGAATGACGTAGAATTCGAGGAGGAATTCGCTCGCTGGTGGAACTTGTTCGATCCTGTCGACGTCTTCAACTGACGACTCTCCATCTTTTGGCATGCACGTAAGGTCTCCTACAACTCATTGACATCGGCCAATTGTAGTAGGGTCAGCTGCTTGGCCAGATCGCGATCGTCCAACGTAGAAATGAAATGTTCCACATGTCCACGACGTGTGTCCAATGTGGCCATCCTCTCGTCTCTGACCGCGATCTTGGTGTGCTTAGCCGCGACAATTAAGCGGTGTAGGTACTCCTTTGGATTTTCATCCGATTGTTTCCGTGCGAGATAGTATTGTCTGGCCAGAGACACACCTTGCCCTCCATACTGTACCATAAACTCATCCAGCAATATTTTCCACTTCTTTCGAGTGGATCTACCTAGTTGGTTATAACAGTTTCGAGCGGGTCCTGTCAGCAGATCTCCAAACACCAAACACTTCTCCTCATCGAGCGCTTGATCGCACAAGAAAGCCGATTTGACCTTGCTGATCCAGCTTCTGGCCCGATCTTCATCTCTATCCTTGCCACTGAATTCTTTCAGCTCTGTCATCGCCGACACTAGAATGCGTTGAGGTGTGCTACCACCTTCTTGCAACGTCTTGGTCGTAGCTACCATAGCGTGTCTACGATCTTCTTGTCCCGAAATATCGGGATCGATGTCGTCGGGGTCGAAAAACTTCGGCTGACTGCTGCGCGACTGCACTAATTCCATCTCCACATAGGAGGTATATCTTTCATGGGATCTAGAATACTTGATCCTTTGGCTAGGATAGATCGCTTGATACGCTCATTCCCATTGATCTTGGCGAAAACGTTCCATGGCCTCATCGAGTTATGTCTGCAGGAGTCCTTGCGTAGTAGTTGTCATCTGCTCTTGAGCACCTGTGGCCTTCGATTGCGAGATCAGCTTCACCAACTTGACTCGATTGCATAGATGTGTTGCACCACTTGGGCCTAGAGACATTCGCTGGATGCCGACCGAATCATCTGACTACATCTCTGATTCCGCCGAGGCATATTGTGACGATACGGTATGATACCCCCTCGGGACATCGGCGATCGTAGCAACCGCTTGATCCGCGGATTCGCACTTCCCCGTCAAGGGAATTAGCTTGTCATACAGCGACCGACACGCATGGATCAACTGATCCTAATCGCATCCCAGCAGTTCAATCGCATCGAAGGCCCTAGCGACGTATCCAGCATCTTGCAACAGCTGGATGATCGCGCTGATCCCTTCTACTGCGTTATTCGCCACCTTCGTCCGGGATATCGGGCCTTGTATCCCTCCGATTAGCTTATAATTCAGTGTCCGTAGCACGGGGTCACTCGATAGCAGATTCTTGAGCGCCTTCCAATGGAATCCCTGCGCCAATTGATCCAACTGCCAGCCTTCCAGCTACATATCCAAAGCATCGTCTACGAACTTGATTGGTTTCACGACCTCTTTCACGCCGTGATCGTGTCGATCCGATCTGGGCTCTTTTTTCTGCACTCGATCTGTCCTTAACGTCGTCTTCTTTGACATTGCCTGAGTGGTCTTGTGCAGTTTTTGTTCAGTTTTCGCTGAAGGGTTTTCACACAGAGGATCGTGGATTGCAGCACGATCCGCGGTGGTCCCCAAAGGGACCATGGGAGGGGGGCGAGGTTTATCTCCCAGATCGATTGATCGATCTTTCTTTTTAATTTTCTTGTCATCAGAGCCCCTCCCAAAACTCTATTAATCCGGGGATCATTTAAATTCACGCGTCGGAGGCGATCCCTTTGCATCTAACGCTTCCATTCCATGTTCAGTTTTGACTTTCACTTCATCCCTTCGGGACTCACGGTGAAATCCCATATTACCAGAAGATCCGGGCACGCGCACCATTGTCGTGGAGTAGCGATCGCTCAATTAATGAGTCGATCTTAGCTCTCCACTGGCGACCGGACGACCGACTAACGGAGGGGGTACTCCGATTCCGTGTGTGTTGCCTTCCTCACCTTGTGTACCCGTCAGTAGGGCGGGTTGCACTCTTGCAGGTGGATTCGTGTCGAAGGAAAACTTGACCGTGTTGGAGATGGGGTTGTGATCGTGCGGAAATCTTCACGCGATCACGGGGTACTCGTGGGTACTGATATAAGTTACCCTGATCTCAACGAGATCGCCTTGTCCACTATGTGGTAGCTTGATCCGCGAGCCTTCTCGCGAATCTTGCGCCTTGCATTTACGTGTCTTGTTGCGTCCGATCGCAGTTGATGTTGCTTGAGAGTTCTTGAAAACACCTGGCCAAAACAATCCAGGTGTGACACTCGCGTAGACGTGTAGCGCGACTCTTTATTCGACGGGGCCAAAGATCCTACCCGGAAGAGATAACGTATGCCTTGTGAAGTAATTTGAACTCTGTTTAATGTTAACCAACCCACCTAACCCCTACCCCTATGCCTATCCGTATATCTTAACCAGATGTCACGCGTCGCCTTTCCAGGAAGATCGCCCCCTCGCATTTATGTGGTCCACATCCAGTATATCCACCGTTGTGTCTTCTTGTGGCCCACCCAAGATATCCTCGTGATCCTACTTGCGGATCGGGATCCTATGAGCGGATCGGGATCCTACTTAGCGGATCGTGATTCCGTTAGCGGATCGGGATCCTATGAGCGGATCGTGATCCTACTAGCGGATAGGGATCCTACTAGCGGATAGGGATCCTGTTAGCGGATCGGGATCCCACTTAGCGGATCGTGATTCCTTTAGCAGATCGCAGCTGGAGATCGGACATGCGATCCTGGGTTAGGATCGCGGTCTTCCAGTGAGATCGAGGGTCTTGTATTGCCATGTCTCACGACGGATTGAGTAATCAAAATGGGCGTGACTACCCCATAGCCTCATCCCAGGCTGGGCGATCCTGTCCACTTGGGGTTTGGGTACGCTATTGCCAGCCACCCATCCCAGCTTGTATCCACCAATCATAGCATTCTTGGCTTAACTGGAGCGTGTGACCCTTTGGATCGCCGATCCTAGTCCCAAGGAGATTTCCTTGTGACCGCTTTGCTACATTATTTTGAGTCAATCCGGACCATGCGTATAATTGGCAGATACTGTTTCATCATCAAGCAAACTTTTTTTTCGTTATATCGACGCAACTTGCTCTTAATTATCATAAAAAGTAAAAAGTATAAAAAGCTTCCTCGATTTTTAAAAAGGTTGACAAGCACCACAGGATGTGAAGATATAAGAAATGTACCTTACGAATAAAAATAAGAGAGAGATACAAACTTGAAAAAATAATCGAAAGGCGCCAAACGGGGAAAAAGTAAAATACATCATCGATTCATACTATACGACCGAATACGCACATGCCTGGGGTCATCTTCGATTGATATCGACATTTTTAAGGTATTTGTCCAAGTATTGCAGAAATTCATATCGATAGCGTTTCCGGCGATTCAGAAAGGGCCAAATCAGCCTTTTGTCTTCATTAATCACTTAAGATTGCATAATAACTGTTGTTTATAAGCCAGTCCATTTGTCAGCAATTACCTGATATCTACGTTGAGTGTATCACGCTTCCTTAATAAAACAGGTTAAGCGACTTTATGGCAAATACATTGCACAAAGAAGTGTATAAACAATGCAGTTCATTTTTTGTAGACCTACAGTACCAAGCCGCTAGGCTTATGTGCATGACGTCATCCACTGCAGATAACGACGCTTGTGCTTATCTATTAGCATTCAAATCGCAATATATAAAACGACACCGACATCACTACCACCACCAGGATATATTTATTTGTGACGACTACAATATTCGTTTAGAATTGCATTATCGTAAACGTGCAACCATATGTCCCCAAGCACCCCTGCGACCGACCACCTTCGATTACTTATATTTATACGTCACCTCTTCATCATATTGCGATCCTTTTCCTCTCGACCTTATTGTCTAATTGTCATCTCGTCCTGCTTCGGGTCGTGACTTGAACGTTTACCACTGAGATTTGTACACGCGCGATATAAGCGCGGCGCTGTCTCATAGCAAACAGCAGAATTACCGCGAAGAAGACAGATACATAGTTACCATGTCAAGCATCAGTTATATATTTAAAGGTCAGAATTAGCGTGACATAACAATCGAACAGAAAAAATACACTGATAAACACGCTTAAAGCGTCGGTGCGCCTTTTTATTCGTTTAATGCGACTGTCAACATTTCAGATGTATAAATTTACAATTTATGGACTATGAAGCAGGAAAGAAGATAAACGTGTATGTGTATGCATGTTCCCAGATGTTTATTTCTATCTGGCAAGTCTGATTCAGCTTTCAGTTGCTCTTCTTCACGACAAATCTGTTCCCGTACTTCGGCACTTTGAATAGCGCTTCTCTATCCAAAATTGATCTGAAAGTTTATGTATCGGCACTAAAGTGCGACCCACCGCGCTATCGCCCATATGACGCGCCAGAACGTGAAGGTATGCTCATGATATTCCTGTACATGAAGTGGTCATCTTGAGCTCGGAGGCAAACAACCGACGGATCCGATGCACTCACGCATGCCCTCTTCAACATATCTATCTGGGCTGCCAGGATATTTAAAGCTTTACAAACGTGGATTTTGCTGATAGGTGCCTTCTTCTTGCCCAGTCCACACCTTTCGCGAGTGGCTACAACAGCTGCGCGTGTATATGTCGTCGGTATAGACGTTAGACCCACCACTTAATTTAATGTCGTGATGGAATAACAGTAATAAATAATGAAGAATATGTTATAAAACGCTCACCTACGCAATTTGCCGCGCTCGACAAGCGCCTCGCCAGTGATTAAATCAATCAGAAGTAAGTTATGGTTTATCGCGCTTACCCGACAAAGAACCTTTTTATATCTTTGTATAATTACACATCTGTATCACACCACATACATGACACCTAACAACAGAGTTTGACCAGGAAAAGGCGTTCATTTGATATTTTCTTGCACCGCCTTCCCGGTTGCAGTCAAGCAGCTGGCCTACATGTGTGTTCTTATTCTAGCATAATTTTAGAGATTACGCCGTGTACAGCACAGAAAGATAATCAAGGAATATGCCATTTTTAAGCATGTGATTATGGTATATTTCTATTGCGCTGTGTTTTAAGCATTCCCTGCTCTACCTGGGTCTGTTAATTGTATAATTTGATATCTTCGTCGCGCTTACGCGTCGTAAGATGTCTTTGTGCGCGGTACAAAACGTCCGCGCTGTCCCCGATCATTTTTTGCCGATTTGTCTCCAATATTTACCTCAGTCGGATACTACTCCGACCCCTGTAGCACGCGCAGGTCCAATTACCTTTGCGACATCGTCCTTTCGCGCTTATTTTGCCTTCAGCGCGTGTGACTTCTTAATCAAATTTTGGACGAAACCGTTTGATCTTGCTTGTGTACGGTGCGCCTCTACTGGTGGGGCAGCTGCCTCATGGGTCAGTTACAAGCGAGATGGCGATATTGAGGACCTGAGCCTATATATTATATGACATTATATCCGGGAAGAGCTCAGACAACTAAATACATTTGAAATGTCAAAAATATGTACAAATTAACCCACAATATGGATCTACGTTATTTACTTGCGATGTATCAAGCACAGATTCTAGACATTTATGTAGACTTAATCGCATGAATGCTTCATGTACTCGATACGACACGCCTCCAAATGCCTTAATCATATCTCGTTGGTTGCGTACTTTATAATATGTACTAATTACCTCTGCATATTTCACGACAAACGACGACGGGTACCGATAAATTTGACTTCACTCCTTAGGAAACAGGGGCGAAGCATTTGCCAAGCACATGTCCTTAAGCGTAATTGTTTAACTTGCCTCACTCGATTGAATTATCGGTACATTCGACCCACTTTCGTAAGACGTAAGTTATGATGTTTTTATAAAAAAAATCAGGTGTGGCGAAACAGCTGAAATTCGTTGTGTTCGAGCGACTAGAAGTCGTCGTTTTTACACCATTACAAATTTGCAAACACATGGACTGCTAGACTAAGCTTATTTCTTCTTGTTCATTCTTCAATACATTTAACGCCTTTTAGCGAACTCCGTCTTGATTCCTTAACGTCTAGCTTTACATGATGCATAAAAAAATCCATTAATTGCAAATTGCCCTTTACATACTTGCTCCTGCGCAGCATCCACATAACGTAAAAGGTGTTCTTGTGAAGACACATTAAAAAGATGGACTTGTCCTTCTAGGTCGCAACTCGGGCTTCACCTTTTTTCCTGATAGGTAAAAACGTACTACACCTTCTCGATACAACCTGACGAAATCTTCTTTTTTGGAATTGAAGGGTGTTGCCTGACCCTTCCATTTCGTATTTCCTGATGTTTGCATGTTTAGTCACTGTACTTCAACCTATTCTCGATCACATACATATTGTAAGACAAGTATGGAAAAATCCTGGACGTTAGACCATACAAACTGCATCTTACATTGGGTGTATTTGTTGAAGACGTTGTGGACTACTGGGTTGAGAAAGGAGGATGAAGGGACAATTCGGATATATGAAAAGGTAGCGCAACAGGGAAAAGTTCTGCGTAGCGACGCATAAATTAAGTTATATCTATATCAGCTGAAGGTAAGCAAGTTGTTTGTTACTGTCTTGTAGTGTGGTTACCATTATCTGTGATCCTTATACGACGTGCGAACAAAGACGGTAATGCTTACACTTTTAACCCAGTAACGGTCAATATGAAAGTAGGATGTTTATGCAAGAATTAGTGTGCATCACCGATATCATATCGTGGTTGTACAATGACCCACGATTATGATGTATATGTGTCTTTGTCGGAAACAATTCGGTTTACTCCCGTCGAGGTTGACACTTAGCTATTCTACAAGAGGCATTTATTGATCAGTTTCGATACTATATGAGTCGTGACGCCTTTGGTCGCTACGAACCTGCACGGACATGACAACTACTGAAGCAATCGGTCAGTGGAAAGGGACATATCAGTGTTACGTAGTAAGAAAGACCATATCCCTATAGTGGACTACTCAACTTGCTAATGCAGGTTCTTCGTGAGCAGACCGACGCAATTCGGCAAAAAACTTGGCAAGCCACTACAACTTGTGCTCGACAATCTCTAATACCAGCGATAATCAGCGATGACGAAAGTGAAACCTTATGGACAAGGTACATGGGGCTAACAATTGATCGACCGCCAATTATACCAGAGTTGCGCATTGTTGCACAGCAAATATGATAGCCGCTGAATTGTCCGATACAGCGAAGGGAAGACCACCCACCGCTTTTCCAGCCACATTTCTGTCGCCGTCAGGCTGATCTACAAGTCCACAATCATTATGTCGCTGGTTGTCATCACATGCTGCAAAGCCTTGCTTACGTCCCGTGCACGGCTATGATTCTTGCAAATGTACGAAGAATTCGAGTCGGGTGCGAAGAAAAAGCAGTCACAGACCACGCAGCCGCGTACCTTGTGGACCAGGAACTTTCGTGCTCGTGGAGCCAGAAGACCACAAAATTAGTACCACCCTCTACCTGCTTGTGGCACACTTGCTGTACCGCGAAGATGCACTTCTGCGATGTGCGGTGTCCGAAGAACCCAGCTTCAATGATGCAATCTTGAACACTGCAAGCATTCGCATCTCCCGCTTCACAATGTAACGGTCGTTCGCGTACAAGCAATCTCCAATCCTCATCCAAATGTTTTATTGCGTTTGTCGCGATCCAGCGCACCATTCAGTACGATGAGCGATTTCCCCGAAGTATTCTGGACAAGGGAAGTTCACGTTATCGTCCAACGGCGTGGTCTTGAACGAAGAGACCGGAAATTACCTGCGGCTCCAGGTATTGTGTGACCTGTCACTTGATTGATTGATTCAGATTGATGGGGTCGGCAAGAGTCAAGACGGTTAACGTTTTTTTCTCGTGTAAATGTTTCTCCTCGTGCTACAAGCTTGTTGATTGCACGGTATGAATGTAAGCTTAACAACGAAAGACCACTTTGGAGTTTGCCACACACAAACAACTTGTTTCTCCTCTCTTTTCGCTAGTAACACCCTGTGCTTCGCTACGGTTGCCACCTACAGAGCGCTAAAGCTGTCAAGTACCCTGTTGCGGTAACGATGTGCACGAGCAAGCAGAGAATTGTGCCCTGGATGGGCTGTGCTGACCTATCTTTAGCGGTACGACTTGAAGGTAGAGAAACTGTGGCAGACGGCACCAGTTCTTGCCTCAATGCTGCTTCGTATGAGTGAAATATGCGTCGGTGGTTCGTTGTGTAAACATCGCTCATGCGGAGTTTACATGCTTTAGATCGTTTGTAGCGAGGCATTTCTGCCTGCATATCGGCCAGGGTATACGATACGATTCACATTGCGCTTATCGTTATGGTAAAATCGCGCTCTGTCTTGGACGTGACCTTCCGCAACAAACGTGTACAGTGAGCTGCTACCTGACGCAATGCCCTGAGAGACTTCAGTTCACGGAGTTAAAAAGGTTCAGTACTAAGCGTAGTGACGCGAGCTCAACACCCTTGCGAGGAACACTTCGTCACGCCCTTCGATGTCTTCTTGTTGTCGATCAGTCGGCGTTATCGGAACGAAGATCACGCTGGCGTTTGCCGATGACGGTTGCTCATTATCGCATGTATACTTTCATTTATTGTACCCGCCGAACGGGCATGTCGCTCTTGCGCGAGGTGATCATGCACTTGGATCAAAATAAGGCTTGACCCCACCCACAGAGGATGAGAAAGCCTGGTGCTTGAGCGTGAGACAACGCAAAAGCAAACCTCGAGCTTTGTATAAATGTGCGTGATCAGCGGACAGGCTAAGTTATGTCATATGCAGGAACCACTGACACTAAATGAAAACTACGTGTTGGGCAGTATCACCGATGTCGTTGGGATTGTGCTCATTGAAAAAGCACAATTTTGACCATTTTTACGGCATTAGCGAGGTCGTATGTACTCGTGCGATGCTACCAGATGTATTTGCTTCAATGTCAAGCTCTCATACATGGGTTGGCACAAGGTGTTCAGTTTTGGCTTTTGTCCATACCGCTTCGGAACGCACGTCCAAACAAACAAATGGTCTATGAGAAGCACAGACGCTCCACATCAGGTGGCACTTGCATCAAAGAGTAGCAGCATATAATCCATGTACACTATTACGTGCCCACATCAGGTCTTGACAGTCTTGCTTCACGAGCGCATTACGATGAAGTGTGAACATTCTAAAGTCTAGATGTGCTCGATCTTAATCTACGAGTCCCTTGTCGCTCTGCAAACGTAGTCAAATAGGACCAGCACCATATCGATTTGCAGTTGCAGCAAGTCCATCGTTCAATTGTTAATTCCCGCACGCCGCATGGTGCAGCAGCCAAGTTTTTGTGAAGGTTT
This sequence comes from Hyaloperonospora brassicae, assembly GCA_947650285.1. NCBI lineage: Eukaryota > Oomycota > Peronosporomycetes > Peronosporales > Peronosporaceae > Hyaloperonospora > Hyaloperonospora brassicae. The sequence continues at coordinate 429,786 of CANTFL010001342.1, read as the reverse complement.
CGTACGCTCATGTCCCTCTTGCAACACCGCTGCACATCTGGTATTGAGCCTCGGCTTGACGACGATGAAGTCTGTTTGTTGAGACAATGCTGAGAAAGTAGAAAAAACTTGAACCGATTGTTCACAGCTGCTGGCTGCCATGAGCATAAATTTGTGATGCGCTGTTTTTGTCGTCCACCCGGTCGCCTCGTCGCATTCTGTGCGGAATCGTAAGCGTATGACCGCGGCAAACATTCTAGGTCAGTGATAGCCACGCATTGCCGCAACGAGCATTCTGCCATAGTCTCAAGAGTAAACACCATGAAGTCAACTATCAACGTATACCGACTGACCCATAAGTCAAGTACATGCGAGCATACGAGTTGTAATGAATGGGAACTGCACAGGAGTTGAATGCGAGCATCGTTTCAGTTTCGCGAAGTGCTCAAAGAGTCGATTGCCTGCAGCATTTCTATAGCCATTAACTAGACGTCTTGTCGAAGAGCAAATGCCGATGTACAGTTCAGATACGAGCGCAAACAACTGTTACTACTAAGAGACAAGCGACCTAGTCAGGCCCGTGCAATTCCTTCGTGCGCTGTGAAGATTTGCGTGCAAAGCAGAAATGCCTCTGCTTGTCTACGGGAATCTCGTACCTCCAAGTTGATGGCTAGGTTTCAGCAGAGCTGTCGTCAGTGCTCGTCAGTGCTGCGCGGCAACCGATGCACAGCGAGCTAAATCGCTTGCGTGGTCATTCAGCAATATTCGAGCGGCATAGATAACCAACGTTACTGTTCAATACTTGGTCTCAGTCGGTTATGCACCTACACTACGTGCTTGCCATGGCTGCAACCGCTCTTGCTGCAAACAACGGCTCCATTTCGGCCGCTGTACCCACGAATGATGTCGCGCTCTGGACGCTGGCTTCGCAGGACCAAGTCCACCTGATCGACCGTCGAATCGCCGGGGCCAATGCCACACGAACGCTCCGTGGTGCTCTCACTATCAACGAGGACAACACAGCCGTCTACTTCCCCAGCAGCAACACGCACAAGAAAACTTTCATCGAAGACAGGCTTAAGGACTCGCTGGCCAACCCGGAGACAATGACGAAGTTTTACAAACAATGGTACGAGGACGGATACACTGTCGAACAAGTCACTCGTGGTCTGGAGGAGATTCAGAGCAGAGATCTGCGCGAGACGTATGCGAATCTCGCTGAGGGGTATGCAGCATACGTCAGCAATGGACGGCAACGCAGGGGAAGCCAACGGATGAGTACAAATATATGACTAGGGGTCCGGGATAGGCCAGCGAACGTCATCGTGGGCTTAATGCAGCAAAGGTTTTGCTTTTAGAGCGTTTCAAATACATCTTTTGCATAATGTGCTGCAAGGGTTTTCAAAACAGCGATCGGTTACTTTCAAATTACAACGAATTGAGCTTTTCATGACAGCTTGTTGCGCTGTAGCGAAGCCGAGTTTGGCAGCACCCACTCTGAGTGGATTCCGCATCGCTCTCCACTGCACACTAAAACCAAAAACAGACGGTAGGAAGTATGAAAATGTGATGCGGGGTAGGCTTCTGCCAAGCGATGAATGATGTTGCACTCGCGCAACCTATTTAGGATTTTTACAGGCGTTCGCCCAACAGGCGGTACGTTTTGTTTCTTGAATAGGCGGCAGTACGTCAAAGGTCTACAAGTAACACGCTCGTTTGGCAAGTCATGAAAAACAAATAACCCGGGTCAGTGGCACACGGCGGTCACGAATCTAGAGCATCAACAACGTGCTGCAATATCAAGCCTTCGGCAGATCACATGCTGTAAGCTGTGTCACTCGCTAAGCGTGTTGTCTACAGATTCGACTATGTCAGCAAGGACACTATTGACTCAATTCTGTACCAGCCAAGTTGGCTACTTCGTATCATGGATGTATCGTGATAAACAAACGCTCATGCAGACCTGTGTTTATAGGTCAAGCGACGGTCGGCCTCTTGACCAGTCGATCATCTGAGCTCAACGTCCACATAAATATACGTAGTCGAGTGGAACGAAAAGGGGTGCTTTGACCATGCAATCGTTGTGCTAAACTCGAAATGAGGTTACAAGGATCAAGGGATAGTGTTAATGCACCTTGCATCATTCATCACGGATGCGACAGAATTCAGACGGTGTCGAACGATCCCGGTCAAATTCGCAAGTGGATCACTGCTTACAGTTTTTCGACGACGTCAAACGGAGCCGTAGACTGCTTTGAGAGGAGTCTTGTACTTACCTCATTGAGGAAGCTCGAATACCACCTTTAGGGACAGCATGACTAGTAACGATGTGGCTTCCAGAACCGTGACACGGACTTTGATACTAATTGCGACTCGAGTTGCTGACCCCTGTTGACCATTGCGAAGTGCGACCGGCCAGTCCGCCCCAGCGTGCCTTCAGTAATGACCCAGAAGCCGATGTATATAACACATTCGCCGTTTCGACACCACTGCGCCGCATTTTGCAGAAAAGTTGTGTTGTTGCACCTGACGCAAAACGTGGGAAACGTGATTCCGAATGATCCATTTCTGGCTACTAAATCCTATCGGTAGTCATCCCACATCGACAAAAGCTAGGTCCAAGTTCATTGATCAAAACTGTAACTGGGCACGCTCTTGTCAGATGACTGGTAAGACCTTGTTTCGATATAACACAAGGCTGCGTGCTCCCGACGTCACGTACACGTGGCGAGGAAGCGCAATCAAAGCAACTAGAACTCGCAAGCTCTGTCTACGGGAAAAAGTAGAACTGTATTTAATATAGTTGAGTTTCTATATTAAACCATCTTTGTCTTAATATAACTATACTATACTACAATCTCCTATGTGGGTTTCTTGATCACTACCCATTGCGCGCGTCCAGCAGCATTGGTGGTTAATTTGGTTGATGTACCGTGTACATCAACCAAGAAGTGAAGCAACCACGAATGTTACCGTCGGGGGTAATGTTCTGCCAACATTACCGTCGGGGTTATATTCTGCTAACATGGCCTCTTTTCGAGTAATATTGATTGAATTCTATCTGAATGAATGATATTCAAAAATTGATGCATTCGTATCAATTTTTATGTAGCGGGCCCATCCCGTTACATTACCCCCCCCTTAACCATCATTTACTCTTGTGAGTGATTTAATTGATTGGTGACAGAGTGAACACCGTTGAGTCACTCTGTGGGAAAGGGAGCACTTGTTGGTTCTGACCAACTTGATCTAGGTTCTCAGCGCATGACGAGTTCTTCCATGCGCTTCGTGAAGAAGGCCGCCTCTGGAGTGGCTGAATGAATGCGTGCAGCCTCATAACAAGCAAATGAAGACTCGGCAGAAGGCGATGAGGCGCCTGCTGCTGATAAGCAGCCTGCAACACCCAATGTTACAGGTGCACGTGGTCATCCACGTGCAGCTTCGTCATCCGCAGCTTCAGCTGCAGATGGTTATCATATGGAAGTCGCCCCGACATAGATGTGATCTATTTGGGCGAGTCGGACCCCCCGTCCGACTCGAATTCGTCCACAAATCCCGGTAGTGAAGCTGTGGGTATGGAAACGACGGCTGTTAAGCCTCGTGGTAGTCTCGACAAGACTCTCCGCCATGAAATGTTCGGATTATCCGACGATTTTGAGTACTCGCCGCGGGGATAGAAAAGATTCCACCCGTCTTCCAATGATGCGATTGCGCAACAGGAGGACAAGGTCATCGTGATAATATCGATGAATCTTCACGGAGTCATTCAAGCCGTTGCAATACCAGTGATTGCGGCGATCGCAGTGTCATCATTTATGTCGGAACTGCGCAACAAGAGCAAGATCGTAACTTGTTACGATCTGCTCCTGAGAACAAAACATGGATGCATGTTCAACGCAATCGGCGGAAGTGGTATGGTTACACAACTGGGAATTATAGGATCACACTCTTCGATTCGCCAAGACTCCATGGTATTGATGTCGGTGCGACGAATTATCGCACTGAGTATGAGTATTACATCGATGTCTGAAAAAGACATCGATGGTACCACTGCAACCGCAACCGAGACGAAGTTTCGTTGGTGCAGGCGTGTAACTCATTTATCGGCAAAATTGAAAATGCTAGCCGTGACATTTGGCTGGACAAACTTATTGCTGCTCGCAATAGCTTGAGGAGAAGTCGCCAACCGGTGCTCGGTTTAGATTGCACCGGCTGTCTCGGGAAGCAGGGTTACCTTGTCTTCGTGGGGAGAGAAATGTCAGAGTTGTGTTGACAACTCTATTCGCGTCCCTAGAGAGGCTTTCCTCCATAATCAGCCGTTCTGGAGGGCACGCATTTATTCCGAGAGGTACGAAGGGATTAATACTTTACAATCCCCCTACGAACGCGCCGATAGTTCGTTTGACGATGGTATTACTTCAAAAGGTGGGTCTCATCGTACTGCTCGACGAGATCGTGCATGTCCGTCATCAGCTGAGAGCGGGGCTCCCAGCTATTCCATAACAGTGGATACCCCCGACACTGGACAAGGTAACTCGTCCTTGATCCCGAATTGTCACGGTGAGTCTAGATACGCTCCACAAGGAAGCGTTGACCACCGTTTGAGTCCACCAAAGGATGTGGAGGAAGAGGAAAACCCTTCTCCAAGTCGTTTGCCTTACCATATCGATCAATACGAGATGGATCGCGCAATTGATCAATTGCGCGAGGATTTGGAGCGCGAGCGTGACAGGCGCTACGCTATGATAGATTCCGTGCGGCAACACCGCAAGGATCGGAAGGCTGATCGGGAGAAGGATCGTGCCGATTAAACCCTCGCCTAACGTCAGGCTGAGCGTGATGTCCGCTCTCTACTCGAAGATCTGGGGACAGCTCGCATAGATATCTCCGAACTGCCTGGATATATCTCCTCACTCCGCGTCCAGACTGAACGCCCGGAGCGCGAGCGCAAGAACATAATGGAGGTTCTATAATTTGGGGTCTATCTTCATCGTCGGAAGAGAACTCGTACTGGCAGTACGGGCGGAGACGCTCCACGTAAAACGTGGGATGAATGAGCATCCTAGGCGGCAGCTTGATCGTGTCTGCGATGCCTTGTCGGCGCAGCACACGAAAGGGTCCGATGTACTTGGGCATTAGTTTGCTGCTGCTCACGTTAATTACTACATTTATAGGTAAGTTTACCGTAGATAGTAGGAATAAGTCGCCTTCGACAAATGAATGTACATTTGCTCTTCCATTCTTGTCAGAATTCCGCTTCTTCCTGTCTGCGGCGTGAGCAACGGAGTCCTGCACTAAAGGCCCACTGCTTTTCAAGCCAGCAGAAATCTTTCTGCTGACGAGACATTGTTTTGTTCAGTTCGCCTTGTGGTAACTGTAGAAAGAGTCCTTTCCTCTTTCTGTTCATCAGCGACAGTGTCACCATCCTCGCTGAGATAATCTTTGGCGATGCTAAAGCTATTAGCATAGACATCATCATCTGATTCGATAATAGCGTCATCGCTATTATTGAGATGGTCGTCTTATTCGATGTCGACTTGATCTACATCGGTATCATACGTGATGACGTTAGCGTCGACAAATGATGAGAAAGATCCAAAACAGTTTATATTCGAGCGAGTCCCTCCTCCTTTTATCCAAGAGTCACATCCTAACAGGGTGAGCAGAAGTGGATGGCGTAAGCCATTCACGAAGAACGCTGTATGCTGTGTCGAGGCATGAACCGAAGTATAGATGACTAATTCCACCAGAGGTAGGAATTCTATCCAACTCCAGAACGAGTGAACGTATCCTCGAAGGATCTCTTCGAGGACACGATTGGCACGTTCGGTCTGACCATCTGTTTCGGGATGGTCAGATGGTGACAACTTTAACTGCGTTCCGAGCGATCGGAACACGGAATGCCAAAACAATGTCGTGAACCGGGGATCAAGGTCTGACATGAGTTCACGGGGTAATCTGTGGAGTCGAAATATCGTGCCGATAAAGACACGAGCACAGCCCTGTGCCGTGATCGACTCGGGCACCGCAGCACGATGAACCATCTTGCTAAATGGTCAACGAGCACAAGAATACCATCGTTCTTGTGGTCGTCTTCGAATGAATTGGATACGAAGTCCATGGAAAAGGACTAGCAGCACTATACCAAGATAGATATAGGCTGTAATGTTGCACGGGAAGAAGGAAAAGGCTTCACCTGTTGACAAAACTCGCAAGCACGAATGCACTTGCGCACAAACTGATACTGGCGGGGCAGGTAAAAGTCACGACTTACCGTAAGGTAAGTCTTTTCTTTACAACGATGTCAACCTATTAGGGCAGGGTGACACACATATATGATGCGCAAGTTGTCACGATCAAGGATGACGCCACGACTAGCGTCGCCGTAAATGGATGTGTAGTACAGCAAACAGTCGCGTGTCGTGTATCGATCTGATGAGGATCGGTACAAAGTCGATAAATCTTTCAACGATTTACGATTTGGATCTACCAGATGATACATCAAGCGCAAAAGATCTTATCTTACGCGTAGACCTTCCTTACGTCGTCAAGTAACGTTGACAACGGGAAACTGACTGTAAGTGTCGCAACTGTGGGCTTATACTCACTGTTGCATTGCGCGCACGGATCGCAATCGGGTCGGCGCAATAGATCATCAGCGACGGCGTTAAGTCTTCCTGGCTTGTATTCTACGGAGAAGTTGTACTCCGCAAAGAACGACAGCCACCTCTCCATTCGTTGCGAGAGGTGGGGGCTGTTTACGGTTGTGTGTAATGACTCATGGTCCATATACACAACGAACGGTCTATGGACACGAAAATCAGCCGCGCACATTTCATGGCAAGGGGATCCTTGTCATGCACTGGGTAATTATCTCAGCTTCTTGAAGCTGACGCTACTGGTAGCAGATGACGCGCTATGCTCCGTCTGTGTCATATTGCATCAACGCGCAGCCGATCACGAAATCGCTGGCGTCACAGATCACATGGAATGGTCGGTCCTGATCTGCAATCGCCAGTATGGTGCATCAAGACTATGCTTGATACCTTCAAAGTAACGCAGACAGACAGCGCTGTATGACCACTTCTTATATCTTGAGTGAACAAGAAAGACGCACGGTCATCTCGGCGTAGTTGCGCGAATACTGGTGCAAGTACGCCGCTACCGCAAGAAACTTACGAAGTCCCCTGACATTGACTGGCACGGGCCAGACGGTGATCGCCCTGATCTTTTCGGGATCAGGGCGTACGCCGTGTTTACCCACGATGCGCCGAAGAAGTGGTATTTCGCTAGCCGCGAATATACACATCTTGAGGTTGGCTTACAACTTATGCTTGCGCATAAGTTGAAGAACCTGACGAACTTGTGTTCTATAAACTTCCGCGTCCGTCTTTACGTCCATAGCCCGGCTATGGACGAACACATCGTCGAAGTTACTCGGCGCGAAATGTCGCACCGGTCTCAACAGATTTGTAACACATCTGTTGAATGTTGCAGGGGCGTTGCTCAGCCCCTGTGGCATCACTAGCCACTCCCGCAGCATACCGCTGGGAGTGCTCACTGCTGTGGACGCGATGTCTCGTTCACGCATGAGGATCTGCTAGAAGCCATCCATCAGATCCATGAACGAAAAGATGGTACTCTTAGACACACCATCTATGATTACGTCCTTCCTCGGTATCGGCGTCTGAACCGGTACCGTTGCAGCATTCAATTTGTTGAATGCGTGCACTATCCTACATCTTACTGTGGCCTTTCGCACACAGAAGGTCGGAGATCTGTGAGTGGATGTTGATTCCCTCACATGGCCCGCTGCTAAGCGATCGGCAAAGAGCTTGTCGATCGCTAGTACTTGTTCACGAGGCAGTGGCCACTGCTTCATGACACAGTACTTCGAGCCCGGTTCGAGCTCGATCTCGTGTCGAGTGCCTTTGTCCTTAGGCAACTCGCAATGTACGTATTCAGGGAACACATCCTTGAATTTGATCAAATCCTTATACAAAGGATTTGCCTGAAGTGACTCCCAGGATTGAGACGCGTATCGCTCAATCCGAGTCTTCTCATCGAGTACACTTTCGTCCATCGATGAGCTGCTGAGAACCCGTTCGTTCTCAGCAAATACTGTTGCCGACCGAATATTGGCCACATACTCATCCTCTGTGACGAGTATGCAGATCTGCTTGGCTTTGCCACTACTCAGATCACGCAAGAACCGTTTCGGTTCTAGCGTTGGCAACTGAGTTATCTCCGAAGTCAACTTCGGAGGCACAATCAGATCAAGCGTATAAGCGCCTACGCTTGATCCGTCATTAACCAAGACGTTCAACGTCTCGGTTACTTCCTGGGAACTTCTTTCCACAGGTTGCTGAAGGCCTCATCCTTCAGCAAGTGACTCTTGAGGAAGGAATTCCTCAAGTACGTGGAGACTTATTACCTCGACGTCTTCTGACTGTGGCTGTGCAACCACAGTCAGGCACCGATCCTCTACGGTCGAATTTCCAGTCGACCTAGGATTTCCATGTTGCTCTTTGGAGGCAACAGGTTTCTTATGTCTAAGATGCTGCCCGCTAGGCATGCATCCATGTCCCGGTCCACTCGACTTATTCGAGTGGTGGACCTTCGGCGCAGCCTGTACTTCTATACAGCCGCGGAGAGCTTGCTCCACAGTGTATTAATCAGCTACACTGAGGTCTCGTCAAGTCGTGCTAACGACCGTACCGCAAGTGAGGCCATCGCACTCACTCGCAGAACATCCACACGCTTGTGGACGCTCCAAGGTGTTCATCAGATGGCCATCTGATGAACAAGCAGCAGGCATCTTCACGGATCGATGCTGCCAGCTCACCCTTGGCTCGTACTTTCTGAGCCAAGGTAATCCCAGGATGACATCAAATTTGTCATCCAGATCTAGTACGATGAAGTCATCATCGTACTGTTCGCCCTCTAACGTGTAGTGGATTCCTACTACACGTTTCTCAACGGTTATCGATGCGCCTGTTGCAAGGCGCACCGTCATCCTTGTGAGGGGAATGTCGCGCTCAACGAACTTGAGCCAACGACCCTCTATTGACTGACGTCGAACAAAGTTGTTCGACGCCCCACAGTCTACTAGGGCACGAAGCGACAAATCATTTGTCGCTTCAAACTTCAAGGTGATGAGCGAAACGTCATCACCAGGTGCAGAGACACACAATGATTGTGTATCTGGAGCAACTTTCGTCAAGAGATTTGCAAATTCTCTTGAGGTTGCTGGATCAGCAGGGCGCTCCGCCCCTACTGACCCCGACCATTTTTTGATGGTCCGTCTCGCTGTTGCGGCTTCGCAACAGCGCTGGACCCACGCCCATTGCCCTTTCTGGCAAAAGGTCGTCCAATTCGCTCAGTACTGTTTGGTACTGGGCGTGGAGAACTACACTCGTATGCGTAGTGCCCTAACTTCTGACAGCGATTGCACCTCTGCAATCGCTTGTTGTTTGTAGAGCGAGGTCTCTCGCTCTCAACATAGCAGAGGTCCATTGGTTCTGGACCTCCGGTCTCTTGTCGTCTCGGTGGACGGTAAGAGTTTGAGCTAGCATGAGCCTGTCTCATGCTAAAGTCTTCCTGTTCCGCGGCTGATATCGCTTCTTCAAGCGTATTCAGCTCAAGGCGGAACAGGTGGCTCCTGACGGGCCCTTCTGCGAGCCCTTGCATGAACACCGTAATCAACGTGTGTTCATGAACTGGGTTGGCAGTTATACTACTCGCTAGGAGTCGTATATGTTGTGCGTAAGCGTGCACATCACGCTTACCCTGCTTGAGTTTCAGGAGCTCTGAACGAGCCCTGAACTCAGCCCGTGGAGGCTCAAACGTTTGTCTGAGCCGGGTCTTAAAGGATATCAGCGACTCAAAGACGTATGGGTCGCTCATCTTCAGCCCTAAGGTCCAAGTCTTGTCACGTCCCGCCTAGTGATTTTGAGCAAATGTGAGTGTCATTTGCTCATCGTCGATACGACGTGCCTTTATGGCTCTGTCTGGTTCGACGAACCATAGTAATAGGGAGTCTTCCTCGACTCCTGTGTACTTGGAGATATCAACCTTCAAGATTTCGGGACGACGCGTGTGTCATCCTATCCACAGCAGTATTGAATAGCTGCTTTCTCAACAGCTCTGTCTGTTGAGCACCAAGTTCTCTCAACTGCTCGGCCTGTTGAGAGCCTTGCTGATGAAGCAAGGTCACCTTTTCTCTTTCGGCGACAAGCTCATTTTTAATGAACCTGGCTATAGTGGCATGTTGTTGGTCTCTGTCAAAAGACTTTAACATGGCGCTAATTGCGGTTTCGCCCACGGTAGAACTCATACGTCCTACCGCACTCCATTCGATGTCATCATATGGTTATAGCTTTCACGAGTGGCGTGAACGCTTTCCTCTTCATCCAACATGTTCATGTTGAATGAGATGATTGTGGTCGTTGGACGGACAACAAAGTGCTACCAAATGTAACGGGGCACGATCTTACTAGATAACTGGTAAGACCTTGCTTCGATATAACACAAGGCTGCGTACTCCCGACTTCACGTACACATGGAGTGAGGAAGCGCGAGGATAGCAAACAGCACTAGCAAGCTCTGTCTACGGTAAAAAGTAGAACTGTATTTAATATAGTTGAGTTTCTATATTAAACCATCTTTGTCTTAATATAACTATACTATACTACAATCTCCTATATGGGTTTCTTGATCACTACCCATTGCGCGCGTCCAGCAGCGATTGGTGGTTAATTTGGTTGATGTACCGTGTACATCAACCAAGAAGTGAAGCAACCACGAATGTTACCGTCGGGGGTAATGTTCTGCCAACATTACCGTCGGGGTTATATTCTTCTAACATGGCCTCTTTTCGAGTAATATTGATTGAATTCTATCTGAATGAATGATATTCAAAAATTGATGCATTCGTATCAATTTTCATGTAACGGGCTCAACCCGTCACAAACACAAACTTGTATCGTCATCGCCACCTCCATATTATTGGTCCGATTGCACTGTTCCGACTCGTCACAGAGTACATTCCACGTCATCTACCTTTGCTAGACACGCCCCTTGCACACAATAATAGCCGTTCGCTGACGCGTAGCCCTGTTCCAGATACAGCACAGGAAACAGTCGTAGCAAGAGACCGCTAGGCTAGTGATCTCGAAACGTTTTCTCTCTCGTCGCATTTGTCTGTACGTGGTCAGAGAGAGAGACAAACCGACGCGTGACTGTTGCGATAACCTTCTATGCCAACATTCGCATGAACGAGAGCACCAGAAAGTCAGCTACGCCTCAGAATCCATGCCGGCGTCGCGCATGGGCAAATAGCGGTGTGACACCAAACGTGGCGCTTTCAGTATAAGCCCCATGTGCACCAAGGTTTTCCATCAACAACTGACGTTTGCGCCAAAGTTTGTCATTTCTCCATTGCAATCTCAGCAGTATATCCACCACGTCAACCGAGCATGCACTCAATTGTCTTCCAAGTTTGTCCACCTCACCGGTAGCGAAAGCCTCTTGTATGGCTACATTTTTCGAATATGTCACACAAAGTGCAGAATTTTCAGATGATGGGAATCATTGCAAAAAGGTGGACGCTGGATGAGATTGGAACAACGCGATCCCGGGAGTACAAAGCTCTTCCTTCACAGATAATTTGTGATGAACGAATGGAGGTAGACAATTAGCTCGCTCATGATGCAGTATCTCGCGAACGTACAGCTTCATGCGTGCAATTTACAACAAAACAGGCGTTTCGTCTAGCTGCGTAGCAAGCATGCCTGATCAAGTCATGTCGAAGCTGAAGACTCGACGGGAACGAGTGGGAGGATAAGCTGTGTTTCCAAAATAGCGCACCCAGCAACGCGAAGGTTGGAGCAAACTGGTGCTGAGAAAGCGTAAGTGTGAAGGAAACTGCGATGGTAGTCGATAAAGGGCGAGAAGCTGCAGAGTATGCTCATGCTGCCACAAGCACACGATACGCGAAGTATGTCTGAATAGATATGCCGCTCTATTCGCTTCCACCCACAGACTCTTACCCGTCGATGCATACTATGGTAAGCTGCTTAGTACAAGAAGGCTCGCAGCGTTTCGACCTCGACTTTCCTGCGTCTATGTTGCCCAATCTCACTCTGACGTTCACCTGTATCTTCACTATCGCCTTCGCAAACAGCGGCATCGAGGGCAGCTATAGCTGAAAGGTAATGCGTCCGCATACGCATATAGTGGACACGAGCGAAACGTCCTGCCGCCACGCGGCTAACTCGGTCCATCGACACTAGTTCCTCAACCGCGTGCTCGATTTCATCGAGCGTCACATGCACTGATGGTAGCTTTGCAAGAGCACTACCGTACGCAAGCCCTTGCTCCTTTTGCGCAAAGCCATTGTCTCCATCGGATACATCCTGGTCTGCAGCATCCGGTTTTGCCTGCATTTCTTCAACTACGCCACCAGCCGGGCTGTCGTAGTCAAACACACCGACACGCACGCCAGAGCTATCCGGTACCCACTCCTGCATTATCGGTGTGTTGTACGTCACAGTGACAGCGCCGACCGCTAAGCTTTCGAGCACTGTCACCTCGTACTTCTCTAGCTCTGGTGGCACTGGAAACAGATGCGTACCAATAGCGTTCTTGAGTCTTGTAATCTCCTGCGGTGCGTTGGCTTTTTCTTCGCACACCAAGTCCACGTTTGGCATGCGCGTCCTTGGCTTTTTGGCCCGATTCTCGTCCACGCTCTCCAGCCGGTCCCCAGCTTCGTCTGTACCAGCTGCTGCTTCTACATCGTCTTCGAAATCTTTCAGCAGGCTACTTAAAAGGCGCTGGTATGACTGGCAGAGCGCTAGTGAGCGCTGAAACCGCACATGAAGAACCGGCCACGTCGGGTGGGCCACCCATGCAGATAGCAGTTCCTCTGTAAATTGCTTCTCCTTGTCCGAGTCCCCTACAACGACAACATGCAGGAACTCGTCCCAATTTTTGCGGACGCGTCGGTCGTAGATATCAGGCACAGTAGCTTTCAGCAAGTACACACCAAAGTGACTTGCTGCGAGATCAGAAGCACCGAGATCTGTCGGCGGCATACCCCCCAACGCATCCAGCGCATGTGCGCCTGCTCTCCCTCGATGATCTCGCTCTTCTTGATGCCCCTGTCGAATCTTGAGCATCTGACGCAGCGCAAACTCGGTCTTTACCAACACAAGATCTGGAAACCTCGGTGCGAACAGCGCTGCGCGCATTGCACTCACTGGAAAGAGAGCAGCAAACACACCGGCACGCGCAACGTCCGTCGTCTTGGTGTTTCTATCGAGTGGACCAGCACCTACTGCCACATGCACGCGACTTGCAATTTTTGAGTGCAATGCACTTGCAGTCACCACTTGACTTCGCGGCCATAACAACGCCAATTCCGTTGTCTCGAAAGCCGTAGCACTGTCACTGTCGGTCGCAATAACAGCAAGACATGTCCAAGGGCGTCGAGCCTGTCCAGGTTGTCGAGTTCCCGAACTATACTGCTGCTCAAATTGTCGCTCGAGGTACTTTAATGCAGCATTTGTTGCTGCTGCTGATGGTGCGAGAGGCTGCATGGGGGGCACAACAGCTACCTGCGGACGCTGTCGATCGTTTGCGGACGCCAATAAGCGCTCTTGGAACACACACTCGTGAACGCGGACCTCCAAGGGAACAGTGTAAAAGTAGCAGTAGATGAGTATCTCGAGCAGAAAAAGACTCACTGACGCGTACGTGAGGTACTGCGTCGGGTAGACCCAGTACTTGACCGGCCCCGCAGCTTCTTCGCCTCGCCAGCGCTTGATCCAGTTGCGTGGGGTATAGACAAAGCACCACAGAGCTCTGTGTCGCCACGCGTCCACTTTCGATGCGGCAGCGGGAAAGCGCGACGCCCACGCAGTCCCCACTACTTGTGCGCCCACGATCACATACTGCCCGATGACTTGTAACCACTTAAGGACTACTTGCGCGCACGCCCATAGTTGAGACCGCTGGATCACCGGCTCGTGGTCGTCACTGGGGCTACTGAAGTGGTTTGTACCGACTTTGACGGGTTTTAGCAGCCCAGTGCCAGTGTCGCAGCTCTCTGAGTCGCTCAGCGCGCCACCAGTTGACGCAGCAGTCGTCAAGTCGCTCTCACTCACTGCGACGGTCGATGCGCTCGAGCCGTCGTTTTCAATGTTTTCGAAGAAGCTGCGGCGACGCAGACGCGACGTCGGCTCGGGAGTCAGCTCGCTCATGTGGCCGCAGTGAGCGGTTGCTTTGATTGGGTGTGCGCGACTCAGATCTGAAAAAAACTCGTGTTCGGATCTTTTTTTGGGAGGGTCTTTGCCTATTCTGCTAGCCCTTTTCTAAAGCAGATAGAAATCGAGCCGAGGCGCTGTTTGACCAGTATCTGCTTTTCCGAGGCCACTCTATTGCAACAAATAGAGCATCGCCTACCGTAACCGAAACGCAAAACAGGTCAGCGAAGCTTTATGTTTTCGGTCACCATGCCGTTTCATGTCCGTCGTCTGTCCGTGCTGACAAGATAGACAAGGACGTGCCTCAAGCTTCTCTTTCATTAAGGCTTTGTGCGACTTTCCACAACGACGGTAGCTGCCAGGCCCGAATATGTCCACGAAGTGAAGCAGTGTCCGACGACCACTACCAGACGATCCGAATAATATGTGCATTGATTGCAATACCTCCAGGCTACATTCGCTTTGTTTTTAGTAGAAGAGCACGGCCATCATCATAGGTCTATCGACCCCATCAACGACAGATCCGACTGGTCTCGACAAATCACCTCTACCTGATCAAGTACAAACGAAAGATTGTGGTACTGCCATCATCATCGGCACTTCCCATCTGGCGCCCTGGTGCGGACACGGACAGAGACGAGGACTTCGGAGAGCGCGAGATTTGGTTTACTTACCTTGGGTAAGTGGACCAAATTCCGCTTAGGTGGGGCCAAGGTTAAAAAAAAGAAAGGTTATTTCTCGGTTGCGTTGCTACGATAAAAATGCAGCGTGCGATTTGAAAGGGAAGCAACCCACGAATGTCCCGCGATACGAGGAGTGTCGACAGAGATCGCCACCCCCGTGCCTGCGCCATAGTATCAGCTCTCCACGACTTGCCTTTTCTCGCGCCGACTCGTTTGCTGCGCGCGAAACCTACTCCCACGAAGGAAATCTCTCAAGAACGTGATGATGACCCTGTGAGAACCAGTACCTAGTTGTTGATGTCGAATAAGCACCAGGCCAAGATATTTTTCATCTAGTGTTGAGCCTAGGCACGTCATTATTAGATCGTGCACTGGAGCCAGCTCAAGGAGCAGGGCAAGTCTACGCCCACGGATGCGGCTGAGGATTACGTCCCAATGGGAAGCTAGGACCTCCTATGTGGGACAGACCTCCTTATTCATGCATCCTCTATCCCATGATGCAGATCGAAGCGCGAGCGCAGCTTAGCCATCCGGAGTGTGTGAGCACAAATGTTGAACCCCGGACTTGGTCAACGGTCATCCTCATGCGGCCTTCCGGGAGTGTCCCCCATGACGCCTGGTTTATCGAGCCAGCATAATGAGAGACGCAGTTGAGAAACGTTCGTGTCATGGTATTTAACCGAGGCGCTTTCAACAAAGCGACAACATATGTAGTGATAAGTAGCTCTAATAGAAAGTCTGCACTTTCTAAATGTATGAAGACCGCCAAGCCCAGCACGGTCGAAACATGCTTGCGGAGGAAAGACGAGGCAGCCCAAGCACGGTCGAAATTTGCTTGCCGAAAGATAGGCCACGAGGCAGCCTATCGTCATCGCACAAGAGAGGCTACGAGACAACGCTGAGTGACTCAAAGACGTGGGACCGAACGCCGCGAGCCGACTATCCACAACCCACTGAACCCTGACGAATCTACTCCTTTGTGCAAGCGACGGCGCATCTGCCTTTCTCGCATGGGTTGTTTGCGTCCTCCCCTGTCGTCCGTTCTGGACCGGGCGCGTGGCTTTCTTCATTCGTGGGCGCTGCTGCGCAAACTGTCATTCCGTCTTTTGCCGAAGACTACCGAGCACACCACACAACACCAAGCAACAGACCCGCGCCAACGAGGATGAAAGTCATCTTGTCCATCTTGATCGCCGCCGTCGCCTTCGATCCTGTGTGCAGCAAACCTCGAGCAGACGTTTGCGGGGACCGAAATGCATGCAAGGTCTTTGATAGCCCTGCTATCGCTAGCGTTTCAACCGCCTGTAATGCCAAAAGTGTTGACTACGGTGAAGTCTCAACCTGCTGTGCGCAAACATGTCACGACGCGAACTGCATTGAGAATGGAGCTATTGTCGATCCGAAAGCTGACCCCACATCTGTTCTCGCTGGCGAAAACCATTGTTTGGTTCAATATCCAATGCTTGGAGCACGCTACAAGAACTGCTGCAAAAAATGCTACAAAGATATCAAAGCGGGAATTTGCCCTGGAGCTCCTGAAGCGGATGACGCACCGTCGCCGGGTGGGGATGATGTGTGACCGGATCTTTGACACCACCATCACTTGGAGGACCATTTGAAATGATGCGGAGATGAGGTTCTCGGCGAGCTCATGGAGTTGTGCAAATCCGTTGGTAACCGACGAAGGCAGCAGTAGGCGTCAGCTAGTTTTAATACAAAGAAGTGTCCATTGCTTGCTAGACTGTCTTGTGATCTGTTGCGTCTTGTTGTCTTTGTGTTGCATCTTTAACGCAAGTAGTCGTCTGTGTCGGACAGTATCGTTCGCCAGCGACTAGTTACCGGACAAGACTGTCGACAATTACGTGTTAATGTACGACGAAGCTACTGGTAAAGGTTGTGCGATAAACGGTCGCCGAATCGAGTCGCCCAGTAGTTGCTGTCGATCGCTCATCATCATTTTGCTCCTTGGTCTCTATGATACTACAAATTCAATATATTTTACAATATATCTTTATTAACGTACAGAATGTTCCGCTACCGTGTTATTTATAAACTAAAACTTGCCGTTTCAGTAAATTTCCTAATTCTCGAGTTTTTGATGTAAAATTCTATTTATTAGCGATTCTTTATATTATTTTAGATTTAGAAGCTGTTTTCGTTTTTCCTTTGGTTATAATAATAGTAAATATATTGTGTAAAAACTAAAGTTGCTTTTGGAAATAAAAGGGCTAAAAGTCTTATGATTTTTTTTACATTATATAATAATTGATTATCTGAAATATAAACACCTTCTTTTTTTTAACTGCCAAGAACGTGCTTTATAAGTATATGGTTTTGATATTGTGCAAAGGCCCATTCATTCGCAAGCACCGCGTCAGTGTGTAGTCAAAGGAGCTGCAAAACATATGTGCCACCTATAGTTTGACGCGCTTCTAGCGGTCTGCGTTGTGCATTCAACGATAGGTACAAGTGGCGGAATTTGGCAACGCGTACTAACGCAAGCCGTGTCTCTGACGCAAAGATCATGCAAACTGAGCAGAAAAGTGAGTGGTTGACATAATGGTGTATATTTGGGTGCGTGCACGATCTTCTATGTCCTGTCGCTTGACAATAAAGTTATCGTGGCGGATAATACCTTCTATACTAGGTGATACTTGACTTTGGACGACAGAGCGCTGTCACGTAGACTTGTCTCGCAATGATCAGATTACACGGTATCAGCGCGGGGCCCTGCAGTACGTGGTGTTTGGCGTTCTTGAGCCATGATTTGATATCATTCTCAAGAAAGATCGTAACCTCCCTAACAGTACCCTGTTCTGAGGACTTGGGCCCTTGAAAAGAATCACCTGTGCCCATAGTGATATTATCCAGTCGATCCGGCATTTTGCTGTAGATGCAACAACTGTGTACTGTTAAGGATTATTGGGGCTCACATTCCTGATCCTTTGGCTCCGGGGGTTATGAAACATCAACCTCTTCATGCGTTGGTACTTACGAAACTGCTAATCTTGGAAGGCACAGGGGTGTCACAGCGAATAGCACGCATATTGTTTGGACTGATACACTTCTCAACTTGCCTTTAAAGCGCACGGTTTCATCGCAAAGTATACTTTTGGTTTAGCAAGCTTAAGTCAAGCACGGCCGGCATCTCAGCGCAACAAAATTTCGACTTTCCCGATGGTGGACGAAGACGTCGAAATGACGCCCACATACATCGCCGCTCCGGAGCATTTCACGGCGCCAGCACTATATGTAGGGAACCAGGCGGCGAAGCGAGCAGGAGTAGTATAGGTATCGTCTTTGCGAGCGCTTCTCTGCAACAGGAGAGCAGTATGACACCATCGCAGTAAGTACCAAAGGCTTATTCGATGCGGAAATGCTCAGCAATATGTTTCTCTATGGCCAGGCAAGAATGTGGAGGCGCTTACCGACCCCGACATTAAACAAAAACACAATCGGCGCTGCAACACGGTAAAGAATAATCATCTCCCGGACGTTGAGACATTGTTGGCGTAGAGCTGCGGACGGACCTCAAAGAAAATGAAATTGAAGCTCGGATCTTAAGGCATTATGCTCGCTTCAGCAAGATCGTGGGCAACTATAGGCTCCAAAAACGTGATGAAGCACACCAGGTCTAAAAGCTCATGATGCGATAGTGCAGACAAAGAACCGGACTAAGATCCTGGTTGACAAACTCGCGCCCAAAATACTGAAACGTGAGATTGAGCGCCTTGTATACCTCGAGTATCTCAACACTAAGGCGGACGAAGGAGCGCTCCATTACCTAATCTTGGAACGTGCTCGCGCGCAACAGCACAACTTCGTGATGACGATCGAACATAGGCCAAAACAGGATACACAGAGCAAGGCACAAATCAGTCTCAATTCTCGTACTTATAACGTAAAGGGTTCCATGACCAGAGATGACACGCCTCGACCGCCACGGTAGCGCCTATCGAAACCAGCAACTTCCACATCACCCCGAGATGACTATCTGGTGTGTAAAAATCCTTGCTGTGTGTCAGAATCTCCAACATCGTCAAACGCACAAAAGGATGAAGATAAACGAGTCATGCGAGAGCGCATGGCAGCACGTACATCAGCTAGGAGTGTAACGGGGCAGCCCGTTACATGGAATTGTCACTTTAAAGAAACAATGACAATAAAGAATATTAAGTTGAATATTCTTTGAACAATATCACCAAAGTGGTGATATTGATGGGTCGACCAAAGAGTTCTGTTCATTGGTTGATATCTTGATAATATCAACCCACCAATCGCCGCAAGACGCGCGCAATGAGTGGTGACGAGTCGTCACCATACACTCAGTTATATTAGTATCATTGAATTAAGTCAAACGAAGAGACAGTAGTTAAAAGACTTAATTATATTAATATAACAGTTTTCCTTTTACATTATCTACGCTTCCTCGTTCGCCTCGTGTACGTCTGTCGGGGCACCGAAACCCTTGCGTTAAGTTCACGCAAGGGTGTGCCCCGTTACAAGGAGCGCTACACTGTCTTCAAATCAAGACTCATAGCTCACAGCGGTCCTAGCGGGTAATTTAGAGATCCCGCTGTGTGCTGACTCGGGTTCAGATGTATCCATCCTACCCCGCAGTCTTTTGCTCGGCCTCACGCCTGACACAAAAGTGACCACCACCCTACGTTACCCTGTGAGTGTGGATGAGGTTGGTGGTACCACATTGGTATGCCGCGAGCGAGTGATATTGGACATCCAAGTACGTACTTCGACAGAACACGTCCACATCAGGGGTGTTGACTGTCTTGTCCTGGACAAAGACGACGACCAGTTTATTCTTGGCAAATACGTTCTTAGAAGTCTTGGGATTTACGTAGGAGTCATGATCGCCAAACTAGTAGAGGGATCAGCCATCGATACAGATGGTGATGGTCTCACCACCATTGTGGCAGCTGAAGTTGGTGTCGATGTGGATGCGGACATTCTCAATTTTTTGTCTTAACTAAATTACGCAGCATTGTTAGAAGAGGGTGGAGATGGCAGCCTTGCGCATGAAATCTACGAACTTGCCTTCCATTACAGAGACGTTTGGCGAAAGCAGCTGGGCTACGACCCACCTGCAGCGGTTGAACCTAACCTCTAGTGTTGAAGCTTCGATGTGATGCCAAGCCTGTAAATTCCAAGGCCAGGCCGTATCCAAAGCAGCAAAGTGATTATCTGTGTTCCTACTTGGCCTAGCTAAAGCGGATGAGTCTCGTTCGCCGCAATAATCACAGCCACTGGTCATCACCTGCATTAACGGTCTGCAAGGGCCTCAACACGAATGAATTTTGCACTTCGGTGGATTACAGTCGAGTCAAACGTCTTGTGATCCCTATGGATGGAGCCATATTAGATATGTAGACAGCAACTACCCGCGTCTCCGGAACATTAGCAAGCATTATGCTCGCTTTGACAAATTTAGAGGCTTTTGGCAGCTCGCACTGCATCCGGAATGCCAGGAACAGGTATCAATCGTCACTAAGGACGGAGTGTACACCTTAACCCGTGTGCCGCAGGGATCTACCGACTCCGCGATTCATTGGTAGAACCAGATGCACACGGTGTACCCCTCGTTGTTGCATGACAACGTGCTGGTCTGGATTGATGATATTGTCGTCTTTGTACAAACGAGGTAGGTATTTGTCGACAAGACTAGCCACATTTATGAATTAACTTCGCAGTATGGTCTGAAGCTAAGTGTCACGAAGTCTAATCCTATGCCGCGAGGTACTTTGGTGTGGAAAGAATTTGAGAGAGACCGGAGCGCGACACGATGCCGCTCGTCTTGCTGCATTGACATACCTTCCGGATCCCAGTAATGCAGCGGGTCTGCAAAGTTTACTGTGTGTCGGTAACTACCTACGTGATTCGGTCATTCACTTTTACCTAACGGCAGCTTCGCTTTGTGACAGAATCGACGCTGTACTTCCGAAAACAAGTCGCTTAAACCGCATTGTAGCAGGTATCTCATCGATTTGGACGTCTGATGAGCTTGATACCAACAATGCTTTCCTCATTTACCTCCGCCAGTCCGCTCAACTTTTTTGGCCGATTTTGCAATCACGCGAACTTAATTCACATTGTAACGGGGCAGCCCGTTACATGAAATTGTCACTTTAAGGAAAGTGACACTAAAGAATATAAAGATGGATATTCTTTAAACAATATCACCAAAGTGGTGATATTGAAGGGTCGACCAAAGAGTCTACACATTGGTTGATATCTTGAAGATATCAACCCACCAATCGCCGCAAGACGCGCGCAAGGAGTGGTGACGAGACGTCACCATACATGCAGTTATATTAGTATCATTGAATTAAGTCAAACGAAGAGACAGTAGTTAAAAGACTTAATTTATTAATATAACAGTTCTACTTTTACCCTACCTACGCTTCCTCGCTTGCCACGTGTACGTCCGTCGGGGCACCCAAATCCCTTGCGTTAAGTTACGCAAGGGTGTGCCCCGTTACACCTGGTAGCACTTTGTAGTCCTTCCAAGGACCACATCATCCAACATGAACATGTTGGATGAAGAAGACACCTTTCACGCCACGCGTGAAGGGTTTACCCATTTGAGTGACATCGAATGGGGTGCGGTAGAACGAATGAGTTCTACCGTAGGCGAACTCGTCGTCAGCACCATGTTGGAGTCTCTAGACAGAGACCAACAACATGCCGCTATTGCCAAGTTCATCCAGAATGAACTTGCTCTCGAGAGGGAGAAAGTAGCCTTGCTTCACCAGCAAGGCTCTCAACAGGCCGAGCAGTTGAGAGAACTCGGTGCTCAACAGACGGAGCTGTTGAGACAGCAGCAATTCCATGCTGCTGTGGGCGGGACGGCGCATGCGCGTCGTCCCGAAGTCATGAAAGTTGACATCTCCAAGTACAGTGGAGTCCCGGAAGACTCCCTGTTACTACGGTTTGTCGAACTCGACAGAGCCCTAAGGGCTCGTCGCGTCGAAGATGAGCAAATGAAACTCACATTTGCTCAGACCCACTCGACAGGGCGTGCTAAAACTTGGTCCCTGGGGCTCGAGAGTAGCGACCCAAACGTGTTTAGGTCGCTAGATGACTTCAAGTCCCGGCTCAGACAAACGTTTGAGCCGCCACGTGCTGAGTTCAGGGCTCGTTCAGAGCTCCTGAAACTCAAGCAGGGTAAGCGTGATGTGCACGCTTACGCACAACATACACGACTCCTTGCGAGTAGTATAACTGCCAACCCAGTACATGAACACACGTTGATTGCTGAGTTCATGCAAGGGCTCGCAGAAGGGCCCGTCAGGAGCCACCTGTTCCGCCTTGAGCTGAATACGCTTGAAGAAGCGATATCAGCCGCGGAACAGGAAGACTTTAGCATGAGACAGGCTCATGCTAGCTCAAACTCTTACCGTCCACCGAGACGACAAGAGATCGGAGGTCCAGAACCAATGGACCTCTGTTATGTTGAGAGCGAGAGACATCGCTATTTATACAACAAGCGATTGCAGAGGTGCAATCGCTGTCAGAAGTTAGGGCACTACGCATACGAGTGTAGTGCTCCACGCCCAGTACCAAACAGTACTGAGTGAAATGAACGACCATTTGCAAAAAAGGGCAATGGGCGTGGGTCCAGCGCTGTTGCGAAGCCGCAACAGCGTGACGGACCATCAAAAAATGGTCGGGGTCAGTAGGGGTGGAGCGTTCCACTATCCAGCAAATTTAAGAGAATTTGCAAATCTCTTGACAAAAGTTTCTCCAGATACACAATCGTTGTGTGTCTCTGCACCTGGTGATGACGTTTCGCTCATCACCTTGTAGTTGCAAGTGACAAATGATTTGTCGCTTCGTGCCCTAGTTGACTGTGGGGCGTCGAACAACTTTGTTTGTCGCCAGTCACTAGAGGGTCGTAGTCTCAAGTTCGTTGAGCGCGACATTCCCCTCACAAGGATGACGGTGCGAATTGCAACAGGCGCATCGATAACCGTTGAGAAACGTGTAGTAGAAATCCACTACACGTTAGAGGGCGAACAGTACGATGATGACTTCATCGTACTACATCTGGATGACAAATTTGATGTCATCCTGGGATTACCTTGGCTCAGAAAGTACGAGCCAAGGGTGAGCTGGCAGCATCGATCCGTGAAGATGCCTGCTGCTTGTTCATCAGATGGCCATCTGATGAACATCTTGGAGCGTCCACAAGCGTGTGTTTGTTCTGCGAGTGAGTGCGATGGCCTCACTTGCGGTACGGTCGTTAGCACGACTGCACGAGATCACAGTGTAGTTGATCACTACACTGTGGAGCAAGCTCCCGGCGGCTGTACAGATGTACAGGCTGCGCCGAAGGTCCACCACTCGAATAAGTCGAGTGGACCGGGACATGGATGCATGCCTAGCGGGCAGCATCTTAGAAGAAAGAAATCTGTTGCCCCCAAGGGGCAACATGAAAATCCTAGGTCGACTGGAGAGTCGACCGTAGAGGATCGGTTCCTGACTGTGGTTGGACAGCCACAGTCGGAAGACGTCGAGGGAATAAGTCCCCACGTACTTGAGGAAGGAATTCCTCAAGAGTCGCTTGCTGAGGGATTAGGCCCTCAGCAACCTGTGGAAGCAAGTTCCCAGGAAGAAACCGAGACGTTGAACGTCTTGATCCATGCCGGATCAAGCGTAGGCGCTTATACGGTTGATCTGATTGTGCCTCCGAAGTTGACTTCGGAGATAACTCAGTTGCCAACGCTAGAACCGAAACGGTTCTTGCGTGATCTGCGTAGTGGCAAAGTCAAGCAGATCTGCATACTCGTCACAGAGGACGAGTATGTGACCGACATTCGGTCGGCAACAGTATTTGCTGAGAACGAACGGGTTCTCAGCAGCTCATCGATGGACGAAAGTGTCCTCGATGAGAAGACTTGGATTGAGCGATACACGTCTCAATCCTGGGAGTCGCTTCAGGCAAATACTTTGTATAAGGGTTGATCGAATTCAAGGATGTATTCCCTTAATCCGTGCCATGCGAGTTGCCTAAGGACAAAGGCACTCGACACGAGATCGAGCTCAAACCGGGCTCGAAATACTGTGTCATGAAGCAGTGGCCACTGCCTCGTGAACAAGTGATAGCGATCGACAAATTCTTTGCCGATCGCTTTGCAGCGGGCCATGTGAGGAAATCATCTTTCCCTCACAGCTCTCCGACCTTCTGTGTGCGAAAGGCCACAGGAGGGTGGCGGATAGTGCACGCATTCAACAAGTTGAATGCTGCAACGGTACCGGCTCAGACGCCGATACCGAGGAAGGACGTAATCATAGATGGTATGTCAAAGAGTACCATCTTTTCGTCCATGGATCTGATGGATGGATTCTATCAGATCCTCATGCGTGAACGGAACATAGCGTCCACAGCATTGAGCACTCCCAGCGGTATTCTGTGGGAGTGGCTAGTGATGCCACAGGGGCTGAGCAACGCCCCTGTAACATTCAACAGATGTGTCACAAATCTGTTGAGACCGGTGCGATACTTCGCACCGAGTTACTTCGACGATGTGTTAGTCCATAGCCGGGCTATGGACGGGAAGACGGAAGTTGAAGTTCACAGAACTCACGTTCGTCAGGTTCTTCAACTTATGCGCAAGTATAAGTTGTACGCCAACCTCAAGAAGTGTATATTCGCGGCTAGCGAAATACCACTTCTTGGGTGCATCGTGGGTAAACACGGCGTACGCCCTGATCCCGAAAATATCAAGGCAATCACCGACTGGCCAGTGCCAGTCGATGTCAAGGGACTAAGGAAGTTCCTTGGTCTAGCGGCATACTTGCACAAGTACTCTCGCAACTACGCCGAGATGACGGTACATCTTTTTTGCTTGCTCAAGAAAATTGTCAAGTGGTCATGGAACGCTGAGTGCCAGCGTTCCTTTGAGGGTATCAAGCAAAGCTTGATGCAATCGCCGATCTTGGCGATTGCAGATCAGGACAGACCATTTCATGTGGTCTGTGACGCCAGCGATTTCGCAATCAGCTGTGCGTTAATGCAGTTTGATGCAGATGGCGCGGAGCGCGTCATCTGTTATCAGTCGCGTCAGCTGCAAGCAGCTGAGCGTAATTACCCAGTGCATGACAAGGAACTCCTTGCCATGAAATACGCACTGGATGAGTTTCGCGTCTATCTCTTGGGAGAGAGACCGTTTGTTGTCTACACGGACCATGCGTCATTACGCACGGCCGTAAACAGCCCACACCTCTCGCAAAGAATGGCGAGGTGGCTGTCTTTCTTCGCGGAGTATAACTTCTCCGTGGAGTATAAACCGGGACGACTCAACGTCGTCGCGGATGCGCTTTCGCGCCGGCCCGATTTCGAGCCGGACGCACAATCCAACAGTGAGGATAAGCCCACTGTTGCGACACTGTCAGTCAGTGTCCCGTCGTCAAGTCTACTTGACGACGTACGAAAGGCATACGCGGAAGATAAGGATCTTCTGCGATTGATGGATCATCTGGTGAATCCATCCAGTAAATCTATGAGGAATTTACCGGCTTTATACCGATCCTCATCGGATCGGTATAGTACACGCAACGGATTGCTGTACTATACAGCTGTTGCCGACGACACGCCTCGTGTCGTCGTACCCGCTCATCATGATTTGCGTTTGCGCATCATGTATGAGTGCCACGATGCCCCAACAAGCGGCCTTCGTGGAAGGGAAAAGACTTACCTCACGGTAAGTCGCGACTTTTACTGGCCCCGCCAGTATCAGTTTGTTCGCAAGTACATACGTGCTTGCGAAGTTTGTCAACGGGTGAAGCCTAGTCCTTCATCCCGTGCGCCATTGCAGCCTCTGCCTGTTCCGACAGAGTGCCGGCAGTCCGTTTCAATGGACTTCGTCTTCGGGTTTCCCGAAGACGCTCACAAGAATAATGGTATTCTTGTGTTTGTTGACCGATTCAGCAAGATGGTTCATCTTGCTGCTGTCCCTGAGTCAATCAAGGCTCAAGGTTGTGCTCGTGTCTTTCAAGACACGGTCTTTAGACTCCAAGGGTTACCCCGTGAACTCGTATCCGACCGTGACCCTCGGTTCACGGCGGAATTTTGGCAAACCGTGTTCCGTACTCTCGGAACACGATTGAAGATGTCCACTTCTGACCATCCAGAAACAGATGGTCAGACGGAACGTGCGAACCGTGTCCTCGAAGAGATTCTTCGAGGATATGTCCACTCGTTTCCGAGTTGGAGCGAATTCCTACCCATGGTGGAATTCGCCATCAATAATTCGGTGCATGCTTCAACACAGCACACACCGTTTTACGTGAATGGCCTACGCCATCCACGGAAGCCCACCCTGTTAGCGTGTGACTCTTGGATAAGGGGGGAGGGACTCGCTCGAGCAAAAACCGTTTTGGCTCTTGCTCATCACGTTTCGACGCAAACGTCGTCACGTATGATGCCGATGTCGATCAAGTCGACATCGATGAAGAAGATCATCTTAATAATAGCGAAGACGCTATTATTGATTCGGATGATTATGACGATGCTGGTATTATCAGCATCGCCAACGATTATGTCAGCGAGGAAGAAGACAACCTCGCTGAAGAAGAGAGCAATCTCTTAGCAGTGCGCACGAAGCGCACTGCCAGACAAAACAAAGAGTCAGCAGAGAACTTCCTGCTGACTCGAGAAGCGGTTGTCCGTTTCGTTCAGGACTCCATCGCAAATGCGGTGGACCGTCAGAAACGGAACGCAGACAAGAATGGAAGAGCAAATGTTCTTTCATTTAAGGTTAATGACCTAGTACTACTGTCTACGGTAAACTTACCTGGACATGCAGTCACTAGTGTCGGCAGTAGTAAACTACTGCCGAAATACATTGGGCCATTTCGAGTGTTGCATCGCAAGGGCAATGCATACACACTCGAATTGCCACGTGAGATGCGCACGCATCCTACGTTTTACGTGGAGAGGCTTAGGCCGTACTGTCAGTACGAGCCTGCTTCTTCCGATGAAGATAGCCCCCACGTTCAAGAACATCCATCAAGTTCTTGCGTTCGCGCTCCAGACGATCCGTCTGGTCGCGCAGATATGAAACATCGGTACTCAACAGAGATATCTCCCTGCGAGCTGTCGCCAGCTCGCCGAATAGGGAGCGGACATCCCGCTCGACCTGAAGCTGCGCCGTGGCATAAATAGCGCGATTCCTCGCCCGATCAGCCTCGTGGCCCTTGCGGTTCTTCCGCACGGTATCGGTCAAAGCGTAGCGCCGGTCACGCTCGTGCTTCAAGTCATCGCGCAATTCATCGATTGCGCGATCCATCTCGTAATGGTCCAGATGGTGAACCGAATCATCTGGAGGAGGTCTTTCCTCCTCCACCACATCCTTTGGTGGATGCTCACGAAGATCAACGCTTTCTAGTGGAGCGTATCTTGAATCATCGTGACGATTTGCCTGGTCCCGTCCGACAGTATGACGAGACCCAACCGATGAGTCCTGTGGCCCATCGGTAAACACGCGCCCTAGGCGCTTGGAGACGGATTGCAAGTTTGCAATCGCGTCACGCATCTCAGCCGAGATGTGTGCCCTTCCCCAGGGCGAATCTAGGGAATACACGTCCCTATGTGCACGTTGCGAGTTGTCAACACACCTCGCACAAGGGTCTCCCCATGTGAGGCAAGGAATGCCTGCCTCACTCGATAAACAATGCAACCGGTACCTAGCACCGGTTGGCGTTCGCCGTTCGAACCTGAGGCGTGTCGCCTCAAGTTTCTTGATCCACCCTTCTCGTCCAAAATTCTTTACGTTTTGGACGAACGCGTTCCACGCAGCCAAAAGCGATGTTTTGTCACGCTTTTGGTTGCTGTTGTACCATCGATGTCTAAGAAAGACATCGAGATAAAAATATTCTTCAGCGCGAAAGTTCTTCGCGATGGAACTCAAGCCGTGAAGCTCGGTTGCATCGAATAAGGGTATTCGATGGTGTTGGCCTGTCTCGTGAGACAGGCTATTGATGAGCTGTTCGGGCAAACGCCACGGCTTTAACTCATCACGCTTCACAGTGGTGCCCTTGTCGGTACCACGGCTCCCAGATTGACGACGGCTCGCGCCATCGTCATCACGCTCGTGCGAAGACGCACGAGCCGGCGGTGGTGAGGAATAGAACTCACCACCCTGATCATCGATATCACTGCCGAACAGACTGCGATGCAAATCACGAGTCCGTTCGTTCGGCAGTGGTCTTGGCGAATACTGAGGCGTCGCCGGTGAGCGAGACGCCTCTGGAGCATTGCCCGAGTCAGACACGTCTGACTCGCCAGAGTAGATGACCTCTACATCAGGGCCATCGTGCGCACGCGGTGTGATACCGCGTGCACCTGCAGCACCTGTTGCTGCAGGCGAAGAAGGGGCGGCAGACGACGAAGCGTCTGCCGCAGAGGCTTGCACAGCACCAGGCTGTGTGGGTCTTGAGTCACCTCGCATAGACATGTTAACTATGCGAGGTCAAGAGGAAAGTGAATGGAACGGACCCAACAAGTGCTCCCTGTCCCAATGGTGGCCAACGGGTGGCCTCCATATTTTCGATAGTCACACGGTGACTATCAGTTAAGGGGGGTGATGTAACGGGGCAGCCCGTTACATGAAATTGTCACTTTAAGGAAAGTGACAATAAAGAATATAAAGATGGATATTCTTTAAACAATATCACCAAAGTGGTGATATTGAAGGGTCGACCAAAGGGTCTGTTCATTGGTTGATATCGTGATGATATCAACCCACCAATCGCCGCAAGACGCGCGCAATGAGTGGTGACGAGACGTCACCATACATGCAGTTATATTAGTATCATTGAATTAAGTCAAACGAAGAGACAGTAGTTAAAAGACTTAATTTATTAATATAACAGTTCTACTTTTACCCTACCTACGCTTCCTCGCTTGCCACGTGTACGTCCGTCGGGGCACCCAAATCCCTTGCGTTAAGTTGCGCAAGGGTGTGCCCCGTTACACGCATTTTCTCCTGGATAAGTCTGTTAAGTGTCACAACCTTCGGAAAGCCGTAGCGCTGGGCTCTTCATCTTTTTCCCTACCAATATGTGATTGAACACCTCGGCGTTGAGCGCCATGTGCTCGCATACATTGTAACCCGTTATTTCCCCACCCCAGCCTACGCGGGCCACGGCCTATGCTATGCAGTTGCGCAGTGAACCACATTTCTCCCCACTCCGCCCACTCCGAATACCAGGGTTCGTCTATCCGTCGATCCAAGAGATCATCAGCGGTCGTGAGGTCGCCCTGGTGCCTTTCCTGCAGATGAATCGCCCAAACTCGTAGAAGGAAAGGTATCGATACCTCTGGACGCAGATCAACTCATCATGCGCGTGTTCACCGTTGCACACTGTAGTGTGCAAGGTCAATGCGGCATTCACGTAATGGTCAACATAGTTAAGCGAGAGTCCATGATTGACG
The DNA here is from genome assembly GCA_947650285.1 of Hyaloperonospora brassicae. Taxonomy (NCBI): domain Eukaryota; phylum Oomycota; class Peronosporomycetes; order Peronosporales; family Peronosporaceae; genus Hyaloperonospora; species Hyaloperonospora brassicae. Next base: position 400,408 of record CANTFL010001342.1, on the reverse strand, counting down.
ATCTCCAGCACAAGCTGCAAGCATCTGTGAATAAGCGTTTGATTTGTCGACGTGTCAAGGTTTAGTCGATTGTACAGCGAGATTGGTCGACAACTCATGTTGCGATCAAGCGCAATGAATAAAATCTCATAAAATATCTATTTTTTGACGATAGTATCTCAGGCGCTAAATATTTTCTAGTGCTTTAGGATTCAACCACTTTCGTGAGCTTGTTGCTTCCGACACTGCAAGTGCAACGGTCGCAGCTGACTCGAATTCAGTTGGTACAAGCACTTTGGGGTACCGACTTTGTAACGGGGTTACACGTCGACTGGTAGTCTACAATAGGTGTGGTGCACACAAGGGATGTGATCACCTTTAAAGTAATATTAGGACACAGTATCATTTGTTGAAGACTGATGTCTGTCAACCATTGATTACGAGATCTTTTAAGAGGTTTTATTCGGGACATTACCGAGTGGGTTTATTAATTTGTTCCAAGGTGTTCGTTTCGGTTAAAAGAAGAAATAAAGTGCAATTCCCATTTTGATCAGAAAGACACGTGCCTCTCTAAGGCGTCTTGTGATCGTTTGAGGAGGTAGCAACGCCTTGTTAAGGCAGCTACCCCTTGTGCACTCTGTGCGGTGATTCTCTGAATCGTTTGGCCCCCCTGGAACAGGGACCGTAAGCTCTCTAAGCTCTTTGACCCTTTGAGTCGGGTTCGTAGAACCAAAGTTGCTCGTTGAGCGTCAAATTCTTCCTCTGACTTAAGGAGCTGTGTAGCTCCTCTACATCTTGTGTAATATTGTACATGCCAAGTGCATTGAGGTTGCATTGGCCACCTATGTAACCGGGCACGCCTTGTATCAACTCGAAACAAGGTTGCGTGCACCCGACGTCACGTACAGGTGGCTTGAGGAAGCGCAGCGAAGTAGGCAGAACCCGAAAGTTCTGTCTAAGGTAAAAAGCAGAACTGTATATAATATACTTATGTTTCTTAATAAACCATCTTGTCTTGAGCTAACTATACTAAACTACAACATCCTATGTGGGTTTCTTGATCACTACTCATTGCGCGCGTCCAGCAGCGATTGGTGGTTAATCTGGTTGATGTACCGTGAACATCAACCATCACGTTGAGCAACCCATCAAAGAAATATTATTCTTGGGGTAATATTCCTTCAACCTTGCTCCTTACGAGTAATGTCAATTGAACATTATTTAAATGGTAATGTTCAAAATTGATACAAAAAATATCATTTTTTATGTAACGGGGTAGCCCGTTACATCACCTCCCCCTTAACCATCAATCACTCTAGTGAGTGACAAGATTGTTTGGTGGCAGAGTGACCACCGTCGTGTCGCTCTGGGAAGTGAGCATTTGTTGGTCTTTTCTCTCATTCCAGCTTTTCAGTGCATAAAGAGTCCGTCTATGCGCTGCGCGAACAAGGCCACCAGCGAAGCGGATGCACGGATGCGTGCAGCCGGAGAACAAGCTGTCCAAGACTCAGCAGCAGATGTCAAGTCACCTGCTGCTACCAGTAAGCAGCCTGCAACTCCCGTAGTTGCAGGAGCACGTAGTCATCCACGTGCTGCTTCTTCACCCGCAGCTTCGGCTGCGGGGGGTAGTCCCATGGACCAAGATCCCGAGATAGAGGTGGTCTATTTAGGAGGGTTGGATTCTCCATCCGACTCAAAGCCGTGCGCAGAGCCCGACAGTGAGGTTGAGGAATCGACGCCTGCCGCGCCTCGCGGCAGTCTCGATAAAGACTTGCGCCATGAGATGTTCGTTTCATCCGACAAGTATATCAACTCGTCGCCGGGATCGAACCGATCGCGCTCGTATAGGTACGAGGCGATTGTGCAACATGAGTAAGTATGTCCTCATGACGATGTCGATGACTCTTCGCGGAGTCATCGTAGCCATAGTCGCAGCAACACTAGGTATTGCGGCGATCGTGGTGCTAGCTCTCATGTTGGCACCACGCAGGAGGAGCAGTATCGCAACGCGTTGCGATCTGATCCTGAGAACAAGCTATGGATGCCTACCTTGAGCGAGTTGAGACAGTGGTATGATTATACCACTGGGGTTGTCGGATCCCACTCTTTGACTCGTCAATGATCCATGTGCTTGATCCCAGTGCAAGAAATTATCACACTGAGCATGAATTTTACATCGATGTCTTTTTCAGACACCGACGGTACCACGGTAACCACACAAGAGACGACTTCTCGTTGGTTCAGGCGTGGAATTCTTTCAGCGGCAACGTCGAGACTGTTGGCCGTGACACTTGGCTGGACAAGCTTACTGCAGCTCGCAATAATTTTAAACAGAAGCCCGTAACCGGTGCTCGATGTAATGTGCACCGCCTGTCTCGAGAGGCAGGTTTAACTTGCCTCTAGTGGGGAGATAAATGTCAGAGTTGTATTGACAACTCTGTTCGCCCCCCTAGGGAAGCCCTTCTCCCTAATCAGCCGTTCTGGAGGGCGCGCATTTATTCCGAGATGTACGAAGGGATTGATACTTTACAATCCCTCTACGAACGCGCCGAGCGTTCGTTTGACGATGGTCCTACTTCAAAAGGGTGGGTCTCATCGTACTGCTCGACGAGACCGTACACATCCTTCATCAGCTGAGAGCGGGGCTCCCATCTATTGCATGACGGTGAATACCCCCGACACTGGACAAGGTAACTCGTCCTTGATCCAGAATCGTCACGGTGAGTCTAGATAAGCTCCACAAGGAAGCGTTTACCACCGTTTGAGTCCACAAAAGGATGTGGAGGAGGAAGAAAAACCTCCTCCAAGTCGTTCGTCTTACCACATCAATCAATACGAGATGGATTGCGCAATTGATCAATTGCGCGAGGATTTGGAGCATGAGCGTGACAGGCACTAAGCTCTGATAAATTCCGTGCGGCAACACCGCAAGGATCGGAAGGCTGATCGGGCGAAGTATCGTGCCGATTAAGCCCTCGCCTAACTTCAGGCTGAGCGTGATGTCCGCTCTCTGGTCGAAGAGCTGGGGAAAGCTCGCAAAGAGATCTCCGAACTGCGTGAAGAGGTCTCTTCGTTACGCGTCCATACTGATCGTCTGGAGCGCGATAGCAAGAGTCTGATGGAGGTTCTTGAGCGTGGGGGGTATCTTCATCGTCGGAAGAGGGCTCGTACTGACAGTAGGGGCGGAGACGCCCCACGTAAAACGTAACATACGTACGAATCCTAGGCGGCAGCTCGATCGTGTCTGCGATGCCTTGTTGGCGCAGCACACGAAAGGGACCGATGTACTTGGGCAGTAGTTTGCTGCTGTCCAGGTTAGTTACTACGTGTCCAGGTAAGTTTACTGTAGACAGTAGGACTAAGTCGCCTGCGACAAATGAATGTACATTTGCTCTTCCATTCTTGTCAGCGTTACGTTTCTGCTGGTTCACCTGGTGAGTGATGGAATCCTGCACTAAACGGACCACTGCTTCACCAGCCAGCAGATATATTTCTGCTGACTCGGCCTTGCTTTGTTCAGTTCAACTTGCTCGAACTGCAGAAAGAGTCCTTTACTCTTTCTGTTCATCAGCGAGGATGATGACACCCTCGCTGAAGTCGTCGTTGGCGATGCTGATAATACCAGCATCGTCATAATCATTTGATTTAACAATAGCGTCATCGCTATTATTACGGTGATCTTGTTCATCGATGTCAACTTGATCGACATCGGCATCATACGTGATGAAGTTAGCGTCGACACATTATGAGCAAGAGCCAGAACGGTATGTGCTTGAGCAAGTCATCCCTTATCCAAGAGTCACACGCTAACAGGGTGGGCATACATGGATGGCGTAAGCCATTCACGAAGAACGGTGTATGCTGAGTTGAAGCATGCACCGAATTATTGATGGCGAATTCCACCATGGGTACGAATTCGCTCCAACTCCAGAACAAGTGAACGTATCCTCGAAGGACGTCTTCGAAGACACGATCGGCACGTTCCGTCTGACCATCTGTTTCGGGTTGGTCAGATGTTGACATCTTCAACCGCGTTCCGAGTGAACGGAACATGGACTGCCAAAAGTCTACCGTGACCGAGGGTCACGGTCTGAAACGAGCTCACGGGGTAAACCGTGAAGTCGAAACACTGTATCGATACAGACACACCCACACCCGTGAGCGTTGATCGACTCTGGAACTGCAGCAAGATAAGCCGTCTTGCTTAAACGGTCAAAAACACAAGAAACCCATTATTCTTGTAAGCATATTTGAAGATCCGAAGACGAAGTCCATTGAAACGGACTGCCAGCACTCTTCCGGGACAGGAAGAGGCTGTAAAGGTGCACATAAAGAAGGACTAGGCTTCAATCATTGACAAACCTCTTAAGCACGAATGTACTTGCGGACAAACTGATACTGGCGGGGCCAGTAAAAGTCACGACTTACCGAGGGTAAGACTTTTTCCTTCCACGATGCCCGCCTGTTGGGGCATCGTGACACTCATGCATGATGCTTAAGCGCAAATCATTATGAGTGGGGACGACGACACGAGTTGTGTCGCCGGCAACGGCCGTATAGTACAGCAACCCGTTGCGAGCTGTGCACCGATCCGAAGAGGATCGGTAAAAAGCCGGTAAATCTTTCAAGTATTTACGAGATGAATTTTCCAGATAATCCATCAACAGCAGAAGGTCATTGTCCTCTGAGTAAGCCTTTCGCACGTCGTCAAGTAAACTTGACGAAGGAACACTGGCTTTAAGTGCAGCAACAGTGGGCTTGTCCTCACTGTTGGATTGCGAGCCCGGCTCAAAATAGTGTTGGCGTGATAACTCATCAGCAACGACGTTGAGTCGTCCTGGTTTATACTCCACGGAGAAGTTATACTCCGCGAAGAAAGACAGCCACCTCGCTATTCGTTACAAGAGGTGGGGACTGTTTACGGCCGTGCGTAGTGACGCATGGTCCGTATAGACAATGAACGGTATATCTACTAAGAGATAAACGCGGAACTTGGCCAGTGCGTACTTCATGGCAAGGTGGTTCTTGTCATGGACTGGATAACTACGCTCAGCTGGTTGAAAGCTGACGCGATTGATAGCAGATAAAGTGCTCTGCGCCATCTGTGTCAAATTGCATCAACGCGCAGCCGATCGCGAAATCGCTGGCGTCGCAGACCAAATGGAATGGTCGGTCCTGATCTGCAATCGCCATTATGGCCAATTGCATCAACCTTTGCTTGATACCTTCAAAGGAACGCTGTCACTTAGCGTTCCATGACCACTTGACATTTTTCTTGAGCAAGCACAAAAGGTGAACAGTCATCTCGACGTAGTTGCGCGAGTACTTGTGCAAGTACGTCGCTGGCCCAAGAAAATTACGAAGTCCCTTAGCATCGACTGGTTTGGGCCAGTCGGTAATCGCCTTGATCATTTCGGGATCAGGACGTACGCCGTGTTTACCCACGATGCACCGAAGAAGTGGTATTTTGCTAGCCGCGAAGATACACTTCTGAGGTTGGCGTACAACTTATACTTGCGCATAAGTTGAAGAACCCGAGGAACTTGAGTTCTGTGAGCTTCAACATCCTTCTTCCCGTCCATAGCCCATATATGGACGAACACATCGTCGAAGTAACTCGGTGCGAAGTATCGCACCGGTCTCAACAGATTTGTGACACACCTGTTGAATGTTACAGGGGCGTTGCTCAGCCCCTGTGGCATCACTAGCCACTCCTACAGCATACTGCTGGGAGTGCTCACTGCTGTGGACGCGATGTCTCGTTCACGCATGAGGATCTGATAGAATCCATCCATCAGATCCATGGACGAAAAGATGGTACTCTTAGACATACCATCTAGGATGACGTCCTTTCTCGGTATCGGCGTCTCTATCGGCACCGTTGCAGCATTTAACTTGTTGAGTACGCGCACTATCCGTAATCCTCTTGTTGCCTTTCGCACACAGAAGGCCGGAAAGCTGTGAGGGAAAGATGATTCCCGCACATGGCCCGCTGCAAAGCGATCGGCAAAGAACTTGTCGATCGCTACTAATTGTTCACGAGGAAGTGGCCGCCGCTCCATGACACAGTACTTCGAGCCCAGTTCGATATCGATCTCGTGTCGAGTGCCTTTGTCCTTAGGCAACTCGCAAGGTACGGATTTAGGGAGCACGTCCTTGACTTCGATCAAATCCTTATATAAAGTATTTTCCTGAAGCGACTCCCAAGATTGAGACGTGTATCGCTCAATCCGAGTCTTCTCATCAAAGACACTTTCGTCCATCGATGACCGTTCGTTCCCAGCGGATACTGTTGCCGACCGAATATCGGCCACATACCCATCCTCTGTGACGAGTATGCAGATCTGATTGACCTTGTCACTACTCAGATCGCGCAAGAACCGTTTAGGTTCTAGTGTTGGCAATAAAGATATGTATGAAGTAAATTTCGGAGGCACAATCAGATTAAGCGTATAAGCGTCTACGCTTGATCCGGCATGGATCAAGACGTTCGATATCTCGGTTTTTTTCTGGAAACTTGTCTGCGCAGGCTTCTGATGGCTTGTCCGCTCAGTTTTCTTAGAGCCAAATATATTAGCAAATACCTCTTAAGTAGTTTCTTCCTCAAGCACGTGGGGACTTATTCCCTCGACGTCTTCTGACTGTGGCCGTGCAATCGCAGTCAGGTACCGATCCTCTACGGTCGACTCTCCAGTCGACCTAGGATAACCGTGTTGCCGTTTCTGAATAATGAATTTGTCCTTTCCAGGATGTTGCCCGCTAAGAATGCATCCATGTCCCGGTCCACTCGACTTATTCGAGTGGTGGACCTTCGGCGCAGCCTGTACATCTGTACAGCCGCCGGGAGTTTGCTCCACAGTGTAGTTATCAACTACACTGTGATCTTGTGCAGTCGTGCTAACGACCGTACCGCAAGTGAGGCCATCGCAATCACTCGCAGTACATCATAACGCTTGCGGACGCTCCATGACGTTCATCAGATATACATCTGATAAACAGGCGGCAGGCGTCTTCACGAACCCAGAGCGATGAAGTCATCATCGTACTGTTTGCCCTCTAACGTGTAGTGGATTTCTACTACACGTTTCTCAACGGTTATCGATGCGCCTGTTGCAATTCGCACCGTCATCCTTGTTGATGGAATATCTCGCTCAACGAACTTGAGACTACGACCCTCTAGTGACTGGCGACAAACAAAGTTGTTCGACGCCCCACAGTCAACTAGGGCACGAAGCGACAAATCATTTGTCACTTGCAACTACAAGGTGATGAGCGAAACGTCATCACCAGGTGCAGAGACACACAACGATTGTGTATCTGGAGAAACTTTTGTCAAGAGATTTGCAAATTCTCTTAAATTTGCTGGATAGTGGAACGCTCCACCCCTACTGACCCCGACCATTTTTTGATGGCCCGCTTCGCTGTTGCGGTTTTGCAACAGCGCTGGACCCACGCCCAATGCCCTTTTTTGCAAATGGTCGTTCATTTCGCTCAGTACTGTTTGGTACTGGATGTGAGGCACAATACTCGTAAGCGTAGTGTCCTAGCTTCTGACAACGATTGCACTTCTGCGATCGCTTGTTGTATAAATAGCGATGTCTCTCGCTCTCAACATAACAGAGGTACATTGGTTCTGGACCTCCGGTCTCCTGTCGTCTCGGTGGACTATAAGAGCTCGAGCTAGCATGAGCCTGTCTCATACTAAAGTCCTCCTGTTCCGCAGCTGCGATTGCTTGTTCGAGCGTATCCAGATCCAAGCGGAACAGGTGACTCCTGACGGGACCATCTGCGAGCCCTTGTATGAACTCAGCAATCAACGTGTGTCCATGTACTGGGTTGGCAGTTATACTACTCGCGAGGAGTCGTATATGCTGAGCGTAAGAGTGTACACTACACTTACCCTGATTGAGTTTCAGGAGATCTGATCGAGCTCTGGACTTAGCCCGTGGCGGTTCAAACGTTTGGTTGAGCCGGGTCTTAAAGGATATCAGCTACTCAAAGACGTATGGGTCGCTCATCTTCAGCCCTAAGGTCCAAGTCTTGTCACGTCTAACCAAGTGGGTTCGAGTAAATGTGAGTGGCATTTGCTCATCGTCGATACGACTTGCCTTTATGGCTCTGTCTGGTTCGACGAACCATAGTAACAGGGAGTCTTCCTCGACTCCTCTGTACTTGGAGATATCAACCTTCAAGATTTCGGGATGACGCGTGTGTCATCCTATCCACAGCAGCATTGGATTGCTGCTTTCTCAACAGCTCTGTCTGTTGAGCACCGAGTTCTCTCAACTGATCGGCCTGTTGAGAGACTTGCTGATGAAGCAAGGCCACCTTTTCTCTTTCGGCGACAAGCTCATTTTGAATGAGCCTGGCTATAGTGGCATGTTGTTGGTCTCTGTCAAGAGACTCCAACATGGCGCTAATTGCGGTTTCGCCCACGGTAGAACTCATACGTCCTACCGCACTCCATTCGATGTCATCATATGGCTATAGCTTTCACGAGTGGCGTGAACGCTTTCCTCTTCATCCAACATGTTCATGTTGAATGAGATGATTGTGGTCGTTGGACGGACAACAAAGTGCTACCAAATGTAACGGGGCACGCTCTTACCAGATAACTGGTAAGACCTTGCTTCGATATAACACAAGGCTGCGTGCTCCCGACTTCACGTACACGTGGCGAGGAAGCGCGAGGAAGCAAACAGCACTAGCAAGCTCTGTCTACGGGAAAAAGTAGAACGGTATTTAATATAGTTATGCATCGATAATAAACCACCTTCGTCTTGATATAACTATACTAAACTACAATCTCCTATGTGGGTCTCTTGTTCACTACCCATTGCGTGCTTTCAGAAGCGATTGGTGGTTATTTTAGTTGATGTACCGTGTACATCAACCAAGAAGTGGAGCAACCACGAATATTACCGTCGGGGTAATGTTCTGCCAACATTACCGTCGGGTTATATTCTGCTAACATGGCCTCTTTTCGAGTAATATTGATTGAATTTTATCTAAAATAAATAATATTCAAAAATTGATGCATTCGTATCTATTTTCATGTAACGGGCTCAACCCGTCACAAACACAAACTTGTATCGTCATCGCCACCTCCATATTATTGGTCCGATTGCACTGTTCCGACTCGTCACAGAGTACATTCCACGTCATCTACCTTTGCTAGGCACGCCCCTTGCACACAATAATAGCCGTTCGCTGACACGTAGCCCTGTTCCAGATACAGCACAAGAAAAAATCGTAGCAAGAGACCGCTAGGCTAGTGATCTCGAAACGTTTTCTCTCTCGTCGCATTTGCCTGTACGTGGTCAGAGAGAGAGAGAGAGAGATACAATTCGACGCGTGACTGTTGCGATAACCTTCTATGCCAACATTCGCATGAACGAGAGCACCATAAAGTCAGCTACGCCTCAGAATCCATGCCGGCGTCGCGCATGGGCAAATAGCGATGTGACACCAAACGTGGCGCTTTCAGTACAAGCGCCATGTGCACCAAGGTTTTCCATCAACAACTGACGTTTGCGCCAAAGTTTGTCATTTCTCCATTGCAATCTCAGCAGTATGTCCACCATGTCAACCGAGCATGCACTCAATTGTCTTCCAAGTTTGTCCACCTCACCGGTAGCGAAAGCCTCTTGTATGGCTACATTTCTGAATATGTCACACAAAGTGCAGAATTTTCAGACGATGGGAATCATTGCAAAAAGGTGGACGCTGGATGAGGTTGGAACAACGCGATCCCGGGAGTACAAAGCTCTTCCTTCACAGATAATTTGTGATAAACGAATGGAGGTAGACAATTAGCTCGCTCATGATGCAGTATCTCGCGAACGTACAGCTTCATGCGTGCAATTTACAACAAAACAGGCGTTTCGTCTAGCTGCGTAGCAAGCATGCCTGATCAAGTCATGTCGAAGCTGAAGACTCGACGGGAACGAGTGGGAGGATAAGCTGTGTTTCCAAAATAGCGCACCCAGCAACGCGAAGGTTGGAGCAAACTGGTGCTGAGAAAGCGTAAGTGTGAAGGAAACTGCGATGGTAGTCGATAAAGGGCGAGAAGTTGCAGATTATGCTCATGCTGCCACAAGCGCACGATACGCGAAGTATGTCTGAATAGATATGCCGCTCTATTCGCTTCCACCCACAGACTCTTACCCGTCGATGCATACTATGGTAAGCTGCTTAGTACAAGAAGGCTCGCAGCGTTTCGACCTCGACTTTCCTGCGTCTATGTTGCCCAATCTCACTCTGACGTTCACCTGTATCTTCACTATCGCCTTCGCAAACGGCGGCATCGAGGGCAGCTATAGCTGAAAGGTAATGCGTCCGCATACGCATATAGTGGACACGAGCGAAACGTCCTGCCGCCACGCGGCTAACTCGGTCCATCGACACTAGTTCCTCAACCGCGTGCTCGATTTCATCGAGCGTCACATGCACTGATGGTAGCTTTGCAAGAGCACTACCGTACGCAAGCCCTTGCTCCTTTTGCGCAAAGCCATTGTCTCCATCGGATACATCCTGGTCTGCAGCATCCGGTTCTGCCTGCATTTCTTCAACTACGCCACCAGCCGGGCTGTCGTAGTCAAACACACCGACACGCACGCCAGAGCTATCCGGTACCCACTCCTGCATTATTGGTGTGTTGTACGTCACAGTGACAGCGCCGACCGCTAAGCTTTCGAGCACTGTCACCTCGTACTTCTCTAGCTCTGGTGGCACTGGAAACAGATGCGTACCAATAGCGTTCTTGAGTCTTGTAATCTCCTGCGGTGCGTTGGCTTTTTCTTCGCACACCAAGTCCACGTTTGGCATGCGCGTCCTTGGCTTTTTGGCCCGATTCTCGTCCACGCTCTCCAGCCGGTCCCCAGCTTCGTCTGTACCAGCTGCTGCTTCTACATCGTCTTCGAAATCTTTCAGCAGGCTACTTAAAAGGCGCTGGTATGACTGGCAGAGCGCTAGTGAGCGCTGAAACCGCACATGAAGAACCGGCCACGTCGGGTGGACCACCCATGCAGATAGCAGTTCCTCTGTAAATTGCTTCTCCTTGTCCGAGTCCCCTACAACGACAACATGCAGGAACTCGTCCCAATCTTTGCGGACGCGTCGGTCGTAGATATCAGGCACAGTAGCTTTCAGCAAGTACACACCAAAGTGACTTGCTGCGAGATCAGAAGCACCGAGATCTGTCGGCGGCATACCCCCCAACGCATCCAGCGCATGTGCGCCTGCTCTCCCTCGATGATCTCGCTCTTCTTGATGCCCCTGTCGAATCTTGAGCATCTGACGCAGCGCAAACTCGGTCTTTACCAACACAAGATCCGGAAACCTCGGTGCGAACAGCGCTGCGCGCATTGCACTCACTGGAAAGAGAGCAGCAAACACACCGGCACGCGCAACGTCCGTCGTCTTGGTGTTTCTATCGAGTGGACCAGCACCTACTGCCACATGCACGCGACTTGCAATTTTTGAGTGCAATGCACTTGCAGTCACCACTTGACTTCGCGGCCATAACAGCGCCAATTCCGTTGTCTCGAAAGCCGTAGCACTGTCACTGTCGGTCGCAATGACAGCAAGACATGTCCAAGGGCGTCGAGCCTGTCCAGGTTGTCGAGTTCCCGAACTATACTGCTGCTCAAATTGTCGCTCGAGGTACTTTAATGCAGCATTTGTTGCTGCTGCTGATGGTGCGAGAGGCTGCATGGGGGGCACAACAGCTGCCTGCGGACGCTGTCGATCGTTTGCGGACGCCAATAAGCGCTCTTGGAACACACACTCGTGAACGCGGACCTCCAAGGGAACAGTGTAAAAGTAGCAGTAGATGAGTATCTCGAGCAGAAAAAGACTCACTGACGCGTACGTGAGGTACTGCGTCGGGTAGACCCAGTACTTGACCGGCCCCGCAGCTTCTTCGCCTCGCCAGCGCTTGATCCAGTTGCGTGGGGTATAGACAAAGCACCACAGAGCTCTGTGTCGCCACGCGTCCACTTTCGATGCGGCAGCGGGAAAGCGCGACGCCCACGCAGTCCCCACTACTTGTGCGCCCACGATCACATACTGCCCGATGACTTGTAACCACTTAAGGACTACTTGTGCACACGCCCATAGTTGAGACCGCTGGATTACAGGCTCGTGGTCGTCACTGGGGCTACTAAAGTGGTTTGTACCGACTTTGACGGGTTTTAGCAGCCCAGTGCCAGTGTCGCAGCTCTCTGAGTCGCTCAGCGCGCCACCAGTTGACGCAGCAGTCGTCAAGTCGCTCTCACTCACTGCGACGGTCGATGCGCTTGAGCCGTCATTTTCAATGTTTTCGAAGAAGCTGCGGCGACGCAGACGCGACGTCGGCTCAGGAGTCAGCTCGCTCATGTGGCCGCGGCGAGCGGGTGCTTTGATTGGGCGTGCGCGACTCAGATCTGAAAAAGACTCGTGTTCGGATCCTTTTTTGGGAGGGTCTTTGCCTATTCTTGCAGCCCTTTTCTAAAGCAGATAGAAATCGAGCCGAGGCGCTATTTGATCAGTATCTGCTTTTCCGAGGTCACTCTATTGCAACAAATAGAGCATCGCCTACCGTAGCCGAAACGCAAAACAGGTCAGCGAAGCTTTATGTTTTCGGTCACCATGCCGTTTCATGTCCGTCGTCGACGGCCGGCATCTCAGCGCAACAAAATTTCGACTTTCCCGATGGTGGACGAAGACGTCGAAATGACGCCCACATACATCGCCGCTCCGGAGCATTTCACGGCGCCAGCACTATATGTAGGGAACCAGGCGGCGAAGCGAGCAGGAGCAGTATAGGTATCGTCTTTGCGAGCGCTTCTCTGCAACAGGAGAGCAGTATGACACCATCGCAGTAAGTACCAAAGGCTTATTCGATGCGGAAATGCTCAGCAATATGTTTCTCTATGGCCAGGCAAGAATGTGGAGGCGCTTACCGACCCCGACATTAAACAAAAACACAATCGGCGCTGCAACACGGTAAAGAATAATCATCTCCCGGACGTTGAGACATTGTTTGGCGTAGAGCTGCGGACGGACCTCAAAGAAAATGAAATTGAAGCTCGGATCTTAAGGCATTATGCTCGCTTCAGCAAGATCGTGGGCAACTATAGGCTCCAAAAACGTGATGAAGCACACCAGGTCTAAAAGCTCATGATGCGATAGTGCAGACAAAGAACCGGACTAAGATCCTGGTTGACAAACTCGCGCCCAAAATACTGAAACGTGAGATTGAGCGCCTTGTATACCTCGAGTATCTCAACACTAAGGCGGACGAAGGAGCGCTCCATTACCTAATCTTGGAACGTGCTCGCGCGCAACAGCACAACTTCGTGATGACGATCGAACATAGGCCAAAACGAGATACACAGAGCAAGGCACAAATCAGTCTCAATTCTCGTACTTATAACGTAAAGGGTTCCATGACCAGAGATGACACGCCTCGACCGCCACGGTAGCGCCTATCGAAACCAGCAACTTCCACATCACCCCGAGATGACTATCTGGTGTGTAAAATTCTTACTGTGTGTCAGAATCTCCATTATCGTCAAACGCACAAAGGGATGAAGATGAACGAGCCATGCGAGAGCGCATGGCAGCACGTACATCAGCTAGGAGCGCTACAGTGTCTTCAAACCAAGACTCATAGCTCACAGCGGTCCTAGCGGGTAATTTAGAGATCCCGCTGTGTGCTGACTCGGGTTCAGATGTATCCATCCTACCCCGCAGTCTTTTGCTCGGCCTCACGCCTGACACACAAGTGACCACCACCCTACGTTACCCTGTGAGTGTGGATGAGGTTGGTGGTACCACATTGGTATGCCGCGAGCGAGTGATATTGGACATCCAAGTACGTACTTCGACAGAACACGTCCACATCAGGGGTGTTGACTGTCTTGTCCTGGACAAAGACGACGACCAGTTTATTCTTGGCAAATACGTTCTTAGAAGCCTTGGGATTTACGTAGGAGTCATGATCGCCAAACTAGCAGAGGGATCAGCCATCGATACAGATGGTGATGGTCTCACCACCATTGTGGCAGCTGAAGTTGGTGTCGATGTGGATGCGGACATTCTCAATTTTTTGTCTTAACTAAATTACGCAGCATTGTTAGAAGAGGGTGGAGATGGCAGCCTTGCGCATGAAATCTACGAACTTGCCTTCCATTACAGAGACGTTTGGCGAAAGCAGCTGGGCTACGACCCACCTGCAGCGGTTGAACCTAACCTCTATTGTTGAAGCTTCAATGTGATGCCAAGCCTGTAAATTCCAAGGCCAGGCCGTATCCAAAGCAGCAAAGTGATTATCTGCGTTCCTACTTCGCCTAGCTAAAGCGGATGAGTCTCGTTCGCCGCAATAATCACAGCCACTGGTCATCACCTGCATTAACGGTCTGCAAGGGCCTCAACACTAATGAATTTTGCACTTCGGTGGATTACAGTCGAGTCAAACGTCTTGTGATCCCTATGGATGGAGCCGTGTTAGATATGTAGACAGCAACTACCCGCGTCTACGGAACATTAGCAAGCACTATGCTCGCTTTGACAAATTTAAAGGCTTTTGGCATCTCGCACTGTAGAGGAGCTACACAGCTCCTTAAGTCAGAAGAAGACTTAACGCTCTTACGAGCAACTTTGGTTTATTGAACCCGACTCAAAGAGTCAACAAGCTCAAAGAGCTTACGGTCCCTGTTCCAGGGGGGCCAAACGATTCAAACAATCAATCGCACTAAGTGCACAAGGAGTAGCTGCCTTAGCAAGGCGGTGCTACCTCCTCAAACGATCACAAGACGCCTCAGAAAGGCACGTGTCTTTTGTTGATCAAAATGGGAATTGCACTTTATTTCTTCTTTTAACCTAAAAGAACACCGTAGAACAAAGTAAATAACCTACTCACTTGTGTCCTAAATAAACCTGATAAAAGATCTCGTAATCAATTGTTGACAGACATCAGACATCAGTCTTCAACAATTGATACTTGTGTTCTAATATTACTTTGAAGGGGATCCCATCCCTTGTGTGTACCACACCTATTGTCGACTACCAGTCGACGTGTAACCCCGTTACACCCTCCCCCACTAGACTGACGTTATTACAAAACGTCAATCTAATATTTCTCTCGCAGAGGACATTGTGTGTGCTATAATATTCACGGTTTGCAAAACACAAAAACCATGCATCGCCACCCCATGAGTCCTCGACTCTCTCTTCCTACCTCGGCATTGATGTGGAGGTGGACTATGGTAGCGATACCGATATCCATGGTGAAGAGAGGACAATGTCTGACTCACCAGTGCAAGAGGCACCGCTTCATACTGCACTAAACCCATTTGCTGAGCGTGGCGAAGCCAACGCGCCACCGGCGCCGCATTAAACACTCATCGTGGGCGATGCAATCATTACCAATTTGCTCGATGAGCAACAAGATTTGGCTATCCAACAAGAATGGAGCGCTCAGCGCCGTATGCATCTTGCTGCAACCCTTAAGGGTCGCCGTGGCTATCTGTTCACTTTACTCGGTCTGTAAGAGCGTATACGCCAAGCGACAGGCCGTTCTTTGGCAACGTAGGCCATTGGCGCTGAGCCAACATCTCCTGATGAGGTTGCGAGTCGACACGTACTTTGCGATAGATACCTGGAGCTTACTTGACGACTCAGAGTCAATACAAGTTGCTACTTGACACGCAAGCACGGACTTCACCAGTTTCACCGATGAAGGGTATACCCATCCTCCTATTCACAGGCAAATCTCAGGAAGATAAAGACAACGCGTTTGTTCGCTGGGTGCATCGAAAACGACAATTCAGCACCTTCTAAGCTCTCAGAGCAAGTGCCGATGTGGCAGACGTTAGTCTAGATCGAAAGCTGCGGTATTCTTTCTCTAAGCTCAATGCCAGAGACCGGTTGCGAACTCGCACACGCTATCCTCCGGCTGTGCCATATGATGTGAGTGTTGGTCAAGCGGTGCCCAACTACCCACCTGTCTCCACCACTATTGGTGAGAAGCGCTCTCGGTC
Organism: Hyaloperonospora brassicae; assembly: GCA_947650285.1. NCBI lineage: Eukaryota > Oomycota > Peronosporomycetes > Peronosporales > Peronosporaceae > Hyaloperonospora > Hyaloperonospora brassicae. The sequence goes on along the minus strand of CANTFL010001342.1, from coordinate 384,404 downwards.
GAGGAATGACCCCTGCCACGGTGTTCAAAACATCAACGGCGCATGGGCAATCCTGCCGAAGGGGTGTCTCAAACTCCCACAAGTTCTCCGACTCCGGGTACCCTCGCCACTTTACCAGATACTAGTATTGACCCTGACGACGACGTCTTTTCAGAAGTCTTTCCACATGGAACCGGCGGTTCCCTTGCTTATTGAGCAGCGTCGGAGGTGGTCGGTATACCGACGGAGGAGCATGAGAAGATGCTATTCGAGATGAGTGGTCACCGTGAGACATTGGGTAAGAACCAGAGTGCGTTTGACGCGATGCGAGCCCGTGTCTAGGCATTGGAACTGGGCCAAACCCGGATGGAGGCTCAGCTTGACTTCCTGATACGGATTTAGCAACCGATGGCAAGGCCAACCTACCCGGCGCAAGCGCCTCCAAGTTCACGTGGGACGGATCCCGATACGGCTTAAGCAAACCAACGTAGAACACGGGGTGTGTGCGCAGTTTGCGCGGAAGATTGAGCGTATACGCAAGTCCCTTCTTCGCAACGACCGTAAATGGTCCAATGAAGCGCGATTGCATTTTTGTCTTGAAGACAGTAGACACTACATTTGTAGGTAGGTTTTTAGCATTGAGTAGAACTTGGTCTCCGACCTTATAGCTTTCAATACAACCTCTGCCTTTAGCATCAGCTTGTTCCTTCTGCTTGTCTTGGATATCAGCCAGCGCGTCACGCACATGTTGTAAGACGATCAATCGCGTTGCGAGAAACTCGCTTACCTGTATTTGAACAGTAGCAGGGCCGATATCAGCAAGCCAATCGGCAACTCCCTCCCCCCACCAAGCACTGAAATAAGCAGTGGTAGCGTTAACGGAACGCGAGGGTGTGTGAGACCATTCACATAAAACGGTGTGTAGCCGATGGAGGCATGCACGGCGTTATTCAACGCAAACTAAACGACAGGGAGCATCGGACTCCAACGCTTAGGTGCTTCAGCGCAAAAACTGCGCAAGATGTCACCGATGATGCGATTCGCTCGCTCGGTTTGACCATCAGTCTACGGATGATCCGCTGTGGACATGTTTAAACGTGTGCCGAGCACCTTGAAGATGGATTTCCAAAACTTTCCAGTGAAGCGAGGATCTCTATCAGAGACAATTGCCAACGGCAAACCGTGTTGTCGAAAAACGCGATCGATAAACAGCGTAGCTGTACCCTCACCAGCAATGGCATCCGGCACCGCCGCTAAATAAGCCATCTTGCTCAAACGGTCAACAAAGACCCTATACCCGTATTTCCATACAAAATCTTCGGTAAACCAAACAGGAAGTCCATACTGATGGACTCCCAACACTCTTTATATAGGCAAACTAGCCAGCGGCGCGGCCGCGTGAGGTGATGGTTTCACTTGATGACACGTTTCGCACGTACGCACAGATGTGCTCACTCATTTGTATAGTTTGGGCCACCAATAGCATTGTCAAACTGAGCCATAGGTCTTCTCACGACCGAGATGACCACTCAACGCAGTATCATGTGCCTCATAGAGGATCCGATACTTCAAATCCTCATCATGAGGGACAACGATGCGAGGATTATCCTCCACATCCGTGCTATATCACAACAGGCCCTGATCGATAGAATATCGATGTAACCTCGCACGTAACCGTGCCGACAATTCTATTTCCGAGTCCTTAAACTCCTCGCTCCCTAGAGCACGTAGCAGAGCCACACAATGGTCATCCTTGGCATATGCCGTACGGATCAGGACAGTGACCGACGACTGCAGAGTCGTAACATGAGCAAGCTCATAGTCACGCCTGCGTGACAACGCATCAGCCAAAGCATTCTTCCTGCCCGGCTTATACTTCACCTCGAAGTTGTATTCGGCAAAGAAGGAAAGCCAATGAGCCATTCTCTGAGAGAGGTGAGGCGACTGGGTCGCAGTGCGTAGTGACGCATGATCTGTATAGATCACAAACGGCTTAGAGCCAAGAAGATGAACTCTGAATTTGACGAGAGCAAATTTCATTGCAAGTAGCTATTTGTCATGAACAGGAAAGTTCTTTTCTGCAGCCTTCAGCTGCCAATACTCAAACGCAATTACGCGTTCCCGTCCATCAGAATCTGTCTGTAACAGAGCGCTGCCTATGGCAAAGTCAGATGCGTCACAGACGACACTGAAAGATCGATCAGGATCAGGCAAAGCCAAGATTGGCGCATGAAGGAGACTCTTCTTTACTGCTTGAAAGCATCATGCTCGGTGCTAGTCCAGCACCATTCCACATCCTTAAAAAGGAGATTCGACAATGTCCGAGCCATATCTGCGTAATTCGCACTGTACTTGTGCAAGTAATTGGCAAGGCCAAGCCACTTACGTAAGTCCTTTTGGTTCTTTGGAACCGGCCAATCAACTATGGCTTTTACCTTATCGGGATCCGCTTTAAGGCCTCGCTTACCAATAAAGCACCCTAAAAAGGGAATCTCTTCTGAACCAAAGATGCAATCAGACGCGTTGGCGTACAACTGATTCGTGCGCATGCACTCGAGCACCGCTCGTAAATGGTCGGTGTGATTGTCCACATCTGACCGACCGTTCATAGCACGACTATGGACAAAGATGTCATTGAAGTACGTCTGTGCATATTCCATGTGAGGTCTGAACAATTGTGTCACAAGCCGATCGAACGTAGCCGGGTCATTTGATAACCCTTGCGGAATAACAAGCCACTCCCAGAGCATACCTCTCGTCGTGCTGACCGCTGTCAGTCATATATCGCTTTCTCGCATGAGCCGCTGGTAATAACCATCGACTAAGTCGAGCGCACTGTACATTGTACATCCCACCATATTGTTATGAAGAATATCCTTCCTCGGAATTGGTGTCTTAGCTGGGATGGTGGCCGCATATATCTTATTGTAAGCATCTAAATGCGCCACTTCCCCTTGGGCTTTTTGACACACAAAGTCGGTGTGGAATGGAAAGATTTGCTCTCACGTACCATTCCTGCCGCGTGCTTTGCACAAAAGAATTCTTCAATGACGTCACACTGTTCCTTCGGTAAAGGCCACTGCCGTGTCACGCAGTATTTAGTTCCAGGAACCAAGTCAATTTCATGACGTACACATCTATTGGGAGGCAAGACGGACGGTGGGTTGTGACACACCACGTCTTGAAATTCCTTTGCAAAAGGATAGAACGGATCAAGAGGATCCTTAAGAATCGACGATCCACTACGGGCATCCAATGCCGCCTTTGTGTCCTCAAGGACAGACTCGTCCAATAACGAGGATGAATTCACCTCAATATCCGGCCGAATGACCACTAGCTCGGATAATTCTCCTGCCTGTAAGGCTTGGCTAAATTCGCCAACAGACATTTCGTCTAGTTCGAAGGGAGTATCCAAGGATGGAAGAGTCTCATGACTTATATTGCCATCAATTTGGCCAGTCAACCCATTGACAAGTGTATATAGTGTATTATTACTATTATCACGTCGTGACTTCTTAGACGTTAAAAGCTTAATAGTTGCCACCCTACGCTGAGATTGTTTCCTCAAACAAAACTTACGCCTCCTAGAGGCCGGGAAAGTAGGGCCCCCGTGGTTGCTATTCATCTCAGCACGCTCTATACGAGAGCTCATGTCTTGAACGACATCTGGTGAAGTGTTGCGTAACTCGGTCACTTCAGCCAGTGGGTTTACACGTACCACTTCACGTACAGCATTCAGGCCTAGCCCTGAACACTCTGGCTTCTCGCCAACAATGTCATTACCGACATTCAGTGAGGTGCCACCTCGGCCGCCCTCACTCGGTAGGATTTCACGTGCCACTTCACGTATAGCATTCGGGCCTAGCCCGAATACTCTGGCTTCTCGCCAACAATGTCATTACCGACATTCAGTGAGGTGCCATCTCGGCCGCCCTCACTCGGTGGTATTTCACGTGCCACTTCACGTACATCAGAGGAATTACATTCTTGATGTCTCGGCCCTAGGCCAACCATGCCTGAAGCATGCAGTGACTCAGTATCACAATGAGTATCACTCAACGGAGTATAACTCCCCTCACATACGGTGAAAGAGCTCCGCTCAATATTATGTCATTGACATTGGAGTTAATTAACTCTGAAATACCAATGTCCAGCACATTGACATCTTCCGTCCATGGCTCGCGCCAATAGCGCTTTTGTTGCCTGGCAAAGGTGGGTTCATGACTCACTAAAGATTCTCAAGGAACATTGCGCAAGGCGCCTAAGGTCTTAGACCTTCAATCAATCCATGGTTCATGGCGTTCAATCCAAGCCATACCCAGAATGAGATCGTATTTCGAATCCAAATCGAGGACAAGACAGCGTTCGATGCTGTCAAAATCCAATAATTTTACATTTAAGCTCAACGGAACTTTTGACATTGTGACGCGACTACCAGTCGCTAAACAAACGGTTATTGAATCACCCTCATGCGCTTTGAGCGCTTCAGCGTATCGCTGACTTCCCTAAAGGGAACGACGTCGAGCATTATTGCATGATGCTCCGGAGTCGATTAGAATCGACCAATGCTTCTCAAAGCCTTTAACTTTCGCCTCGACGACTAACAAGCCAGGCTTGTATCCACGCTCTGTGCTGGCGGGCACAGAGATCGGTGAGGTTAAGCCCTGCTTCACTCTACCTCGTGGAGAAGCAACAGAGCTCAGTTCCACCCCAGTAGAGCGCCCCGCACCTACTGGGTGTCGACGTTTCCCCGTGCCATACCAGGTTTCAGGTTGTGGCTGGGGTTTCGACCCATAGGAGTCGGTTGTTGTTTACGCAAAGTACAAGTGGGATGCAAGTGTTTAGTGCTTCCGCACATATAACAGCGTCTCACTTCCTGTCGTTGCTCTGCAACATGAATCTCCGCTTCACCTTCATCTTCAGCATTCCTGAGATCCATCGGTTCTGGCTTGCAGTAAGCCGAGGTGCTCGCACAGGTCGCCCTCGCAAATCTTGGGTTGTACCCATTCCAACCAAGTCTGGCCGACTTGAAGTTGTGCTCAGCACTTTGAGCGGTGCTAACAGCCTCCTCAAAAGTAGAGGGATGGACCCGAAACACCTCGGTTCTGGCAACGCCATTACGAAGACCTTCCATGAAGACAGTCACATAGACTGTCTCAGGTAGAGGATCAGACTGCATAGCAGCCATCAGAGTTCTCAACTCCTGGACATAGTCCGTTAGCTCATTCTTACCCTGACGGGTAGACAAGAAGCGTGAGCGCACGCGATAGGCCTGGATAGGCGGCGAGAAAACTCGCAATAGGTCTAACTTGAGAGAATCTTATGTGGGAAAGGCCAAGTCGACCGACGTGCCACATGTCAGAGCCCACTCTCTAGCTCTTCCATCGAGCTTGGAAATGGCCAGCGAGACCCTCTGATACTCCAGTGAGATAAGGCCAGAGATCATGGCCCTCTCAATATCACGGATCCAGAAGGTCAGGTTTTCCCCTCCTTCCCGGAGTAATGTTTAACGTCCACCCTAAGGGGACGAGGCTTAGCCTCTTCAGTTGGCATCGCCACGTAGCGTGTTGGCATAGCCGACGCTACTTGGTTTTGAACCTGCCCTAAAAGGGCTGTTTCATACTGCATGAAGGCCTCGACTCGTGCATTGAGCACATCGGGACCTTGTGCAGCTAAAAACCTTACATACTCAGGGCCTACGGCCGCGGTCAGCTTCTCAAGCGCGACCTTTTGAGCCTAATAGAGGGGTGTGGATTGCTCCATCGTCACAGAGGATCTGTCGTTACCTACTCAGGTGTAGATTGAATACTAGTGCTACCAAGTGTAGCGGAGCTACACAGATCCTTAAGTCAGAGGAAGACTTAACGCTCTTACGAGCAACTTTGGTTCTACGAACCCGACTCAAAGAGTCAACAGCTCCGAGAGCTAAAAAGAAGTTCTACGAACCCGACCTAAAGAGTCAACAAGCTCAAAGAGCTTACGGTCCCTGTTCCAGGGGGCCAAACGATTCAAACAATCACCGCACAGAGTGCACGAGAAGTAGCTGCCTTAACAAGGCGGTGCTACCTCCTCAAACGATCACAAGACGCCTCAGAAAGGCACATGTCTTTTGTTGATCAAAATGGAAATTGCACTTTATTTCTTCTTTTAACCTAAAAGAACACCGTAGAACAAAGTAAATATCAACTGTTGAAGACTGATGTCTGATGTCTGTCAACAATTGATTACGAGATCTTTTATCAGGTTTATTTAGGACACAAGTGAGTAGGTTAATTACTTTGTTCTAAGGTGATCGTTTCGGTTAAATGAAGAAATAAAGTGCAACTGTCATTTTGATCAACAAAAGACACGTGCCTTTCTGATGCTTCTTGTGATCGTTTGAGGAGGTAGCAACGCCTTGCTAAGGCAGCTACTTCTCGTGCACTCTGTGCGATTGATTGTTTGAATCGTTTGGTCCCCTGGGACAGGGACCGTAAGCTCTCTCAGCTCTTTGACTCTTTGATTCGGGTTCGTAGAACCAAAGTTGCTCGTTGAGCGTCAAATTCTTCCTCTGACTTAAGGAGCTGTGTAGCTCCTCTACATCTTGTGTAATATTGTACATGCCAAGTGCATTGAGGTTGCATTGGCCACCTATGTAACCGGGCACGCCTTGTATCAACTCGACACAAGGTTGCGTGCACCCGACGTCACGTACAGGTGGCTTGAGGAAGCGCTGCGAAGTAGGCTGAACCCGAAAGTTCTGTCTAAGGTAAAAAGCAGAACTGTATATAATATACTTATGTTTCTTAATAAACCATCTTGTCTTGAGCTAACTATACTAAACTACAACATCCTATGTGGGTTTCTTGATCACTACTCATTTCGCGCGTCCAGCAGCGATTGGTGGTCAATCTGGTTGATGTACCGTGAACATCAACCATCACGTTGAGCAACCCATCAAAGAAATATTATTCTTGGGGTAATATTCCTTCAACCTTGCTCCTTACGAGTAATGTCAATTGAACATTATTTAAATGGTAATGTTCAAAATTGATACAAAAAATATCATTTTTTATGTAACGGGGTAGCCCGTTACATCACCTCCCCCTTAACCATCAATCACTCTAGTGAGTGACAAGATTGTTTGGTGGCAGAGTGACCACCGTCGTGTCGCTCTGGGAAGTGAGCATTTGTTGGTCTTTTCTCTCATTCCAGCTTTTCAGTGCATGAAGAGTCCGTCCATGCGCTGCGCGAACAAGGCCGCCAGCGAAGCGGCTGCACGGATGCGTGCAGCCGGAGAACAAGCTGTTTAAGGCTCAGCAGCAGATGTCAAGTCACCTGCTGCTGCCAGTAAGCAGCCTGCAACTCCCGTAGTTGCAGGAGCACGTAGTCATCCACGTGCTGCTTCTTCACCCGCAGCTTCGGCTGCGGGGGGGGTAGTCCCATGGACCAAGATCCCGAGATAGAGGTGGTCTATTTAGGAGGGTTGGATTCTCCATCCGACTCAAAGCCGTGCGCAGAGCCCGACAGTGAGGTTGAGGAATCGACGCCTGCCGCGCCTCGCGGCAGTCTCGATAAAGACTTGCGCCATGAGATGTTCGTTTCATCCGACAAGTATATCAACTCGTCGCCGGGATCGAACCGATCGCGCTCGTATAGGTACGAGGCGATTGTGCAACATGAGTAAGTATGTCCTCATGACGATGTCGATGACTCTTCGCGGAGTCATCGTAGCCATAGTCGCAGCAACACTAGGTATTGCGGCGATCGTGGTGCTAGCTCTCATGTTGGCACCACGCAGGAGGAGCAGTATCGCAACGCGTTGCGATCTGATCCTGAGAACAAGCTATGGATGCCTACCTTGAGCGAGTTGAGACAGTGGTATGATTATACCACTGGGGTTGTCGGATCCCACTCTTTGACTCGTCAATGATCCATGTGCTTGATCCCAGTGCAAGAAATTATCACACTGAGCATGAATTTTACATCGATGTCTTTTTCAGACACCGACGGTACCACGGTAACCACACAAGAGACGACTTCTCGTTGGTTCAGGCGTGGAATTCTTTCAGCGGCAACGTCGAGACTGTTGGCCGTGACACTTGGCTGGACAAGCTTACTGCAGCTCGCAATAATTTTAAACAGAAGCCCGTAACCGGTGCTCGATGTAATGTGCACCGCCTGTCTCGAGAGGCAGGTTTAACTTGCCTCTAGTGGGGAGATAAATGTCAGAGTTGTATTGACAACTCTGTTCGCCCCCCTAGGGAAGCCCTTCTCCCTAATCAGCCGTTCTGGAGGGCGCGCATTTATTCCGAGATGTACGAAGAGATTGATACTTTACAATCCCTCTACGAACGCGCCGAGCGTTCGTTTGACGATGGTCCTACTTCAAAGGGTGGGTCTCATCGTACTGCTCGACGAGACCGTGCACATCCTTCATCAGCTGAGAGCGGGGCTCCCATCTATTGCATGACGGTGAATACCCCCGACACTGGACAAGGTAACTCGTCCTTGATCCAGAATCGTCACGGTGAGTCTAGATAAGCTCCACAAGGAAGCGTTTACCACCGTTTGAGTCCACAAAAGGATGTGGAGGAGGAAGAAAAACCTCCTCCAAGTCGTTCGTCTTACCACATCAATCAATACGAGATGGATTGCGCAATTGATCAATTGCGCGAGGATTTGGAGCATGAGCGTGACAGGCACTAAGCTCTGATAAATTCCGTGCGGCAACACCGCAAGGATCAAAAGGCTGATCGGGCGAAGTATCGTGCCGATTAAGCCCTCGCCTAACTTCAGGCTGAGCGTGATGTCCGCTCTCTGGTCGAAGAGCTGGGGAAAGCTCGCAAAGAGATCTCCGAACTGCGTGAAGAGGTCTCTTCGTTACGCGTCCATACTGATCGTCTGGAGCGCGATAGCAAGAGTCTGATGGAGGTTCTTGAGCGTGGGGGGTATCTTCATCGTCGGAAGAGGGCTCGTACTGACAGTAGGGGCGGAGACGCCCCACGTAAAACGTAACATACGTACGAATCCTAGGCGGCAGCTCGATCGTGTCTGCGATGCCTTGTTGGCGCAGCACACGAAAGGGACCGATGTACTTGGGCAGTAGTTTGCTGCTGCCCACGTTAGTTACTACGTGTCCAGGTAAGTTTACCGTAGACAGTAGGACTAAGTCGCCTGCGACAAATGAATGTACATTTGCTCTTCCATTCTTGTCAGCGTTACGTTTCTGCTGGTTCACCTGGTGAGTGATGGAATCCTGCACTAAACGGACCACTGCTTCACCAGCCAGCAGATATATTTCTGCTGACTCGGCCTTGCTTTGTTCAGTTCAACTTGCTCGAACTGCAGAAAGAGTCCTTTACTCTTTCTGTTCATCAGCGAGGATGATGACACCCTCGCTGAAGTCGTCGTTGGCGATGCTGATAATACCAGCATCGTCATAATCATTTGATTTAACAATAGCGTCATCGCTATTATTGAGGTGATCTTGTTCATCGATGTCAACTTGATTGACATCGGCATCATACGTGATGAAGTTAGCGTCGACACATTATGAGCAAGAGCCAGAACGGTATGTGCTCGAGCGAGTCCCCCCTTATCCAAGAGTCACACTCTAACAGGGTGGGCAGAAATGGATGGCGTAAGCCATTCACGAAGAAAGGTGTATGCTGAGTTGAAGCATGCACCGAATTATTGATGGCGAATTCCACCATGGGTACGAATTCGCTCCAACTCCAGAACAAGTGAACGTATCCTCGAAGGACCTCTTCGAAGACACGATTGGCACGTTCGTTCTGACCATCTGTTTCGGGATGGTCAGATGTTGACATCTTCAACCGCGTTCCGAGTGAACGGAACATGGGCTGCTAAAAGTCTACCGTGACCGAGGGTCACGGTCTGAAACGAGCTCACGGGGTAAACCGTGAAGTCGAAACACTGTATCGATACAGACACACCCACACCCGTGAGCGTTGATCGACTCTGGAACTGCAGCAAGATAAGCCGTCTTGCTTAAACGGTCAAAAACACAAGAAACCCATTATTCTTGTAAGCATATTTGAAGATCCGAAGACGAAGTCCATTGAAACGGACTGCCAGCACTCTTCCGGGACAGGAAGAGGCTGTAAAGGTGCACAGAAAGAAGTACTAGGCTTCAACCATTGACAAACCTCTTAATCACGAATGTACTCGCGGACAAACTGATACTGGCGGGGCCAGTAAAAGTCACGACTTACCGAGGGTAAGACTTTTTCCTTCCACGATGCCTGCCTGTTGGGGCATCGTGACACTCATACATGATGCTTAAGCGCAAATCATTATGAGTGGGGACGACGACACGAGTTGTGTCGCCGGCAACGGCCGTATAGTACAGCAACCCGTTGCGAGTTGTGCACCGATCCGAAGAGGAACGGTGAAAAGCCGGTAAATCTTTCAAGTATTTACGAGATGAATTTTCCAGATAATCCATCAACAGCAGAAGATCATTGTTCTCTGAGTAAGCCTTTCGCTCGTCGTCAAGTAAACTTGACGAAGGCACACTGGCTTTAAGTGCAGCAACAGTGGGCTTGTCCTCACTGTTGGATTGCGAGCCCGGCTCAAAATAGGGATGGCGTGATAGCTCATCAGCAACGACGTTGAGCCATCTTGGTTTATACTCGACAAGGAAGTTTTACTCCGCGAAGAAAGACAGCCACCTCGCTATTCGTTGCGAGAGGTGGGGACTGTTTACGGCCGTGCGTAGTGACGCATGGTCCGTATAGACAATGAAAGGTCTATCTCCTAAGAGATAAACGCGGAACTTAGCCAGTGCGTACTTCATGGCAAGGTGGTTCTTGTCATGGACTGGATAACTTTGCTCAGCTGGTTGAAAGCTGACGCGACTGGTAGCAGATGAAGTGCTCTGCGCCATCTGTGTCAAATTGCATCAACGCGCAGCCGATCGCGAAATCGCTGGCGTCGCAGACCAAATGGAATGGTCGGTCCTGATCTGCAATCGCCATTATGGCCAATTGCATCAATCTTTGCTTGATACCTTCAAAGGAACGCTGTCACTTAGCGTTCCATGACCACTTGACATTTTTCTTGAGCAAGCACAAAAGATGAACAGTCATCTCGACGTAGTTGCGCGAGTACTTGTGCAAGTACGTCGCTGGCCCAAGGAATTCCTCAGTCCCTTGACATCGACAGTCACAAACCAGTCGGTAATCGCCTTGATCTTTTCGGGATCAGGGCGTACGCCGTGTTTACCCACGATGCACCCAAGAATTGGTATTTCGCTATCCTAGAATATACACTTCTTGAGGTTGGCATACAACTTATACTTGCGCATAAGTTGAAGAACCTGAAGAACGTGTGTTCTGTAAACTTCAACATCCGTCCTTCCATCCATATCCCGGCTATGGACGAACACATCGTCGAAGTAACTCGGTGCGAAATGTCGCACCGGTCTCAACAGATTTGTAACACATCTGTTGAATGTTGCAGGGGCGTTGCTCAGCCCCTGTGGCATCACTAGCCACTCCCACAGCATACTGCTGGGAGTGCTCACTGCTATGGACGCGATGTCTCGTTCACGCATGGGGATCTGATAGAAGCCATCCATCACGATTATGGACGATTAGTTGGTACTCTTAGACATACCATCTATGATGACGTCCTTCCTCGGTATCGGCGTCTGTTACGGAACTGTTGCAGCATTGAACTTGTTGAATAAGTGCACTATCCGCCACACTCTTGTTGCCTTTCGCACACAGAAGGCCGGAAAGCTGTGAGGGGAAGCTGATTCCCGCACATGGCCCGCTGCAAAGCGATCGGCAAAGACTTGTCGATAGCTACTACTTGTTCACGAGGAAGTGGCCGCCGCTTCATGACACAGTACTTCGAGCCCGGTTTGAGCTCGATCTCGTGTCGAGTGCCTTTGTCCTTAGGCAACTCGCAAGGTACGGATTCAGGGAACACATCCTTGAATTCGATCAAATCCTTATATAAAGTATTTTCCTGAAGTGACTCCCAGAATTGAGACGTGTATCGATCAATCCGAGTCTTCTCATCGAGGACACTTTTGTCCATCGATGACCGTTCATTCCCAGCGTATACTGTTGCCGACCGAATATCGGCCACATACCCATCCTCTGTGACGAGTATGCAGATCTGATTGACCTTGTCACAACGCAGATCGCGCAAGAACTGTTAAGGTTCTAGCGTTGGCAATAAAGATATGTACGAAGCTAACTTTGGAGGCACAATCAGATTAAGCGTATAAGCGTCTACGCTTGATCCAACATGGACCAAGACGTTCAACGTCTCGTATTTTCCTGAAAACTTGTCTACGCAGGCTGCTGATGGCTTGTCCGCTCAGTTTTCTTAGAGCCAAATATATTAGCAAATACCTCTTAAGTAGTTTCTTCCTCAAGTACGTGGGGACTTATTCCCTCGACGTCTTCTGACTGTGGCCGTGCAATCGCAGTCAGGTACCGATCCTCTACGGTCGACTCTCCAGCCGACCTAGGATAACCGTGTTGCCGTTTCTGAATAATGAATTTGTCCTTTCCAGGATGTTGCCCGCTAAGAATGCATCCATGTCCCGGTCCACTCGACTTATTCGAGTGGTGGACCTTCGGCGCAGCCTGTACATCTGTACAGCCGCCGGGAGTTTGCTCCACAGTGTAGTTATCAACTACACTGTGATCTTGTGCAGTCGTGCTAACGACCGTACCGCAAGTGAGGCCATCGCACTCACTCGCAGTACATCATCACGCTTGCGGACGCTGCATGACGTTCATCAGATATACATCTGATAAACAGGCGGCAGGCGTCTTCACGAACCCAGAGCGATAAAGTCATCATCGTACTGTTTGCCCTCTAACGTGTAGTGGATTTCTACTACACGTTTCTTCACAGTGATCGATGCGACTGTAGCAAGGCGCACTGTCATCCTTGTTGATGGAATATCTCGCTCAACGGACTTGATCCTACGACCCTCTAGTGACTGGCGACAAACAAAGTTGTTCGACGCCCCACAGTCAACTAGGGCACGAAGCGACAAATCATTTGTCACTTGCAACTTCAAGGTGATGAGTGGTACCTCATCACCAGGTGCAGAGACACACAACGATTGTGTACCCGGAGCAACTTTTGTCAAGAGATTTGCAAATTCTCTTGAGGTTGCTGGATAGTGGAACGCTCCACCCTTACTGACCCCGTCCATTTTTTGATGGCCCGCTTCGCTGTTGCGGTTTTGCAACAGCGCTGGACCCACGCCCAATGCCCTTTTTTGCAAATGGTCGTTCATTTCGCTCAGTACTGTTTGGTACTGGATGTGAGGCACAATACTCGTAAGCGTAGTGTCCTAGCTTCTGACAACGATTGCACTTCTGCGATCGCTTGTTGTATGAATAGCGATATCTTTTGCTCTCAACATAACAGAGGTACATTGGTTCTGGACCTCCGGTCTCCTGTCGTCTCGGTGGACTATAAGAGCTCGAGCTAGCATGAGCCTGTCTCATACTAAAGTCCTCCTGTTCCGCAGCTGCGATTGCTTGTTCGAGCGTATTCAGCTCAAGGTGGAACAGGTGACTCCTGACGGGACCATCTGCGAGCCCTTGTATGAACTCAGCAATCAACGTGTGTCCATGTACTGGGTTGGCAGTTATACTACTCGCGAGGAGTCGTATATGCTGAGCGTAAGCGTGCACATCACGCTTACCCTGATTGAGTTTCAGGAGATCTGATCGAGCTCTGGACTTAGCCCGTGGCGGTTCAAACGTTTGGTTGAGCCGGGTCTTAAAGGATATCAGCTACTCAAAGACGTATGGGTCGCTCATCTTCAGCCCTAAGGCCAAGTCTTGTCACGTCTAGCCAAGTGGGTTCGAGCAAATGTGAGTGTCTTTTGCTCATCGTCGATACGACTTGCCTTTATGGCTCTGTCTGGTTCGACGAACCATAGTAACAGGGAGTCTTCCTCGACTCCTCTGTACTTGGAGGTATCAACCTTTAATATTTCGGGATGACGCGTGTGTCATCCTATCCACAGCAGCATTGGATTGCTGCTTTCTCAACAGCTCTGTCTGTTGAGCACCGAGTTCTCTCAACTGATCGGCCTGTTGAGAGCCTTGCTGATGAAGCAAGGCTACCTTTTCTCTTTCGGCGACAAGCTCATTTTGAATGAACCTGGCTATAGTGGCATGTTGTTGGTCTCTGTCAAGAGACTCCAACATGGCGCTAATTGCGGTTTCGCCCACGGTAGAACTCATACGTCCTATCGCACTCCATTCGATGTCATCATATGGCTATAGCTTTCACGAGTGGCGTGAACGCTTTCCTCTTCATCCAACATGTTCATGTTGAATGAGATGATTGTGGTCGTTGGACGGACAACAAAGTGCTACCAAATGTAACGGGGCACGCTCTTACCAGATAACTGGTAAGACCTTGCTTCGATATAACACAAGGCTGCGTGCTCCCGACTTCACGTACACGTGGCGAGGAAGCGCGAGGAAGCAAACAGCACTAGCAAGCTCTGTCTACGGGAAAAAGTAGAACGGTATTTAATATAGTTATGCATCGATAATAAACCACCTTCGTCTTGATATAACTATACTAAACTACAATCTCCTATGTGGGTCTCTTGTTCACTACCCATTGCGTGCTTTCAGAAGCGATTGGTGGTTATTTTAGTTGATGTACCGTGTACATCAACCAAGAAGTGGAGCAACCACGAATATTACCGTCGGGGGTAATGTTCTGCCAACATTACCGTCGGGTTATATTCTGCTAACATGGCCTCTTTTCGAGTAATATTGATTGAATTTTATCTAAAATAAATAATATTCAAAAATTGATGCATTCGTATCTATTTTCATGTAACGGGCTCAACCCGTCACAAACCCAAACTTGTATCGTCATCGCCACCTCCATATTATTGGTCCGATTGCACTGTTCCGACTCGTCACAGAGTACATTCCACGTCATCTACCTTTGCTAGACACGCCCCTTGCACACAATAATAGCCGTTCGCTGACACGTAGCCCTGTTCCAGATACAGCACAGGAAACAATCGTAGCAAGAGACCGCTAGGCTAGTGATCTCGAAACGTTTTCTCTCTCGTCGCATTTGCCTGTACGTGGTCAGAGAGAGAGAGAGAGAGATACAATTCGACGCGTGACTGTTGCGATAACCTTCTATGCCAACATTCGCATGAACGAGAGCACCATAAAGTCAGCTACGCCTCAGAATCCATGCCGGCGTCGCGCATGGGCAAATAGCGATGTGACACCAAACGTGGCGCTTTCAGTACAAGCGCCATGTGCACCAAGGTTTTCCATCAACAACTGACGTTTGCGCCAAAGTTTGTCATTTCTCCATTGCAATCTCAGCAGTATATCCACCATGTCAACCGAGCATGCACTCAATTGTCTTCCAAGTTTGTCCACCTCACCGGTAGCGAAAGCCTCTTGTATGGCTACATTTCTGAATATGTCACACAAAGTGCAGAATTTTCAGACGATGGGAATCATTGCAAAAAGGTGGACGCTGGATGAGGTTGGAACAACGCGATCCCGGGAGTACAAAGCTCTTCCTTCACAGATAATTTGTGATAAACGAATGGAGGTAGACAATTAGCTCGCTCATGATGCAGTATCTCGCGAACGTACAGCTTCATGCGTGCAATTTACAACAAAACAGGCGTTTCGTCTAGCTGCGTAGCGAGCATGCCTGATCAAGTCATGTCGAAGCTGAAGACTCGACGGGAACGAGTGGGGGGATAAGCTGTGTTTCCAAAATAGCGCACCCAGCAACGCGAAGGTTGGAGCAAACTGGTGCTGAGAAAGCGCAAGTGTGAAGGAAACTGCGATGGTAGTCGATAAAGGGCGAGAAGTTGCAGATTATGCTCATGCTGCCACAAGCGCACGATACGCGAAGTATGTCTGAATAGATATGCCGCTCTATTCGCTTCCACCCACAGACTCTTACCCGTCGATGCATACTATGGTAAGCTGCTTAGTACAAGAAGGCTCGCAGCGTTTCGACCTCGACTTTCCTGCGTCTATGTTGCCCAATCTCACTCTGACGTTCACCTGTATCTTCACTATCGCCTTCGCAAACGGCGGCATCGAGGGCAGCTATAGCTGAAAGGTAATGCGTCCGCATACGCATATAGTGGACACGAGCGAAACGTCCTGCCGCCACGCGGCTAACTCGGTCCATCGACACTAGTTCCTCAACCGCGTGCTCGATTTCATCGAGCGTCACATGCACTGATGGTAGCTTTGCAAGAGCACTACCGTACGCAAGCCCTTGCTCCTTTTGCGCAAAGCCATTGTCTCCATCGGATACATCCTGGTCTGCAGCATCCGGTTCTGCCTGCATTTCTTCAACTACGCCACCAGCCGGGCTGTCGTAGTCAAACACACCGACACGCACGCCAGAGCTATCCGGTACCCACTCCTGCATTATCGGTGTGTTGTACGTCACAGTGACAGCGCCGACCGCTAAGCTTTCGAGCACTGTCACCTCGTACTTCTCTAGCTCTGGTGGCACTGGAAACAGATGCGTACCAATAGCGTTCTTGAGTCTTGTAATCTCCTGCGGTGCGTTGGCTTTTTCTTCGCACACCAAGTCCACGTTTGGCATGCGCGTCCTTGGCTTTTTGGCCCGATTCTCGTCCACGCTCTCCAGCCGGTCCCCAGCTTCGTCTGTACCAGCTGCTGCTTCTACATCGTCTTCGAAATCTTTCAGCAGGCTACTTAAAAGGCGCTGGTATGACTGGCAGAGCGCTAGTGAGCGCTGAAACCGCACATGAAGAACCGGCCACGTCGGGTGGGCCACCCATGCAGATAGCAGTTCCTCTGTAAATTGCTTCTCCTTGTCCGAGTCCCCTACAACGACAACATGCAGGAACTCGTCCCAATTTTTGCGGACGCGTCGGTCGTAGATATCAGGCACAGTAGCTTTCAGCAAGTACACACCAAAGTGACTTGCTGCGAGATCAGAAGCACCGAGATCTGTCGGCGGCATACCCCCCAACGCATCCAGCGCATGTGCGCCTGCTCTCCCTCGATGATCTCGCTCTTCTTGATGCCCCTGTCGAATCTTGAGCATCTGGCGCAGCGCAAACTCGGTCTTTACCAACACAAGATCCGGAAACCTCGGTGCGAACAGCGCTGCGCGCATTGCACTCACTGGAAAGAGAGCAGCAAACACACCGGCACGCGCAACGTCCGTCGTCTTGGTATTTCTATCGAGTGGACCAGCACCTACTGCCACATGCACGCGACTTGCAATTTTTGAGTGCAATGCACTTGCAGTCACCACTTGACTTCGCGGCCATAACAACGCCAATTCCGTTGTCTCGAAAGCTGTGGCACTGTCACTGTCGGTCGCAATAACAGCAAAACATGTCCAAGGGCGTCGAGCCTGTCCAGGTTGTCGAGTTCCCGAACTATACTGCTGCTCAAATTGTCGCTCGAGGTACTTTAATGCAGCATTTGTTGCTGCTGCTGATGGTGCAAGAGGCTGCATGGGGGGCACAACAGCTGCCTGCGGACGCTGTCGATCGTTTGCGGACGCCAATAAGCGCTCTTGGAACACACACTCGTGAACGCGGACCTCCAAGGGAACAGTGTAAAAGTAGCAGTAGATGAGTATCTCGAGCAGAAAAAGACTCACTGACGCGTACGTGAGGTACTGCGTCGGGTAGACCCAGTACTTGACCGGCCCCGCAGCTTCTTCGCCTCGCCAGCGCTTGATCCAGTTGCATGGGGTATAGACAAAGCACCACAGAGCTCTGTGTCGCCACGCGTCCACTTTCGATGCGGCAGCGGGAAAGCGCGACGCCCACGCAGTCCCCACTACTTGTGCGCCCGCGATCACATACTGCCCGATGACTCGTAACCACTTAAGGACTACTTGCGCGCACGCCCATAGTTGAGACCGCTGGATTACCGGCTCGTGGTCGTCACTGGGGCTACTGAAGTGGTTTGTACCGACTTTGACGGGTTTTAGCAGCCCAGTGCCAGTGTCGCAGCTCTCTGAGTCGCTCAGCGCGCCACCAGTTGACGCAGCAGTCGTCAAGTCGCTCTCACTCACTGCGACGGTCGATGCGCTCGAGCCGTCGTTTTCAATGTTTTCGAAGAAGCTGCGGCGACGCAGACGCGACGTCGGCTCAGGAGTCAGCTCGCTCATGTGGCCGCAGTGAGCGGTTGCTTTGATTGGGTGTGCGCGACTCAGATCTGAAAAAAACTCGTGTTCGGATCTTTTTTTGGGAGGGTCTTTGCCTATTCTGCTAGCCCTTTTCTAAAGCAGATAGAAATCGAGCCGAGGCGCTGTTTGACCAGTATCTGCTTTTCCGAGGCCACTCTATTGCAACAAATAGAGCATCGCCTACCGTAACCGAAACGCAAAACAGGTCAGCGAAGCTTTATGTTTTCGGTCACCATGCCGTTTCATGTCCGTCGTCTGTCCGTGCTGACAAGATAGACAAGGACGTGCCTCAAGCTTCTCTTTGATTAAGGCTTTGTGCGGCTTTTCACAACGACGGTAGCTGCCAGGCCCGAATATGTCCGCGAAGTGAAGCAGTGTCCGACGACCACTACCAGACGATTCGAATAATATGTGCGTTGATTGCAATACCTCCAGGCTACATTCGCTTTGTTTTTAGTAGAAGAGCACGGCCATCATCATAGGTCTATCGACCCCATCAACGACAGATCCGACTGGTCTCGACAAATCACCTCTACCTGATCAAGTACAAACGAAAGATTGTGGTACTGCCATCATCATCGGCACTTCCCATCTGGCGCCCTGGTGCGGACACGGACAGAGACGAGGACTTCGGAGAGCGCGAGATTTGGTTTACTTACCTTGGGTAAGTGGACCAAATTCCGCTTAGGTGGGGCCAAGGTTAAAAAAAGAAAGGTTATTTCTCGGTTGCGTTGCTACGATAAAAATGCAGCGTGCGATTTGAAAGGGAAGCAACCCACGAATGTCCCGCGATACGAGGAGTGTCGACAGAGATCGCCACCCCCGTGCCTGCGCCATAGTATCAGCTCTCCACGACTTGCCTTTTCTCGCGCCGACTCGTTTGCCGCGCGCGAAACCTACTCCCACGAAGGAAATCTCTCAAGAACGTGATGATGACCCTGTGAGAACCAGTACCTAGTTGTTAATGTCGAGTAAGCACCAGGCCAAGATATTTTTCATCTAGTGTTGAGCCTAGGCACGTCTATATTAGATCGTGCATTGGAGCCGGCTCAAGGAACAGGGCAAGTCAACGCCCACGGATGCGGCTGAGGATTACGTCCCAATGGGAAGCTAGGACCTCCTATGTGGAACAGACCTCCTTATTTGTTGGTGTCAATACGTCCATTATTATATAACTAACACTGATAAGTGTGACAAGAAGTACGCCCGGGTATCGGTCGACAACTAAAGGGCTCCGTAGAGCCAGGGCGAGGCAACGAGGTCAGAGACCCTCCTACCGAAGCCAACTAAGAGTCAATCATGACCTGCGACCAAGTAGACTGGGACATGCTACGCCGGAGCGGCAGCACGTACAACGCGGGTATGCTGCCATATAAGGCAACAAACCCCTTTAGGACCGCTTGCGCGGCCCCCGACGTGGAGTGCAACACCGGAGTATGCGTGGCGTGGAGAACGCCAACCCGCCGTCTATCTCTCCGAGGAGCTCAACCATCTGCGATGGTGGCCCCTTCAGCCTTGGCGGCCCCACGTGGAGTCATCACCAATATCTGGCGTGAGAACGCCAACCCGCCTATATCTCTCCGAGGGCTCAACCATCTGCGATGGTGGCCCCCTTCACCCTTCGCGCCCCCGACTGGAGTGCGATCACCGAAGTGACTGTGGCGTGGAGAACGCCAACCCGCCATATATCTCTCCGAGGGCTCAACCATCTGCGATGGTGGCCCCCTTCACCGCTTGCGCGCCCCCACGTGGAGTGCGATCACCGAAGTGACTGCGTGGCGTGGAGAACGCCAACCCGCCTATATCTCTCGAGGAGCTCAACCATCTGCGATGGTGGCCCCCTTCACCGCTTCGCCCCCCACGTGGAGTGCATCACCGAAGTGACTGCGTGGCGTGGAGAACGCCAACCCGCCTATCTCTCTCCGAGGAGCTCAACCATCTGCGATGGTGGCCCCCTTCAGCCGCTTCGCGGCCCTTGACGTGGAGTGTGCGCTCGCCGCAGCGCGCCGTGGCGCGGGGTACGCCTCCAGTCCGTAAAACACCCTGCTAGGCCGCTTCGCGACCCGTCGGTCTCCTACGCCCACACCCCGACTGCGAGTGCAGCGTGCCCGCGTCAGATCTTCTACCACGTCGGCTCCCCAAGGGGAGGATTCCTCCGACGTGACTCCCCGAAGGGAAAAAGACTGGCTTGAGCTGAACCGTGAAAATTTGGGAATCAGACAGACCTCCTTATTTATGCATCCTCTATCCCATGATGCAGATCGAAGCGCGAGCGCAGCTTAGCCATCCGGAGTGTGTGAGCACAAATGTTGAACCCCGGACTTGGTCAACGGTCATCCTCATGCGGCCTTCCGGGAGTGTCCCCCATGACGCCTGGTTTATCGAGCCAGCATAATGAGAGACGCAGTTGAGAAACGTTCGTGTCGTGGTATTTAACCGAGGCGCTTTCAACAAAGCGACTACATATGTAGTGATAAGCAGCTCTAGTAGAAAGTCTGCACTTTCTAAATGTATGAAGACCGCCAAGCCCAGCACGGTCGAAACATGCTTGCTGAGGTAAGACGAGGCAGCCCAAGCACGGTCGAAATTTGCTTGGTGAAAGATAGGCCACGAGGCAGCCTATCGTCATCGCACAAGAGAGGCTACGAGGCAACGCCGAGTGACACAAAGACGTGGGACCGAGCGCCGCGAGCCGACTATCCACAACCCACTGAACCCTGACGAATCTACTCCTTTGTGCAAGCGACGGCGCATCTGCCTTTCTCGCATGGGTTGTTTGCGTCCTCCCCTGTCGTCCGTTCTGGACCGAGCGCGTGGCTTTCTTCATTCTTGGGCGCTGCTGCGCAAACTGTCATTCCGCTTTTTGCCGAAGACTACCGAGCACACCACACAACACCAAGCAACAGACCCGCGCCAACGAGGATGAAAGTCATCTTGTCCATCTTGATCGCCGCCGTCGCCTTCGATCCTGTGTGTAGCAAACCTCAAGCAGGCGTTTGCGGGGACCGAAATGCATGCAAGCACTTTGATGGCTCTGTTATCGATAGCTTTTCAACCGCCTGTAATGCCAAAAGTGTTGACTACGGTAGCGCCTCAACCTGCTGTGCGCAAACATGTGCCGCTGCGAACTGCATTGATAATGGAGCTATCCCCAAAGAGAACGCTGACCCCGTATTTGTTCGCGCTGTCGAAAACCATTGCTTGACTCAATATCCGAAGCTTGGACCAGACTACAAGAACTGCTGCCGAGAACTGCAACGGTGGTATCCGCCCGCCTGTATGCCCCGGAGCTCCTGAAATGCGAGAACCGTCGCCGGGTGGGGGTGTTGCGTGACCAACCTCTGACACACCATCACTTGGAGGACCATTTGAAATGATGCGGAGATGAGGTTCTCGGCAAGCTCATGGAGTTGTGCAAATCCGTTGGTAACCGACGAAGGCAGCAGTAGGCGTCAGCTAGTTTTAATACAAAGAAGTGTCCACTGCTTGCTAGACTGTCTTGTGATCTGTTGCGTCTTGTTGTCTTTGTGTTGCATCTTTAACGCAAGTAGTCGTCTGTGTCGGACAGTATCGTTCGCCAGCGACTAATTACCGGACAAGACTGTCGACAATCACGTGTTAATGTATGACGAAGCTACTGGTAAAGGTTGTGCGATAAACGGTCGCCGAATCGAGTCGCCCAGTAGTTGCTGTCGACCGCTCATCATCATTTTGCTCTTTGGTCTCTATGATACTACAATTGTGCAAAGACCCACTCATTCGCAAGCACTGAGTCAGTGTGTAGTCAAAGGAGCTTCAAAACATATGTGCCACCTATGGTTTGACGCGCTTCTAGCGGCCTGCGTTGTGCATTCAACGATAGGTACAAGTGGCGGAATTTGGCAAACGCGTACTAACGCAAGCCGTGTCTCTGACGTAAAGGTCATTTAAACTGAGCAGAACAGTCGCCACGTACCGGCCCACTCATACATGTAACTCCTTATCAATACAGTTGGACTCCTCTTAGCTAATCCTCTATCCGTTAATACTATTTGTAGTTGATAAATGACTACGACCCTACGTGGCAGCCATCTTCCCCTTGATACTGTACAATTGTATTTGGATCACGTGACTACCGAACCCTTTCTACCTAATATCATCCAATACCTATTTTGCTTATGTTAGCCCATTGCATCAGCTGAGATGGATTCTACTGTAGCCTCTTTTTTGAGTCAAAACGACTAATGGTGTGAGGTCATTAAAATCATATCCAGAGACTATGTCCTTCTTAAATGATCCCTTCAACCGTAAGGGCTCCATACGATTAATATACTGCCTTTAATATATTCGCTACAGATACGGTCCAGCACGACGATCAAATCAACACCTTGCCCATATTGTACGAAGAACATCTACAAAAGCAGTCGATAGCAATGACTGGAAAATGAGGACCGTAGTTTGAGGGCAAGTAGATATGAATATCAAGAAATGTGCTGCTGTGATTGCCCAAGCAGATCATACTACAAATTGCTATTCTGGGCTTAGAATGCACGTGAACTGTAAGTCTGAGATGTCAGCATACTCATGAGATATCTGCCATGATCGGTATTGATCTGCAGAAAAGACGTTGTACCGTGATTGATAGTAGGTAGCGCTATCGGCCCTGTATGTAAAAAGACAGAGATTTTTTTAGCATCTCGCCATCCTTACTTTTGCTTCGTATTCTTGATTCCTCGTAGCTCCGCAATAATTATAACAGTATGCATTTTTTTTTACCAAAAGCTAAATTACTTGCCAAGAAGGTAGAAGCTTCGTAAACTGTTGGCCCACCCGCTGGCGCATCGAGGTGTTTCTGGGGCGTCTCAGCGACGGTAATGTGATGTCTTAAGTAGATTCTCTGGATTTATCACTATCTAGACGCTACGGTTCAATTACACAGATATACAATGATATGGCGTAGTAGAACCTACGTCAACGTCGTCTCGTGCAAAAACTCAGCGTGGCCGTTTCAGTCCAGCAAATAAGACGCGTATTCCGGGCTATGCTGACGCGCATCTACGATGCTGACTAGAGAAGGGTGACACGACCCGACAGTCAGAAACTAAAAGCGTTTCTTTTCAATGGTTCCTATGCTGAGGTGAATTCTTTTTGATCTTTCTCTGGAAGAGCAGCAATACCAGGCTACTTCTATACTCTGTAAAGTTGCTACCTGACCCTAACTGAAGCATGATCTTTTTGTGACGATAATCTGTACGATGTACTGATTTTGAGATTCGCTCCATAAAGTACTCAAGCCAACAATCAATTACAATATACACCTGTTTAAAGTCAACATCGCTATCTTATAGAGAATATATAATAGTAAGTGAGCTGAAGATGAATAATGAAGTAAAGATATCTGCTCTTCGTTTGTGTGTGCTTGTTGGTCATGCAAGTCCATAGCACAAGTCATATTAGGTGCGATACAGCCGAACCTGTATTCAAGTTTACGACTACAAATTGGGTGTCACACCTTAGCTAATTCACTAAATCTAACAAACCGAAAGTCTTTATATCATACATAAGCTCTTGAGTAGATTGAAATCTGGTAACTGCTACAATATTTTGCTTCTTACCGGTCACGAAGATTTTGAAGCTCAGCTGAAAGACCTTCAAAGATAAATTCTATAATCACCCGATTGGCTGATAAGTGACATCTCGATTTCGGGAATAGAAAATGAGAACGCCACGTGGAGGTAACAGATGGGAAAGGGGGATGAGAATGCTATAAGCTGCTTGTATCGGTCAAATTGTTGTCCCGCTAACGGCGCGTGTCGTAGTGTTGACAAAAACCGAGGGTAGTTGTCACTGAATCTATGTTACTTTTACTTCTACCTCTCTTGTACTAAGTGCACGATAATATCTACAATCTGACAGTAATGAAAGATATAGCCAGAGTCAATATGGTCGATACGCGAGAACGGTGAAGGCGTCGCGCGTCCGAAAATACAACACCAGCAGATTTGGCTGTAACAGAATCACCCGTATGAACACAAATAGTCAGAATAGGACGAGGCCACTGTTGTAGACATAATTGACTTCGCACTGATTTAAAGTAGCAAAAGAATTCTCTTGAAGAGGCGCTTTGCAGAGAGTTCTCGCGCTGGACATACCTGCTCTTCAAGCTCAAAGGCTGAATGATATATCCCAGGCGACGCAGCAGCAAGCGAAACTGCGTAATTTAATTGAAGTTATATATGCTGATCGCAGCATTTCCGACCTCTAAGCATCTCCCGGATGTGTAATGTATGTCTTCTACCGAATGTAAAATGCTCAATAAAACGTAAATGTTTGCATCGGACATAAATTCTTCGCAGCAAGCACTCCTTCCTCAGACGTAATATAGTCGTTGTGATAAAAGCTAGCGTATATGACAGAAGTCAAGGTCGATTTTATTTCATGTTTTGGATAGGTAATACGTACGAATATGTTTTGCATAGCTTTTATCAAACAAGGTAATACATCAAACAAGCTATTACATCAACAAGGCATCATGTTAAAGGATACCGTCTCCAGAAAATTGACAAACCTTGGTATAACGACTAAGTCGTCAACAGGCACTCGTCTCTCTGGTGGAAAATAAGGTTTGTTTGTTTTCTCATTCATCTCGTACCTTCGTTTCGTTGATCACATTTGTTGAAATTATTGTTGGTTGTTTAATTTTAAGTGTTGACGCACACGCTAGAGCGGCCGTGTTCTATCTTGCCTATCATCGTCATTGTTTTGAGTCAGCAACATCTACGAGTTACTTCATCGTACGATAACGACGGATTTTTTTTGCTACATTACTTAAAGTAAAAAAAATAAGTAACCAGATTCAGCCAACCCCGACATTTCGATAAGGTATGTAAACGTATACAACATAATTCACATCTCTCGTCTGGATATCTAATATCATACGACGAGTGAGACACCAAGCTCGTCTAAATTTTTATATTTCGTTCTCTTCGAAAGTGAGACAACCTCCACCTGGTAAAAAAGTGGGTACATTGTGAGACATTTCTTAATATTCCAACCGCAATTACATCCTTCTCTTTGCTGTGCCGGGTTGAGTGAGGAATCGGCAACGCAACAGCGCTGCTCATGTAACAAAAGAAAATTTTTACGAGCATGGCCTTGTTTTCAGTACAATTACGGCACGACGGATGAGCAAATGTCGAACGAAAAACTGTCTTTACTGAATAAATCACGGGTATCTGTCTATTGTACTGCATGTATGTAGATAGAGATACAGGGTGAAATAGATTTTTTCGGTAGACATGGAGTGGGGATATTGTATGGTCATGCCATCCGAAATTGGTATGCTTGTAATGTCTTCATATCGTGCGGTACCGTCAACACGTACATGTTTGTCTGTTTACTGAAGTGAAAGGTAAACTACAAGGAAAAAATTGCTGTCTTGATCCGTCCATCTCCTTGCAAAAGCACAAGTCGTCCAAATGCACATCTGACAGCTCTAAACACTGTCTCCGACAGTTTTGCGTACGAGCCAAATCTAAGCACGTACTCTTTCCTTCCACAAATTCTTTGGTTCAGACTGAAAGATCCTACAGATCACTGTAGAAAATCGAATATCCTCCAATATCATTGTGGTAAAAAATGTTAAAGCTTACGCTATACATTCTGTCATGCGACATCGCTGACTGTTACACTGTCTATCAGCAAGGAAGTGAACAAGATCGCCATATATGT
The DNA here is from genome assembly GCA_947650285.1 of Hyaloperonospora brassicae. Classification (NCBI taxonomy): domain Eukaryota; phylum Oomycota; class Peronosporomycetes; order Peronosporales; family Peronosporaceae; genus Hyaloperonospora; species Hyaloperonospora brassicae. The sequence continues at coordinate 358,532 of CANTFL010001342.1, read as the reverse complement.
CACGTATTATTTGTAAAAGAGATCACAAGTTAGTTTCTAAATGAAATAACATCGGTGGTACACACATGGTAAATCATCCCGTTTTATGTAATACTATAACATCTTACCGGTTTGTTGGGGTTGGCATGTGGTAAACACCAGATGACAGATCTTAAAAGTGTACATATTTTAAGGGATTTTTTTCTTGATTAGATACGTTTAGGTGTAGCTGTACTTTCACAAATAAACACAATGGATTTCATTTCGCCTTATGATTTATTGGAGACACGCCCCTCGTTAAGGCGCACTAGATTTTGTCATGCTAGTCAAGCCTTGTATAGGCGTAGCCTTTGATCACTCTGTGCAATATACTTGCTGAATCGTTTGGCCCCTTGATCTTGAACCCTAAGCTCTTATGATTTTCGACCCGAGTGGTCGTGCTTTTGTATTAATTCTAATTTGCCGTTAAGCAAAAATCATTCAATTTACAAAAACCTATAGTGGCTCTGCTATACTTAGTATCAATTGTAGCCAATCTGCTTATGGGTCTACAAATAATAAGCCTCTGTCAGGATGGAACACCTTACCCCTCTCTCTGATCCACAATAGGTCTCTCTTGATCAGCATACCACGGATGTGGGCCCAAAGTATGATAAAATGTGTAAGGCATAAGGCCAGGACACGTTGAACGCACGTATAGAGAACATTCTGCAGTACCAAATAACCCATGCAGGGCAGTTCCATGACCAAATAGCGTCGTTTATATCGACACGCTCTGTGCCTGTGCCCGACATAAAGGATTAGCTTCTTCGAGTAAATCTTGACATTTAATGATACGCCGAAAACGAGGGCGAAAATATTATCCTCTGTACCTGTAAGGTACAGATGCCCCTAAAATCGGGCATGCTTTTAGTTGAGTATCATCGGGGGGGGGCGCCAGCAGTCAAAAAGGTCGAGGAAAGAGTGAGATTTGATGGGCACATACGTGCAGTACGTTCAATGACGTATCCTTCCCCACATAGTAAATGTTTAGGCTGTAGATGACCCGACTTTTGCACCGCCTAAATAGACATGTCGCGTGCTATCACGTTTTCTATCTACCTGTCAGGTCAAGAATGAGTTGTCAGGCTATTTTAAAGAGTTGAGAATACTCATCGCCGCTGTGCAGATTAAACTTCTTTCGAAGGCATTCCAGGTGACGGTGTTCATGGAAGGTCTTCGTCCTAACCCAGCCAGATCTTAATTAGTTCGTGTTCACTCCCATCACTTGGACAATGCTGCTGACATAGTTCTTCGTGCGGACTGCCACTTTTATTGCGATAAGCTTTGTAATACAGGGTATGCCTGTAATTCTGCAGTCATGAATTTTACCGTTGAGTTGGGCGTGGAAGCCCACAGATCGCTGGAGTAATTTAAGTTTAAAATGGATCCTGATTGAAAGAATACGAGCTGGGGCATGTGGCTATGGATCAAGAACTATCAAATGACTACTCCAACTTCGATAAGAGGCAGTAAACAAATTAGAGCAATGGGTGCAAGATCGCGAGATGAATTAAGTGGCCAGAAGTCTCGCGAATCAAGTATTTATTTCAAACAAGACTATCTCCTAAAGATCAAGTTGACTCATATCTAGTACCTTAAAAGTACACCCATAACTAGTGTGGAGGTTTACACATGACAGCCCAATCTCAAACACAGTCAAGTTCAGCATCGACTCGAGCCAACTGGAAGAGTGCAACCCGCTCTACCGACGGTTACGAAAGGAGAGAAAACGTTACGTCACGGAACCTGATTACCCCTCCGTTATTAGGTCGTCCGGGTGACAGTGGGAGTTGGGAACGGCTTTTAATAACTTTTCAACGGCGTTACTTGTCATGTAAATGGATGTGGCAGCCTTCAATATTTTCCATTTTTAGATGTTCTATTTTAGCGTGACGAAATGTCTGGTGGTGAGTGTAGCCAGTCTTTAAATTCAGGCAAGTTATTTAATCTAGTGGTCATTCGTACCGATCCTGGTTTGGACTCATCATCACTCATGGATGGGTAAGTCCTTGAGGACACGAAGATGTCATTTTAGGCTCATTTTCAATCTGCAGTTCTTGAGGATCCAGTCGACCCCTTAGATCCTTTGAGAAGGTAATTACAGGATGTGGTGCGTTATGAACCATAGTCCATTTTACCTCACGATAGAGGTGTTGTTCGTAAAAAAGACCTGGTTTCCGCGATCAAGTGTCACGTTACACAATAATAGCCCTTTCCTAAGAGTTGGTGTGAAGTCATTGACGACTTCTTTCGTGCTAGGCACGCGGTAGGAATGATACAGGATATTGGTTATTTTCATTCTACGCCCACAATTTGTGCCAAGAATCCAATGTCAAGTAGCGTGGTTTTCACGATGATTACAAGCTACATGTATCCACAAAATCGGCCCAAACACCAATCCCTCGACAGGATGTACTTTAAAACTCCATGTAATGATGTGCCCGTTATATCCTTAGGTTGAAGTAGGTAATCAGTAGATGAATCTTGTGGCCGAAGTAGTAAAACCAAAAGTGAGTTGCATATTGTGTGTTATCACTTATCTTCTGTGCACGCATATCGTCGCTTGCTGTCTATCCGTTTTCATCTCTTCGCTATCTAAATATCAATTTTGTTGACTAATCGTTGATCATTGTCGCGCTCCCTTTCGCTCTGATGTGAACCACAAGGTCTTTAATCGGAGAACAGTGAAAGAAGTGGGGACATCACTTTCTGTCAAGACAGAGACGGTGAATCGCATCACACCAGGACCTGAAGGTTTATTTGATTGCTGACAACGAGAATCGAACTAAAGAATTAAGTTATTATTATGCCAAGGTCTACCAGCTGAGCTACAGCGCTATTGATAGGTAGTGCATTGACTAACTTATAGAAACTGTACTACCTTAGCACTATCCTTGGCAAATTTAAACTGTAATAGGGAACCGACGACTACGTACTGGTCTGCCAGTACGGAGCTGACGACCACTGACAATAGTAAAAGTCGGTGCCCTGCTACCTCGGAACACTACGCAGAGGAAGGGTACATGACCAAGACAAAGGCTTAGTTCGTAGTAAAATTAAAAGTGCTAGTTAATATATTAAGCCCTATAAATCTTATTCTATCTTTTTCCTGACTTAAGTGTATTAATATAACTAAACGTATGATGACGCCTACTCACCACCCATTGCGCGTGTCTAGCAGTGATTAGTGGGTTGATACAGTCAAAATATCAACCAATGAGTATATCCTTCAGTCATCCCAACAATATCGCTGTAATTAGTGATATGATTGAAAGAATATTCAATGTAACATTCTTTGTTTCCATCTTTCTCACAATGGTAACTTTATGCAACGGGCTAACCCGTTACATATACACGCAAGCATACAAAATTTCTTCCCATGCACGAGCCGCATCGCCTGAAATCAATACTATCTCTTGATGCGTGCTTGCAATTTTAAATCCCTTAGGGGTGAATAAGAAGACTGTTAATGAAGTTTGCGTGCTTGATCCGGCCATCATCATGAACAATCACAAGCTTAATTTCAACTTCAAATCGTCGGACGTAGATGCCAAGATCGAACACTGCCCTTGCGCGGCCTTGTCCTCGAGTTGTACGTTGATTCGATAATTTTTCATTCCGCGTGCTGCTTGTTTTGAGCCATGTATTGCTATGTGCAACAGACACTTCTTGAAAATTCTAGTTCATCCAATAATCTGTCCGGCTCGTCCATATAGATCTCTTTCTTTACTTCATCGTAAAGGGATGCAGTGCCAACGTCGACATTGTCGATCATTAATATTGTTTCGCTGCGAGCGCTAACGCGACGTTGGTCTCCTCTTTACGAGCCACGGGAGCGAATGTCTCAAATTAGTCTACTCCGGGACGATGTGTAAATCCTTTGGCCACGAGACCTGCCTTATACTTCATGATCGATCCGCTAGGATCTCGCTTCATTAAAAATCACTTGCACCCACTCGACGTCTTGTCGCTGGTAAGATCATTAATGGTTCAATTTCTTGTGATGCGAGAGCGATATGATCTCGCTCTCCATGGAACGCACACATTCGTCCTTGTACTAGCCCTGCAGCACTTGTTCGTATTTCGACGCGCTCTTGCCGACCTTTTTTGCGCTAAAGTGGTATTGTGCGTTGTATCCAGCTTTATAGCCATCGAGGTAAAATGCGCCACGCCGCGGGTTCGGAACTTCTTGCGGGTATTGACGTGCGCATTCCATCATTCATTGATGCATCATTCGGCTCTTGTACATCGTCGTCGTCGCCCAAAATGTCGATCGCATTTGGTGTGCTGTTTTGGCGTATTTTGACTTTCGCATGCTCGACAAAAGTCAAGCTACGTGACATCGCCACAACCCCAGTGATTGACTTGAGAAGTCGTTCGGCCTTGTGCGGTTTGGACTACCCAAGTATCAAACAGCGAGCACCTGAGTCGTCAATCTTGGTTCTCTTCGCCTTGGCGATGTGTGCGTAGCATAGACTTCTATTCACCCGCATAGAATCGATCTATGGTTTTTGCTTGAAAATATTATGAACGGAGTTGCTTTCCAACTTGGTGCATGCGGCAGCTCGTTGCGGATGTCTACGGAAATTACATATGCCTAACACTAGTAGGCCTTGTCCATCTTGGCTTCACTCAGTATGCAAGTAGTTATTTCGACTAGCTTTCGATTCCAGCGCTCCGCCATGTCGTTCTAATATGGGTCAAACGGTACGGTGAACTCTTGCTTGATCATTTTCTGCCCTCAAATCGGTGCATTTTTTTCATTGCGGTAATCGCCAACATTATCAATGCGAAGTATCTTCACTTCAACGACACATCCAAGCTTGACGCCATGCCAGTACGTCTTGAAAGCCTCGATGATCTCTCTCTTCTTTCGCAGCGAGTAAAAAATCGCAAAGCAACTCTTCATCATCATAAATTTGACTACCAAGCAGTATTCGACTTGGATGCCGGTGTCACAGGTCCAACATCGCACAAGCATACGTCCGAGTCTTCACTTCGACTCTCCCTTGCTGCAATATCCGCTTCATTATTGTTATACCTTTTGGTACTTTTCTTGATCATCGCCCAGACTTCACAAACGTATTCGAGTCGATGAAGTAGCCTTTATGCAGACTTCCTTGATTATCTTGTTCGCTGTTAATTAAGATACATATCCGAGCCGGCGATGCCATGATTCGGCTTTGCTCTCAACCTATTGGCACTCGGATATCGCTCCAAAATTTAGAAAAGGAAGCATACCACGCCACAAGCCTGTTGCAACGGCTCTTCCACTTTTTTTACGATGCTTATATCGTCTGAGATCTCGATCGTCATCCCGCGCGCTGCAGCCGTCGTCAGCGAGAAAAGAATCTGGATGAGGTATTGCACATGAAAAGCGTTATTTAGTCGCGCTTTCATTCATGATGTGCCATTTCAAACTAATAAGTTCACCGTGACCTGTTCGATACCTTAAAATACTCACTATTCTTGGCGCTCAACACATTACGCACCGACGTCGTCTCCGAGTATTCGACAAAACTTTGTCGGTTCTTACACATGTAGGCTATCGCGCAACTATGTACTATCGAGGAGTTGCTTGCGCTTCCTTTTAGTATATTAAAATTAAAATTTGAGTGGTCGTCGTGCACCCAGTCACTACCATTTGTCTTTGCCCAGCAACCACGCGTGAATTGTCTGGGCTAATCGCACTTGGAGCGCTGCAGTTTTGATTCTTTCTTGCGCTGATCTTCCTTCCTCTTTAAACTTGCTCTTGTCTTGGCGCTTTCCATCGTGCAACGCTGTTGTCTTTAAATTATCATCGATTCTTTCTTGCGCACGTATTCGGCGGTGAGAGTGCTCCCGAGGTCTTTATAGTTAAATGTCGCTCCAGACATTGGAAATGTAACGGGGCAGCCCGTTACATGTAATTGTCACTTTAAGAAAAGTGACAATAAAGAATATGAAGTTGAATATTCTTTAAACAATATCACCGAAGTGGTGATATTGAAGGGTCGACCAAAGAGTCTGTTCATTGGTCGATATCTTGATGATATCAACCCACCAATCGCCGCAAGACGCGCGCAATGAGTGGTGACGAGACGTCACCATACACTCAGTTAGATTAGCATAATTAAATTAAGTCAAACAGAGAGACAGTGGATAAAAGACTTAATTATATTAATTTTACAGTTCTGCTTTTACCTTACCTACGCTTCCTCGCTTGCCTTGTGTACGTCCGTCGGGGCACCCAAATCCCTTGCGTTAAGTTACGCAAGTGTGTGCCCCGTTACACCTGGTAGCACTTCTAATGTCCTTCCAAGGACCACATCATCCAACATGAACATGTTGGATGAAGAAGACACCTCTCACGCCACGCGTGAAGGGTTTACCCATTTGAGTGACATCGAATGGGGTGCGGTAGAACGAATGAGTTCTACCGTAGGCGAACTCGTCGTCAGCACCATGTTGGAGTCTCTAGACAGAGACCAACAACATGCCGCTATCGCCAAGTTCATTCATAATGAACTTGCTCTCGAGAGGGAGAAAGTAGCCTTGCTTCACCAGCAAGGCTCTCAACAGGCCGAGCAGTTGAGAGAACTCGGTGCTCAACAGACGGAGCTGTTGAGACAGCAGCAATTCCATGCTGCTGTGGGCGGGACGGCGCATGCGCGTCGTCCCGAAGTCATGAAAGTCGACATCTCCAAGTACAGTGGAGTCCCGGATGACTCCCTGTTACTATGGGTTGTCGAACTCGACAGAGCCCTAAGGGCTCGTCGCGTCGAAGATGAGCAAATGAAACTCACATTTGCTCAGACCCACTTGGCAGGGCGTGCCAAAACTTGGTCCTTGGGACTCGAGAGTAGCGACCCAAATGTGTTTAGATCGCTAGAAGACTTCAAGTCCCGGCTCAGACAAACGTTTGAGCCGCCACGTGCTGAGTTCAGGGCTCGCTCAGAGCTCCTGAAACTCAAGCAGGGTAAGCGTGATGTGCACGCTTACGCACAACATATACGACTCCTTGCGAGTAGTATAACTGCCAACCCAGTACATGAACACACGTTGATTACGGTGTTCATGCAAGGGCTCGCAGAAGGGCCCGTCAGGAGCCACCTGTTCCGCCTTGAGCTGAATACGCTTGAAGAAGCGATATCAGCCGCGGAACAGGAAGACTTTAGCATGAGACAGGCTCATGCTAGCTCAAACTCTTACCGTCCACCGAGACGACAAGAGACCGGAGGTCCAGAACCAATGGACCTCTGCTATGTTGAGAGCGAGAGACCTCGCTCTACAAACAACAAGCGATTGCAGAGGTGCAATCGCTGTCAGAAGTTAGGGCACTACGCATACGAGTGTAGTTCTCCACGCCCAGTACCAAACAGTACTGAGCGAATTGGACGACCTTTTGCCAGAAAGGGCAATGGGCGTGGGTCCAGCGCTGTTGCGAAGCCGCAACAGCGAGACGGACCATCAAAAAATGGTCGGGGTCAGTAGGGGCGGAGCGCCCTACTCATCCAGCAACCTCAAGAGAATTTGCAAATCTCTTGACGAAAGTTGCTCCAGATACACAATCATTGTGTGTCTCTGCACCTGGTGATGACGTTTCGCTCATCACCTTGAAGTTTGAAGCGACAAATGATTTGTCGCTTCGTGCCCTAGTAGACTGTGGGGCGTCGAACAACTTTGTTCGACGTCAGTCAATAGAGGGTCGTTGGCTCAAGTTCGTTGAGCGCGACATTCCCCTCACAAGGATGACGGTGCGCCTTGCAACAGGCGCATCGATAACCGTTGAGAAACGTGTAGTAGGAATCCACTACACGTTAGAGGGCGAACAGTACGATGATTACTTCATCGTACTAGATCTGGATGACAAATTTGATGTCATCCTGGGATTACCTTGGCTCAGAAAGTACGAGCCAAGAGTGAGCTGGCAGCATCGATCCGTGAAGATGCCTGCTGCTTGTTCATCAGATGGCCATCTGATGAACATCTTGGAGCGTCCACAAGCGTGTGGATGTTCTGCGAGTGAGTGCGATGGCCTCACTTGCGGTACGGTCGTTAGCACGACTTGCACGAGACCTCAGTGTAGCTGATTAATACACTGTGGAGCAAGCTCTCCGCGGCTGTACAGAAGTACAGGCTGCGCCGAAGGTCCACCACTCGAATAAGTCGAGTGGACCGGGACATGGATGCATGCCTAGCGGGCAGCATCTTAGACATAAGAAACCTGTTGCCTCCAAAGAGCAACATGGAAATTCTAGGTCGACTGGAAATTCGACCGTAGAGGATCGGTGCCTGACTGTGGTTGCACAGCCACAGTCAGAAGACGTCGAGGTAATAAGTCTCCACGTACTTGAGGAATTCCTTCCTCAAGAGTCACTTGCTGAAGGATGAGGCCTTCAGCAACCTGTGGAAAGAAGTTCCCAGGAAGTAACCGAGACGTTGAACGTCTTGGTTAATGACGGATCAAGCGTAGGCGCTTATACGCTTGATCTGATTGTGCCTCCGAAGTTGACTTCGGAGATAACTCAGTTGCCAACGCTAGAACCGAAACGGTTCTTGCGTGATCTGAGTAGTGGCAAAGCCAAGCAGATCTGCATACTCGTCACAGAGGATGAGTATGTGGTCAATATTCGGTCGGCAACAGTATTTGCTGAGAACGAACGGGTTCTCAGCAGCTCATCGATGGACGAAAGTTTCCTCGATGAGAAGACTCAGATTGATCGATACACGTCTCAATCCTGAGAGTCACTTCAGGCAAATCCTTTGTACAAGGATTTGATCGTATTCAGAGATGTGTTCCCTGAATCCGTACATTGCGAGTTGCCTGAGGACAAAGGCACTCGACACGAGATCGAGCTCAAACCGGGCTCGAAGTATTGTGTCATGAAGCAGTGGCCACTGCCTTGTGAACAAGTGCTAGCGATCGACAAGTTCTTTTCCGATCGCTTAGCAGCGGGCCATGTGAGGTAATCGACATCCCTTCACAGCTCTCCGACCTTCTGTGTGCGAAAGGCCACAGGAGGGTGGCGGATAGTGCACGCATGCAACAAGTTGAATACTGCATCGGTACCGGCTCAGACGCCGATACCGAGGAAGGACGTAATCATAGATGGTATGTCAAAGAGTACCATCTTTTCGTCCGTGGATCTGATGGATGGGTTCTAGCAGATCCTCATGCGTGAACGGGACGTCCCGTTCACGGCAGTGAGTACCCCCAGCGGGATGCTGTGGGAGTGGCTAGTGATGCCACAGGGGCTGAGTAATGCCCCTGCAACATTCAACAGATGTGTCAAAAATCTGTTGAGACCGGCGCGAGACTTCGCACCGAGTTACTTCGACGATGTGTTCGTCCGTAGCCGGACTATGGACGGAAAGACGGACGTTGAAGTTCACAGAACTCACGTTCGTCAGGTTCTCCAACTAATGCGCAAGCATAAGTTGTACGCCAACCTCAAGAAGTGTATATTCGCGGCTAGCGAAATACCACTTCTTGGGTGCATCGTGGGTAAACACGGCGTAAGCCCTGATCCCGAAAAGATCAAGGCGATCACCGACTGGCCAGTGCCAGTCGATGTCAAGGGACTAAGGAAGTTCCTTGGTCTTGCGGCGTACTTGCACAAGTACTCGCGCAACTACGCCGAGATGACTGTTCATCTTTCTTGCTTGCTCAAGAAAAATGTCAAGTGGTCATGGAACGCTGAGTGCCAGCGTTCCTTTGAGGGTATCAAGCAAAGCTTGATGCAATCGCCGATCTTGGCGATTGCAGATCAGGACAGACCATTTCATGTGGTCTGTGACGCCAGCAATTTTGCAATCGGCTGTGCCTTAATGCAGTTCGACGCAGATGGCGCGGAGCGCGTCATGTGTTATCAGTCGCTTCAGCTGCAAGCAGATGAGCGCAATTACCCAGTGCATGACAAGGAACTCCTTGCCATGAAGTATGCCCTGGCTAAGTTCCGGGTCTATCTATTGGGAGATAGACCGTTCATCGTCTGTACGGACCATGCGTCATTACGCACGGCCTTAAACAGCCCACACCTTTCGCAAAGGATGGCGAGGTGGTTGTCTTTCTTCGCGGACTATAACTTCTCCGTGGAGTATAAACTAGGACGACTCAATGTCGTCGCGGATGCGCTTTCGCGCCGGCCCGATTTCGAGCCGGACGCACAATCCAACAGTGAGGATAAGCCCACTGTTGCGACACTGTCAGTCAGTGTCCCGTCGTCAAGTTTACTTGACGACGTACGAAAGGCATACGCGGAAGATAAGGATCTTCTGCGATCGATGGATCATCTGGTGAATCCATCCAGTAAGTCCATGAGGGATTTACCGGCTTTGTACCGGTCCTCCTCGGATCGGTATAGTACACGCAACGGATTGCTGTACTATACAGCTGTTGCCGAAGACACGCCTCGTGTCGTCGTACCCGCTCATCATGATTTGCGTTTACGCATCATGTGTGAGTGTGACGATGCCCCAACAAGCGGTCATCGTGGTAGAGAGAAAAGAATTACCTCACGGTAAGTCGTGATTTCTACTGGCCACGCCAGTATCAGTTCTTCCGCAAGTACATACGTGCTTGCGAAGTTTGTCAACGGGTGAAGCCTAGTCCTTCATCCCGTGCGCCATTGCAGCCTCTGCCTGTTCCGACAGAGTGCTGGCAGTCCGTTTCCATGGACTTCGTCTTCGGTTTTCCTGAGGACGCTCACAAGAATAATAATATTCTTGTGTTCGTTGATCGGTTTAGCAAGATGGCGCATCTTGCTGCAGTGCCCGAGTCGATCAAGGCTGAAGGTTGTGCTCGTGTCTTTCTCGACACGGTATTTAGACTCCACGGGTTACCCCGTGAACTCGTATCCGACCGTGACCCTCGGTTAACGGCAGCATTTTGGCAAACCGTGTTCCGTACTCTCGGAAAACGATTGAAGATGTCCACTTCTGACCATCCAGAAACAGATGGTCAGACGGAACGTGTGAACCGTGTCCTCGAAGAGATTCTTCGAGGATATGTCCACTCGTTTCCGAGCTGGAGCGAATTCCTACCCATGGTGGAATTCGCCATCAATAATTCGGTGCATGCTTCAACACAGCACACACCGTTTTACGTGAATGGCCTACGCCATCCACGTGTGCCCACCCTTATAGAGTGTAACTCTTGGATAAGGGGGGAGGGACTCGCTCGAGCAAAAACCGTTTTGGATCTTGCTCATCACTTGTCGACGCTAACGTCGTCACGTATGATGCCTATGTCGATCAAGTCGACATCGATGAAGAAGATCACCTCAGTAATAGCGGCGACGATATTATTGACTCGGATGATGATGAAGATGCTGGTATATTCAGCATCGTCAACGATTATGCCAGCGAGGAAGAAGACGACCTCGCTGAAGAAGAGAACAATCTCTTAGCAGTGCGCACGAAGCGCACTGAAAGACAAAACAAAGAGTCAGCAGAGAACTTCCTGCTGACTCGAGAGGCTGTAGTCCGTTTCGTTCAGGACTCCATCGCAAATGCGGTGTACCGCCAGAAACGGAACGCAGACAAGAATGGAAGAGCAAATGTTCTTTCATTTAATGTTAATGACCTAGTACTACTGTCTACGGTAAACCTACCTGGACACGCAGTCACTAGTGTCGGCAGTAGTTTACTACTGCCGAAATACGTTGGACCATTTAGAGTGTTGCATCGCAAGGGAAATGAATACACGATTGAATTTCCACGTAAGATGCGCACGCATCCTACGTTTTACGTGAAGAGGCTCAGGCCGTACTGTCAGTACGAGCCTTCTTCTTCCGGTGAAGATATCCCCCACGTTCAAGAACATCCATCAAATTCTTGCGTTCGCGCTCCAGACTATCCGTCTGGTCGCGCAGATATGATACCTCGGAACTCAACCGAGTTATCTCTCCGCGAGCTGTCGCCAGCTCGCCGAATAGGGAGCGGACATCACGCTCGACCTGAAGCTTCGCTGTGGCGTAATCGGCGCGATCCCTCGCCCGATCAGCCTCGTGACCCTTTCGGTTCTTCCGCACGGTATCAGTCAAAGCGTAGCGCCGATCGCGCTCGTGCTTCAAGTCATCGCGCAATTCATCGATTGCGCGATCCATCTCGTAAGGGTCGAGATGGTGAACCGAATCATCTGGAGGAGGTCTTTCCTCCTCCACCACATCCTTTGGTGGCCTCGCACGGTGGTCAAAGCTTTCTAGTGTAGCGTATTTTGAATCACCGTGACGATTCAGGATCAAGGACGAGCTACCTCGTCCAGTGGCAGGGGTATCCACCCTCTTGGAACAGCTGGGAGCCCCGCTCTCAGCTGTTGATGGATGTTGAAGGTCTCGTCCGCCAGTATGACGAGACCCATCCGATGAGTCCTGTGGCCCATCGGTAAACACGCGCCCTAGGCGCTTGTAGACGGATTGCAAGTTTGCAATCGCGTCACGCATCTCCTCCGAGATGTGTGCCCTTCCCCAGGGCGAACTTAGGGAATACACGTCCCTATGTGCACGCTGCGAGTTGTCAACACAACTCGCACAAGGGTCTCCCCATGTGAGGCAAGGAATGCCTGCCTCACTCGACAAACAGTGCAACCGGTACCTAGCACCGGTTGGCGTTCGCCGTAGGAACCTGAGGCGTGTTGCCTCAAGTTTCTTGAGCCACCCTTCTCGTCCAAAATTCTTTACGTTTTCGACGAACGCGTTCCACGCAGCCAAAAGCGAGACTTTGTCACGCTTTTGGTTGCTGTTGTACCATCGATGTCTAAGAAAGACATCGAGATAAAAATCTTCTTCAGCGCGAAAGTTCTACGCGCTGGAACTCAAGCCGTGAAGCTCAGTCGCATCGAATAAGGGTATTCGATGGTGTTGGCTTGTCTCGTGAGACAAGCTATTGATGAGCCGTTCGGTCGAACGCCACGGCTTCAACTCATCACGCTTCACTGTGGTTCCTTTGTTGGTACCACGGTAGTCAGTATGACGATGGGTTGCACCATCGTCATGTCGCTCGTGCGAAGGAGCACGAGCTTATTGCGGTGAGATGCAAACATACTCATCACCAGATTCGTCATCACTACCGAACAGACTGTGTTGCAACTCACGAGTCCGTTCGTTCGGCAGTGGCCTTGGCGTTCACTGAGGTGTCGCCGGTGAGCGAGACGCGTCTAGACCATTGCCCGAGTCAGACACGTCTGACTCGCCGGAATAGACGACCTTAACGTCGAAGTCATCATGCGCACGCAGTGAGGTGCCGAGTGCACCTGCAGCACCTGTTGCTGCAGGCGAAGAAGTAGCAGCAGACGACGAATCGTCTGCCGCAGAAGCTGGCACAGGCACAGACTCTGTGTGCCTTGAGTCACCCCGCATAGACATGTTAACTATGCGAGGTCAAGCGAAAAGTGAATGGAACGGACCCAACAAGTGCTTCCTGTCCCAATGGTGACCAACGGGTGGCCGCCATTATTTTCGATAGTCACACGGTGACTATCAGTTAAGGGGGGGTGATGTAACGGGGCATCCCGTTACATGAAATTGTCACTTTAAGGAAAGTGACAATAAAGAATATAAAGATGGATATTCTTTAAAACAATATCACCGAAGTGGTGATATTGAAGGGTCGACCAAAGGGTCTGTTCATTGGTCGATATCTTGATGATATCGACCCACCAATCGCCGCAAGACGCGCGCAATGAGTGGTGACGAGACGTCACCACACACTCAGTTACATTAGCATAATTAAGTTTAGTCAAACAAAGAGACAGTGGATAAAATACTTAATATATTAATATAACAGTTCTGCTTTTACCCTACCTACGCTGCCTCGCTTGCCTTGTGTACGTCTGTCGGGGCACCCAAATCCCTTGCGTTAAGTTCACGCAAGGGTGTGTCCCGTTACAGGAAACGCTTAAACGAACATTCGTATGATACCAGATAGCTGCGGAGCTTTATTGCTTAAACAACCACCTTAATTGATCCACACTCATCTCCATTAATATCTACATTATTTGAAATAGATCCATGACGTGAGCCGTCATGTACGTTGTGGTGTTATAGAAAGATGCAAGATTTACATTTAACCACAGTCAGCTTGTCATGCCATGGTTCCGATGAACTCGGGTGAGAGCTGACCATGAATCGCGTGCATTCTCCTAGCAAACGACGTGCATAAGCTATGTGTCACATAAGTTAAGAACTATAGCCGCGTGCGCTTGCTGCTTCTGAACTTCTGTCACTTCCTACCCGCCGTTCTCAACCTCCCATAGTCCCTTTGACATGAGGTACAGTTTCGTCTTAAATTCCGCAAGGTGTAGTTGGTTACATTGAACGGTTACATCTCGGGCGGGATTTCAATACTTAGACTCATAACCTCTTCAATCCTTGGATTAAAGTGAGAGTAATCCTTGACGCGCATATACACGCAAGCATACAAACTTCCTTCCCATGCACAAGCCGAATCAACTTAAACCAACAATCTCTCATGATGTGCGCTGGACGTTGGCTACGGTAATCACCAATTGATCACTCAAGTCAGTAGCATTGCGTTGATTGCGGTAATTGCTCCAAGCGGTATGCTCTAAAAATAGACATTATTTTCTTAAGGGTTGCGTAATGTCTCGGTTTCCATTTAATTGTCTCGTGACACAATTGTTCAGACCCAGTTGAGGCTATGCACAGACGTACTATAATGACATTTATGTCCATAGCCGTGCATCGAACGGTCAGGCCGACGTATAAACTCATATTGATCATTTGCTATGCGTACATAAGTGCATGCGCACAAACATCTATGCTTGTGCATTTATTCATAACTTTTCAAGGCTAAAACTTCCCCTTTTTCGGATATGTGGCGAAGTACTTTTGGCAAATGATAGACCCTGAGTCCATCACGATGTAGGAGAACGGCGTCACCCTCAGGGAAGGGGTTGCCGAGATGGAATAGGTCACGAAAGCGGTCGGAAAATCATAAGAGAAGGACCCGCAGGACTAATCAAAGAAAGACCGTTGCCAAATTACCGGTAGGATGTACTGACGGAAGAAGACCATTGTCCGCCATCGGTGAACTTAATTCCTCATAGGAAATCATCCCTAATTGGTACCACATCCTTCATTATTAAACACGGGTACCTAGCTGGTGACCTGGGTCCCTCATTTATACATCCAGCCTTCATCGGTAGATATGGGTCTCTCATTTTTAGGCCCGGCCTTCATCGGTAGACCTGGGTACCCCATTGGTAGATCGGTTCCTTAATATCCTGCTGCTTTGGACCAGTCAAATAAAAATGCAGTGCAGCGGGCAAGGATAGAGTAAAGAAGTTTAAGAATAGGAGTACATCATATACTTCTTATATTGTGATCTACTTGGCACGCCGTCGTCGTGTTTAGAAGAACTTGCACTTGGTATGTCCGCAAATTCCAAGGGAAGGACACACTTTTGGTCCTCCGACTTTGCATACAGCTGCGTGGAAAGACCAAGTGCAAGCAGAACCCCAGGAAATATTTAGCCTGTAAGCTTGTCGGATAGTAACCGATTCTCAGAATCCAGAATTGAAATCGGTCTCCAAACTTAGCGGTTAGTGAGCAAAGAATAGTTCATATGGTTTATTTTCGGAGACAACAAGGAATAGTCCAGGAGCAACTATCTTCCTGAAGCATTGGGCTGTACGCCACTTAATCGACCAAGTCGATCAATTGGTTATCACGAATTTACTGAGTAAACAAATTTCTTTCATATTGGCTCTTCGGTCTTACTATCTTCAGACCAAAATCTGCATATCCACCAAAATCAACTAAAGTGGGCTACTCTACAGCTTTCAATACACAACATGAGCAAAGGTTCATTGAAGGCGTCAGGATACTACCATCCCGTAAGTCGGCATTCTGGCAGATTGAGAGGTTTGAAGTCTTAGCACACATTTAAAGAACCTACTCCAATACAATTCTGCCTTATACTGGCAATCCGCCCATAACATTATAGCCTGATGTCAGTATCCACGGCGAAGAAGAGTTCATCTTAGAAGATCTATAGCTTTATCAAACTTATCATAGACAAAATTTAGCCTTGTATATTATCTGTGTAAACGTCAATTCCCCTAAATATACAGAGATTCGAAACTGGCATCAATCGATGTTTATTTAATACAATGGGGTTACAATAAAAGCCTATCTATGTACTTTTATTTACCATTAAGCAAATTAGTGCCTTTAGTGCTAAAATGGATTCAGCTACGGTGTGGAGGCGAAATAGCAATGAGCAGATGTGACAGCTGCATGATACGAGGCATTTGCTGATTACGGTGCGACACATATGGTCTTTCTAGTTTGTAGAGTATGCCTTCAGTGGTAAATGACCATCTATCATCTCGACGTTTTTCAATCGACGAACGTCGTATACATCTTGTCTGTTGCATGTTGGTCGAAATGGCGCTTATCGAGGTCTAAATACAACTAGGTCAAATGCCGTTCGAATTAAGGCTAAAGAATGCACCGTTTTTTAGAGTTGTCTTTGTCCCCTCTAGGAAAGCCGAATTGTGTTCAAACATTTCGTATTTATGACTTGCAAAAACAACAATGAGCATTTATTTAGCTTGTACGGATCAATTATTGCCAAACCAATATGGAAACCCTAATCTTCGGTCGGTGGAAACGCGAGTGCGGTCGCGACTATCGTCTCTATCTGTAGCTTCAGCCTGCGAGCCTTCAAAATCATCGCGCTTCACGCCTCTGTCTTTTCCGTTTACATCTTAACCTACCTTATACGTACCCATTACACGTACTGTGTTGCCCTGTTAGAGTACATGCGCTTCAGTCGACATTTCGACTGGTCCAGATTATTCTGTAATAACTTGTGGAGAAGAAGGGATCGTTCATCCCATTTAGTTGTACCATTGAGGGATTCATTATGAAATAAGATACAGATTATTCACGATGCGACGCATGAGACTCAGACAACTGATACTTATCCTCGCATTAGATTGGGGGAATACTCACTGTACACTATTCGACAATATTATCATTTTGCTGATCTCGAAAGAGAAAATATCAAGGAACCCCTTGCTATTCAGTTTAAGTGCATAACAAAATCGATTTCCCTTATTTAACCGACACGAAATTAAAGATTCAAATTAAGTTACCTGCTCACGACTCATTGCGTTTTACTAACAGATATTAAAGATTTAATTGGCTGATATAATGGCCAATGTCAATAAGTGGTTCAACTAATGCCAACCTAAAAATTATTATCATCGGTTGTAATAATTCGTTCTTTCTACTTATTAAAAGCACATTTGAAAAATATTGTCGATCAGGACAAGTTCACCTTGAAGGTTTAAGAAACATGACGTGTATCGGGATCACTCCGTTACAATATATGATAATGTCTCTCTGCATCTTAATTACGTTCTCAATGGTCATGCTATAAATACATCTCGCGAATGCTGACTATGCGGTACTGCTCAGGTGCAATACATGAAGGATTGTAATCAGATAGATAATTCCAAATGCGGCTTTCCACTCCATTTTTCATCCGTGTGTATCTAATCAAATCGTGCAACCATCTGCCGAACCAAAAAAACGCAGGAAACGCATCTTTTACTACTATTATTGAAATCATTACAAACATCGACCATCATTTGAACGAGGAAACAGTTAACATTCCATGTTCAAGTAACTTTTTCGCAAGTCACGCGACGGTGTACCGTCTTAAAAGAATTAGAATTCTTGAATTGATTGGTAAACTATCGCTCTTGTCCTGATTCATAATGCATATTCGATACTAATGGAATCACCATTCAGCTATATTTTCTAGCCTGTCGTGTGATGCAATAACACCGATGAACTCTCTTTTGCTGTGGGAACATCTTGTCGTCAAGGACTCACATAATATCCACGACCAAGTGCTCGCTCTCGACAAGCGAAACTGTACGAGTAACACTGACTAGGGGATACATAATTGCTTTGGGGGAGCGATGCCTCTCAGGAGATTTACCTAGACCTTTTTACATCGGCGAATGAACAGCGGCGCTTTATGGTGGCGATGATGCTGTAATAGAGAGACCAATGAAATTAGTGATCTGCTCTAGTATGCAGATTGCGCTATAGTTATATCCGAATTAGCAAACGGTTGTCAGCGCCAGTCCTACACCTGATCGGATCACGTCTACTAGACTGTTATACAGAACCGGATATCATATCATAAAGGATGGGACCTGCGGCATCCCGTTAAGTATGAGGGACGAAGGAAACAAGTCATGGCGCTTTAATTACATTTAAATGGATGATTAAAATAGCGATCAAGAGCGCGATCGCGATCAAGGACACGATCTCGACTAAAGCGTGAACCATTCTTGAAGACACGTGATGTGGTCCGCAGTCAGCAAGGCGATCGCGATCAAGGAGGTGATCTAGATCGTGATCGGTGATCAGGTGAGTGATCGCGACTGTGATAGACGATCAGTTATGTGATCGCGATCAGGCTCGTGTGGGTCACGCTACACAATCTGCGACCAGAAAGGAGATTGCGATCCGACAAGTATGTCAGCTGTGTGCCACACAAGTACAAGGGTGCGATCTCCTTTATAGAGCGACGCATGGTAGGTGATGTTTGGATATATATGGATAGAAATAGGATTGCTGGATTTGATTAATTAACATTAAACAGAGTTCACTTTGTTTCTAAGGACGTGCATCGTCTCTATCGGGTAGAATTGTTTGGCCACCCTACGTCACAGACTACGCTACATCTACACAAGTGTCGCACCTGGATTCTTCGTTCAGGTGCGTACAAAGACTCTCATTCCCCCTACAACTGGGATCGGACGCAGCGAACCCTTTGTGGTTGAAGACGCAAGATCGCGGTACGGACAAAGCGGTCGGAAGGCTTACAAATCAAGGTCCACATTTTGGGACAACGCTATATGTTACAGATCAAGGTGACTCACATCGATCACCCTACAAGTATTCGAGTGATTCCGTGACAACTTCTATGAGATTACGCCAACTTCAGATCGCTGTGTGAACAATTCCACACTGAGATCGACCCTTGGACCCACCTTAAACACGGTCAAGCTTTCCATCAACACGAGACCACCTAGAAGTTTTCAACCCGCCCTAATGATGGGTACGCAAGGTGAGGAAGGCTGTCAAGAACACAAAAACGGATTATCCCATCCGAAAGTCGGTCGTCTGGGCGACAATGGAGAGTCGATGTCACACGGAATTTGTGCTCACCACGCTACCACAGTGCTCAATCACGTCATCTGAATAAGACAAGACAAAATTATAATGGAGTCAATCGACGTTTTTTGGACATACTACGTTTAAATTTAATGGTCCCCAATCCTGGCGAAGTTACAATTATGGACCCTATGTTATGCTTTCTATGAAAAGGTATATTATAATTAATAGCGTACCTTATCAGTCATTGTTATTTCCCCGATCCAGTATTAAGCACGGCACCCATTATTGATTGGCTGATGGGTCATTGATGAATGCCTAGACTGTCTGCCAGTCATCAATTGCTAAAAGGCTGACTCGACAGGCATTGTTTAATCTCTAACACTAAATCTGCTATGAATTCTACCGTAATCTTAGTGTAATGTACTTAAGTCAATATTTGTTACTAGACAATAGAGCATGAATTAAGAACAATTTACGATCGCACAGGGAAAAAGCAAAACCTTTCTTATGTGTTTAACAAGTGCAATTCTTGCTGTCAATTCGAAATGAATCTTGAGCTTTTGCTTGCGACACAGCACGCTTCCCTAATTACGTAGAACTCGTGATCGCTTACGTAGGACTAAACGGCTGTGATTCGTGAATCAATAACGGCGGTCTCTTGCGCGTTTTAGTTAATTGATGTACCAATATAGGGGATGGGACGATACATGGGTCCAGGGTATCGCGAGATTTGCTCTGGCGGATGCTCTATTGCGTTACCTCGAGCCTGCATCGCTGCGATCTGCGTCTAAGGGCACGGATTCCTATCGCGCATGCTTTTTTAAAAACCCGATAGCATGAGATATCATGACCGGGCGTCTCCGAGTCGAGGTTTGTAATATCTTTGTACGCAATTAGGCGGCGGTAAATATTTGGGTAGCATGCGTGGCTTCCAACGCGGCGCATACGTCCGTTACGGTTATATCAAACTACATCCTCACCCTTCACCTCCACCGGGTAGAGTGTAGATGTTTTGTTCTGCTTGAAAGCGTCGGTCCAAACAAATCATTTGCTCACTAAACTTACGATACACCGCCTTTCCTCAAGCGTCGCTAAAACGGGGCACCGCTAGCAACGTACTGGAAAACCAGTACAGAGTTTACTATCCTTGACAACAATGAAGGTCAGTGCCCTGCTACCTCGGAACACTACGCAGAGGAAGGGTACATGTCCAAGACAAAGGCTTAGTTCGTAGTAGAATTAAAAGTGTAAGGTAATATATAAAGCCCCATAACTCTTATTCTATCTTTTTCCTGACTTAAGTGTATTAATATAACTAAACGTATGATGACGCCTACTCACCACCCATTGCGCGTGTCTAGCAGTGATTAGTGGGTTGATACAGTCAAAATATCAACCAATGAGTAGACCCTTCGGCCATCCCAACAATATCACTGTGATCAGTGATATTATTGAAAGAATATTCAATGCAACATTCTATGTTTTCATCTTTCTCACAACGGTAACTTTATGCAACGGACTACCCCGTTACAGTCACCTTCCAGCATTACTGTCGATAGCTGGGTCTGAAACGACCGCGAATACAATCCGATGACCTCTGCAAAAGCTAACATCGCGACGGACGACAGGAAACCTTCAAATAATCACACCACAGCTTCAAGTCCTGCTTTAGCTCGGTACAAACAGTCATGGACTCGGACATCAACCACTAGTGCAAAATGTCGGTATTCACGGACAGTGGGGCGCGGTCAGGGCTATCTGCACCGGAGAAGGTCTCATCGTGCTTCACACGCAGCAAGCGAGCGTGCAATGAAGAAACATGGCAGCCGCGGATGTGTCGATGCGTTAACTTCCTAGGCACATTACCCCCTAAAAAAGTAAGCTGATATACGATACCCTGGCTGCGTACTCAACAATTTACGAGCATTGCAGATTGTCTACAATGGTGTCATGCTCCTAGCGGATGACATCTTAACTACCAGATTCCGCGAAAGTAGCTAGATACAAGAAGTTATTTTATCCTTAGAAGCTAAGGTTGGCCTATCAATTCGCATCGGACTCGGTGCATTCAAATCTATCACGACTTGGAAGTCGCGCGAGCAACAGAAATAAGCAAGTGTCACCAAAGTTTGCGTGTCTTGCTACCATAGTATACTCCTAAGTGCTACAAAGCGACAACTAATTGCCCATGATAGATGAGTAATTCGCGGCGCGTTGGCTTTGCAGTCAGTAATGAAAAGCTATGCGCCTAGTCGAATGCTGGCGCATGTGCACGATACTTTCTTTACAGTAACATAGAATTTATCTCTAGGTCGTTCGGTTTACCGGCTTCAACTTTTAGGTTGCATTGTCCCTCTGTCAATATCAACCTCAGTCGAGCTGTTCGTATCTTCGCTGCCGCAGCGCTAAAATCGCGCATAGGTCAAGGCCACAAAACTCTGGATCAATATCTGTCTTTACAATTCTGGACTTACATTTGAGTAGAGATTAGTGACAGGGGAAAGCATTTGCTCCTTTTTGCTACCAAATATGCATCAGCACACAATAAAATAACGAAACCGGATCCGGATGTTGGACGAGCCAATGAAGCTCCCCCACTGCATACATTGACAAACAGTATCGGCCTTCTTTTCATGTCGTAGCTATGAATAGTTTGGGCCCAAATTTTCTCTAGGTGGTGGTGCACCATCGCGAGTTGTTATGCTCGTCAGTGTGATGTAGTTGTCATTATCACGGCAAGTATTGATCAGAATCTGGTGCAAAACCTTTGTGGGATCTTTTTACGTTCGTGTCAGAGAAAAATATCACGAGTGCTAAGTACGCACGAAGTACTTAATCAATCGTTTAAAGCAAAAACAGCAGAACGGCAGCGTCTTCGTCAATATGGTGTGGAATCTAGTACAGCATATACGAGTGTCCAACCTATCCTGAGGTGTCACGAAGGGACGTAATTTTATGTCCAATCTTCACTAAAGAGAGAGACTTTCAACATAAGCCCGCTTTCCGAGTCTGCGTGCCTAATATATATCGACACGGATGCAAGAGATTCCGAGGAACTGGCTAAAGGATCAGGCTCCTGCAAAAAGGCAGACACTTATGCATTAATCACCTGTCATTTTTAGACAAACTGCTTCGAAACTTTCTGCTGTGTTTCCTACTTTAACGTCCAACATCAACGTTCACGTCGAAAAGAAAAGACTGGTTGTGTAACGGGGCACACCCTTGCGTAACTTAACGCAAGGGATTTGGGTGCCCCGACGGACGTACACAAGGCAAGCGAGGAAGCGTAGGTAGGGTAAAAGTAGAACTGTTATATTAATATATTAAGTTTTTAAACTACTGTCTCTTCGTTTGACTTAATTTAATTATACTAATATAACTGCATGTATGGTGACGTCTCGTCACCACTCATTGCGCGCGTCTTGCGGCGATTGGTGGGTCGATATCATCAAGATATCAACCAATGAACAGACCCTTTGGTCGACCCTTCAATATCACCACTTTGGTGATATTGTTTTAAAGAATATCCATCTTTATATTCTTTATTGTCACTTTCCTTAAAGTGACAATTTCATGTAACGGGCTGCCCCGTTACATCACCCCCCCCTTAACTGATAGTCACCGCGTGACTATCGAAAACATGGAGGCCACCCGTTGGCCACCATTGGGACAGGGAGCACTTGTTGGGTCCGTTCCATTCACTTTCCGCTTGACCTCGCATAGTAAACATGTCTATGCGGGGTGACTCAAGACCCACACAGCCTGGTGCTGTGCAAGCCTCTGCGGCAGACGCTTCGTCGTCTGCCGCCCCTTTTTCGCCTGCAGCAACAGGTGCTGCAGGTGCACGCGGTATCACACGGCGTGTGCACGATGACCCTGATGTAGAGATCATCTACTCTGGCGAGTCAGACGTGTCTGACTCGGGCAATACTCCAGAGGCGTCTCGCTCACCGGCGACGCCTCAGTATTCGTCAAGACCACTGACGAACGAACGGACTCGTGATTTGCATCACAGTCTGTTCGGCAGTGATGATGATGATGATCGGGGTGGTGAGTTCTATTCTTCTTCACCGCCGGCTCGTGCGTCTTCGCACGAGCGTGATGACGATGGCGCGAGCCGTCGTCAATCTGGAAGCCGTGGTACCGACAAAGGAACCACTGTGAAGCGTGATGAGTTGAAGCCGTGGCGTTTGCCCGTACAACTCATCAATAGCTTGTCTCACGAGACGAGCCAACACCATCGAATACCCTTATTCGATGCAACCGAGCTTCACGGCTTGAGTTCCAGCGCGAAGAACTTTCGCGCTGAAGAAGATTTTTATCTCGATGTCTTTCTTAGACATCGATGGTACAACAGCAACCAAAAGCGTGACAAAGTCTCGCTTTTGGCTGCGTGGAACGCGTTCGTCCAAAACGTAAAGAATTTTGGACGAGAAGGGTGGCTCAAGAAACTTGAGGCAACACGCCTCAGGTTCCTACGGCGAACGCCAACCGGTGCTAGGTACCGGTTGCATTGTTTATCGAGTGAGGCAGGCATTCCTTGCCTCACATGGGGAGACCCCTGTGCGAGTTGTGTTGACAACTCGCAGCGTGCACATAGGGATGTGTATTCCCTAAAGTCGCTTTGGGGAAGGGCACACATCTCGGAGGAGATGCGTGACGCGATTGCAAACTTGCAATCCGTCTACAAGCGCCTAGGGCGCGTGTTTACCGATGGGCCACAGGACTCATCGGATGGGTCTCGTCATACTGGCGGACGAGACCTTCAACATCCATCAACAGCTGAGAGCGGGGCTCCCAGCTGTTCCAAGAGGGTGGATACCCCTGCCACTGGACGAGGTAGCTCGTCCTTGATCCTGAATCGTCACGGTGATTCAAAATACGCTACACTAGAAAGCTTTGACCACCGTGCGAGGCCACCAAAGGATGTGGTGGAGGAGGAAAGACCTCCTCCAGATGATTCGGTTCACCATCTCGACCCTTACGAGATGGATCGCGCAATCGATGAATTGCGCGATGACTTGAAGCACGAGCGCGATCGGCGCTACGCTTTGACTGATACCGTGCGGAAGAACCGAAAGGGTCACGAGGCTGATCGGGCGAGGGATCGCGCCGATTACGCCACAGCGCAGCTTCAGGTCGAGCGTGATGTCCGCTCCCTATTCGGCGAGCTGGCGACAGCTCGCGGAGAGATAACTCGGTTAAGTTCCGAGGTATCATATCTGCGCGACCAGACGGATAGTCTGGAGCGCGAACGCAAGAATTTGATGGATGTTCTTGAACGTGGGGGATATCTTCACCGGAAGAAGAAGGCTCGTACTGACAGTACGGCCTGAGCCTCTTCACGTAAAACGTAGGATGCGTGCGCATCTTACGTGGAAATTCAATCGTGTATTCATTTCCCTTGCGATGCAACACTCTAAATGGTCCAACGTATTTCGGCAGTAGTAAACTACTGCCGACACTAGTGACTGCGTGTCCAGGTAGGTTTACCGTAGACAGTAGTACTAGGTCATTAACATTAAATGAAAGAACATTTGCTCTTCCATTCTTGTCTGCGTTCCGTTTCTGGCGGTACACCGCATTTGCGATGGAGTCCTGAACGAAACGGACTACAGCCTCTCGAGTCAGCAGGAAGTTCTCTGCTGACTCTTTGTTTTGTCTTTCAGTGCGCTTCGTGCGCACTGCTAAGAGATTGTTCTCTTCTTCAGCGAGGTCGTCTTCTTCCTCGCTGGCATAATCGTTGACGATGCTGAATATACCAGCATCTTCATCATCATCCGAGTCAATAATATCGTCGCCGCTATTACTGAGGTGATCTTCTTCATCGATGTCGACTTGATCGACATAGGCATCATACGTGACGACGTTAGCGTCGACAAGTGATGAGCAAGATCCAAAACGGTTTTTGCTCGAGCGAGTCCCTCCCCCCTTATCCAAGAGTTACACTCTATAAGGGTGGGCACACGTGGATGGCGTAGGCCATTCACGTAAAACGGTGTGTGCTGTGTTGAAGCATGCACCGAATTATTGATGGCGAATTCCACCATGGGTAGGAATTCGCTCCAGCTCGGAAACGAGTGGACATATCCTCGAAGAATCTCTTCGAGGACACGGTTCACACGTTCCGTCTGACCATCTGTTTCTGGATGGTCAGAAGTGGACATCTTCAATCGTGTTCCGAGAGTACGGAACACGGTTTGCCAAAATTCCGCCGCTAACCGAGGGTCACGGTCGGATACGAGTTCACGGGGTAACCCGTGGAGTCTAAAGACTGTGTCTAGGAAGACACGAGCACAACCTTCAGCCTTGATCGACTCGGGCACTGCAGCAAGATGCGCCATCTTGCTAAACCGATCAACGAACACAAGAATATTATTATTCTTGTGAGCGTCCTCAGGAAAACCGAAGACGAAGTCCATGGAAACGGACTGCCAGCACTCTGTCGGAACAGGCAGAGGCTGCAATGGCGCACGGGATGAAGGACTAGGCTTCACCCGTTGACAAACTTCGCAAGCACGTATGTACTTGCGGAAGAACTGATACTGGCGTGGCCAGTAGAAATCACGACTTACCGTGAGGTAATTCTTTTCTCTCTACCACGATGACCGCTTGTTGGGGCATCGTCACACTCACACATGATGCGTAAACGCAAATCATGATGAGCGGGTACGACGACGCGAGGCGTGTCTTCGGCAACAGCTGTATAGTACAGCAATCCGTTGCGTGTACTATACCGATCCGATGAGGATCGGTACAAAGCCGGTAAATCCCTCATGGACTTACTGGATGGATTCACCAGATGATCCATCAATCGCAGAAGATCTTTATCTTCCGCGTATGCCTTTCGTACGTCGTCAAGTAAACTTGACGACGGGACACTGACTGACAGTGTCGCAACAGTGGGCTTATCCTCACTGTTGGATTGTGCGTCCGGCTCGAAATCGGGCCGGCGCGAAAGCGCATCCGCGACGACATTGAGTCGTCCTAGTTTATACTCCACGGAGAAGTTATACTCCGCGAAGAAAGACAGCCACCTCGCCATTCTTTGCGAGAGGTGTGGGCTGTTTACGGCCGTGCGTAATGACGCATGGTCCGTGTAGACAACAAACGGTCTATCTCCCAAGAGATAGACGCGAAACTTAGCCAGTGCGTATTTCATGGCAAGGAGTTCCTTGTCATGCACTGGGTAATTGCGCTCATCTGCTTGCAGCTGACGCGACTGATAATAGATGACGCGCTCCGCGCCATCTGCATCGAACTGCATTAACGCACAGCCGATTGCAAAATCGCTGGCGTCACAGACCACATGAAATGGTCTGTCCTGATCATCAATCGCCAAGATCGGCGATTGCATCAAGCTTTGCTTGATACCCTCAAAGGAACGCTGGCACTCAGCGTTCCATGACCACTTGACATTTTTCTTGAGCAAGCAAGAAAGATGAACAGTCATCTCGGCGTAGTTGCGCGAGTACTTGTGCAAGTACGCCGCAAGACCAAGGACCTTCCTTAGTCCCTTGACATCGACTGGCACTGGCCAGTCGGTGATCGCCTTGATCTTTTCTGGATCAGGGCGTACGCCGTGTTTACCCACGATGCACCCAAGAAGTGGTATTTCGCTAGCCGCGAATATACACTTCTTGAGGTTGGCGTACAACTTATGCTTGCGCATTAGTTGGAGAACCTGACGAACGTGAGTTCTGTGAACTTCAACGTCCGTCTTTCCGTCCATAGTCCGGCTACGGACGAACACATCGTCGAAGTAACTCGGTGCGAAGTCTCGCGCCGGTCTCAACAGATTTTTGACACATCTGTTGAATGTTGCAGGGGCATTACTCAGCCCCTGTGGCATCACTAGCCACTCCCACAGCATCCCGCTGGGGGTACTCACTGCCGTGAACGGGACGTCCCGTTCACGCATGAGGATCTGCTAGAACCCATCCATCAGATCCACGGACGAAAAGATGGTACTCTTTGACATACCATCTATGATTACGTCCTTCCTCGGTATCGGCGTCTGAGCCGGTACCGATGCAGTATTCAACTTGTTGCATGCGTGCACTATCCGCCACCCTCCTGTGGCCTTTCGCACACAGAAGGTCGGAGAGCTGTGAGGGGATGTTGATTCCCTCACATGGCCCGCTGCTAAGCGATCGGAAAAGAACTTGTCGATCGCTAGCACTTGTTCACGAGGCAGTGGCCACTGCTTCATGACACAATACTTCGAGCCCGGTTTGAGCTCGATCTCGTGTCGAGTGCCTTTGTCCTCAGGCAACTCGCAATGTACGGATTCAGGGAACACATCTCTGAATACGATCAAATCCTTGTACAAAGGATTTGCCTGAAGTGACTCTCAGGATTGAGACGTGTATCGATCAATCTGAGTCTTCTCATCGAGGAAACTTTCGTCCATCGATGAGCTGCTGAGAACCCGTTCGTTCTCAGCAAATACTGTTGCCGACCGAATATTGACCACATACTCATCCTCTGTGACGAGTATGCAGATCTGCTTGGCTTTGCCACTACTCAGATCACGCAAGAACCGTTTCGGTTCTAGCGTTGGCAACTGAGTTATCTCCGAAGTCAACTTCGGAGGCACAATCAGATCAAGCGTATAAGCGCCTACGCTTGATCCGTCATTAACCAAGACGTTCAACGTCTCGGTTACTTCCTGGGAACTTCTTTCCACAGGTTGCTGAAGGCCTCATCCTTCAGCAAGTGACTCTTGAGGAAGGAATTCCTCAAGTACGTGGAGACTTATTACCTCGACGTCTTCTGACTGTGGCTGTGCAACCACAGTCAGGCACCGATCCTCTACGGTCGAATTTCCAGTCGACCTAGAATTTCCATGTTGCTCTTTGGAGGCAACAGGTTTCTTATGTCTAAGATGCTGCCCGCTAGGCATGCATCCATGTCCCGGTCCACTCGACTTATTCGAGTGGTGGACCTTCGGCGCAGCCTGTACTTCTGTACAGCCGCGGAGAGCTTGCTCCACAGTGTATTAATCAGCTACACTGAGGTCTCGTCAAGTCGTGCTAACGACCGTACCGCAAGTGAGGCCATCGCACTCACTCGCAGAACATCCACACGCTTGTGGACGCTCCAAGATGTTCATCAGATGGCCATCTGATGAACAAGCAGCAGGCATCTTCACGGATCGATGCTGCCAGCTCACTCTTGGCTCGTACTTTCTGAGCCAAGGTAATCCCAGGATGACATCAAATTTGTCATCCAGATCTAGTACGATGAAGTAATCATCGTACTGTTCGCCCTCTAACGTGTAGTGGATTCCTACTACACGTTTCTCAACGGTTATCGATGCGCCTGTTGCAAGGCGCACCGTCATCCTTGTGAGGGGAATGTCGCGCTCAACGAACTTGAGCCAACGACCCTCTATTGACTGACGTCGAACAAAGTTGTTCGACGCCCCACAGTCTACTAGGGCACGAAGCGACAAATCATTTGTCGCTTCAAACTTCAAGGTGATGAGCGAAACGTCATCACCAGGTGCAGAGACACACAATGATTGTGTATCTGGAGCAACTTTCGTCAAGAGATTTGCAAATTCTCTTGAGGTTGCTGGATGAGTAGGGCGCTCCGCCCCTACTGACCCCGACCATTTTTTTATGGTCCGTCTCGCTGTTGCGGCTTCGCAACAGCGCTGGACCCACGCCCATTGCCCTTTCTGGCAAAAGGTCGTCCAATTCGCTCAGTACTGTTTGGTACTGGGCGTGGAGAACTACACTCGTATGCGTAGTGCCCTAACTTCTGACAGCGATTGCACCTCTGCAATCGCTTGTTGTTTGTAGAGCGAGGTCTCTCGCTCTCAACATAGCAGAGGTCCATTGGTTCTGGACCTCCGGTCTCTTGTCGTCTCGGTGGACGGTAAGAGTTTGAGCTAGCATGAGCCTGTCTCATGCTAAAGTCTTCCTGTTCCGCGGCTGATATCGCTTCTTCAAGCGTATTCAGCTCAAGGCGGAACAGGTGGCTCCTGACGGGCCCTTCTGCGAGCCCTTGCATGAACACCGTAATCAACGTGTGTTCATGTACTGGGTTGGCAGTTATACTACTCGCAAGGAGTCGTATATGTTGTGCGTAAGCGTGCACATCACGCTTACCCTGCTTGAGTTTCAGGAGCTCTGAACGAGCCCTGAACTCAGCACGTGGCGGCTCAAACGTTTGTCTGAGCCGGGACTTGAAGTCATCTAGCGACCTAAACACGTTTGGGTCGCTACTCTCGAGCCCCAGGGACCAAGTTTTGGCACGCCCTGCCAAGTGGGTCTGAGCAAATGTGAGTTTAATTTGCTCATCTTCGACGCGACGAGCCCTTAAGGCTCTGTCGAGGTCGACAAACCATAGTAACAGGGAGTCTTCCGGGGCTCCACTGTACTTGGAGATGCCAACTTTCATGACTTCGGGACGACGCGCATGCGCCGGCCCGCCCACAGTAGCATGAAATTGCTGCTGTCTCAACAGCTCTGTCTGTTGAGCACCGAGTTCTCTCAACTGCTCGGCCTGTTGATAGACTTGCTGGTGAAGCAAGGCTACTTTCTCCCTTTCGGCGACAAATTCACTTTGAATGAAAGTGGCTATAGCGGCATGTTGTTGGTCTCTGTCTAGAGACTCCAACATGGCGATAATGGCGAACTCGCCTACGGTAGAACTCATTCGTTCTGCT
Organism: Hyaloperonospora brassicae; assembly: GCA_947650285.1. Classification (NCBI taxonomy): domain Eukaryota; phylum Oomycota; class Peronosporomycetes; order Peronosporales; family Peronosporaceae; genus Hyaloperonospora; species Hyaloperonospora brassicae. Next base: position 328,685 of record CANTFL010001342.1, on the reverse strand, counting down.
GCACTCCATTCGATGTCACTCAAATGGGTAAACCCTTCACGCGTGGCGTGAGAGGTGTCTTCTTCATCCAACATGTTCATGTTGGATGATGTGGTCCTTGGAAGGACAACAAAGTGCTACCAGGTGTAACGGGGCACACACTTGCGTAACCTAACGCAAGGGATTTGGGTTCCCCGACGGACGTACACGTGGCAAGCGAGGAAGCGTAGGTAGGGTAAAAGTAGAACTGTTATATTAATATATTAAGTCTTTAAACTACTGTCTCTTCGTTTGACTTAATTTAATTATACTAATATAACTGCATGTATGGTGACGTCTCGTCACCACTCATTGCGCGCGTCTTGCGGCGATTGGTGGGTTGATATCATAACGATATCAACCAATGAACAGACCCTTTGGTCGACCCTTCAATATCACCACTTTGGTGATATTGTTTTAAAGAATATCCATCTTTATATTCTTTATTGTCACTTTCCTTAAAGTGACAATTTCATGTAACGGGCTGCCCCGTTACAGGTTGGACATGCTTTTGTCACCAATGACTCCTTCTTGCAAGCTCTTCGTCTTGGCATATAAGCCATAATTGCATTATCATAGTGGCCACCGACCGTGTGAGTGGTAACAGCTTTAGCTCTCTTCAGGTAGCAAGCGTAGCGAAGCACAGAGTGCGACAGGCACAAAGAGAAGATGAACAAGTTGCTGGTGTGTGGCGAATTCCAAAGTGATATTCGTTGTCAGCAATTCATAACATGCAATCAATGTGCTTGTAGCACGAGGAGGAACGTTTCCACGAAAACCCCTTTAACCGTCTTGACTCTTGCCGACCCCATCACTCTCTATCAATTAATCAAGTGACAGGTCGCAAAATACCTGGAGCCGCAGGTTGTTGCTAGTCTCTTCGTTTAATACCACGCCGTTAGACTATAACGTGAGCTTCCCTTGTCCAGAATATTTGTAGGAAATAACTCATACCCCCCCGGAACTCACGCTTATGTCTTCTCGCTTTGCTTACTCGTCACAGCAAGTACAGCTTGCACATTTCTCACCCTAAGTCGCTCTCTCAACTTTTTAAAACGTTGCGGTCCGAGAGCCTTTGTAAACATGTCGGCAATGTTATCTTCAGTCGGAACATAATTGATCGTAAAATCCTTGCACTCAACTATTTCTGCAAACGTGTTACTTTTCTTTGCATAGCTTATCGCCCCGTCGTAATTACCGATACTTAAGCAGATCGTAAGTGTGCTCTGGTTATCCATACGTAAGTCTTATGACAGCTGACTTAACTTCAGCTCGTTGATCAGTTTTCAAGACCAGACGAATTTTTGACGCACAAACTAGCTGCAAGCAACTCCGACTTGCATGTATCGTCCGTTACCGCTTTTTGTGTCTTACTCTTGAATCGAAAGCTCCATCCGTTAAATTGAAGCACAAAACCAGTCACAGACCAAGTGGTGTTTGGACAATTTGCATGATCTGCATTGATGAATGACCCCACCATCAATCCTCCATTTCTTGGGACAGCTTCCTCGCGCAAATAGCACAAGCCGAATGTTCTTGTTTATTTTGAATAGCGTTACACACGCTTTTCTCTGGAGTTGTTTTCCGTCGTGTAAGCATCGGTGTGTTGCCCGAGACTTCGGACTGCGTTCACGATATCGGGTCGCGTGCATGTCACCAGATACTGCGGCTCACCAATCAACTCCCGATATGGCACATTCGGCTCGTTGGTTTTGTTAATGTCCGTCTACTTGGCCAACATCCTTTTATTTTGCGTCTGTGGCAATCGCACAGTCTTGGCTCGATCCATTTGGAATTGATGCAGCATTCGATCAATGTACGCTGTTTGAGAGATACATAATATCACGCCAGACCTTTAATGAATCTCCATCCCAAGCAGGTATAAAACGCTACCCATACCCTTCAATGAGAATCTTTCACGCAAGCCGGCGATAATTTTCTTCTATGTCACTCGGAGTTCCTATAATCAATATGTCATCAACATACACAGTGACAAGAATAATCCGCTCATCGACATATTGATAATACAATCCTACATCACAGGCGCACCGTTGGAACCCTCGTTCCATCAAGAAAGCGTGCAACATCCAATACCACAGCCTAGCCGCCTGGTTCAGACCAAGAGGTCTTTCTAAAATAGACATGCACGTTTAGTACCATCGTTGAAGTACATCAGTTGTACCATATAAATCGTCACCCCAATAATCCAGCTATTGAGAAACGCTGTTTCAAATCAACGTGCCTTGCCTCAAGTGCTGAGAACGTTGCTATCAGTAGCATCAAGAGAATAGTTGGTATAAGCACAACGGGTTCATAAGTCCTGTCGTATTCCGACCCAGCACGCTGTTTAAAACCGTGAATTACTAGTCTTTCCTCGTAGCGCCAGATCTTCCCAAAATGATCCCGTTTATACGGAGCACCCGCCTAGAAGTGAGAATTTTAGCTGATGTGCCCAGGTTATATTTTGGGTGATCCACAAGGATCCATGTTCCATTCCGCAATAGATAATCAAATTATGCTTGCATGACTGTTTTCCACTCTTTACTGCGGGGAGATGTCTAGGCCTTTTCCACTTTGGTTGGCTCTTCTTTCATTACATCCTTAATCATCAGCTGATAACCACTCAGCCTGACATTTAACCGTGTTTCACGCGTTGACCGCCTTTTAGGCGTTTGTAAATTTGTAGTTGATGACAGCTGTCGTTTGGACGACGTTGTTCTTGTGCGAGCTCGGGATCGAGCTGGCGTATTATCACATTCCGATATTGACCGGGATGGTTCAGTTACAGCTGCTTCTTGTTCCGCCGCTCACAAGTTGTTTAATGAATCTTCTTGTTCATCCACTTCCGACTCGTCACTACTCGACGATGCCGCTCTCCCTGAAACATGCGCGCCATTGTTAGCCGCTTGTTCTCTGTGTCCTGCAGTAACTGCCCTAGGTAGATTTGCTTCCACTGTTTGTGCTGCATCACTACGTACACATTCTTTCGCCACATATTCCACCGGCAGAGGTACAAACGGAATTATGTCGTACATTCCATGTTGCCGTTTACTCAATGCCGTCAAAAACTCTTTGCTCACTGTTATGTCCTCCCGGAAGTGTACGTCTCAAGCTTCCACTATACCGCCAGTCCTAAGATGGAGGATCCGATACCCGGTAGATACTCGAGCAAATCGAAGCAGCAATGCTGGATCGGCCTTCACAATTAGCTTCGTTTTTCTTCTCTCCTTTGGCACATGAACGAATCCCACTGATTTGCATACCTTGATCTTGCCCACATCAGGTTTTCGGCCAAGCATTTTATTTGAACGGGGTTCCTACCTTCAAGGCTCTCGTTGCGCTCATGTTGTGAATGTCCACAATGTACGGAAGTACTTCCGGTCACATACGTGTAGGGAGATCCGCAGCATGCATCGCCGCGCGCATCTTATTCACCAATACACCGTTGAGTTTTTCTACCAGCACATTCTCTTCTGGTGTACGGATGCGTGGGTACAAATCGGACGCCTTTCGCCGCAAGAAACGCTTTGAGTTCAGTGTTAACAAACTCACCACCACCATCGCTAGTGAATGTCTGAACATGATGTCATTGTTCCAGCAATTCAGTCACCAGCCGAATAATGTTACTGTTTGATTCTATTTTTAGATTTAACGGATAACGCCACTAATATCGTGAGCCTTCAATGTGAACCAGCTGAAAGTATCGATTCTCTTTAACTCCGTGTAAGTGCTTACCCATTTTACAGACATCGGACGTGATTCTTTCGTAGTTCACTTTTGTACGCTTATTCTCTACGCTTGCCTTGTATGAAATTCGTTTATGCTTTGCTGACATACAGCTTAAGCAGGTACCCCGCTGTGTTAAGAGCTCTCTTGGTATTTCCATACCGCGGACAACATTGTTATCAGTCATGTATTTAATAGTTGAAATGTTGGGATGTCCTAAACGCTCGTGCCACCGCATCAACGGACTTGCATCGGCATTAAGGGTCAACAGCGATAAATCATCATCCACGACCAATGTCTCCGATGATTGCAGCCAGTAGTGGTCCCCGTTCCTAATGAACTCTAGCCGCTATGATCCACGCCACAATCTAACCAGATCCTTCTCGGGGTCATAGTTGGCGGACTGTATGAGGGGACCCACTTTTTCTTTTCCATACTTCCAAACTTATCATATTGATTAATACTCGCGAAGCATATTCCACGTCATCTAACTGCACCTGTATCATCTCCTTCGTAGAAGAATACATAGCGCGTACAATTACTGATCCACTCATTGAATATTTTTTCGTCTGACCTGTCCACATTGTAAACTATGCTTTGGATTTCTTCAGGTCCGTGAATCTGTCGCGCTCCATGTACACGTGAGTAGTGCTGCCACAGTCCAGAATCAATGTCCAAGAGTCCCCTTGAATCGTCTTCTACATCACCATGGCCACCATCAAAGATGATTCTTCGTCGTTGTCACTATGCTCGTTCCTTGGTCGAAATTACCTCGTATCAAGTTTACCGATGTCTGTGCTGCATCGTGACTATTTCTTCTTTGGTGTCTCTTGTCTTTATTTCTCGCGTTGAATCAGTCTCGATTTTTTATGGGAATTTATCTGTTTCTTCTTGAAGTGCCAACAGTCCCTGCGAAAATGACCCTTTTTACCACAGTGAAAGCAATTGCGCTTCTTGGCTGTCTTGACACCTCCTTGACTCGATGGATACCTGGACGAATTGCCGACGTTCATGACTACAGATCTTGTGTCACCGTCGATTACACCAGTATTTTGATCCACCATCTTGTCGCGCTCGTCACGTGAACGTAGCGAATTCATGACCTGTTGGAGTGTTGGTGGATTACCTTGTCTAGTTCGGAGATCAGATTGTTTAATTAATTCTAGATGGGTTATTGCGACACCCATGAGAAGTAGTCGTGCCATTTCATCATCATTAATGTTGTGCTCGATTACCATGTTATGCAATTGCTGTCGCAAGTTTGCCATCTTCTTCAGGTATGCCAACATAGATTCCCCACGGTGATGCGAGTGCTAATAAAGTTGTCGCCGAAACAGTACTGCATAGGAAAAGTCACGCTGAGTCTTGACAGCCACCAGCGACGCCCACATCGCAGTTGCTGTTGCAATCGAACACACTTTCGTTGCATCGTCATTTTGACATCCGCATAACCCGCTTAAAATTGTAGCCCGCGCAAACCGATCTCTGTCGTCAAACTGTATATGTAGTGCTTGGTCCGAGGCGTGTCGCGTCTCCATTTTAGTAACGACTCCCCAGCTTTGACGTCCACCAAGGTATAGCTTTAGTTCAGCTCGGTATAGCTCAAATGTTCCCTCGAAGCGCGGAGGTTTGTTACTTCATCGCATTAATCGATTTTGTGGTACCATTATGCCTGCAGATGCTGCGCCAGCACCAGGAACACCTCCGACGCCAGTTCCACTCATCGTATTCACTTCCTTGTTGGTCTGACTTTATACTCGTTTGCTTCAGTCAAGGGTTTCGGGCGCATTGCCTAACAGCTTCAGCTCTCTTCAGGTAGCAAGCGTATCGAAGCACAGAGTGTGACAGGCAGAAAGAGAAGATGAACAAGCTGCTGGTGTGTGGCTAATTACAAAGTGATATTCGTTGTCAGCAATTCATAACATGCAATTAATGAAACGGGGCACACCCTTGCGTGAACTTAACGCAAGGGTATCGGTGCCCCGACAGACGTACACAAGGCAAGCGAGGAAGCGTAGGTAGGGTAAAAGCAGAACTGTTATATTAATATAATTAAGTATTTTATCCACTGTCTCTCTGTTTGACTTAACTCAATTATGCTAATCTAACTGAGTGTGTGGTGACGTCTCGTCACCACCCATTGCGCGTCTTGCGGCGATTGGTGGGTTGATATCATCAAGATATCAACCAATGAACAGACTCTTTGGTCGACCCTTCAATATCACCACTTCGGTGATATTGTTCAAAGAATATTAAACTTAATATTATTTTATGTCATTGTTTCTTTAAAATGACTATTCCAATTAACGGGCTGCCCCGTTACAATTAACGTGCTTGTAGCACGAGGAGGAACATTTCCACGAAAACCCCTTTAACCGTCTTGACTCTTGCCGACCCCATCACTCCCAATCAATCAATCAAGTGACAGGTCGCAAAATACCTGGAGCCGCAGGTTGTTGCTAGTCTCTTTGTTTAATACCACGCCGTTAGACTATAACTTGAGCTTCCCTTGTCCAGAATATTTGTAGGAAATAACTCATAAATTGAGTCATTGATTGTGTATCGCGTTACTTTCGCGAACAATACATGTGGGACCAGGTGAAAGTCTGATTGTACACGTACCAAATCGTAGATCGAAAGTCGGTCTGGAACCGCATAAAACACATTTTCGTTAATAGAAGCAGATAAGGTATGAAGCGAACTTAAGCCTGCGGTCTAGAAAACTCTTGTCATAATTGAGATCAAACGCACCAAAAAGGTCGCGTATGATGCGATGTGTAAAGTTGATAGACTGACTGAAAAGAGATGCTGTAATGTGCAATATTCGAGTGCGGTGCAGACATTCAGCGGCTCGGCTGTATAGAGTCGTATTTTGATCAAACATAAATTTGCACTTCATCGTGCTGTATTCTTTTTCAGTTTTACACAAAACAATCCATAACAAAAGCACGAAATACATCATACTAGGTACAACTTGGCAAGTCGGCGACACGCTCGCCCAGAATCTTGCGGCGCGTTTTCCACCAACAACTTCTCCATGCGTTCCCCACTATAGACAGCAACATTTCTCTCCATGTTGCAGCAAATCACCAGTGAGAAAAAATCCTCTTGATGACCATAGCATCTTTGCTGGAGATGGCCCACTTCAACTGCTCTCGCCAAACCTTGTCCCTGTTCAGTGTCTCTGTTTCCCCCAGCAAACTTGCCCCTTCGCTTCTCTTGCGGCTGCCTTAAAGTTGTCGTTCACACTTTTTCTGCTTACGTCGTCCTCGCCAACGCACGTGCGTTTGCATTCACACGGGCGTTCCCACAACCACCACCGACCTTGCAGGCGTGTTCTTCGACAGCAGCCATCGAGTTGGCAGTCACCCCCATCTTCAGCTGGTCCTGGTTGCACTTGCTGTAGCGCCCCGAAGAGCCCCGTGGACTGCACAAGGTCAACAGATCGTACGCCGCTTGCAACGACTCGCCGTCCAGTCGTACCGACTCGTGGTCGGAGTCTGCGGTTCGACTCGGTGACGCCAGCTCACTGCCGCTACTGCTACTACTTCTGTCGTCGCCCTCTCGGCTTGCGCAGCGCTGGAGCTTCGACAGATTAAAGTAAATGATAGGCAGCACCTTTCGTTTCTTTGCCTTGGGAGTCGGAACCGAAGGGCAACTCTGCGTAGGGCTAGGTGGCAACGACACCACGTCAACTTCGTCCCCTGCCTGTCGCTTGTTCACATTGCGCGTGCTCGACAGCGTCAGAAAAGCCGGTTTCCGCACCTGCGCTTCCACCCACAACGTCTTTGTCAGGCGCTTGATCTCAGCCATCCGCGCCGCCAGTTCGTCGGATTCCCACTGCCCTTTCTTTCGTAGTTTAAATTTCTTTTGTCCGTAATTCTTCGGCACGTGTTTGTGGTCAATTGTGCCCGCACAAAGCTTCTTGCTCACGCGCATGGGGTCGCACTGGAGCTGCACGGCCAAGTACCCGCGCAGTCGAATGCCCGTGTAGATGGGCAACCGCCCTTCTTCGAACGCTTCGATTAGAAGTCGCGCGAGTCGCTCTTCCGTGGGCGTCCATTGGCCTTTCCGCAAATACTCGGCGCCAGTTTTCTTGCGCTTGGTCGTTGCACCAGCAGGGTCGATGCTAGTCGCTTGGTCCGGTCGCTTTCGCTTGCTTTCAGTGCGTTGTCGAGGCATCGAGGTCAAAGTCTGATCCGAACTCCGCATCAGACGAGTAGACTGAGTCGTGGGACTCGGATTCGACGAGGAGGTGGTGGTGCCGTCGTGAAGTGGCGCTTGAGGGCTTGCTGAAGTAGCAGCAGCATGTGATAAAGTCGTGCGATAAAGCGTGGACGGCATTGTAGGAGCCGTCTACTCGTGGTGGTTGCACTTGCCGTAGAAAAAACAAGCGTCGTCAATTGTTGCTGTTGCTCTTGCCCTTGTTGCTGTTGCTCTTGCCGCAGTTTGTGCCGGTTACAGAGCGAGGGCGTCGACACTTTAAACTGCAAGGAACTTGAAGATGACGGTGTATTTCGGACGTCGACGGACGTCAAGGCCGACACGAGATGTCGTGGCACGAGAGAGAAGGAGGGAGGGGAGGGTTTGTGGGGGGCGAAGGAGTTTGAAGTTTTTGCGACGTGCGAGCTGGAGATATGACCTCTAGCAACTGATCGCCTGGTCGAGCCCAACTTGATACATCCGACTACAAAAGCGACGCTAGAAATACATGATCTGTCAAAAGCCATGAGCTCGAGCCGCAATAGAGCAACTTGCTCGACCATCACTCTGGCTTCTTCGCGCGTCATTCTGCGCGACCTCGTATACAGCATGTTGAACTCTCGCGGCGGCAAACAAAGGACCGTGCATTCTATTTCAATGCGCGCCTCGGTAGGGTACGTTTGTAACCGCTGTAACCCATCACCACCAACGCATCGTACCCCCGTAACCATTCAAAGCGTCTGCGCGAAAAATGGTCGGCTCACCGCCGGACAAAGCGGTGGGCGTCGCGAGCTCCCCTACCTCCGCAACCTTCTTTGCGACTTCTGCAGTACGTGCATCTCCTCCACAAGCATCCGCTGAAGCTGATGCTGACGTTTCTGCGTCTCTACTGGACGCGCCTGTGCACCAGCAGTCGCCCAAACCCACGAACACTGCGGGGTCCCGGAAACGCGTCTTCACCTTCCAGAAGCGATGGCTACATTCTCTACCAATCATCGAGCGCTCGTTGCCGGACTCAGACACAGAGAACGAGGTACACACCGATGCGCGCATGGCGACTGGCGATCCATCAGCAAGTGCGGCTGCTTGCGACTCGGACAAGCTCAAGGACGTCATTGTGTGTATGCTGTGCGACGAACCAGCGTCGAAGCGCGAGCTGACGAAGGTATGGAGCCGCCTCAACTGTCGTCGTGGACGCATTGAGAACCATTTGATGAGTAAACACCCCGAGTTTATGCGGCTGCTCAAGCACAAGCGCGAGGCCGAAGGAGATCTGGCAGTGCAGATATTTTTGCAAAACTTACGGGATGGCCGGTGCAATGCACGCACCGAAATTAATAATGGATTGTACGGTCAATTGGCGATTGCGTGTGGTGCTGGTGCTGGTGATGGTGCGGCTGCTGCTGATACGGCTGTGCACTCAAGCTCTGCTGCTGTCGAGAACATGGAGCTCCAGAAACGAGCTCTTGGCGACTACATGGGAAATGTCCGTGAAGAGCTGGACCTGAATCGGAAACGCTTGAAACTCACGGCCTTTTCTGCGCATGGAATGGATGCAGCAGCAATGGCCTTATCTCCGTATTCAGCTGGAAGCATCGCGATGTCACGCACCAATGGAGCGGCCAGTGCTGATGCAGCTGGCGTGGACAGCTTGGCTTCGTCCGTGCTGTATCAAGATGGAATGATGTCAGCACAGTGGCAGACGGTATTTTACAACAAACTGGTGCGTACCGACAAATGCGTGTTGCGCTTGGAAGAAGGTTCAGTAGTGACGCACTTGTTCGGGCGTGCATTCATTCCAGGTGGTGGTGACGGGAGGAGACCACAACGTCATAACGTCCGTAGCGACCTACTTATGGCTCATGGGGGCAAATGTACTGCTTACTTTTGCGTAAGTTTTTTCTTGGTGGGGAGTGTGCTTGAATGGCGGCTCATGATGCATGTGCAGCAATTTGTCAGCATTAGACGAGTTCAATGCGAAACATGTCGGCCGTATTCCGGACCTGTCCGACAGCGAAGATAGCCCGCGTGGTGTGTTGCTTCCTATGTTGGGGCCGTTTCGAACCCGCGCTGACATTAGCGAGTGGTGCAGCTCAATCGCTACGAAGTACCAGCGCGTGGACTACCTGATAAATTACGCTGGCCCTGAAGTGCTCGAGTCGCTATTGCTCGAAGACGCCGGAGAAGCCGCTACGAAAAACGAGTGGGCTCTGTCTAGCGCGTACGAGGCCGCTGTTCCTGTTGTTCGTCTCGTTCCCTACTAACGATGTGCGTGCGTCTATGACACGGGCTGCAGGTCCCTCATTGAAGCTTTGAGTGAGTCCATGTCATCTACGTGCTTCACGGGCCCCGTTACTGGCGAGGACAGCTGGCTTTTGCCCAGCTGCGGTACCATCGTGAACGTTGCATCAGCCCAGGACGATGCTGCTATCGAGTCACTAGTCAAAGCGTTAGCTGAGGAGCTGCAGCCGCGCAATATCCAAGTGAACTGCGTGTTGCTTCCACTCCGGCAGGCAGTCGATGCTGCGGGTGTTGAGGCTACAGAAGACACAGCAACGCTGACGCAGTCGATCCTGTTCCTACTATCGCCGACCAGTCGCCTCTTGTCCGGCAGCGTACTGCGTCTCCAGCAGGACAAGACATTTGCACCACACGTATCGTCGAGCACTGCTACTGCAACGGTGCAAACATCCGGGAGTGACGCGGCCGATGCTGCTGACGACGCCACGAACTCCCAATCCATTTAAACTTGTGACGTACGTGCTCTTTTGACCGTATTATCATTATTGTGCAGCATCAGGCGACAGACAGCATGCGCCAACGCTTGAACCACACGTGTTGAGGTTTTTTCCCACAACGTGTCAACGGTACCAATCCCGATACTATTCAGGCTCTACCGCGCAATCCGTACACTGGTCCAGCGACGATCGCAACACCTCTTCTTCTTCTTCTTCTCTTTCTCTCCACGCGCTTCAGTCCACGAGTGCGGTCGAGTGCCAGTAGACGGGTTCGCTCACAAGCTGCGCGCATTGGTTCATGTGGTTGTCGCGACTGTGTGCCTTTGCGCTCGTTCTCGCGCTGCCATCGATCGCACGTCTCTGAAACTCCGATACTCCGTCCGAATGCGTCCCGCGACTTCACGTGTTTGGCAGCGGTTCGTGCCATACTATCGCAGTTTTCGGCTCTTTGCAGCAGCACGAGACCAGAAATGGACACGGCTTCAAGCACGCGATGCAATGGGACCGAAGAGTGCGACTCGAAGAGCGCGTGGCACGTGCAGTCGAGCAGTGCCGATCTTTCCTCGAAAGCCGCTTGAACTGCAGTATGGCAGTGTCCGCAAGAGCTGGCGACAAGTGATCCACAAGCTCGCGTGGTTTCCCACGTTGCAGCATCTCGTGCTCGAAACGGCGAGTTTGCTCACGCGACCAGAAGAACTGGAGTTTTACCTGCCCCGGCAGTTTCATGCCAAGTACTCACTTGGTGACAAGTTGGGCGAAGGGACGTTTGGGACAGTATACGGGGCTGTACCACGACAGCAGGAGCTGCAGACAGAGGAGCTGCTGCTGGACTTTGCAGTCAAGGTCGTGTCCAAGTCTCGTCTAGCGAGTCGCGACGACTACGCTGCGTTGAAACGAGAGACACACATGATGCAATTGCTGGGCGGGACGCTCGATGTTGTGCACTTTTTCGGGGCGTACGAAGACGATGGGTATGTGTACCTGGTGATGGAGCGGTGTGTGGGTGGTGACTTGTCAGCACGATTGGATGGAGAAAAGGGGCATGATCGAGCTGCCGGCCTTGATGAACAGGAAGAGCAGGCGAAAATGTACATGCGAGAGATCTTGTACGTGGTGCGGCAATGCCATGCGTTGCACATTGTACATCGAGACTTAAAACTCGAGAACTTTGTGTTCGCAGACGCTACAGCCGACAGTCCACTCAAGTTGACCGATTTCGGTGGGGCTGCATTTTTGGAAGCGGGGACGTTCTTGAACGACGTCCACGGTACGCCATTGTATACGGCGCCGGAGGTGCTCAAGCGCAAATACGCTTTTCCGTCGGACTTATGGAGCTGCGGAGTGATTTTGTATCGGCTGTTGAGCGGGCACTTCCCGTTTGCGTCGGGACCGTTGCTAGACGAACGGATTCTGCACGAAGCGATTGATCTGGAGAGCTTGCCGTGGACGGGAATATCGCATGAAGCCAAGGATCTCGTACAACGACTGCTGGAACGCAATGTTAGCAAGCGCCTGACAGCTGAGCAAGCACTGCAGCACCCCTGGTTTGCTCCTCGTGCATCACTACCAACTGGAGTGTCCAGTACACAATCTGTTGCGGCGAGCGAAGCTACCAAGAGAACTGGCGGTTCTGTGCTGAGCGGCACGCTTGTGCAGAGGTTGCAGCTGTATCGATCGCTTACGATCTTGCAGCGCGCTGTGCTGAACGAAGTGACCGGCTTTTTGCCTCTTGAACTGAAGCACGATGTGCTCGAACTATACAGTCAAGTGGCTCGTGATGGCAGTGAAATCGTGGGCCTTGAGGAATTTGCAGTGTACGTGGCAGCAAGTGGCTACCGACTCACTCGTGGTGAGGCCAAGGGCTTCTTCCGGAACTTGGACCTCGACGGTACCGGCCGGGTATCTCGTAATGAGTTTTGTGCTGCGTTGCTGGATTGGCCACTGCTTCAGAGGCAGCACCGTGACGCATTCGCCAAGTGTGCCGACCGGGTGTTCGACACGATCGATCAAGACAAGGACGGTCTATTGACCGTCAAGGATATGGCCGAGCTAGCGCCATTCAGGAAGAGCGACAAGTGCTTTGACCTGTTGCACGACAACCTCAATCGATGCTGTTACCACACGAATCGCTTCAACGAGCGCAGCATTGACAAGGACGACTTTAAGCGTCTCATGCACCTTTCCGCGGGCGCGTACGCCAAGTATCCACAAAGACTCGAGCGCTAGAGCTCAGTCGAACAGCAACATCAACACGTGTGGTTTTCTATCTGCACAATTTCAATGTATTTTCGCGTAGCTTCGGCCTGCGCAGGCCGCATATATCATATCGGACATCCGTTTATACAGAGCAAGTGAGTCACTACTACCTGCGTCCACACTCAGCGAGTACGCTGCCCACGAGCTCAAGTTTGTGGCTGCAATTAGCTCGAAACAACGCTCGTGGCCCGTCACACGACAATGCTCTTGTCAACTGTAACGTGCAGCCCGGCGCGTCGCACGGGACGGTTCAGTAACTGGTTCACGCGGTGCAACGCCAGCTGCAGCTTCGAGACTTTGTGCTCCTTGGCGAAGCTGCGTCGACGGCTCGTGTCGCTGTTGCTGCTCTTGTCCATGACGCTGCGCGAGTTGAGACTCACACTGCGTCGCAAGATGCCGGTGGTCGACGCCAGCGACGGACCCGTTGTGGACGTGGCCGACGACAGTTTCCTCCTCGCAACGGTCAAGAGGTTCCCCTGCGTGCGGTCGGCGTCCACGTCCACGTCGACGTCAACGGCACTAACAATGACGTCGCTGGTGTTTACAAACACGAGACTCACGGGCTTGGGGGCCAGGAGCATGACCTTCTTGACGTCTTGCAGCGTGAGGCGGTTCACGGGGAACCCGCCCACGAGTTTGAACTCGCTCCCGACTCGCAGCGTTGTCGCCACCTGCGTCTCGTGCGTCACAGTGCTCACGAGAATGGCGCCCGAGCGCTTGCGCTTGAGCGTAAAGCCGGGCGCAGTGCAGCCGCTCCACAGGAACTCGACCGTGCGGGGCGCCGAGGCGAGCGGCAGCGACACGTGCGACGACGGCGACAAGAAAGAGGAAGACGAAGTGGAGGCGAAAGAAGAAGAAGAAGCAGATGAAGCAGATGGGGTCGAGCCATCGCAAGTGGGCAGCGGTCGTCGACTGCGCCGGCTCTTGGTCTTGACTTGGCAGCGCTGCACAGGCGGCACGGGCGCAGTCGTGCGGATGCCGTCGTTTGCGGTCGTGGGGCTCTGCATCGGAGCGACGTGGGGAGCGTACGTGACGTGTGTGCCAGTCAGAAGCTCTAGTCGTGCACAAACGTCGGCGACTGCTGATGGCAGTTGGACGACAAACAAGTGGACGAGTGGTTCGCCTCTGGCGCTGTGTGTACGTGTGTGTGTGTGTGCGTAGCTGTGGTGAGAGCTGAAGTACCTGTTGTGGCAGCGCTCACTGGCCGTAGGTAAACGTGGAGTGTCCTTCCGACGGCAAAAGGTGTAGTGCATTGAATCTGGTGGGTGGGTCGCCCGCCACGGGAAAAGCACAGACTCACACGCACACACACAGTCAGTCAGTCAGTCAGTCACACACACACGCAGGTCACGGAGAAAGCCAGCGCACGCGTGGGGACTGGATCTGAGACACGAGTGCCCACACACACTATGGCGTGCGGCACGCCATGCTGGACAATCCGAATTTGATCCAATCACGACCGAGAAGACACTGTCGAAAAGCGACACAGTGCGTAGAAACCCGTCGGCCTCGGGCCGAAATGGCAGTCGCCATTCCCCGGTGCGTTTTCCACACGTCCGGCTTTCCCCTGATTTGCAACGCCCGTTATTGCTTCAGTGACGACGTCGGCGCGCTGAACGCGGCACACACACACGCATACAGAGAGCAAGATCGGGACGCGCCCGCTGGTCAACGCGGTGCTCTGCAATTTGCCCACCGCTTGCACGGCGGCATATCTGGCTACTACATGGACATAAATGCTGCAAAGTGCAGTCCGCTCAGTGCTGTTGATCCGCGTCAACTCTTGCGCATGGGCACCGAATCCGTTGAGCCCGTCAAGGGGTACGCAGTCTGACGCCCCCTTCTTTCTGGGCCGGGCGGCTCATGAACGACTTGATGAGCTGTCCCCCAGCTGTGTGCGACCGTGACATCCTGGAGGAAGTGTAGGTGCTGTCGGTTGGATGCGCTTTTCTGTCCACCGCTGCCATTCGTGCCAAAGCGGTTTCCTGCGATTTGATTCACTCGACCAGAGTCGGTCGTTCGGACGGCTTCACTGCGACGAGTGCCCGATAAGCGAAGTAACTACTGACCGTGAATTGCTACCGGTCTGTCTGCTTTCTACGATCATTTCACAGCGGCCGCTCTTGTTGTATGTGCGTCCGCCAAGAGAGACAGGAGCTGGAACTGAGGCTCGGCTACCCCTTAGGAACATTGGAGGCGCTTCTTCTCGGCGTGTTCTTTCGGTAGACGAAGCACTGTGGCAGCTGGTACATAAGCTGACGAGAATCCGGATGTGAAACCGGTATCACGATTGTTTTCCTCTCCTGCAGGGCAGACCGAGACATAGGGTCGATTGCAACTTCAACCCTTCCCCCTTCGCGACCTACTGTCGCGTGCGTTAGCTCGACTACACTGGGTTTTATCGCGCATGGCGTGTGTTTTTCCCTTCCACACTAATCCAGATTTTGCGTGATGTGCACCACACCCAGTACAACTCCTTTCTCCTTTTTGCCTCAGGCGGTCGACGCAGCCGCATCCCCGTGCCTTCGCCGCTCGTAGCACTCATGGGCGACATTCCCATCCAGCTAGGCCACTACCGTCTCGGCAAGACGCTCGGAATTGGCTCGTTCGGCAAAGTCAAACGTATGTTGCTTGTGGCTCGACGCTCGAGCACACGTCACGTCGATTTCCACGTTGGCCACTGTAAATTACGCTCATTCGTTCCGTGTATTTTATTCGCTTTGCTTCGCTTATGTATACAGTGGCCGAACATGACATTACGGGCCACAAAGTGGCGATAAAGATACTTAACCGCAACAAGATCCGCAGCCTCGACATGAGCGAAAAAGTACGGCGCGAGATCACACTACTGCGTCAAATGCGCCATCCACACATCATTCGTCTGTACGTGTGTGTGTGTGTGTGTCCATTTTCTATGTGTCTCTCTTTCAGTGTCGGTCGACCGATGGAGTGTGTATGTGTGCAAAAGTGGCTTTTGATGATTTACATTGGTATGATGTCGTGGATACTTAACCAGGTACGAGGTCATCGACACGCCGACGGACATTTTCATGGTGCTCGAGTACATTGCCGGCGGAGAGCTCTTTGACTACATTGTGTCAAAAGGACGGGTGCGTTGCTTGGCATGCGAAGCGGTGTTGCTTCATGTTGTGGAAAATCGGTAGACTCACATGTTTGCATGGACTGTCATTTACGCATGCGGCGTAGCTGGCACCAGAAGAAGCACGACACTTTTTCCATCAGATTATCTCAGGGGTCGAGTATTGCCACTTTCATCGGATCGTTCATCGAGACTTGAAGCCCGAGAACCTGCTTCTGGATGCTGACAACAATATCAAAATTGCAGACTTTGGCCTGTCGAACAGCATGGAAGATGGCGACTTTTTACGCACGTCGTGCGGGTCGCCAAATTACGCAGCACCTGAGGTAATCTCGGGAAGTTTGTATGCCGGTCCTGAAGTCGATGTGTGGTCGTGTGGCGTGATTCTCTACGCGCTGCTGTGTGGCAGCTTGCCATTTGATGACGAGAGCATCCCCAATTTGTTCAAGAAGATTCGAGGCGGCATGTACTCGCTACCTAGTCACCTGTCCGAGATGGCGCGCGACCTGATTCCGCGCATGCTCGTGGTCGACCCCATGAAACGTATTACGATTCCGGAGATCAGGCAGCACCCGTGGTTCCAGGTTGATCTTCCGCCATATTTGCAGCATCCGCCGGAAATCGTGGAGCACGAGGTACGTGTTGTAGTACCAGTAGAAAAGGGAATCGGTCGTACTCACTATCGAACGAATTTGGATGATGCAGACTTTTAAGATTGACGAAGAGTGCCTATCACAATGCTTGGCACTGGCGTATGCAGCAAATGTCGGGCACGACCAGCTTGTAGCACTGTTAATGAGGCGGGAGAATCATCCGCTTCGCGTGGCATACGAGCTCATCCTTGATCACAAGAACGCCAAGATTCGCATCGACGGTCAGTTTCTAGGGATCAGGCTGTGCAGCAGCGTTTCGTCGTACTGATGGATGTGCATTGTGTCCGTGCTTGCGTACAGAATTGCGAGATGTTCGGACGGTCGATAATAAGCCGAAGACTTTCTCGACTCCCGAACCGAGCACTTTGTTGCTACCCGGACGAGGACCACTTCCCATGGCAGCATCGCCATTGGTGACGCCCTCCTCAGCATTGGCCGATCCACGGAATTTTGGCGGGCGTGGCTTGAACATTCCGGGGCAAGGCCCGCGGATGTCGATTGCTGGAGGCAATAACATACCTGGCTTTGAAGATGGTCACGGCTCCGCTGCCCCTACACCCAAGCGGCGACGGTGGTACTTGGGGATCCAGTCGAAGAAAGAGCCGGCTCACGTGATGTCAGAAGTGTACAAGGCGCTTTTCGTGCTTCACTTTGAATGGAAAGTGGTAGCACCGTACCGCGTCAAGTGCAGATGGCAGTCTTCGGGAGGAGACACAAATGATGCTGGTGGGACGAGTCCAGAAGAGGCAATGCTACAGCAGCAAATGCAGCGCATCAAGATTGGTCTCCAGCTGTACAAAGTGCAGCAGCACATTTACCTGCTCGATTTCCAGCGCCTTGACGGCAATGCTTTCACGTACATGAACCTGTGTGCCCGAATCATCACTGAGCTCAAGACGCTCTCGGGCATTCGGCCGCTGGCGAGTGGCCAGGATCCACGGTTTGGCAGTGATGGCAGCAGCAACGTCAACTTGGTGCACATGCATCAGCAAAGCCCACATGTCCAGGGCGCCCAGTGAAGGTGTGCGAATCAGGTGTCGTCGATCCAGCCAGTTTTAGACGCGCTGGCATCTGTTGAAGTGTTTGGTCTTAAATTTTGTTGGCAGATGACGAGCACGAAGATGATGGTAAACAAGGCAAGTAAACATGGTTATATCCTTCGATGTCCCATGATGATGATCAGTGGCAAACTTCAGTGTCGCCTGCAAGCAGATCGCATCGCAAGCGTATGTTCGACTCTTTGCACGAGTCGATATCCTCATCGGCTGACTGCAAGCGCTCAGTGGGGTCAAGATCGGATATGTTTTGCTTGATGCCACTATCTCTGCGTACATTTCTCGCACTTACACAGTTGCTGCTTTCATTCGTAAACGAGACGGAGGCGCAATTGACAATAACGGTACATGCGGATAACGTCTGTGAGCGTATGACGTGCTTGTGGTCCTTTTGTACCCTTGTCAAGTGCGTTTTCGCTGCGGCGCGCGCGACATTTTGGGCACACGTGGTAAGTACGCACAAAATGAGCACATTACGGCTCAGAAATCGTCCACCTGCCTGTGCATTCGGCCTCATTCTGCCTTCTTCTTCAATTTGACCAATCACGTCACTCGAATACGGATACTTTTGCACTGGCGCACGACAATGCAGGTACCAAGCGCGCGGCGCTTCGTCACGGCGCTGTGCGTGCTGCTACTTGCCAGAAAAGGCGTGCAGAAGCTCCGTCTGCTTGTTATGTCGATTGTGACGCAGGTTCATGCGCTTAAAGCGACTCAATCGTCTGCTGCGCCGTCTTGGCGACTCTTGAGCGTCTTGTTGAGCGATTTGAGCACTCATCGTGTGCATAAAGTGCTCATAGCCGGGAATCACTGCGTTGTTTTGCTCAAAAACAGTCTGGAGACGTACAGGTACGCTAACGTGCATTGTGTCACGTTGTTTTGACGCTCCTTCGAGTTGATTTGGCCAAGTTATCGAGAGCAATGGAACGATCAAGAGAGTACTAGAGTATCGATACACATTCGATAGATGGAGAACATGCAGGTGTCCAGGACCACAACTTATTTCTTCTTTTGTGTGTTCGCTACCACAGGGTGTTCGTGCCGCCCTACACTGCAGGCAGCAGCTTTATTTTGGATGCACTCACGCGTTCTGGCGTGGAATTTGGCGCGGTGGCACCGTCGAGATCCAAGATATTTGTGCCAATTGCAGTGGCGCTCATGCCTCTTCTCTACTTGGGACTTAGCTACAAGATGCTGCGTGGAATTGTGGGCACTGACACGGGAGCTGTGGGCAAAGACGGGGTGAAGAAAACGAGAAAACAGCACGAGAGTCAACGGATCACGTTTAAGGATGTCGCGGGAATCGATGGAGCTAGACAGGAGTTAGAAGAAGTAGTCGACTTTCTGCGGTACCCAGCTCGGTACCTGGCTATTGGGGCCAAAGTACCAAAAGGAGTGCTGCTCTGTGGCCCATCGGGAACGGGCAAAACACTCTTGGCTCGAGCTGTAGCTTCCGAGGCAGGTGTCGCATTCTTGTTTTGCTCCGCCTCAGACTTTGTGGAGACGCTGGTGGGAAGAGGAGCTGCCCGAGTGCGAGACCTCTTCACGCAAGCCTCGCAGTCCCCGCAATGTATTATCTTTATTGACGAGATCGATGCGCTGGCAAAAGTCCGTGGTGGATTGAACTCGAACGACGAGCGTGAGCAGACATTGAACCAGCTGTTGACTGAGATGGATGGATTCGAAGGCAAAGGCGATGGGATTATCCTGATTGCTGCTACAAATCGTCCGGAAGTGTTGGATCCGGCATTGTGTCGCCCTGGTCGCTTTGACCGCCATGTCTACGTCGGCTTGCCCGATGTCAAAGGACGTGAAGATATACTGAAGGTGCACTGTCGTAGTGTGCGTCTGGACAGCGAAGTCGACCTATCTGTTGTCGCGGAGGAATGTGGTCATCGTGGTCAGCGCTCAGGAGCTCAGTTAGCAAGTCTGGTCAATGAGGCTGCATTGTTGGCAGTGCGTCAAGGAGAAACGAGCATTAAACACGCGCATTTCAAACTCGCGATGGATCGCGCTTTTGAGTCGCAGTTGCGCACCATTTCTGGATCGTCATTCGAGCTGACATTAGAGAACGAATCGTAGGGCCTCACACTCGTTTATCCGTCTTTCCTCCACTACTATGAAACGAATACAACGGTGACATCCTGAAGTACGAGTGCTGTATTGAGGGCAAAGAGCGTTCTCGATTATGTTCCGTTGTGGTGTTCATCCAGTGTGTATGTGGACACTATGCTCCATATCCCGACGTCACCCTTCGCACAATGACCTTGTTGCTGACTCACAAGCGATGTATTGAGCGCCGTGCACACAGTCTCTTTGTCATGGGATATGACCCTAAGACTGGGGCTGGAAGATGGAAATCGCTCGCCCTGTTTAGACAGCATGAATGACCAGAGACCTTCCGGTATAGCACCGACAAGCGGAACAGGTGATGTCCGTGTCGATTTTTCTCTACACGACCGCTGCCGTGAGCACAAGTATAATTCCAGCTAAATGCTGTGAACTTCTCCTACACCAACTGTGACAAAGCAAAACTGGCACTTGCGTAGCCGCCGAACGAACAAGAAAGTGTCTGGCTCGCAATTGCAATCATCTGCACCTGATCGCTTACAAACTCAAAAGCACTTGTGCAGTGATCGATAAAAACTGGCCTATTGTAATTGCATGAGCTACAAAGATGCTTTCTCGCCATTCGGAAGCCTTGGACGCAACAACAACAGCATCGATTCCACCCAAACAAAGTCAGGACGTTCTTCCACGTCACGTGCTGTATCGAATCTTGATGTCCTTGCCGTCAAGTTCAAGCCCCACTGACAGCTTGGCGAGTGCAACTGAACAAAGTTGTGCACACATACGTATCAACGGATAGCAAGTTCAGTCACGAGGGAGAGGTCTTCACTAACTCACAACTGTACAAGCGCTTCACGTAGCGCGCCAGTGTAAAAGACGACCTCAACGACAGTCTCTCGTAGCGTTTTACAGGCTTTGGAGCATCACGCATCACTTTTGGCAACCTGATCCCAGAAGAAGGATATCTCCATCCATTGCGCGAATCGATGTCATTCCAGTGGCCACCGTGACTTCAGTATCGTGGGACAACGTGCATCTGACCGCTCAGCTCATCACGCCGATCGACCAAACCACCTACTGCTTGACATCTCATACAGAAGGAATGACGAAGTTTGTAACGAGGACGACCGTCCAGGGCTTTACCCTGACTACATTTTATGTGTGGTCTGTCAACCGTCAAGCCCGACAACATCACGCAAGTGTCATGTCCATAAACATTTCTGCAGCAATCGAAATCCGAAACGCTTGATGAGAACTCGGAGTGGTATCGCTCGTTTGCTGCACACACGCCTCACTAACCTCTGGACCGAAGGGGAGCGATCGCTGGGTTTCCCTGATGCAATGTGTTCAGTCCATCTTCATTGTCTTTGGCACGACAGGTACTGGTATAAAAAAGCACCAGTAATGTGTAAGCTGCTAGGCTCACAATGGCGTCGTCGTGTATAAGAACAGCGCAAGGGCACTCGTGCACCAAAGATAATCGATTCGTTAACACGTCATGAGGAGCGACACTACACTACACTTCACGCCGACGCCGCGCGACCGCGAGCAGAAACCAGAACAGGGACACAAGTCTCATCCGATACGAAACCTGTGTTACTTGAAATCGTAGCGCGACCTGATGCTTTCGTAAGCGCGACGTAGCATCCAGCCATCGCCATCTGTGACGGTCATGGAGCTACCAGCCATCATGATGCACTTAGGCCAGTCAGCATTCGGTTGGTCCGATGGCTCGTAGAAGTCTGGCAGGCCATGGCCGTGACCGATCTCATGCGAAACAATCGTGAGCTCTTCGTCGTCAATGGTCTGCAGCATGTTGTCCATATTGACTTCTTGGCCCCAATCGTAGCCCAAGCCGCCCTCTAGACCTTCTTTTGGCCACAAAGACAAGTCGAAGGGTTCGCCTTGGCATCCACTCGTGTCCGACCAAGTCTTCGGCGCATTGTCAAAGAACCGGTAGCAGGCGTGTGGACACTGCGCAACTCCTTCTGCATCCAAATCGCCTTCGTAAATTTTCCCAAGTGAGTCGTCCGTCCAGTCTAGCAACGACGCGTCCTTGACAGCAAAGCCGACCATATTGATCTCGATCTCGTCGTATGGCCAGCAGCCATACCCGATAAGCCAACGGTTCCAAGCTGCATACTGACGTTGTAGCATGGGCTTAAACTTCAGTGCCATCGTCTTGGAAAGTTTCTGCGTACCATCCCAGCGGAGACAGTAGTTGAGTGAGCCTTTGTTCTTGACGACGTGGTCGAAGATCCAGTTTTGATTGCCCGTTTGATTGACGCCCATGCGATTCTCAAAGACCCAGTCCACATCTTTGGCTGTCACGTATTCCTTCGGATCGCCGATGACACATTCCCCGGGCTTCGAAGTCACCGTCCCGAAAGTCGCGTGTTCGCCTTTGCCAGTGGACGTCGGTGGGTCTTCTGAGTCTTTCGGTGCTACCGATGGCACAGTGTCAGCGGACGAGGCTGTTGACGGAGCAGACTCTGAGGGTAACTCGGGCTGCGTCGTGTCCGAGGAGAACTCGTCGTCCGACGATGAGTCTGGCGAGGTCGTCTGACTGCCGCTCTGTCCGTTCGTTCCAGTAGCCGTGGTCAATGCATCTGAGTGTGACGAAGACGCCAGAGATGGTGCGGATGCAGCTTCTTCAGGCGGCCGCGACCAGCCCGGAAAGTCTTTGTCTCTGGAAACCGTCGGCGTAGTATCCGATAAGTCTGCAGCTGAAGTCGACGCCGTCGTCTCTTTCTCGTCGGAGCCACTACACTCAAGGCCCAAGTCACTGTCCTGGCTAACGTCCTCATCGGCGCCACTACACTCGAGGCCCAAGTCACTGTCCTGGCTAACGTCCTCATCGGAGCCACTACACTCGAGGCCCAAGTCACTGTCTTGGCTAACGTCCTCATCGGAGCCACTACACTCGAGGCTGACGTCGTTGTCCACGGTCATTTCATCACTTAAGCTGGCGGTGGTGTCCATGTCTTCCGTGCTCGGGGGCCCGTCCTCACGTCCGCTCGACTCACCACTTGTCATCGTTCCAGTGTTCGGCTGCGTCGAGGACGCACCTGATCCCGTTGGCTGAATCCAACCTTGGTCTCCATTGCCATCACCTTGACCGGTCGGAGGCATCCAGCCTTTGTGCTCGTAGCCCCCACCAGGCATCCACCCTTGACTACCACCATGTGAACTCGGCTGCGTCCAGCCTTGACCGTTGCTGTCGTCACTTCCCTGGACCCACATCGGAGGATGCTGCGGCCATTGCTGCTGCCCTTCGTGTCCAGCTGACTGGCCTTTGTCCGCTGAATGTACGGATGGGGTGTCCATTGACGTGGTCGGAGGCCATCCTCCTGCGTTGCCGTTAGACGGGTCCGGGGGTCCATAGTTCGACGAGGGCGGTGCCCACTGCACATGTGAGTTGAGGTGTTCAAAGCCATTTGCGCCAGAAGCTTCGTCCGCATCTTGCGTCTCACTTTCAGGAGCTACCGGACCTGTACTCTGCACTGGATCACTTGCATCCATAAAGTCGAGCGCCGAAGAGGTGGCAGTCAGACATGCTGCAAGTAGCACTGCACTTGAATGCCAAAGCAGTCTTGTCGACATTGCGGACGAACGAACAATGAGTGAGCGAGCTTGCATTCGACTTTGTGGACAGCCACGTCGGACGTGGTACATGTGCTCGCTTTGTGTTGACGATAGGGACTGGTACCACGGAAGAACCAACTTGAAAGCCTGAGACTGTCACCACGAAAAACGGGAACGACGCTCTTTGCCGATCATCTGGCTCTGTATCATCTCGTCGTAGCGTACGGTAGCCCTCCCCTGTGTAGGGCACACCTGGTAAAGGCGTTGCGTGTAGGCGTTTGTCACGGTGATGGAGAGTTTCCTTGACTGTCAAGTTACCTATCGTAACGTGCAAGACGTCTGAGAGCTCATGAACCAGGAAGGACAAGCGTCAGATCTGGAAACTCGTCGTGGCAGGTCGCTAGAGGCGAGGTGCAGGATAAAGCTGAGATCCATCCTACACAAGCCCGGTACAAGTCTATGGTTGTTAAGTGCCGTTAGTGAATCGCTGCCCCATGCAGCAGAGAAGCGAGAAGAAAAGTGCCTCAGGTACACAAGCTAAACGAGGTGGCGACCGCATGCACAATTTACATGCGATACAGCTGCGTTGCCGATGCCACGGCGCAGAACGTGAGGGGACGTGCAAGAAGTCGTTGTCATATCGTAGTGGTTCGACTGCTCAGCGTTTATCGTGCAGCATTACGTGTGGCTATGACAAAGGGCTACCGCGAGCCTCGTCTGCGCTCATTACGACTGTACGAGTCCGGATGTTTCGCCCGGTGGACAAAAGCTTGAGCGCGTACACTCTGTCTGCACCAACACAGACCCTCTGTCACAATCAAACGAATGTGTGCTACGGCCTCCGCTGGTCGACTTGACAACTTGAAGGTTTGCTTGTGAACTATACCCTACTTGGCCAATAATGATACGTTCGACCCAACTATACCGAGGGGATAACGAAGTATGCAAAGCAAAAAAGACTCAGAGTTTGAGCAAAGTGTCGATCGAAAATTGTAGAAACGGATGTTCATGGGTAGACGATTCCTAGACATGACCTAGGATTTGTACGGTGAGCGTTATAGCGTGGACGTGCCAGTCGAAGCTCTTGCCACGAGGGTCGCAACGGTGTTACCTGCTGGTAGTCACACCATTCGATCATAGAGGGGACAACACTCGAATGTGAGGAGCATTGACACTGGGGGCGCGCGAGGAAGAGACGCGCTGGTTGTATGAGCTCAACGAGGTGTCGTAGTGTTTTGGCTTGTGCACCTGCTTAGCTATGGTATGGACCACTTGTTGGGAAGATGTCACCGCCACCCGTCACGGCCTTCATTCGAGTTTGCAAGATAAACGACCCATTGGTAGGTTTCAGTAAGCGACTCAACCATTGAACAAAACAAGAATCAATACATGTTTGAGCAAGAAAAGCACCAGCATTTGATCAGTAAGGTAATCGGTCTCCTCATTATCGCGCAGCATTCCATGCCAGCAAGCCCAATGGCAAGCAGCGCGTACGTGATGCTTACAAACTTGTTTGCCTGTCGGACAGATCATGAAACGACTTGCGGAAATATACATCGACCATTTGCGAGCGGTGCTTGAGTGCATGCGCACCAGCCATTTGTATGCAATGCATCAACGTGCATCTTAAAGCCCAACGATGCCCTCTTTGCGTGTACTGCACCAGAAAGCTTGGCCTTTAAGCGCAGCTTGCTAAAATCAAAGCCACCGGATATCGTCCTTGTCATGGATCAGAATCACGTATGGAAGTGTGGATCGGTATCGCCATATAACTGCATATGATGGAGCAACTGCGCGGACACAGGCAGACTTTTCATCTATGCAAGACGAATGCGAGATTGTGTTGGAAGACGGATCATTAAATGCCTTTCGAGACATACAGGAGAGCTTCCTACATGTCTCGACTTTGGCTTACAAGACCCTGATCCGCCTTTTGGTGTCGTCTGTGATGCATCAGACTTTGTTATCGGTAGCGCGATGTCTGAGCCACGTGAAGATAGGCGTGACCGTGTCATCGCGTTCGAAGCTCGTCACTCAGTGATGCAGAGAAGAAGTATAAGTCATCACAATGTTGACTTCATTTCCAGATGTATGTATCCGTCAATGTTAGATATCATTTGCTTGGATCTAGGCCTTCGGTCTTGTTGTAGAACATGCATCGCATTTCAGCTCATTCGTCGTTTGCTTCACAAGACATGACGCGAAAGATGTTCGTTGCCGAACGTGTATTCTAGCAAACCTCACGCCCGGATAAACAAACAGCTTTCAGATATGCGTCACCGAAGATCAGACGACAAGCTTGCGCGCGTAACGCCACTATCATCACTTCAGTTTCATATAGACAGTATTTGCTCGAGATGCTCAGCAAATAGCTCTACCGCGTGCTCTCTGAAGTATTTGTAGCCCGAACATAATATCTTCAGCGTCATTGCGTGCACGGCCACGTTCCGTCGATCAAGGCCTTCCGGCAGCGATATTGGGATTCGAATCAAATCACGCTTTCGTTCATTACGAGATAAGTAGGATCGAAATACTCGAAGTGGCGCGTCACACTGATATCAGCAGTCATCTGGGGCACGGGGAGACCTACATCTCGGTGGGTGAAAGTAGTTTGCGAAATGTTATTGTAGCTGCATCATTGGCTGGACTATTCGTGCTTACGTTCAGAGTGTGGGAAGTCTGAAACATAACGCACGCGGCCAAATCGATCTCTTGCCTACCCGCATCCACGGGTGTTAGAAATCCATGAGTATGGACTTTGTGTATGACCATCCGAAAGATTGAGATGACGAATACAATGGCACAGTTTTTGTTGACCGACTGAACAAAACGATAACGCATCGATCGTCCCTGAGTCAACCACCGATCGAGCAGCGGTGCTAGACTCATGTTTGCATCAATGGCGAATATGCAGCAAAGCTATTCTCGTTCGGTTACTTGTTGCTGCCGATTACCTGTGCAATCGTCTCTCTCAGAAATCCTCTTTTTACTGACAACCGTTTTGGAAGTCCATTTCTTGAAGGCTGGGCCGGTTTTGACATGCTTATAGCGATCGCATGCAGAAGCGATTGTCAAACTAAGCGCTATCATTGCTCCTTCTCTGCCGAACATACGTTGAACTCTAAAACGTCGAACATCCATGCTTTTTGTTGTTGTATTTGAGCGAAGCAACGTCATACACGTCATTATTATAGTCTTTCGGATACGGGGACCTATACATGCTAAGGTGCGTCAATGTCGTACTTGCATGTACGCTCTTTTGCATCACCTCGCGTTCGATGTGCCATAATGCTAGTGACTGCAAAAGGATCGTATTCAAGAAGTATCGCCATGAATTGTTCTCAGACAATTCCAGTCATTGCCAAGCACATATAGTTTATTTGCGTTACTATCGTACGTTTCTAGCCTGACGCGCGGTAGAGTGCACAAATTGCAACATGCTTCCGGCAGATCGTATTGTGTAGCTACTTTCACGAAGACGTTGTCGAATCAACCGACGCGTGACATGCATCGCCGTACACACACGTGATTTCTGTTCGATGGCCACGTCTCGTTTCGAGGTGACAATCATACAGTCCGTGCATAGTGTCTCGATATAGCTTTGACGCTAACTTGTCCTTGAGGTTTGTATGGGTATAATCCCATGTTTCAACCAGTAAACTGCATACATCCGCTTCTTCTTTGGACCTAGGAGCTAGAGCGATCTACAACAAAGCCAAGATGCAAACAGCGTAATGTGCAATATGCCGTGGGCATACCCTTGATATGAGGGAGTCGACCTTGTCGGCTCGAACGGTGATCATGTAGTTGATCCGAGCCTGCGTTGAAGAAGAAAGACGCTATGCCACCAGAACGATGTTTACAACTCCATTCAACCCTTTGCGTTTAACAAGCCTTTGCATCGGCTACAATCTCCTGTCAAGCATTCGATGTTACATGCCGAACAGGATTGTCGACTACGGCTTGCGAGAGCTCCAAGAGCTCCCGATCTATCAAATCGAAATCGCTAGCACTCTACCCAACAGTTTGTAGATGTTCACGGTGGGTTTGACAAACGGAGCAAACCAGAGTGCTGTATGTCAGCTGATGGGGATGACTAATTACAACGCCTTTTCGCATTCTGTTTGCTGCAATTTACTCAACAGCCATAGCGCTGGTGCATTGGCATGAGAAACATAAAGAGCGGCTACGCTATCGACAAGTCTGTCGGCGTCAGCAGCTTTAATGAGATCAAGTGTCTCCGCTACATAAGACCCCGAAATCATAATGTGCTCTTTCGAAAAACTATCATAGATGCCAAACCCGGTGTTGATGTCAGAAGTTACACTCTGCCTAGACTACGTTCGTTGCCTTCGTGTCCGACGAGCGACCGCATCCGCGAACGTCATGCATTAACGCGACCTGCAAGAGGCAGGATGCAACCTCTGCATCACAGCAAAGACTTATTGCCCTCGCGGCCCCCTCACCGACTGTGGTGGCCATCAGTGAGAAGTTGGCCGCTGCTATGGTCTTGATCAGCCAACGAGCTCTGGAATACAGCTCAGTCTGCTCTGGCTGGAACGCGTGTCAATCGACACGGTATTCGTCATAAAATGTTAAAGGGCCGATACATTGTTGTCCTAGCGTGTGTCTGCCACCGTGGCACCTTTGGTCTCAACAATTCGATGCGATTTGGTAGTGAAGCATGTACAAAACGAGCGGGCGCTCCTGAGGACGTGTTCACTTGCTCTGTTTGACGTTGTTGTCGTTTCTGCTGTCATTTCTGCTTGTTTACGGTCTTTCGTTCTCCATGTTTGCGTCTTCCTACGACTTTGTATTTAGGCGTTATCTGGACTTGGCACCGTAAGTCCATTCATAAAGAGTCATGCGTGAAACCCATTCGGCGTTAGATCCAAAAAGGTAACGAGTGCTTGCGATCGATACAGACATATGATCCTCACACCTACTGGTATCACGACACTTGAGCTTGGAGCCCAGTGCTATCGTTGAGTACGACACTTGAGTATACCTGACGCGTTTTTGCAGGACAGTTCCACTCAAGTCGTAACAAAGTCATGGCGACGGTCATTGATAGTGCGTCAGCTCTTGCATCCTCATGTGCATCACTCTAACTACAAAATTGAAATGATCACTGGAAGTCAATCAGAAAAGAGTCCAGCGGACACATGCGGTAATCATTAAACGATCGTGAGTTTGCTCTCATAGTCAATTGACAAAGTGGAGATCAACACCAGCGAAGAGTTTCGATGCCAAACGTCACTAGTCAGTAAGATCAAATACCTTGTTGATTCCATCCTCTGTGCCGACAGTCCATCCTATGCCAGAGCCTTACTCGGGACGGTAAGGGAAGATAAGAGAAGCATCTGGCATACGACTTATCATTCAGTCTTGTCAGTGTTCGGCCTCGCGGTCCTGACCCCACGTACGAGTCTTGTACTGTAGCCATCGATTGCGACATTGTCGACAAGCTGACATCCCACAACTTAACACGGACGTTTGCGCTTGTGTAAGTCGAGCACGTGCTTACTCATCCAACGTTGCAACACGTTTTTGATCTGCACTTATCGAAGTGAAGTCCAAGTCCTGTACATACTGCAAAATTGACGTGGTCAATGTATCGTAGCAACTTCTGGAACACGGTCACAGCACCAGATTGCACTCAAACATTGCTACACACTAGTGTGACAGCAAGGCGTGGTAAGACCAGAGAACACGCTTGACACTTACTGCCCAGCTGAATGGATCATGCTTTCGTTCCTTGCCATGAGTTTGCTCATTCGATCCAAGTGCATCAGATTCGTGGGCACTTTTCGCTAGTGCGCTTTCTCTTCTCTCATGTCATCGTAGCTATGGTTTACAGTGATAAGTGGCGAGCAGTGTGCAACCAACTCGCATCACTTAGCTGCTTGATTTCTCCAGTGACCAGCAACTTATGCTGCACGTCACCGCCGAGTCACCTGCCAGTTGAAGCGTCTTTTGCGAACGAGAATGACAACGACTGCGCGAATGGGTCGATCGTCTTCGAGTGCGCACGTCGCTTTTCTGGTGAGTCCAGTGCACCTCGGAAATACGGCGGCGGTAACATCGCCGTGGGCGTGACAAGCGGCACCGTGCCATGCCCCGGAGACACTTGGAAGTTGCACCTCAGCATGTTCATCTTGGATATTGACAGTTTAGAGCCACTTGCTGTCATTTTCTCCAGCTCGTCAGCAGGCGACAACGAACGCGCTGCCGCTGGCCTATTCGAACGGACTGTAGACCGTGACGTGTTGGACAACGGCGTTGCAACCACATCCTCCAACGACACGAAGTCGATCGAACTCAATGGGCTTGGAACTGCACCGACCGGCAGACTTCGCTGTAACGGACTACTGTATATCTGGTCATCTTCCATCGAGCACGACTTTTGCCGCACATGCGCTGGCGTCAGAGCCACGTTCTGTTCCTTCGCCTCGGGCCGTTCTGGAAGCGCCTGTATCGTTTCCCTGTCTACAACCACGCGCCCCTCCGCCATCACAGTACGTCTTCTCTCTACCACAGTAGCAAAGACATCATGAGCAGACGCAGACTGTCGCTTGTTCGTCAACTCGACCTCCAGATGCGGCGTCTGGTCGATATCAGCTGCTTCGTCGAAGCCAAAGCCCTGCAACCTCTTTCCTGACCCAAAAGTGTGCCGCAAGACTTTTCTCTGATCCCTCGCTGCAATGGCTACACCAACTTTTTTCGACGGCGTTTGCACGCGGTTTGCTGTGATCGCAAAGGTCCGACACTGACATCGCTGCCCTGGCATCGTGTCATGGTCGTGACTGTGCAAAAGCGCTTCGTCCGAGCCACACGACAGCATCTGCTCAATGTCCTCCTGCACATCGTCACCACTCATCGCTATTGCACCAAATCAACAACAACAACACGTCAATCAACAGCACAAGTGGATCCATAGTGTTTCTCGACATGGACAACGTGAGTCTGTGAATGCCTCGACTTGTACATGGACAAATATTACTACGTAATATACAGATGTCAACAATAAATTACATACCACTCTATACACATTGTCGAATTCGACGTACCAGGATAAAACCTCGAGTCAAATAACCCATCGCCCGAGTCGCTCGGAAACGCGTCGGCGTCCAACATGGCGCCGGGGCAAAAGACGTCCATGTCGATGTTCATCTCGACGTCCAGCGTCGCGTTGCTGCTCTCCAGTGGCAGTGCATGTCGCATGTGCTCTGACGTGGCAGACAGTGCGTCGCGCATTGGCTCGAGACCGGTCAATAACGCGGTGTCGTCCAGCGCGTCCACTAGGTACATCCCCGCAGGTGGTGTTGCCATTGTCACTAAGACGGGGGAATCGATTGTCCGCGCGTCGTCGCTGTTTTTGCAAGCGATTGCATGCAAAGTGGTGTGCGCACAAGAGAGACATTTCATTGGCTGTAAATGGGTCATGGAATCGATTGATTGACCCATTTCTCCAGGCATCTGGGATCGGAGCCTCTAGACATTTGGGTCAATAAACCGCTCTCTTCTGACCCACTATGCTTTTCTCTGTAGTACTTGGCAAGCAGTCGGTAACGTCTTTGGTATTAAGCTGACAAACACCGGTATCTTGTGCCGTGCCACACGTACGAGGCAGACAGAGGGACAAAGAGCTGAGGCGGACGGTATACGTCTGACTACAAAAAACATGTATACACTGGAAAGGCGGATCGTGTATTCGTTTGGCACATTGGAGCGAGCTCCTCAGTTCCATCGACTGAAAAGGAAAAAATGACATGACAACGCAGTATGTATGGAACAACTCCCTGAACCCCACAGCGTCCCGTCTTACTTTGCGCGGACAGAGATAGTCTGCTGCAACGTGTACGTCTGGCCATTAGGCAGGACTTGCTTCTCGCTCACGCGTCCCGGCTCAACGGCCACCATGTTCTTGTACTCTTCGTCCCCAAAGTCCTTCATGGCCACGGCACGCTCGGCCCACGGGTTCCACAAAACGAGGTCTGTCTTCGTGCTGACTCGTTTCGAGCTCTTCGAGTCGCGCGGAATGCCCGATTTCCCGCCGGTTTCCACCTTCGCACCGGCCCCGCCACTGATAGAGCCTCCCTTTCTGACCGTCACCGTACGGTCGATAGCGTTGACGCCCTTGATGATTGCAGACACGAGGTCCGGGGCGTTGCGGTACACATTGTCCGTCTGAGCCGAAAAGTCAATGAGCTCACGAGTCTCGGTCTTGTTCGTCTTGCTCACCTTGTCAAAGTACTCGACGCCCTTGAGCCCCTTCACCTGCACGCCCTTGTTGCGCGCGTCGTCCACCCACAGGTAGTTGTGCAGCAGCGCGTGGAAATCAATCGGCTTGTCGAACGTGTTAAGCACATGCAGAGCCGTCCTGAGCTGATCGGCATACAGCTTGACCTCGTACGTGAGCTCAAAGTCCACGGGCCAGATGGTACGGGTCGAGTTGCTCGACGCCATCGAAAACGTGGCCACACTGGGGCTCTTCTTGTCCTTCGCATCCTTTTGGCTCACCAGAGTCCAGTGCGTGGTGCGGGCAAACCCGTGGCTCGGAAAGCCCTTTAGGCTGCCAAAATTGGGAAAGATAAGAGGAATGCCACCGCGAATAGGCTCGATGCCGTCCAGCACTGAGTCATTCGACATGAAGAGAATGTCGAGCTTGGGGGCGATAGCGGCGCGAAACGACTTGACGTGGGCACCGAAGAGGAACACCTCAGCACTGGAGCCGCTTGGGTGCTTGAGCGTCACAGTCTTCAATTCAGCGTTCGCGGAAGCGACTACTGCCGCCACCAATGCGGCAGTCTTGATGAAGAAGGCTCTGGTCATGCTACAAGTGGGACGATGTCCAGGTTGAGCTTGTGGCGCAGAGGAGAAGTTTTGGAATGACTGAGGCTCGATCGGTTCGCTACAGCTTTATCCGCCCCCGTTTCGTGATTGTAAATGCCACATGGCAACCTCCAGACCGCAAGTTGTGGAGCCACGGGCTGCATGGCGGCTTTATGTGTACCTTAGGGCACTAGACCATCGGTGGTCGAGCTTCATATGTCGTAGAGCGAGAATTTTCGATCGCACGAGCGAACGATAGCTGGAGAAACATATGGACGAACATGTGCTGCAGTCGAAACCATGTGCTACGTAAAAACCACGACAGAGCGTACGCCATGCGAACCAAAGCCGTTATCCTTCTCTGCCCCCGTCAACCTTATCGTCTGTCTGACTTATACCTCGTACGAAGAAGGTTGCGATCGTCGAGGTACTTTGAACTCTATGGCGCGACAGACAACGCTTTCCGCTTCGATACGTATGGACAGATTCGTAGACTGTAGTTGAGCGACCGCGACTTCTTCGTCTCTTTCATTCTGACCAAAAGGATCTGCAACAAAGTCAGTTTTCGCTCATCATGCGCCTCTGCCCCATACGTTCGAGCACATTTGAAGGCTTCTGATCGATTGATGCCATTACTATGCTGCTTGAACTGATCTCCATCAACGACATCTTCTCTTTTGATCTACTTCACACTGCTTCGGCTTCCTTCGCGCGTCAACGATGAGTATTTCGTGTCTGATCAGCGTTGACCCAGGCTACAAGTACGAACGTTGATCTCACTTCTCGCCACGACTTGTATGAACGATGTCACGTGCATTTCAGCCAAGTGCCTTATCCGTCAAGTACTTGATTGCACAAACGATCGCTTTCTTTCATTGTGCGCACGCAATGTTGAGCACCGGTGTCAAAACCTTTCCTTGCAAACAACACAGGCGGTGTTTCCCCTGAAAAGATAGTCAACTTCTGATCACCAACATGCATGCTCTTAGTGCAAGAAGCATTTCAATGATCATTCGATGAAGTGCTCATTTGAAGAGTCAACATCGAATGACTCGTGTATCGCACAAACGTTTGTTCAAAAGGTAAACGCTGTAGCCGTACTCGACGACATCGAACAGCTTGACACTGTACTTCATCCTCGGCTTGCTGCGATCGATATCAATGTGTAGATGTAGCAACGAGCATGACCATCATTGACACTGCGCAGGTTGCTTTTGTTCGGACGACATCACATGTGCTTGAGCCTCCGTAAACCACATACAGTCTGTTTTACCTTCTACTCCCTCCAACCTCTTGGAGCTGACGATGACAAGCTGCAGGAAGCTCTCCAGGCGACCCACAAACGCACACCAGATGTAGGGTGGTGTTTGAGGTTAGCGACAGGAGCAACTGAAATGACGTCAATTTAATCGGGGCTTCCAAACGTAACCTCATGGTAGGGAGTGGGACTCGATGGCGAAAAACTGACGACTCGTGAACGGCTGCTGGATGTATTGCGATGCAAGAGTAACGATTGTTGCACTCTATGTTCGCGCATCGTCGTACTGGACGGCAATTTGTTGCCACGTGGTATGAATGGTAATAGTGATCTATGACACGTGTGTTGTAACACATGTTGCAAAATGTTGTCATGCTTGGTCGAATGAGTGCAAAAAAACGTGCAGATTCACCGATAGTTGAGGCTCTGAGGCTCCCGCACAGAGGACTCGCGCGGAGACTGCACTCCTCATCTTTCGGCATCTTCTTACGATACGTTGATTGCAAGCACGCAGAGATGGTGAAACACGTATTGCATGCCCGCAACAAGCTCAAAGGGACGTTTCTACATCTAGAGCGGAACCAGGCGTAGCTGCATTGCGATCACAACTTGACAACGGCACGAACATGCGTCATCGTAGGAGACGTACCTGTGTTGTTCAATCGTATGATCTGTGCTACGGAAAACGAGTGTGCGGTATCAACTCGATGCAAGCCTTTCGCTCTTGATATCGCTTGACATGCTGTGTAGTTTTATCGAAACATTCAGTTGTAGCATCACTTCGGTCACCATGAGCGCGCACTGACGCTTTCGCATCTGTCCATGTACCAAGCAAAACGGCGCACTTATCAGTAAATAAGACAACAACAAGCATGACCGCTCAGTCATGCCTTTGCTCAATTAAGTGATCCATCATAGGCTCAGATAGTCACACGAAGCCCTGGCAACTACGTCCATCCCCTCCGTAAAAGTTCTACGCGCTACGATGAAGTAAACATGTAGACCGGCTGGCATTGTTCAGCACCGCTGTTGTGCGTCGTACCTTGGATACTATAAGAACGCTGCCAACGAACCCTAATAGTTCAGATGATTTACTACAATCCCAAACTCCTTACATAACAACGAGAGTGAGACAATGATACACCGGCTTCAAGTGCAGCAAACAATCCGCTAATGACACTTGTATTATGACGCGGTCTTTGTTGCAGCAGCAATGTTGTTGTAACTAGGCCGCACAACTAGACTGCTTGCATGTGTTAACACTCTTCGTGCGATATCTTCAGTGCCTACCTTGGGGCTTTGCCTAGCGAGCTAGAGTATCAAAAAACATCAATATATCGATTGTAACGGGTTACACGTCGGTTGGTAGCCGATATAACATGTGGGGTTCACACCAGGGATAAGATCTCATTGGAAGTGATAGTAGAACACCTTATCAGTCGTTGCAGGCTGACGTGTGTCAGCCACCAGACAAGGGATCTTTAAAAAAGTACTAATTTAGGGTATTCGTGTCTGGATCAGGTATTTTACGGCTAAGGTGTCCTTGCACATAAAAATAAATAAAGTTCAGTTTCCCCTTTTGATCTGTGAGAGACACGTGTCTTTTTAAGGCGTCTCAGATCATAAGAGAGTCAAGTCTTGTTAGGACATAAATTCCTCACACATTGTGCACTCGATTCGTTGAATTGTTAGGTCCCTTAAACAAGGATCTGAAGCTTTATGCTCGTTGACTCGTAAAGTCGAGTTCTCTAGAGAAGTAGCATGCTCGTTGAGCATAACTTCCTCGTCTGACAATGAGCTATAGTAGTTTGGCTACAGAATTAGACTGTCTATCTTGCCTTCACAGCGTTCAACACTTTATTTCATTATTTACCTCTCGGGGACCCTAGGAAACGATTTCTTGCGCCTACCAAGACTGTCAGATAAGGTCTGCTGATGTGAGATTGACACCTGAAACAACTCGGTTGCTAGGTGAAAACAAATAATACTGATATTATCTCCTCCATGTCGTCGCTCTGGGATCGCTGCCGGGCGTAGTTGTCGAAAAAGCAGGTCTCGTTTTTCTCGTCACCAAACATAGACGGATTTCTATTCGTCGAGGTGCTTGGGCAGCCCTTTGTCCTCAAAGCGTCTGATTCCTTGATTGGATAGAAAAATGCTGGGATCAATCGTAAAGCTGCTGAACAGTTGCCCTCTGCTGGTGATCCGGCAACGTCGCCACGTTGATGGCTACTTGCTCCAGCACAACAGGCAAACGATCTACGGGTCTCTTAATAGCTTCAGCACAAAGAGAAAAATGTTCCACAATGTGCTAAAAAGGATGGGTATCGTTCGGAAGCTCAATCGCTTATCCTCGCTGATCAAATCCTCGAGCCGGCGCTAGCATATCATACCTCAGACTGTCGTGAAGGCATGGGAGTATGTATTTTCATCAGATTTGACTGGTCTGCGCGCGAATTCCAGCTGCAAAAAAATATATATATGTCAAAAAGGAGATGTTAGAATTTGGTAATTTCATCACATGATTGACTTGCCTTCTCGTTGACTTTGCTCAACGCCAAAATACGAAACGATTCTTGTGACGTTCTGACCAAATGTCCGTCTTGGGGGAAGGGTAGGCGAACAGAGGAGTTTGCTTATGATCGATCGCGTGTTTCGCAAGGTAATCCATCCGGCAACTTTCAATCGACACCTTGATCCTCTTGCACCAATTAACAATTGAGCAAGCCCAGTTACGTTTTCGGACGGCTGTAACCGTTTATACCACATGTTTTTACGGCATGCCTACAGTGTGTAACGTTGTTGGTCCATGCCGCAACAAACATTTCCTTGCGGGATAGATCCACGTGTCGTATATGTATTCTAGCGCTTTCTGGTACATTCGGTAGCGGTTCTGAAAACTGGACCAGATCTCCTCCAAACAAGCCACCGTATCTGCATGCATGATCTAAAAAATTATAAATAGCAGCGAGATGGCTCACTGGTTTGGTAAAATTTGCGATTTATTGATTTCTTACCGCTGCGCAGTCTACAACGAATTATTCACGATCGCTGCCAAGAATACCCCTGCAATTCCTGGTGACGTTCTTCTCAATATGCCACACACACACACAAATCGAGGCCTGTGGAAATTGCTATCGCAACGCCGAGATCAGGGAAATTTTTCGATTAACGGCGAAGACTTTGGCAGAGCATTGGTGTGGAATGGCTTGTGCAAGAACACAACAGCGGTTCTGTACGACTCTTCGGTCTCTTTCGTCATAAAATTGAAGGCTGCGGAGAATGTGGTGTGCAATGCGGTGGAATTAGACAACGTGCAGGAGAGACAAACGCTACTTGTTTGTCTTGTAGGTAGAATATAAGACTAACACGTCGTGAACGAGTCTCATTAACTCCACCATTGCCTGGTGTGCAAATAAGCAATGAGTGACACGTCCAGAATCTTCCAAGAACAATTCTAATTCATAGGCCTCATCCCTAGCAACTCTGACTAGCACTTTGACCGGGCTCTAGCCACCCAACTACTTCTTGGCCAGCTGCTGGACGGTGTTGTACATCTTTTCATGGAAACCATCGCGCCATGTGTCACCTATAACTGATTCTAGATGCTTCGTGAAGGTACCTTTGCGTCAAGAAGACCCTAAAAATGCAACCTACTCGTGCAAGAGATTTTGTTGGGTTCTATGCCCGGCCGGGTGCGACGAAGGATTGTGATTGTGATCGGCGGTGATGATGCTGAAGGTCCAATATCCGTCCGCTTTCGCATCGCCGCGCCCCTTCCACGGGATTTTATCAACATGCTGGAAGCCCTTCGCTTATTTACACCTTCACTGAGGTTATGACTGTTCTCGTAGGTTCCGCCACCATTTAACTTGCAGTAGGCCTGTTGCATACCCCGCCCCGTTTTCAATGATCTGGCGACGACAATGGCATACCCGTGGGTAGCCGCAAAACCGTTTGAGGTAGTTTCCACCTCGACCCTGGTAGGAACTCTAGTGCCAACGAGAGCGGCAGGTGGGTGTTGGAGCTGTAATAGCGACGGTTGTCCCTCTCTCAGGTCTTCGTACGCCATTTTGGGAGTCCAGCTTTTGCGTGTTATTACCCGATGTTTTTGTCGTATTGTATGAGTATGAGAGGACATAGACGCAATTGCGCGGTCCAGACAGGTGTTAAAGACAGAATCTTTTTCTTTTGCAGTAGATGGAAGTCCCCCTCCTTAAGATCCAGAGCCCTAGGTCGAACAATCACAGCAATTCGGCAGGGTGCTTCTAAATAACATGTAAATGTAAACGTACAAGTACATTATTCTGCACTACAAATGTGGAGTCATATTTATCATTTTAGGCGGTCGGGTGTACCCGTAGCAAAAATGGGGTGTGCCCCTAGTCATGGCCAAAAAAGAATTGGCATATACTCTTCGTATTCTTTTTATATACAGCATGTAAAATATTACCACAATCCCGTATAGTCACAAACATGTAACTTGAAAACGCGATTACCACTCCCTACACATCTCTGTCATTGACTAGTGCCCTTGTTTTTTTCACTGATTTAATGGCTCATATTAGGCAATGAACAGCTTGTTGATAATTGCTATCGTATATAACAGACAGTTTTATAAATTGATCGTTGATCGGAGTCGATTTTATGGAACAATCTCGCCTAGATACTTGTTGAGGTTTCCTCAATCACTCTCAAGCCACAGGAAGAAGGTGCGATTAAGAGCATAATTACCTTTTTTGCGTCTAAATCTCGCACGATGACGATTTACATGTGTAGAGCAAGCAAAAAGGGCAAAGCAACACCGTGTTGATACCACCATTGTGTCGTCACAGAAAGGTGTCGCCGTGTGTCAAATTATATCGCTTACTTTCTTGTCAATAATTCGCGAATGTATTGTTGCGAAAATTGATCAGTTTATGTGCTGGCTTCTTCTACCAAGTAGAGATTGTGTGGAGGGTCATTCTCAAGAGCTATAGTCAAACTATGACAGTGTATAGAAAATATCCAAGGGCACAAGACCCCTCCGTTCACTCACGAAGCAGAAGCAGGCGGCCTTGACTAGCGAGCAGTTGTTCTTCGTCGATCGATCCAATGCCAAAATATTTAAGCCGCACAGCTATGTCAGCGCCAGTCGGACAAGCTTTGCATGCTAGCAAGGCTGTAACGGGGTGAGCCCGTTACATAAAATTGATATATTTGTATCATTTTATTGAAAATTATCGATTTAGATAATGTTCAAATGACATTGCCCGTAAGGAGAAAGGTTGAAGGAACATTACCACCGAGGGCAATATTTATTTGATGGGTTGCTCCACCTGATGGTTGATGTTCACGGTACACCAACCAGATTAACCACCAATCGCTGCTGGATGCGCGCAATGGGTGGTGAGCAAGAAACCCACATAAGAGATTGCAGTTTAATATAGTTCGCTCAAGGCAAAAGATTGTTTATTAAGAAATATAAGTATATTGAATACAGTTCTACTTTATCCCTTAGACAGAGCTCTCGAGTTCTGTCTACTTCGCTGCGCTTCCTCACTCCACGTGTACGTGACGTCGGGTGCACACAACCTTGTGTTGATTTGATACAAGGCGTGGCCCGTTACACCTGGTAGCAGTTTGTAGTCCGTCTAGCGACCCTAACCATCTCATCCGACATAAACATGTTGGATGAAAATGAGAGATTTAACGCCACGCGTGAAGACTTTAAATATTTGAGTGACAAGAGACATCCATCTAAACTTATCTGCATCGAGCCATCTCAAATGTGCTGTCATGTTTGAAGGCAGGAATGCCCGCTTGACATTGTAGCATTGAGGGGAGGCATAGTGCCACGACACGTCGTCCAGCAGGAGAAGAACTAGTCTTCCGTACTTATTTGAATTCAAATACCGGCGCCACTCAGCAAACGTTGACTCATTTCTTTCATGCAATTTAGTTGTTACGGTACACAACTTTTGTTTGCTTGGTGTTGGGTTTGCGAAATACTCGTAATTTCTTCGACTTCCCTACGACGAGATCCATCTTCTAGATGCTAGTCATGTTGCAACCCATTTCTCCTGTGATACAATCCTTTTCTGACTCCTTTATATTGCGCTTGACCGTCTCTAGTGTCTTGTTAAAAGTTAGGCGATAAAAGAGAACTGATTCGCAAATGTAACTGCATCGCTTGATGGATGTTGGCTAGTCAGCTCTTTATTCTCCATTCCAATTTACTGTCAATAGAGCGTGATCAAATAGTTCTGACTCACCGTGAAGAACACACATTTGGATGTCGTGTCGATTATAAAATTTGTCTGGAAACCTATTCGAAAACCGCAGGTCGTTCTCGCTTTGCCCTGCAGAGGCTCGGATTGAGATACTTTCTTTTTATGTAGTAGATCATCGGTGAAATTTGGTAAACTGTCCTTGAGACGGTAGTATTCTAGACCCGTACCTTTAAACGAAAGTAACAAAACCTATTGATTGCACTCCTATCCGTGGCAAGAAACACGTTGTCTAGTGCCTAGATCATCCGTTCTGCTGTCATTCTGGGAATCCGAAGGCCGAGTTTCTGTCAGATTTAGTCTT
This sequence comes from Hyaloperonospora brassicae, assembly GCA_947650285.1. Taxonomy (NCBI): domain Eukaryota; phylum Oomycota; class Peronosporomycetes; order Peronosporales; family Peronosporaceae; genus Hyaloperonospora; species Hyaloperonospora brassicae. Next base: position 288,615 of record CANTFL010001342.1, on the reverse strand, counting down.
GTATTTTAGCCAAATTGATGCCTAGTGTGCTTGTATGGTGCACCTGCACCTGGTACCTCTGCTTCATAGTGTGCAAATTCAATTGTGAGGGAAATCTGGTGGTTTGTGTGCGCTGTCTTGTGACCCTGTATCTGAAGTCTTTTACATAGAGTCAACACACAAAATTAAGTGATGCAGCTTGGTGCGGACACGGAGTTCGTTACACAGAAAATTAATTCTAGATGGGAATTAAATAAAGGGAAGACTGTACATTAGCCCTGATGGCAACGATTACGATTATTACTCGTTCTTTATTCGACTCAGTTTGGTGTAGTTACATAAAGACCAATATTCGTGTTTCTGATTGCTGTCAAAATTGATATTCTAATCTAAAGTGTCGGAAAAATACAATGCAAGGACCACATTTCTTAAATATGACATATGATCATATATTTTCGGTCCGTTACGAGCCAAAAATAGAGTCCCATCATGTGCAGGATGTCTAATGGTAAATTATTTTGCGACAAGTGCAGAAAAGACCAAATTAAGGCCTCAGTACTTTCCATTGACACACAATCACACTCTCTGGTTCGAAGCCCTCGTAATCAATAACAATACGAATATGCAATCCCGTAGCATAGCGCCATCATTAGACGGTCAAAGTTGCCGCAGGTTCATCAATGTAACTACACCTGCGTCAGTAAAGATTACGTATGTGATGATGATGTAATAAGCCGACATTTGCAAAGTTGCCGCAAAAAAGTGACGGAATGAAAAAATCAGATGTTGCGGAGTCATAACATTTTCTTTGCGAAAGAGGGTCTTTCAGCTCCACGAGATACCTCGATAATAACAAGAACACGACTCAATGAGTCCTTTTTTTATCTGAGCTTTTAACCCAAACTTGAGTGACTCCTACAAGTTGTATACTCAATGGTATAAGGTGCTAAAGAGTATATGTCTAAACCAGTCCTCTTACTCTATTGTACAAAGACATTTATATCATCACGCGTCTTCTACAAATTAAATCATATTTGAAGATAATTTTCCTATTGACGTTTTGATACGGAGATAAAATTTGCGTTACACAGATTCGTAAATCTTTACCCGTTACTAGAGTAAATTCTATAAACGTACCTTTGGCGGCTGAGGTTACATTGGCTAAAATGAGTGGTACATCACATGGATTAGGAACCAGTGCCATGGGTGAACCACCCCAGTGTCCTACCGCTGTAGTGATAGACACATACAACGAAGAGCACATGCGCTTCCTATAGTCATCATCTTAATCTACACTTACTAGTATCTCCTCCCTTTTTGTTTCAGTACACGTACTATGGGCAGGTGAGTACTGTTATTATTTCATGCCTTAGTTCATGGCGCGAGATCAACAATTCGTAGACCTGATTAGGTTTAGCCCTGCCAATAATCATGTTGTAGTCAGGTTCTGTATATAACTTACAAGTAGGGAGAGTTATCTCGACGTTGTGGTTCGTTTAAGTATGGAACAAGGTGTATGCATCTCAGTATGAGGGAGCTCTAAACTATTACGCCTTAGTTTTGACGACCGGACCATTTCGCCCTTCATCAGATACATCGTGAAAGCGCATGTTAATCGCCAGAATAAGTCTCATCTCATCTGAATAAATGGAAGGGTCAAGCTGAGGCTACACAAGAGACATAAATAGCTTAAGTTCCGCTGTGTCACATCGAAATAGCGTTGTGATATTGAACAATTGTACACGTTAAGTGGCAAATTCAGTTCGTCTATGTGAGACCTCACTTTACCGCCGTAGTATAAGCCACGGCAAATTACTTATAGCACCAGCAGATGGAATACAACAACAGCTGCTTTTTTTGGTAAACAAATCAGCCTTTGTTTACACGCATGCTGCTCTGCCATTATGATATCGTTAGATAAAATCAAAATGAATTGTGGAAGTTGGTTAGGAAATGCTCGCCCACATCTATCATTTTGCACACATCGTCAAAGTTCTGCCTACATACAATTCCGTGAACGTCGAATCTAATAATGTTCACTTCCGATCCGAAAAATGTAACATGAGCATTAAAAGTCTCGTCTTCGATCGATCCTTAGCATTCTGCCGAACACGTCTGATCATGTCTAGCGTAGGAAATGATTTGCTGACTTTTCTTTCAGCCTGACAGTCCATGTGCATTCCACGCCAATACGTAGCTACTTGTAGCATGATCTTCTTAGGTAAGCAAAGCAATACATAACTTTGAACTCTATCTACTTGCCATGAACTATGGACATCGATTCCCAGTCATCTTTATCGACCAACAATCTGGTATGTATTAGTGTCTTCAGACAAAAATTTTAATGTCGCTTGTCAACTGATATACACAAGACGCACAAACTAAACCGCAATATAAACACACCCACGAACTACTTGTCCACCTTGTAGAAAAATGGATACCGAATTACTAGTTCCACATTCTCTAGTCAATCTTTGCCTTGCCGTGTGCCTTCTTATATGTGCGTTTGAACTCATTTGTTCTTTCTGTGTATCCTATATCCCACCCTGCGCTCTTTTCTTAGATGGACACGCTAGAAATATTCCGTATCAATGGAATGCATATCCATTTGTACTTTATTTCCAACAAAATTATTTATATATACATTTGTAATCGGAATGTCGGTGGGTAAAAGGAGCATCAGAGGTACGCATTATACATTACCATGATTTTTAAAAATCACGTCAATATTTACTATATCATAGGCGTTTCACCTTCACGTAAGGTCCATTATTGGTCGCTCTTTGGCTCACATTATGAGATTCATTAGATAAAAGGCCAAAGTTAGTACGCATTTTGAATATTTCACAGCGTTTTGAATACCGTCAAATTTACTGTGCAGTCCTCCACTAGCAATTTAAACCATTGATGCTCTATATAAAACGTTCACAGCTCATAGACATGAAACTAGCTTAAAGAACATGCGAATGAATATGTTTTGCATACTAATGTTATCTAAAGAGACCAAAGATCAAAAAGGATCATTAGTGGACGACAGCAACTTCTAAGCGCCTCAGTACGGCGACCGTTTGTAGCATGAACTATATTTAGAGTCACAACATAGTTTAACAAGTCATTGTCGACATGAGTCGCCGTTGTCGCTAGCAAAATGTATTGTACAATAGTAGCGACTAATGCGGAAACGACGCGATACATAGACAACAATAACGTAACTGGTTCAAAACCGTTATACGAAGTCTTTGCGCAACGATAGTGAAAAGTCTGAGATAGGTCCTAAGTGAAACACGCTTAGACCTATCGTTTGTTTGAGGTACAAAAGTAGAGTGGCTACCAAAAGAATCTGAAACAATAGCGAAAGATGACCTCACTTTTACCGTCATCAAACGATATCATGGCAATGCTTCATTTACGCGCGTACACAAAGTTTAGGCGTACTGTAATTCATCACGCCTTATCGTTGAGCGCGTCAAACCTTATGTATATTAGGCTTAAGATAAACTTATTAAACACAAATTATTTTACACAAAAAATATGTCTAGAAGTGCGTAGTAAAGCTTGGTTAACCGAGTCCATAGGACGCTAAATCGCGAGTTCTGCATAGAAATGCGGATCGTCTTTCGGCGCCCGCCTAGCTGTTTATAGCGAGGATACTTTAGAGCACCTGCTCGTACCACTCACGGCACGCAATCAGACGGACTAAGAGCTTCCTCAATTGTGCAAGATTACGTGTATCTGGAGTACGATGTTGCTTGCAAAAGCCCTCGTCTGCATAGACGCAAACGATCACAAAAGAGTTTAGCGGAAATGAATACTCCTTTTTATCACAAATAGTTGGCGTCACATACAACCGTCGTCGTCTTCTAATGGACTAGCATAGCACCACAAGCTCGCGGAAACGCCATTGTTTGCATCAAAACTGTTACGGGTTATCTGAAAAGTGACTGTGTACCGGTTACCCTGTCCAATATGATCTTGCGCCATAACGATAAGGCGATGGCTTCACTCCGAAGACGTCGCTTGTTAATTTAACGCATTTGATGAATGGACGCGCATCAATATGATTGATTAGTTGCACCGTGGAATAGTTGCAGTCTAAATTAGGCAGAGTTAAGATTTGTAAAATAACCACTTTCGATCCTCCCTCAAGTGAATAAATGTCTTTCACTCCGTTAGCTTCGGTCTCTCCGCTTTATTTTGTATCCACCTCCCTCTCTAATCGAATCAATGCCAGCTAGCCCTTTCAATGATACCATGAAATGGGGCTGCTCAGAGACATGATGTGACAGAGGGATAGTTTCAGCGAATTATTAGTCCTTATTTCGGCTTGGAATTAACCACTATAAATCTTTTGGGGCATTATCGTGGTGTCACAACACGGTTGAATATCTTGCAGGAGTGTACGTAGTCTGCTCCTGGCGTTATAAATTGAACCAAACATTGATGTTTGACAAAGCAGATACTGAAGTCGTCAAGTTTCTTCAGGAGAATATCCCCATTTCGAATTTATTTCGAGTTGTTACACTTTTCCACGCAGTAGACTGTAAAATATCCGTATATAACACCGACAGTATTAAAGACGGTCAAGATCACCGATACAGCTGTCCGTGAAGCCTAGCATCCATCTCATGCTTGTACAGTCTCATCTTAACACACTTCTCGCAACATCGAAGGCATCGGCGCCGATCAAAATGATGAGTATAACTTCGTTACCGTTAAAATTAATTTGTTGATTGGCACTGTACGTTGCGCTCGACAGTCTTTAACATTATTAAACGAATATGCAGCTGCAACAGCAATGCTCGAGAATCAATAAAACCACGTGCTTGGTTCAAAACGAGCGACAGATTGAGGACACGTAAAAGCCACGCGAGAAAATGCGACGTGCTATCGTTCGAACCAATGAGTAGAAATTTCAGGAGTTCAGTGGGTTGTGGAATGTCGGCTCTTAGATTTTGTGTACACGTCTTTGTATCATTTAGCATTGTATTGTATCGTATCTTGTGCGACATAGATAGGCTGCCTTGTCATACCGTAGCCAGATGATTCGACCGTGGCCTGGGCTTGACGGTCTTTATACATACATAGAGAGGGTAGATCGTTCAATAAAGCTACTTAAAACGGCTTCATGTGTCTGATTTGTACAAAAGGTCTTGATTATCTACCATTATAGAGTATTTACAAACACATTCCTCATTCTGCTAGTTCGATACTAGAAGTTTTATAAGGAAAATGTCATAATTCAAGTGGAATTGACCGTTGACCAATTCCGGGGTTAGAACTGTGTAAGCACAATTGACCAAGTGAATAAGCTACGATCGCCCTATAATCTGCACCTGGGGACAGAGAAAGCATGTCTTGAAGGCTTATTTTGCATAGGAGGCCCTAGCGTCCCTCTGAGATGTAATAAATGGACGAATCCGTGGGTGTAGACTTACTCTACTCTTTCGACCGACTCCAGTGCACGATCTAGTCGGACGTGACCAGGTGCAACACTAGATAAAATTTATCTTGACGTTGTGCTTCCTACACATTATCGACTGGTACTGGATCGTAACAGGGTCATCATGTTTCAAAAGGAGATCAATTTGTGGGAGCGAGCTTCACGCGCAGCGAACGAGTTGGCGCAAATTAAGGTAAGTCGTGAAAAGCAAAAAAACTAACGTAGGAATTGGATGTCCATCTCTGTTGCCACTCCCGTACCTCGGTAAATTGGCGGGCAGCTTACCTTTCAGGTTGCACGCTGTGTTTCCTACCGAAGCACTCGCAGCCAAGAGAAGATCTTTCATCTTATAACATTTTCCCTTCTCAGAGGTACGTCAAACATATGGCAAGATAACAAGATTCGGCGCTCTTCAAGTTTTCTTCCTGTTCTTATAAAGAAGCGTTGGAGTTGTTACTAATCTGATAATGGTCTAACAGACGGGGATCGAAGCCGACATGTGAGTTGTACTCAGATCGTTCTTATCTCGACAATAAATGAATAATATAAGCCGGTGAATACCAGCCACTAATTTCGCTCCCTGTCTCCACCGCTTGCAGATTTTACCTAACGCTGGGTAATTACCTCTTGTAACATACCGTTTGTAAAAGTTCTGCTTTTTCAGATTCTAAAATGAAATCGATTGCGCGGTTATGGGGCACGTATCTTCGAGATAGTGGAAGTTCTGGTGAAATCAAAACGCCAGGTAGTGATAGTGAGTCACAATAAATTTGACCATGGCGGAAACCGAACTTGCACTCAATCGCGTGTAATTTCCCTTCCCAAACAACTAAGCCAATATTTTACTCCGTCGATATCGCTTTGACATCACACAATGTAACTAAAATAAATAAAACGACGAATGATACTATCAATAGCCATCATGCACATATCACAACAACATCACTAGTTAATAATGTCTCTTTCATTGTCCGCACCAGACGCCAAATGGATAATGTCAATTTATATGAAGAACATTTGTTTATACATGATCAAGTATATAGAGAGCGCTACTCTCGAAAAAATACAGAACTGTCGCTCGACGGAGTCGATAGACTCTGATGACGGCTAAATTACGTCAGAAATTAAGCGAAAGTATCCTCGAAGGATAGCAATAGACACATATTTGGATCGTATCTTGTTGATATCTGAACATACTGTTTCACTTCGCGGCCCAATTGGGACTGTAAATTATTATCGCTGTAAAAAGCCACACATTACATCAATTATTTGACGTTCGACAGTATGCACTTGCTTCACTTCTTGAGCACAAGTAGAAAGTGGGCACGGATCATTGCGAAAAGCTTTGTTCGACATCTTGTCTTTCAAGCAGTCTCTCATTCATGGTGTACCAGATTCGTTAGGCTACATAATAAGCAGTCGTCAGTCTGATTTGTTATATCCCGGGCGAAATTTAGATATTGTTTGCAAGCGGCCGTAAACCTGCAGAGTGGGGTATGAGGAACCAATACATATTTCGTAATGAGGTGCGTGATACTAGAAAAAGTATCTGACACATGTCATAGCCCAGTGGATACAATTGAGACAGCAACAAATGACCTCGAATGACACAAACGAGTTGCATTATTTAGACCGGCCCCAGAACTACTATCGACGGTGCCGAAAGCTGTCGAGCGCATGTTACCGGATGCTGCTGACACCGTCTACCGGACCCAAACAAGGACCTGGTCGTATACTTGCTTAGTGTGCGTCACTACGCGCTATACTCAGCGTTAGATGAATGAATGTCTCTAGCAGGAACATCTTACATATGACCAATCCATTGCAAAACAACCGCAGAAGCGGAGGTGAGCGGAAAATGCAGCGTATGAGGTGACGTCGGCCACCGCAACACCTCGACGAGATGTCCAGCTCACAGCGCGCCTTCCACGTTTGCATCCGCAGTTTAACAAAATGCAGCGACGTCGTCAGCGACGATCGTACATAACCAATTTAAATTTGTGTAAGACGGCCGCTAAATATAGAATAAACGTCGATTATCGATCTACCAATGGCTTGATTCTTCAGCATTAAAGCTAAGTCCGTGTGGTAGATCATCGAGTGTAAATAACACCGACTGATAAGGATCCACACATGTTGACGAGACCAGGGGCAAGGAGTAAAATTGTATAAACATAATAGACGTTTCCGCCCAATATTGACTGATAGAAAATCAAACAATAGCGAACCCAGTCCAGAGCCTGTGCCTCCACCCTGAGCATTGTACACCTTGAATTATTGCAGTCCAGTACATGCATCTACTACTTCTCGCGCCCGGTCCAGTACCAGGTCAACATGCTCTTTTCCAATTGTATAACGACCTCGTGCGTAATTGTTTTTAGCTTCTTCTTACCCGAAATGATCTTACTGGGGAGGAACAAATAAAAATACGTACCGGTACGTACCTTGCACAGACGGTAGCACACAAATACAGCACGCGGTACATTTTTGCCCGTGCCTTTCTCGGCAAAAAAACGTCAAAAACGAGTCGTTACCACTGCTGATGGTCAGGACACTCGGCATTACACCATTGGATTGGATACGGTGTTCGAGACTGTAGAAATTACAGCAGGCATTGACCATTAGGATGTCGCCGTGGCCCAGACGATTTGAATAAATTTTGCGTCTGAGTGGATCTTCCGTATGAAGTTCGGAAGACAGGGAGCAGTAGTAAGTGATCGCGTGCTATACGTTTCATTCAAAACTATCAAATACGAAGTCGTTTTTGTCATTTTAGGTGAATGGGTGGGCCCGTAGCAAAGATAAGACTTCCCCTATCCAGAATGAGGTGTGCTCGTATCAAAAGTGGGGTGTGCCCTAGCAAAAGTGAATATTGCCCCTAGTCGTGGCCTTACTTTCCTTTTCCTTTTTATACACAGCATATTTTTGCGCTTCGCACGTCTTCTTATTTGGCTGACACTTTGCGCTTAATTGTAGGGTGCAAAAATTTTTGGACCAATCCGTCAACTCTCTTCCGAGCAGCAGTAGCTGAGAATACGTGTGCCATTGAATAATCAAATTTCCTGTTGCAACTCATACTGTTTGTGTAATCCTTCAAAAAATGAAGGCAACCGCTATAATTTTGCGAGTGTGAAGTTGAATGAGCGAAGAGTAAATATGTTGATTATTTGAGTAGCCTACATGTAAAATATATAACATTAATTTTTGGGTTCAAACGACAATGCCGCCTCCGGAGCGACATTGTTTATTCTTGACGGGAACGAATAACATGAAACCTTTGCAAAGTTGATCATGTAAGCTTGACGAAGCATGGATATACGCCATCCTAAATTAGTAAGGTATAAAAAGAGCAAATATCTTGAATATATGGGCAGCATACCGAGTGGTACTTGTTACGTTAGTAGGTCCCTAAACATGAAATAGTTTGTAGACCGTAGAAAGCAGATGTTCCTTTAATTAGTGAAAAGGTTGAGCAGAAGAAATTCGAAAATAAATCTACATGTTAAGGCCCTCGATACAGAATTTTGTATAAGATGGCTCGTTGAAGTTGAAGGTGATGTAGAATTTTGGTACACTAAATATGATGTGATGTGAGTTGATTTATCAAGTCCTTGCGGACTGAATCTCAAATGACTTAGGCTTAAGACCTACACGTCATTATAACATGTACTTGAATGTGTAATATGTGAAATTGCTATTAGAAAACTGTTGATACTGCCACAATACATTATTTTCATTACAGAATCTGTAAAACTCCTCACGCTAAAACTAAAAAATCATGACCATACGCTTTTGTTAATCGCACTCAGCCGTATGTGCTTTCATCATGGGTACGCCAAATGATGAAACGTATGGTACACTATGTTATAAAGGGGTTTGAGGACGTTTGTATCAAACCCATTTAGTTCCACGATTAACCGTTAATTGTAGTTTTTTATTATCGAAATCGGGATCGAGATAATATTAGCTTCATACGAGCTCTTGTACATCGCATCATGTCGCTGCCTAGACGACATTGATATGGAATAAAACTCATAAACTTTCTTAGTGCAAGGGACAGATTATGCTTTTCAGAATTTAGTAAATTGAACAGACATGCGTGCTGCCACAAGCTTGACTGTTTCGTATCTCCATTACGTGACCAATGCTCATCGTTTTTCCTAGCACTTTGCGGAAGGTCAGTTTCTCGCATCAAACACTCAGAAACGCGATTTGACGTTTTTATGAGGCCGCGACATTGCAGCGAATCGTTAGAAAAGTTCGGGGTCAATAGCAGTATACCTCCTTCCAAAAGCCCTGTTCTGTTGACTAATAACGATTTCGAGAAGTAGATCATGTATGCTTCTGCCTCTACAAAGGAATATTTTATATTGAAGTAAGGTGTTAAGCTTTTGCTTCACCAGAGCATCTCTAAGTTCTTGACATTTAATGATGCGTAATTGTAAATCATTGCATAGCTTGTCGGACGCAGGAGTCGGGCCAAATCGCCGGTCGACATCGATACGAAATCGATATTGCTGATTTACAAGTTATTTGTGTACATTTAGCTAACTTTTCGCTCAACTTTTGCTTGCCTCCGAACACTGGATAAACACCAGTTTGACCGTCTTATAATTTTAATAAACATTTATCAACAGGTTCAGATCGAGTAACGACCCAAGATTCTTGTTTAAATGCTATTTCAAGATATGAAGTAGTGTAGTAAAATGAAGTAAAATGACACACGATCTAAATCTGTGTGTCAATTCGATCCCTTCTGTTTATATACACTGGTCGATCTTTTTTGAAATGAATGTATAAGTTATTTATGTGAATGGCATTTATCGTAGTGGCATTCAAAAATGTGAATTGTATATCAATTGATCAACAATTGCGCTACCAATTTTATATGAAGGGACATATGTTGTAAAACGTAATTAACCTTAAATGATAATACACAACCTTATAAAGAGTGCTGACACTCATGCTAACATGGAGACCTGAGAGGTGCAAATGAAACGACAAGATTGACTCGATAATTACAAAGGTTTATTGGACCAATTAATCCATCATTAAAAAATATCAAACGATTGATTTAAAATCAGATGTAGACCTAAAAATTATGTTTTGCGCGGGATGGCTAGAATTGACTATCTACATTATTTTTTTATAAAACATACGATTGAAAATACATTCGTTTTATCATAATTAATATTGAGTTAGGACGGGGGTAGTCAGATACTTGTACACAAAACCGCAAATGGTAAATCTGAATAATTCTGCATATACTAAAGAAACTAGAGGTCAGTATTTTGTTTAAGATGATAATGACTTATAAACTTGAATTGTACAAAACAATATATGAGGTGCGGCGTATTATTTTGTTTTTGGTTAATGTGTATGGTAACGTACTAATGCTTAGTTCCGCTTTTGAAGATTTGGGTTGTATATCGAGTATCGCGATGGACAATTGGGCATCGATTGCTACATTGACCATTAAATGCCATAACGGGGACTCACGTCACATGCGGTGATCCCAACCGCCATCTTCCGACAAAAATATCTACTGTTCGTCATATTAGCAGAGGATCGATAGTATCAAAATATATTAAAAGGGATACCGACTCATCAAAAATACGTTATGTCAAAAAATCATATTCAGCGTTTATTTATTCAATGCTTGCTTATATGCTTAATATGCATCATTCGACACATTTCATGAAGCTACATTTTTGTATAAAAGATTGGCCACTAAACTTGGAATGCTTTCTCTTAGGATTTCGCGTGAACCTTAAATATTGGATTATTCAATTAAGATTGCGAAAAAGTCTACGCACACATTTTGACATGCGATAAAAAAATTCAATCATAATCATCGGACGAGGTAATGCTGACAGAAAACTTAGCTGTTGGACCCTCAACTTCGCAAGTCCGACTCGAAAAATATGGTGTTGACTACGGTGCATGTGGACGATGTAAAATACGTTTTAACAGATAGCCTCTTTGGCGTTGATCTCGACACCCATCTGATATTTGTAAAAATAAAGAATAAGAATCTTAAAGCTGGATCGACAAGGACCGAGCATCACCAATTGATTTGGGTGTATCGAAGCAACAGCTTACACGATAAAATTGTCTTGCAACGCTTTCGATCGACATTGCAATTGCCGAACAAAATTGCAATGTATACGGGTTCTTTGCTCGATGTAAATGCGTATTATCATAAATACAATGTACCATTACGCTGATCGAGATGGATATTACAGACTCCTAAGGAAGCACTTAAAAGCCCAACCAGGCGCAAAGTACACGATGTATGTTAAACTATATAAGAAGCTAAAACGATAAATAATTATGATTAAATGCGTAGGTGAATCGGTGACGACAATAGTTTCAAGATCGTAGGCTTAACTTTTTGATATGCTACAGTCAAGAAATGAAAACCTATCTTTATGATCGAACGAGACGTTTTAGCGAGTAAATGTTATGAAAATATTAAAAATGGACTATACAGAAGTCTTACGATTCCAAAACACGCGTAGCCCCTTCTTTGCAAATTGATAAAAGCACATTTGTGCGTCGCAGCAATATAAGTGGTTGATCCACTATCTTTCATGTAAATGTCGATAGCACTTTGACAACAAATTCGCTTCAATTGTATTCGATAAATTAATTTATTAATATAGAATCTGAAATATCACAGAAGGCGAATATGTAAACCAAATCGGAGTACAATTATGATGTTTCGAAATTAATCGAAAAATATATAAATTTGAAACTTACTTGTACCTCGATTATATCATTTTAAGAAAAGGTTGAACGAAGTGAATGACATTATATATTCTAGGATTATCAGTAAGTGATAGATTGTGTCGATATATAGCACTACAAGTTTGTACTATCCATTTGCGGCGCATCATTGCCCATATCGATGTAAAGAATAAGCAATAATAATGTGACGCGGCTATATTAAGACATATTATTTCTAAATCCAGGATATTTTATGGCAAAAGGGGTAACCAGATTCATGTGCGTACCCGGATGCTAATTTAAAAAATAGCGAACATGACAAGGTGTCTAGCTCAGGTACTATGGCGATGCTAAAGAATAAAGGATGAATAAATAATAAGACAATTCTTCAATATTACTCATTTCATTAATATATAAATAAATGCAGCTAAGTTTCTGCGTTTCAAATTTACTAATTACGCGGTATATTCAATAATGTTATAAGTAATATGTTCAAATAGCCTTATATTTTTAGACAAAACAATATTAGAATGTGACCCTCAAAATCAATTCTCCTCTTTTCTACATATTAAGTATTCTCATTGTACTCGATTTAATGTATCGTTCAGGAGCGAAACCTTATAAAACACATTGTCACGTGCGCACTGTATAGTATATAATGAGTGATGTTGCTTTTTAAATGGGCGTAAGTCCAGGTTGATTAAACGTCAGGTAAAAACTAAGACACATGTCGTATAAATAGCCTTAGTCGCGTTGACCACGGCGATACTAAACCAGCACCTACCTAGGTAGCAACTTTTGTTCAACGATAGGACGACCTTTTCTTTCGCCTTAATATAGTTCCACATGTCAGAATGTGTTAAACGATAAATTTGGTAAAATGCATGATAGATAACACCCGGTGCTACCCCTCACTAACATGTTGGTGTAGACACAAGATTAGGTCTCAGTAATGCTTACCTATGCTAACTTTTCGTTTAGCGTTCATACGAAATCAAGCAGCAAATGCACTAGAATAAACTAGATAGAGCGAGTCGCAAGAGTGTAAATATTAATTGAGGTTTTTATAGTGAGAAGTAGGGTGTTGGTGCTTGTGCGTTTATATGTGGTTGGTATCGGCGTCCAACGTCACGTATGTCGATTTAACTAACGCACTCCGAACATTCAAAGGTTTTAAAAGGACTATAAAAAAATATATAAACACTTTATAATGGGTAAAAAACACATAGACTCATTAGAACAGAAGCGAGGTAAGAATAAAATATTGGTAATTACACGAAGTGAATGTAGGCGTTGTATAGGACATAATATTCGAAGATTTTGATCAAGAAACGCGTTTGTTTATTACACAATAAATTCAACATTAAGCTCACCTTATCGACATACATTAATAAAATAAGAAAATTTTTATAAGAAGCCGGTAAGAAAGTGGCAATTGGATTATGCAAAGTAAGATACTCATCATATAAGTCGCATACGGTAACTTACAAATATTTATTGATTTATCTCGTCAAATGACATCATTTTCTTGTACATTCCTATATTGCTTTAAACGTATGGACATCATACTCAAATACGGACTCGTTGCTTGAACATGACATAATTCAATTTGCGTAGTTAAAAAGGCATAGTTAAAGCGTTATAGCGCTGGGTAAAGTATTGGTAAATATATGCCTATACTTATAATGTTTGTTTACAAAACCAACATTTAGGTCCTCCGATTAATTTCATTCTGATGAAATTGTGCACGTTTACCTGTTTCTGTTGCCTTTATATTTTTATCTAGTCAGTCTCATAGCTTGAATAATGAAGCAAAGTCGGAATTTGTTATTAAAAAACTCATTTATCGCGCTTGGTATTATCAGAAGTCATTCGATGGGCATTTTTTTATACGCCGAAGTGTTTGTATGATTACCACAAAATAGTCAGCCTGCTGAGCTGGGGAGCTAGGCGAATTTTGTCCAGGAAGCTGGCACATCTTGTTTATTTTCTGTCAAGACATTTAAGAATATCCAAATATACACAAGGTATAGCTATGTTGCGTCGCATGAACTATTACTTGCTATGCGTAGCTTACTTCAATGTGTAGATGTTATTATCGGTTGTCGTGATTTTTTATAACGTTTGCGGTACACTTCCAATGTCGGTATGATGATCGCATCATAGCACACCTTTTATTTATCAAATTTCATGTATGCGCTTGATGTATGCGAAGCCAAGATAACTTTGGTCGGATCGATTACAGAAAGACACACTTATATATAGCTTTGACGATTATCTGGTATTATGTGCTCACAACAATAGCAGGACCGCTGACCTATTTACTAAATTATATGCCAGTATGTAGGCATCATGTCTATAAATCATTGACTGACACGTCATCGAATCTAATTACATACTTCAGTAACACCGTTACGTATCCTTAATTGTGGTGAACAAGCGCGCAAATTATCCAGCACCGTTTCAGAGCCAGCATGGTGACCACCAACTATTCCGTGTGGCCTTGTTTAAACTTAACCACAATCTGCAATAGTTGATACTCACGTTAAGTGGCTTCTCTTCAATGTTCTGTTGCACCAGTAACCTGCAATTCTTCACACGATATATACCTGCAAAATACAAGCTTCGATACCCACGGGAAAACCCGAGGATGCCAGCAGCCACTGACGCTCTTCCGTGATCATGAGCGTACACGCTGTCGAAGCAGCAAATATTATACAAAATCAAATGGGTTGATCACCGGTATCACAGGCTTGTTACACTTCCGAGCAGCAGCAACATAGCGATAACAGCTCAACACCATGTCGATCAACGCAACTCCAAGAAGCGCAAGAGTATCGTCGTAAAGTACGGATATTTGGTTTATCTTACTGATTGATTCCCATTTTACCCTTTGACTAATCAAATTTCGACAAATTTGGGATTTCTGGGCAATGAGAAAGAAAGTAATGGCTAAATGGCGGTTCCCAATGTTATATATATACTCATTAAATTAACTTTGTATATCGATATCTATTATCGCCTTAAACATCTGGTGTTCATCGAAGAGACTAAATCAATTAAATCGGCCGTACGTACATAGATAGCTTTGGAAGTATGGCTATATGACTAAAATAGCATACTCATAATAAAAGGGGACAAATATACACCAATTGCATTTTCTAAATGACTAAAGGTTCCCCTAGTTCTCGCTCATATTAATAAATGCGCTGTTATACTAAAAATTCTTCCGCACAGGATAAAGCAGTTTTAAAACCTCATTCTTATGGTGTTAAAGTGCACCTCCGAAAGTCATCGATACATGCCTACAACATTTTACTGGAAGATGTGGACAGAAAGGTTTATCATGTATACCTGTGACCAAAAGATTACTATATCCGACTTTGTAAGTCAATCTCCGGCGATGTGTACCGCCCGTGCACGACTATCGATCCACTTATACCCAGGTCCCTATACCAATACTTTATACTCGGCCACCGGGGCCGGGACTGGAAGATGTGATAGTGTCAAGCTGATATGCTAAGGATGCGTATCGACGTTTATACATTTCAATTACATGCAAGGAAAAACAACATTGAATCGATGATATACATCATGGTAGATAAATAAATATCACCATTTTTTGCTGATGCGTTGATATAGGGGAGGTCATGATGACTTTGAATTGCAGCGGGTTTAAACAAATGCTCAAAGGGTTCTATAAAAAAATAATTGCATAAATATAAGGCATTACGCAATCATATTGTCTTCGAGCGACGGTGTGACTCAGAGAAGTAATAATGACTAATGTTCGCATAATTTTGCAACTGGGTATTTCCTAGATTCGGTCATTAAAGCTCAAACTTCTTATATACTTTAAATAAAGTGAGTCGTGTTTAAATCAATTAATTTGTTCTCAAATATAGGCATACTTTATACTAGTCACTGCATTTTGAGGTATACTTGAGAGCAGCAACGAGTTGCAGTACATGTATTGGAGAAATTCGAAAATTTGCGTATTTATAATGTCGCATAGGGTATGTCGAAATAT
This sequence comes from Hyaloperonospora brassicae, assembly GCA_947650285.1. NCBI lineage: Eukaryota > Oomycota > Peronosporomycetes > Peronosporales > Peronosporaceae > Hyaloperonospora > Hyaloperonospora brassicae. The sequence goes on along the minus strand of CANTFL010001342.1, from coordinate 272,437 downwards.
AAATCGACGGATTTTTGTGGCTTGTTCCTTTATGGGTCGTGTCAAACATTCCTTACGGAATCATAATTGCGCGAATCATCGCAAGACCAACATTGCCGTTATCACGAAGACATTATTATTATATTGTATCACTGTAACGGTCTTTCTCCGTAGATTGATAGATCACAAATTCCGGCTAAATATAAAGCAAACACCAGTGACATATTACCGCTCCAGCCCCAGGACCGCCATATATTCAATACTTACCTGTACGATTGACTTGCGTCAATTAAGAACATGTAAGGCCGAGGTAATGGATTCCGCGATCAAGACAGATATGCAAAATTTACGAGAGATTATGAGCCTGATGCATTGTTGATACCACCGAACTTTCAACAATCTGGTGATTGGGCGTCCATTTCGCATGCTATTTGCATTGTATTTAGTGTTTTAAACGACCTTATGGTCATGAGGAAATATTGTGGACGCACACAAAATGTGTAGACTACAGCAGTTTCATACGAGATGGCTTTGTATGCCTGATTACAATACTGCTGCGAGTTATATTTGCAGTTTATAACCAATTTAAACCTTGGCTACACATGCTATGGAGCGGAAAGACATGATTGGCATGACGAACATGTACACCCCAAATTCTGCTTGACTAAGAATCGCGGGCGTCCATACTTCCCCTGTACTTGCGACGCCCCATCCTTCATGTATTATTGCTTTATGATCACAATGTGATCATGATAATACAAATGAAAACCTAGCACTATATATCGACCGCCATATTGCCTCACGACTGCACTTGACAACTGAAGGGTTCGCACAAACATCCACAATAGATGAAGACCCAATATGTGATATTTGCATTTTTATAACTAAATGAAAAATATTAAATGCAATTTAAGTGCTGCAGAGACAGATTTTAGATGCTTTGATGGCTGCATTGAGTCTAACCACATTTCATATCTTCTAAATGATTATACTTAACCATGATTTGTCCATTTATAATGCCTATCCAAACAATTTATTCTGTTTAACAACATATAAACACATGTGTCAATCTACATCACGCAACAAAAATTTAGATTTGTCGGTAATTGACGACTTGGTTGAGGGAGTACTTCTATTCATAACTTGGCTACTCGATACTGGTAGCCAAATTATTATATGCTTGATATTTTAGGCGAGATTATCTGAGTCGAAAAAGCATTGTCGAATATCGTTACATTATGTGCAAAGTCTTCGCCGATGAGACGCATTTGATAAACAAAATTCCTTTAATAGGCCTGACATCATGTCTTAAAAGAATACATATCAAATTACAAGACAATATAAAAAACTGAATGCACAACACGACATTATTTTAACGTACCAATCAATTAGAAACGGAATAACTACCATATGTTTTCATGTATTATATTACGGATGTACAAAAAGGGTCATGGTGATGCCCTTAAGTTAAACGGACCACTCAAACTAAAGTAAGTCAATCTCTTATTTTCAAACAAGTATTAACAAAATAATGTAGTGTACACTAGCATCACGAGTTTTACCACCGAGTCGACAGCATTTTTCTTCGCGAATCAGGTAGCTTTTTTGTAACAAAGCACGACTCTTGTCATATGACTGTCAAGGACTTTTCGTGACTGAACACATAGCTGCATGCCCCCGACGTCACGTACACGTGGCGAGGAAGCGCAACCGAAGCAGACAGAACCTGAAAGTGCTGTATAAGGGAACAAGTAGAACTGTATCTAATATAGTTATGAATCTTAATAAACCATCTTTATCTTGAGATAACTATACTAAACTACAATCGCCTATATGGGTTCTTCGCTCACCACCCAGTGCGCGCGTCCCGCAGCGATTGGTGGTCATGTTAGTAGATGTACCGTGTACATCAAACAAGAAGTGGAGCAACCACGAATATTATCCTCGGGGGTAATATTTGCCAACATTACCTCTTTTCGAGTAATATAAATTGAACCTTAATTCCAACAAATAATCAGCTAAATTGATACATTCGAATCAATTTTTATGTAACGGGCTCACCCTGTAACGGGGCAGCCCGTTACATGGAAGTGTCACTCTTAAGAAAGTGACAATAAAGAATATTAAGTTGAATATTCTTTGAACAATATCACCGATAGTGGTGATATTGGTGAGGCGACCAAAGGGTCTGCTCATTGGTTGATATCGTGATGATATCAACCCACCAATCGCCGCAGGACGCGCGCAATGAGTGGTGACGAGACGTCACCATACACTCAGTTATATTAACATAATTAAGTCAAGTCAAACAGCGAGACAGTAACAAAAAGACTTAATTATATCAATATAACAGTTTTACTTTTTCCTTATCTACGCTTCCTCGTTTGACTCGTGTACGTCTATCAGGGGCACCCAAACCCTTGCGTTAAGTTCACGCAAGGATGTTCCCCGTTACACCTGGTATCACTTTGTAGTCCTTCCAAGGACCACAGCATCCAACATGAACATGTTGGATGATGAAGAGACCTTTCACGCCACGCGTGAAGGGTTTAACCAATTGAGTGACATCGAATGGAGTGCGGTAGAACGAATGAGTTCTACCGTAGGCGAGTTCGCCATTAGCGCCATGTTGGAGTCTCTAGACAGAGACCAACAACATGCCGCAATAGCCAAGTTCATCCAAAGTAAACTTGTCGCCGAAAGGGAGAAAGTAGCCTTGCTTCACCAGCAAGGTTCTCAACAGGCCGAGCAGTTGAGAGAACTCGGTGCTCAACAGACAGAGATGTTGAGACAGCAGCAATTCCATGCTGCTGTGGGCGGGACGGCACATGCGCGTCGTCCCGAGGTCATGAAGGTTGACATCTCCAAGTACAAAGGAGTCCCGGAGGACTCCCTGTTACTGTAATTTGTCGAACTCGACAGAGCCCTAAGGGCTCGTCGCGTCGAAGATGAGCAAATGAAATCACATTTGCTCAAGCCCACTTGGCAGGACGTGCCAAAACTTGGTCCCTGGGGCTCGAGAGTAGCAACCCAAATATGCTTAGGTCGCTAGATGACTCCAAGTACCGGCTCAGACAGACGTATGAACCGCCACGGGATGAGTTCAGGGCTCGTCTAGAGCTCCTGAAACTCAAGCAGGGCAAGCGTGATGTGCACGCTTACGCTCAACATATACGACTCCTCGAGAGTAGTATAAATGCTAACCCAGTCCATGAACACACGTTGATTACGGTGTTCATGCAAGGGCTCGCAGAAGGGCCCGGCAGGAGCCACCTGTTCCGACTTGAGCTGAATACGCTGGAAGAAGCGATATCAGCAGCGGAACAGGAAGATTTTAGCATGAGACAGGCTCATGCTAGCTCAAACTCCATATCGTCCACCAAGACGACAAGAGATCGGAGGTCCAGAACCAATGGACCTCTGCTATGTTGAGGGCGAGAGACCTCGCTCTTCAAACAACAAGCGATTGCAGACGTGCAATCGCTGTCAGAAGTTAGGGCACTACGCATACGAGTGTAGTGCTCCACGCCCAGTACCAAACAGTACTGAGCGAAATGGACGAGCATTTGCCAAGAAGGACAATGGGCGTAGGTCCAACACTGTTGCGAAACCGCAACAGCGAAGACGGACCTATCAAAAATGGATCGGGGTCAGTAGGGGCGGAGCGCCCTACTGATCCAGCAACCTCAAGAGAATTTGCAAATCACTTGACAAAAGTTGCTCCAGATACACAATCATTGTGTGTCTCTGCACCTGGTGATGACGTTTCGCTCATCACCTCGAAGATGAAAGCGACAAATGATTTGTCGCTTCGTGCCCTAGTAGACTGTGGGGCGTTGAACAAATTTGTTCGACGCCAGTCAATAGAGGGTCGTAGGCTCAAATTCGTTGAGCGCGACATTCCTCTCACGAGGATGACGGTGCGCCTTGCAACAGGCGCATCGATTACCGTTAAGAAACATGAAGTAGGAATCCACTACACGTTAGAGGGCGAACAGTACGATGATGAATTCATCGTACTGGATCTGGATGACATATATGATGTCATCCTGGGATTACCTTAGGATCAGAAGGTACGAGCCAAGAGAGAGCTGGCAGCATCGATCCGTGAAGATGCCTGCCGCTTGTTCATCAGATGGCCATCTGATGAACATCTCGGAGCTTCCACAAGCGTGTGGATGTTCTGCGAGTGAGTGCGATGGCCTCAATTCCGTTACGGTCGTTAGCACGACTGCACAAGATCATAGTGTAGTTGATCACTACACTGTGGAGCAAGCTCCCGGCGGCTGTACAGAAGTACAGGCTGCGCCGAAGGTCCACCACTCGAAGAAGTCAAGTGGACCGGGACATGGATGCACGCCTAGCAGGCATCATCCTAGCAAGAGTAAACCGGCTGCCCACAAGCGGCAACACGGATATCCTAGGTCGACTGGAGAGTCGACCGTAGAGGATCGGTACCTGACTGTGGTTGCACAGCCACAGTCAGAAGACGTCGAGGGAATAAGTCCCCACGTACTTGAGGAAGGAATTCCTTAAGAGTCACTTTCTGAAGGATTAGGCCTTTAGCAACCTGTGGAAAGAAGTTCCCAGGAAGTAACCGAGACGTTGAACGTCTTGGTTTATGACAGATCAAGCGTAGGCGCTTATACGCTTGATCTGATTGTGCCTCCGAAGTTAACTTCGGAGATAACTCAATTGCCAAAGCTAGAACCGAAACGGTCGTTGCGCGATCTGAGTAGCGGCAAAGTCAAGCAGATCTGCCTACTCGTCACAGAGGACGCGTATGTGGCCGATATTCGGTCGGCAACAGTATTTGCTCAGAACGAACGGGTTCTCAGCAGATCATCGATGGACGAAAGTGTACTCGATGAGAAGACTCGGATTGAGCGATACACGTCTCAATCCTGGGAGTCACTTCAGGCGGATTCTTTGTACAAGGATTTGATCGAATTCAAGAATATATTTCCTGAATACGTACCTTGTGAGCTGCCTAAGAATAAAGGCACTCGACACGAGATCGAGCTCAAGCCAGGCTCGAAGTACTGTGTCATGAGGCAGTGGTAGCTGACTCGTGAACAAGTACTAGCCATCGACAAGTCATTTGACGATCGCTTTGCAGCGGACCATGTGCGGGAATCAACATCCCCTCACAGCTCTCCGACCTTCTGTGTGCGAAAGGCCACAGGAGGATGGCGGATAGTGCATGTATTCAACAAGTTGAGTGCTGCAACGGTACCGTCTCAGACGCCGATACCGAGGAAGGATGTAATTATAGACGGTATGTCAAAGAGTACCATCTTTTCGTCTATGGATCTGATGGATGGATTCTATCAGATCCTCATGCGTGAACGGGACATCCCGTACACGGCAGTGGGCACCCCCAGCGGTATGCTGCGGGAGTAGCTAGTGATGTTACTGGGGCTGATTAATGCCCCTGCAACACTCAACAGATGTGTTACAAATCTGTTGAGACCGGTGCGAGACTTCGCACCGAGTTACTTCGACGATGTGCTCGTCCATAGCCCGGCTATGGACGGAAAGACGGACATTGAGGTATATAGCACTCATGTTCGTCAGATTTTTCAACTTATGCGCAAGCATAATTTGTACGCAAACCTTAAGAAGTGTATCTTCGCGGCTAGCGAAATGCCACTTCTTGGGTGCATCGTGGGTAAACACGGCGTACGCCCTGATCCCGAAAAAATCAAGGCGATCACCGACTGGCCAGTGCCAGTCGATGTCAAGGGACTAAGGGAGTTCCTTGGTCTAGCGGCGTACTTGCACACGTACTCTCGCAACTACGCCGAGATGACTGTTCATCTTTCTTGGTTACTCTAGAAAAATGTCAAACGGTCATGGAACGCTGAGTTCCAGCCTTCTTTTGAGGGTATCAGGCAAAGCTTGATGCAGTCGCCGATCTTGGCGATTGCAGATCAGGACAGACCATTTCATGGGGTCTGTGACGCCAGAGATTTTTCAATTGGCTGTGCATTAATGTAATTAGATGCAGATGGCGCAGAGCGCGTCATCTGTTTTCAGTCGCGTCAGCTGCAAGTAGCTGAGCGCAATTACCCAGTGCATGACAAGGAACTCCTTGCAATGAAGTATGCACTGGCTAAGTTCCGGGTCTATCTACTCGGAGATAGACCGTTTGTTGTCTATACGGACCATGCGTCACTACGAACGGCCGTAAACAGCCCACACATCTCGCAGAAGATGGCGAGGTGGCTGTCTTTCTTCGCGGAGTATAACTTCTCCGTGGAGTATAAACGAGGACGACTCAATGTCGTCGCTGATGCGCTTTCGCGCCGGCCCGATTTCGAGCCGGTCGCACAATTCAACAGTGAGAATAAGCCCACTGTTGCGATACTGAGAGCCAGTGTTCCGTCGTCAAGCTTACTTGATGACGTACAAAAGGCATACGCAGAAGATAAGGATCTTCTGCCATAAAAGGATCATCTGGTGCATCCATCCAGTAAATCATTGAAATATTTACCGGCTTTGTACCGATCCGAAGAGGATCGGTCCACAACCCGTAACGGACTGTTACATTATACAGCCGTTGAAGGCGACACGCCTCGTGTCGTCGTCCCCACTCATGATGATTTGCGTTTACGCATCATGTATGAGTGTCACGATGCCCCAACAGGTGGCCATCGTGGGAGAGAAAAGACTTACCTCACGGTAAGTCGTCACTTTTACTGGCCCCGCCAGTATCAGTTTGTACGCAAGTACATACGTGCTTGCGAGGTTTGTCAACGGTTGAAGCCAATTCCTTCATCCCGTGCACCATTACAGCCTCTACAGGTCCCGGCAGAGTGCTGGTAGTCCGTTTCAATGGACTTCGTCTTCGGTTTTCCCGAAGACGCTCACAAGAATAATGGTATTCTTGTGTTTGATGACCGATTCAGCAAAATGGCCTATCTTGCTGCTGTACTCGAGTCGATCAAGGCTCAAGGTTGTGCTCGCGTCTTTTTAGACACGGTCTTTAGACTCCACGGGTTACCCCGTGAACTCTTATCCGACCGTGACCCTCGGTTCACGGCGGCATTTTGGCAAACCGTGTTCCGCACATTGGGAACACGATTGAAGGTGTCTACTTCTGACCATCCCGAAACAGATGGTCAGACGGAACGTGCGAACCGTGTCCTCGAAGAGATCCTTCGAGGATATGTCCACTCGTTTCCGAGTTGGAGCGAATTCCTACCTATGGTGTAATTTACCATCAATAATTTGGTTCATGCCTCAACACAGCAAACACCGTTTTACGTGAATGGCCTACGCCATCCACGTGTGCCCGTCCTTCTTGAGTGTGACTCTTGGATAAGGGGGATGGACTCGCTCGAGCAAAAACCGTTTTGGCTCTTGCTCATCACGTGTCGACGTTAACGTCGTCACGTATGATGCCGATGCAGATGAGGTCTACATCGATGAAGAAAATCGCCTCAATAATAGCGACACCGCTATTATTGATTCGGATGATGATGACGATGCTGGTATATTCAGCATCGTCAACGATTATTCCAGCGAGGAAGAAGACAACCTCGCTGAAGAAGAGAACAATCTCTTAGCAGTGCGTACGAAGCGCACTGAAAGACAAAACAAAGAGTCAGCAGATAACTTCCTGCTGACTCGAGAGGCGGTAGTTCGTTTCGTTCAGGACTCCATCGCGAATGCGGTTGACCGCCAGAAACGGAACGCAGACAAGAATGGAAGAGCAAATGTTCTTTCATTTGAAGTTAACGACCTAGTACTACTGTCTACGGTAAACTTACCTGGACATGCAGTCACTAGTGTCGGCAGTAGTCAAATACTGCCGAAGTACATTGGGCCATTTTGAGTGTTGCATCGCAAGGGAAATGCATACACACTCGAATTGCCACGTAAGATGCGCACGCATCCTACGTTTTACCTGGGGAGGCTCAGGCCGTACTATCAGTACGAGCCTTCTTCTTCCGATGAAGATAGCCCCCACGTTCAAGAACATCCATCAAGTTCTTGCGTTCGCGCTCCAGACGATCCGTCTGGTCGCGCAGATATGATACCTCGGTATTCAACCGAGATATCTCCCCGCGAGCTGTCGCCAGCTCGACAGGAAGGGAGCGAGCATCCCGCTCGACCTGAAGCTGCGCCGTGGCACAATCGGCGCGATCCCTCGCCCGATCAGCCTCGTGATCCTTGCGGTTCTTCCGCACGGTATCAGTCAAAGCGTAGCGCCGGTCGCGCTCGTGCTTCAAGTCATCGCGCAATTCATCGATTGCGCGATCCATCTCGTAAGGGTAGAGATGGTGAGCAGAATCATCTGGAGGAGGTCTTTCCCCCTCCACCACATCCTTTGGTGGATTCTCACGGTGGTCAACGCTTTCTAGTGTAGCGTATCTTGAACCACCGTGACGATTCAGGATCAAGGACGAGCTACCTCGTCCAGTGGCGGGGGTATCCACCCTCTAGGAACAGCTGGGAGCCCCGCTTCCAGCTGTTGATGGATGTTGAAGGTCTCGTCCGCCAGTATGACGAGACTCGTCCGATAGGTCCGAGGGACCATCGGTAAACACGCGCTTTTGGCGCCTGTAGACGGATTGCAAGTTTGCAATCGCGTCACGCATCTCAGATGAGATGTGTGCCCTTCCCCAGGGCGAACTTATGGAGTACACATCCCTAGGTGCCCGCTGTGAGTTGTCAACACAACTCGCACAAAGGTCTCCCCATGTGAGGCAAGGAATTTCTGCCTCACTCGACAAACAGTTCAACCGGTACCTTGCACCGGTTGGTGTTCGCTTTTCAAACTTGAGGCGTACCGCCTCAAATTTCTTCAGCCACTCTTCTCGTCCGAAGTCTTTACGTTTTGGACGAACGCGTTCCACGCAGCCAAAAGCGAGGCCTCGTCACGCTTTGGTTGCCGTTGTACCATCGACGTCTAGAGGAGACATCGAGATAAAAATCCTCTTCATCGCGAAAGTTCTTCGCGCTGGAACTCAAGTTGTGAAGCTCAGTCGCATCGAATAAGGGTATTCAATGGTGTTGGCTTGTCTCGTGAGACAAGCCATTGATAAGCCGTTCAGGCAAATAACACGGCTTCAGCTCATCACGCTTCACAGTGGTACCCTTGTCGGTACCACGGTTTTCAGTATGACGATGGCTTGCACCATCGTCAAGTCGCTCGTGCGAAGGAGCACGAGCTGATCGCGGTGATGAGCAATCATACTCATCATCAGATTCGTCATCACTGCCGAACAGACTGTGACACATGTCACGAGTCCGTACGTCCGGCAGTGTCGTGGATGAATGAGGCATTGCAGGTGAACGCGATGCCTCCAAAGGCTTATCCGAGTCAGACACGTCTGACCCTCCAGGATAGAAGACCTCAATGTCAGGGTCATCATGCGCACGCGGTGAGGTGCCGCGTGCACCTGCAGCACCTCTTGCTGCAGGCGGAGAACGAGCAGCAGACGACGAAACTTCTGCCGCAGAAGCTGGCACAGCAGCGGGCTGTGCGTGTCTTGAGTCACCCCGCATAGACATGTTAACTATGCGAGGTCGGGTGGAAAGTGAACGGAACTGACCCAACAAGTGCTCCCTGTCCCAATGGCGCCCAACGGGTGGCCGCCATAATTTTCGATAGTCACACAGTGACTATCAGTTAAGGGGAGGTAATGTAACGGGGCAGCCCGTTACTTGGAAGTGTCACTCATTAGAAAGTGACAATAAAGAATATTAAGTTGATTATTATTTGAACAATATCACCGATAATGGTGATATTGGTGAGGCGACCAAAGGGTCTGCTCATTGGTTGATATCGTGATGATATCAACCCACCAATCGCTGCAGGACGCGCGCAATGAGTGGTGACGAGACGTCACCATACACTCAGTTATATTAACATAATTAAGTCAAGTTAAACAGAGAGACAGTAACAAAAAGACTTAATTTGTTAATACAACAGTTTTACTTTTTCCTTATCCTACGCTTCCTCGTTTGCCTCGTGTACGTCTGTCGGGGCACCCAAACCCTTGCGTTAAGTTCACGCAAGATTGTGCCCCGTTACACACCCCGTTTCATTTTTTGTGTTGTCTCGACATTGACCACCGATCACGCGGTACTGAACTACTCCGCCGTATAGCAGAAACATTTCGCGCTCATGTAATTAGTCACAGTAAGTATAGAAGTTACCTGATAGTCCTTGTATTCCAGCCTTCGTCATGTGCGCACAGCTATAGCGGGCAATATGAGTACACTTCGCCAAACGAACAAAACATCTGATCGCGCTCAATGTAGCATGAATGCAAAGGATCTCCTTGTCTATGCATGTAAATGATGCTTGGTGCGTCTTAACCGATTTGTCAGACCAGGCAGGCACACCAAAAAACAAGCTCGACAGAAATTATGCTCTTTGGTGCCTGCTGCGGTCAGGTTCAACGCACAAGTATATGCACTCTTACCGCCTGTTGCCTCCTTTGGCGTGCTCATTTTTTTGAGAAAATATACAACCTTCATCTTTTAGTTCATCCACTACCAGCGAAAACCCATCGCTTTTGCTCGGTTCTCCCGGCACTTGTGCACCTCATTTCTTTCTACATCTTGGGTGCGTCCACTAGACACTTCTTTTCTAGTTGGGTGGCTCTAATAATACTTAGATCTATTGTGTCCGACCATCGATCACCCACTAAACCGCGTTGCTATAAATACTCGGAGCAATAATAGTAGCGGTTTTGGCGATGGCAGACGAACAATGCGATGATGCGGGGCGTGAAGCTCCGTGCACGCATGTTCATGGCATTCCAGAACGTGCTGACTAAAGATCACTACAAAACGATGAAGGCCACTTTCGCTCGGATGCAGAAAATTCGCGGCAATCTCTCAGCCGTGGGCCAGCCGAAGGTGCCAGTGCCGATGCCAACGGGTCCGACCGACAAACGCAGCTTTATCTGGGTGTCTTCGCGGGACGCAGAGATATACCCTTTGGTGCTCTGTGTGGGCCTCGGCGTCGGGGTCGCCATCTTCAGCGGTGTTCGCCACCTGACATCCGACCCCGACGTCAATCTGGACCCCGATCGCCGCGAGACGCCGGCATGGGAGCGCTACGAGCCCGAAGAAGGCAAGACGTTTTCGCGCAACCGCCACAACTTCGCCACTCTCACGCCGAATCCGATCAACACTTTGACTGAGTCATCCACGCACGATCAAGAATCGAACGAGTAGTAGTGCGTCTCGAGACAGGGCTGAAGCAGGAAGATGGAGAGCAGCGCAATTGCAGGCAGCTTCGAAACACACGGGGCGATTACACTAATAACAACTAATTTCTTTCAAACACATTGTGCATTGAGATTAACCCACGTAAACGCTGTAGCGAAGGCGTTTTACGTATTTTGTCTCGATCCACTGACGGAACGCCATGTGGCGCCCCAATGCTCACAGATGTACGCTTTTGCTGGTGCACAGGTGAAGGATTGTCACGAAGGGCAACTCACTGACGGGTATGGACGTCGCGTCACATTCATCGTCGAAAGTGATGCGGGGCAGCGAAAACGAACTTCGGCATGTGACGTACACACTGCATCATGTGGCTGCATCATTGAGCTGATGTCGAATCATTCGAAGCGTAAAAGTGCGTTGCAAGACATACTTGCAAGTCCGTCGAATGTATTATCCTGCATAATAGCAAGCGCTAACGAGTGCTCGCGATCGAAACAGACATCTGCTCCGCACACCTACTGACTGGTATCATGACATTCGATCCTGGAGCCCAGTGCTATCGTTGTGTAAGTAATTGACTACACCTGACGCGTTTTGCAGGATAGTTCACTCCAGTCTCATTGAAGTCATGGCCACCGTCATTCGATGGTGCGTCAGCTCTTGCATCCTCATGTCTGACAACCTACCTACGAGCGTGAACTGGTTGGTCACTGGAAGTCAAGCAGAAGAAAGTCCAGCGGACACATGCGGTAATCATGAAACGATCGTGAGTTTGCTCTCATAGTCAATTGACAAAGTGGAGATCAACACCAGCGAAGAGTTTCGATGCCAAACGTCACTAGTCAGTAAGATCAGATACCTTGTGGATTCCATCCTCTGTGCCGACAGTCCATTCCTATGCCAGAGCCTTACTCGGGACGGTAAGGGAAGATAAGGGAAGCATCTGGCATACGACTTATCATTCAGTCTTGTCAGTGTTCGGCCTCGCTGTCCTGACCCCACGTACGAGTCTTGTGCTGTAGCCATCGATTGCGACATTGTCGACAAGCTGACATCCCACAACTTAACACGGACGTTTGCGCTTGTGTAAGTCGAGTACGTGCTCGTTCATCTACCGTTGCAACACGTTTTTAATCTGCACTTATCGAAGTGAAGTCCAAGTCCTGTACATACTGCAAAATTGACGTGGTCGATGTATCATAGCAACTTCTGGAACACGGTCACAGCACCAAGTTGCACTCAAACATTGCTACACACCAGTGTGACAGCAAGGCGTGGTATGACCAGAGAACACGCTTGACACTTACTATCCAGCTGAATGGATTATGCTTTCGTTCCTTGCCATGAATTTGCCCATTCGATCCAAGTGCATCAGACTCGTGAGCACTTTTCGCTAGTACGCTTTCTCTTCTTTCATGTCATCGTAGCTATGGTTTACAGTGATAAGTGGCGAGCAGTGTGCAACTGACTCGCATCACTTTGCTGCTTGATTTCTCCAGTGACCAGCAACTTATGCTGCACGTCACTGCCAAGTCACATGCCAGTTGAAGCGTCTTTTGCAAACGAGAATGACAACGACTGCGCAAATGAGTCGATCGTCTTCGAATGCGCACGTCGCTTTTCTGGCGAGTCCAGTGCACCTCGGAAATACGGCGGCGGTAACATCGCCGTGGGCGTGACAAGCGGCACCGTGCCATGCCCCGGAGACACTTGGAAGTTGCACTTCAGCATGTTCATCTTGGGTATTGACAGTTTAGAGCCACTTGCTGTCATTTTCTCCAGCTCGTCAGCAGGCGACAACGAACGCGCTGTCGCTGGCCTATTCGAACGGACCGTAGACCGTGACGTGTTGGACAACGGCGTTGCAACCACATCCTCCAACGACACGAAGTCGATCGAACTCAATGGGCTTGGAACTGCACCGACCGGCAGACTTCGCTGTAACGGACTACTGTATATCTGGTCATCTTCCATCGAGCACGACTTTTGCCGCACATGCGCTGGCGTCAGAGCCACGTTCTGTTCCTTCGCCTCGGGCCGTTCTGGAAGCGCCTGTATCGTTTCCCTGTCTACAACCAAGCGCCCCTCCGCCATCACAGTACATCTTCTCTCTACCACAGTAGCAAAGACATCCTGAGCAGACGCAGACTGTCGCTTGTCCGTCAACTCGACCTCCAGATGCGGCGTCTGGTCGATACCAGCTGCTTCGTCGAAGCCAAAGCCCTGCAACCTCTGTCCTGACCCAAAAGTGTGCCGCAAGACTTTTCTCTGATCCCTCGCTGCAATGGCTACACCAACTTTTTTCGACGGCGTTTGCACGCGGTTTGCTGTGATCGCAAAGGTCCGACACTGACATCGCTGCCCTGGCATCGTGTCATGGTCGTGACTGTGCAAAAGCGCTTCGTCCGAGCCACACAACAGCATCTGCTCAATGTCCTCCTGCACATCGTCACCACTCATCGCTATTGCACCAAATCAACAACAACAACACGTCAATCAACAGCACAAGTGGATCCATAGTGTTTCTCGACATGGACAACGTGAGTCTGTGAATGCCTCGACTTGTACATGGACAAATATTACTACGTAATATACAGATGTCAACAATAAATTACATACCACTCTATACACATTGTCGAATTCGACGTACCAGGATAAAACCTCGAGTCAAATAACCCATCGCCCGAGTCGCTCGGAAACGCGTCGGCGTCCAACATGGCGCCGGGGCAAAAGACGTCCATGTCGATGTTCATCTCGACGTCCAGCGTCGCGTTGCTGCTCTCCAGTGGCAGTGCATGTCGCATGTGCTCTGACGTGGCAGACAGTGCGTCGCGCATTGGCTCGAGACCGGTCAATAACGCGGTGTCGTCCAGCGCGTTCACTAGGTACATCCCCGCAGGTGGTGTTGCCATTGTCACTAAGTCGGGGGAATCGATTGTACGCGCGTCGTCGCTGTTTTTGCAAGCGATTGCATGCAAAGTGGTGGGCGCACAAGGGAGACATTTCATTGGCTGTAAATGGGTCATGGAAACGATTGATTGACCCATTTCTCCAGGCATCTGGGATCGGAGCCTCTAGACATTTGGGTCAATAAATCGCTCTCTTCTGACCCACTCTCTTTTCTCTGTAGTACTTGACGAGCAGGCGATACCGTCTTTGGTATCAGGCTGACAAACACCGGTATCTTGTGCCGTGCCACACGTACCGGACAGACAGAGGGACAAAGAGCTGAGGCGGACGGTATACGTCTGACTACAAAAAACATGTATACACTGAAAAGGCGGATCGTGTATTCGTTTGGCACATTAGAGCGAGCTCCTGTTCCATCGACTGAAAAGGAAAAAATGACATGACAACGCAGTATGTATGGAACAACTCCCTGAACCCCACAGCGTCCCGTCTTACTTTGCGCGGACAGAGATAGTCTGCTGCAACGTGTACGTCTGGCCATTAGGCAGGACTTGCTTCTCGCTCACACGTCCCGGCTCAATGGCCACCATGTTCTTGTACTCTTCGTCCCCAAAGTCCTTCATGGCCACGGCACGCTCGGCCCACGGGTTCCACAAAACGAGGTCTGTCTTCGTGCTGACTCGTTTCGAGCTCTTCGAGTCGCGCGGAATGCCCGATTTCCCGCCGGTTTCCACCTTCGCACCGGCCCCGCCACTGATAGAGCCTCCCTTTCTGACCGTCACCGTACGGTCGATGGCGTTGACGCCCTTGATGATTGCAGACACGAGGTCCGGGGCGTTGCGGTACACATTGTCCGTCTGAGCCGAAAAGTCAATGAGCTCACGAGTCTCAGTCTTGTTCGTCTTGCTCACCTTGTCAAAGTACTCGACGCCCTTGAGCCCCTTCACCTGCACGCCCTTGTTGCGCGCGTCGTCCACCCACAGGTAGTTGTGCAGCAGCGCGTGGAAATCAATCGGCTTGCCGAACGTGTTAAGCACATGCAGAGCCGTCCTGAGCTGATCGGCATACAGCTTGACCTCGTACGTGAGCTCAAAGTCTACGGGCCAGATGGTACGGGTCGAGTTGCTCGACGCCATCGAAAACGTGGCCACACTGGGGCTCTTCTTGTCCTTCGCATCATTTTGGCTCACCAGAGTCCAGTGCGTGGTGCGGGCAAACCCGTGGCTAGGAAAGCCCTTTAGGCTGCCAAAATTGGGAAAGATAAGAGGAATGCCACCGCGAATAGGCTCGATGCCGTCCAGCACTGAGTCATTCGACATGAACAGAATGTCGAGCTTGGGGGCGATAGCGGCGCGAAACGACTTGACGTGGGCACCGAAGAGGAACACCTCAGCACTGGAGCCGCTTGGGTGCTTGAGCTTCACAGTCTTCAATTCAGCGTTCGCGGAAGCGACTACTGCCGCCACCAATGCGGCAGTCTTGATGAAGAAGGCTCTGGTCATGCTACAAGTGGGACGATGTCCAGGTTGAGCTTGTGGCGCAGAGGAGAAGTTTTGGAATGACTGAGGCTTGATCGGTTCGCTACAGCTTTATCCGCCCCCGTTTCGTGATTGTAAATGCCACATGGCAACATCCAGACCGAAAGTTGTGGAGCCACGGGCTGCATGGCGGCTTTATGTGTACCTTAGGGCACTAGACCATCGGTGGTCGAGCTTCATATGTCGTAGAGCAAGAATTTTCGATCGCACGAGCGAACGATAGCTGGAGAAACATATGGACGAACATGTGCTGCAGTCGAAACCATGTGCTACGTAAAAACCACGACAGAGCGTACGCCATGCGAACCAAAGCCGTTATCCTTCTCTGCCCCCGTCAACCTTATCGTCTGTCTGACTTATACCTCGTACGAAGAAGGTTGCGATCGTCGAGGTACTTTGAACCCTATGGCATGACAGACAACGCTTTCCGTTTCGATACGTATGGACAGATTCGTAGACTGTAGTTGAGCGACCGCGACCTCTTCGTCTCTTTCATTCTGACCAAAAGGATCTGCAACAAAGTCAGTTTTCGCTCATCATGCGCCTCTGCCCCATACATTCGATCACATTTGAAGGCTTCTGATCAATTGATGCCATTACTATGCTGCTTTGAACTGATCTCCATCAACGACATCTTCTCTTTTGATCTACTGCACACTGCTTCGGCTTCCTTCGCGCGTCAACGATGAGTATTTCTTGCCTGATCAGCGTTGACCCAGGCTACAGCTACGAACGTTGATCTCACTTCTCGCCACGACCTGTAGGAACGATGTCACGTGTATTTCAGCTAAGTGCCTTATCCGTCAAGTACTTGATTGCACAAACGATCGCTTTCTTTCATTGTGCGCACGCAATGTTGAACACCGGTGTCAAAACCTTTCCTTGCAAACACCACAGGCGGTGTTTCCCCTGAAAAGATAGTCAACTTCTGATCACCAACATGCATGCTCTTAGTGCAAGAAACAATTCGATGACCATTCGATGAAGTGCTCATTTGAAGAGTCAACATCGAATGACTTGTGTATCGCACAAACGTTTGTTCAAAAGGTAAACGCTGTAGCCGTACTCGACGACATCGAACAGCTTGACACTGTACTTCATCATCAGCTTGCTACGATCGATATCAATGTGGAGATGTAGCAACGAGCATGACCATCAATGACACTGCGCAGGTTGCTTTTGTTCGGACGACATCACATATGCTTGAGCTTCCGTAAACCACATACAGTCTGTTTTACCTTCTATTTCCTCCAACCTCCAACCTCTTGGAGCTGACGATGACAAGCTGCAGGAAGCTCTCCAGGCGACTCACAAACGTACACCAGATGTAGGGTGGTGTTTGAGGTTAGCGACAGGAGCAACTGAAATGACGTCAATCAACCGGGGCTTCCAAACGTAACCTCATGGTAGGGAGTGGGACTCGATGGCGAAAAACTGACGACTCGTGAACGGCTGCTGGATGTATTGCGATGCAAGAGTAACGATTGTTGCACTCTATGTTCGCGCATCGTCGTACTGAACGGCAATTTGTTGCCACGTGGTACGAATGGTAATAGTGATCCATGACACGTGTGTTGTAACACATGTTGCAAAATGTTGTCATGCTTGGTCGAATGAGTGCAGACAAACGTGCAGATTCACCGGTAGTTGAGGCTCTGAGGCTCCCGCACAGAGGACTCGCGCGGAGACTGCACTCCTCATCTTTCGGCATCTTCTTACGATACGTTGATTGCAAGCACGCAGAGATGGTGAAACGCGTATTGCATGCCCGCAACAAGCTCAAAGGGACGTTTCTACATCTAGAGCGGAACCAGGCGTAGCTGCATTGCGATCACAACTTGACAACGGCACGAACATGCGTCATCGTAGGAGACGTACCTGTGTTGTTCAATCGCATGATCTGTGCTACGGGAAATGAGTGTGCGGTATCAACTCGATGCAAGCCTTTCGCTCTTGATATCGTTTGACATGCTGTGTAGTTTTATCGAAACATTCAGTTGTAGCATCACTTTGGTCACCATGAGCGCGCACTGACGCTTTCGCATCTGTCCATGTACCAAGCAAAACAACGCACTTATCATTAAATAATACAACAACAAGCATGACCGCTCAGTCATGCCTTTGCTCAATGAAGTGATCCATCATAGGCTCAGATAGTCACACGAAGCCCTGGCAACTACGTCCATCCCCTCCGTAAAAGTTCTACGCGCTACGATGAGGCAAACATGTAGACCGGCTGGCATTGTTCAGCACCGCTGTTGTGCGTCGTACCTTGGATACTATAAGAACGCTGCCAACGAACCCTAATAGTTCAGATGATTTACTGCAGTTCCAAACTCCTTACATAACAACGAGAGTGAGACAATGGTATACCGGCTTCAACTGCAGCAAACGATCCGCTAATGGCACTTGTATTATGACGCGGTCTTTATTGCAGCAGCAATATTGTTGTAACTGGGCCTCACAACTAGACTGCTTGCATGTGTTAACACTCTTCTTCTTCAGTGCCTACCTTGGGGCTTTGCCTAGCGAGCTAGAGTATCAAAAAAACATCAATGTATCGATTGTAACGGGTTACACGTCGGTTGGTAGCCGATATAACATGTGGGGTTCACACCAGGGATAGGATCCCATTGGAAGTGATAGTAGAACACCTTATCAGTCGTTGCAGGCTGTCGTGTGTCAGCCACCAGACAAGGGATCTTTAAAAAAAGGTACCAATTTAGGGTATTCGTGTCTGGATCAGGTATTTTACGGCTAAAGGTATACTTCCACAAAAAAATAAAACAAAGTTCAGTTCCCCTTTTGATCTGTTAGAGGCACTTGCCTTTTTAAGGCGTCTCAGGTCACAAGAGAGTCAAGTCTTGTTAGGACATAGACTCCTCACACATTGTGCACTCGATTCGTTGAATTGTTAGTTCTCTTAAACAAGGATCTGAAGCTTTTTGCTCGTTGACTCGTAAAGTCGAGTTCTCTAGAGAAGTAGCATGCTCGTTGAGCATAACTTCCTCGTCTGACAATGAGCTATAGTAATTTGGCTACAGAATCAGACTGTCTATCTTGCCTTCACAGCGTTCAACAGTCAATTTCATTATTTACCTCTCGGGGACCCTATGAAACGATTTCTTGCGCCTACCAAGACTGTCAGATAAGGTCTGCTGATGTGAGATTGACACATGAAACAACTCGGTTGCTAGGTAAAAACAAATAATACTGCTATTATCTCCTCCATGTCGTTGCTCTGGGATCGCTACCGGGCGTAGTAGTCGAAAAATCAGGTCTCGTTCGTTGCAATCGCTTGGTCTAATGTCAGATGTTCCTGCTAGAGACATTCACCTAACGCTGAGTTCAGCGCGTAGTGACGCACACTGAGCAAATATACGACCAGATCCTGGTTTGGGTCCGGTAGACGGTGTCAGCAGCATCCGGTAACATGCGCTCGACAGCTTTCGGCACCGTCGATAGTAGTTCTGGGGCCGGTCTAAATAATGCAACTCGTTTGTGTCATTCGAGGTCATTTGTTGCTGTCTCAATTGTATTTACTGGGCTATGACATGTGTCAGATACTCTTTCTAGGATCACGCACCTCATTACGAAATATGTATTGGTTCCTCATACCGCACTCTGCAGGTTTACTACCGCTTGCAAGCAATATCTAAATTTCGCCCGGGATATAACAAATCAGACTGATGACTGCTTATGATGTAGCCTAACGAATCTGGTACACCGTGAATAAGAGACTGCTTGAAAGACAAGATGTCGAACAAAGATTTTCGCAATGATCTGTGCCCACTTTATACTTGTGCTCACGAGGTAGAAGCAAGTGTATACTGTCGAACGTCAAATAATTGATGTAATGTGTGGCTAAATTACAGCGATAAAAATATACAGTCCCAATTGTGGCCGCGAAGTGAAACAATATGTTCAGATATCAACAAGATACGCTACGAATATATGTCTATTGCTATCCTTCGAGGATGCTTTCGCTTAATTTCTGACGTAATTTATCCATCATCAGAGTCTATCGACTCCGTCGACGACAGGTCCGTATGGTTTCGAGAGTAGCGCTCTCTATTTACTTGATCATGTATAAAAATGTTCTTGATATAAATTGACATTATCCATTTGGCGTCTGGTGCGGACAATGAAAGAGCCATTATTAGCGAGTGATGTTGCTGCGATATGTGCATGATGGCTATTGATATTAGTATTCGTCGTTTGATTTTTTTAGTTACATTGTGTGATGTCAAAGCGATATCGACGGAGTAACATATTGCCTTAGTCGTTTGGGAAGTGAAATTCCACGCAATTGAGTGCAAGTTCGGTTTCCGCCATGGTTAAACTTATTGTGACTCACTATCACTACCTGGCGTTTGGGTTTCACCAGATATTCGACTATCTCGAAGATACGTGCCCCACAACCGCGCAATCGATTTCATTTTGCATCTAAAAAAGCAGAACTTTTACAAACGGTATATTACAAGAGGTAATTACCCAGCGTTAGGTAAAATCTGCAAACGGTGGAGACAGGGAGCGAAATTAGTGGCTGGTATTCACCGGCTTATATTATTCAATTATTGTCGAGATAAGACCGATTTGAATACAACTCACATATCGGCTTCGATCCCCGTCTGTGAGCCCATTATCAGATTAGTAACAACTCCAACGCTTCTTTAAAATAACAAGAAGAACACTTGAAGAGCGTAGAATCTTGTTATCTTGCCAAATGTTTGACGTACCTCTTAGAAGGGAAAATGTTATAAGATGAAAGGTCTTCTCTCGGATGCGAGTGCTTCAGTAGGCAACACAGCGTGCCACCTGAAAGGTAAGCTGCCCTCCAATTTCCCGAGGTACGGGAGTAACAACAGAGATGGACATCCCGTTCCTACGTTAGTTTTTTGCTTTTCACGACTTACCTTAATTTGCGCCAACTCGTTCGCTGCGCGTGAAGCTCGCTCCCACAAATTGAACCCCTTTTGGAACATGATGACCCTGTTACGATCCAGTACCATTCGATAATGTGTGGGAAGTACAACGTCAAGATAATATTCATGTAGTGTTGCACCTGGCCACGTCCGACTAGATCGTGCACTGGAGTCGGGTTAAAGAGCAGAGTAAGTCTACACCCACGGATTCGTCCATGTATTACATCTCAGAGGAACGCTAGGTCCTCCTATGCAAAATAAGCCTTCAATGCATGCTTTCTCTGTCCCCAGGTGCAGATTAGAGGGCGATCGCAGATTATTCACTTGGTCAATAGTGCTTACACAGTTCTAACCCCGGACTTGGTCAACGGTCATTTCCACTTGAAGTATGACAGTTTCCTTATAACACTTGTAGTATCGAATCAGCAGAATGAGGAATGCGGTTGTAAATACTCTATAATGGCAGATGATCAAGATCTTTGGTTAAAAACAGACATATGAAGTCTTAAGTATCTTTAATGGACGATTTACCCTCTCTATATATTTACAAAGACCGTCAAGCCCAGACCACGGTCGAATCATCTGGCTACGGTATGACAAGGCATCCTATCTATGTCGCACAATACATGATACAAGACAATGCTAAATGATACAAAGATGTGTAAACAAACGCTACGAGCCGACATTCCACAACCCACTGAACCCCTGAAGATTTTACTCATTGGTTCGAACGATAGCACGTCTCAATTTCTCGCGTGGTTTTTACGTGTCCTCAATCTGTCGCTCGTTCTGGACCGAGCACGTGGTTTTATTGATTCTTGAGCATTGCTGTTGCAGCTGCCGATTCTTTTAATAATGCCAAAGACTACCGAGCGCACCGTACAGCGCCAAGCAACAAATTACTATTAACGGTAATGAAGTTATCCTCATCATTTTGATCGGCGCCGATGCCTTCGATGTTGTGATCAGTGTGTTAAGATGAGACTATACAAGGATGAGATGCATGGCAGGCTTCACGGACAGTGCTATCGGTGATCTTGACCGTCTGTAATGCTACCGGTGCTGACCACGTATATTTTACAGTCTACTGCGTGGACAAGTGTAACAACTCGAAATAAATTTGTAATGAGGATATTCTCCTGAAGAAACTTGACGACTTCAGTATCCGCTTTGTTAAACACCATTGTATGGTTCAATTTATAACGCCAGGAGCAGACTACATACACTCCTGCAAGATATTCAACCGTGTTGTAACACCACGATAATGCCCCCAAAAGTTTTATAGTGGTCAATTCCAAGCCGAAATAAGGACTAATAATTCGCTGAAACCAGCCCTCTGTCACATCATGTCTCTATGCAGTCCCATTTCATAGTACCATTGAAAGGGCTAGTTGGCATTGATTCGATTAGAGATGGAGGTGGAGACAAAATAAAGCGGAGAGACCGAAGATAACGGATTGTAAGACATTTATTCACTTCAGGGAGGATCAAAGTGGTTGATTTACAGATCTTAATTCTACCTAATTTAGACTGCAACCATTTCCATGGTTCAACTAATCAATCTTATTGATGCGCTTCCATTCATCGAATGTGCTAAATTAATAAGCGACGTCTTTGGAGCGAAGCCATCGCCTTATCGTTATGACGCAAGATCATATTGGACAGGGTAAATAGTACACAGTCACTTCTCCGATACAAATTAACGGTTTTGATGCGGGCAATGGCGTTCCCGCGAGCTTTTGGTGCTATGCAAGTCCATTAGAAGACGACGACGGTTGTATGTGACGCCAACTAGTTGTGATAAAAAGAAGTGTTCATTGCCGCTAAACTATTTTGTGATCGTTTGCGTCTATGCAGACGAGGGCTTTTGCAAGTAACATCGTACTCCAGATACACGTTATCTTGCACAATTGAGGAAGCGCTTAGTCCGCCTGATTGCGTGTCGTGAGTGGTACGAGAAGGTGCTCTAAAGTATTCTCGCTATAAATTGCTAGGCGGGCGCCGAAAGACGATCCGCATTTCTATGCAGAACTCGCGATTTAGCGTCCTGTGGACTCGGTTAACCGAGCTTCACTACGCACTTCTAGACATATTTTTTGTGTAAAATGATTTATGTCTACTAATTTTATCATAAACCTAATATACATAGGGTTTGACGCGCTCTCCGATAAGGCGTGATGCATTACAGCACGCCTGAACTTTGTATACGCGCGCAAAAAAAGCACTGCAATGACATCATTTGATGACGGTAAAAAGTGAGATCATTTTTCGCTATTGTTTCCGATTCTTTTGGTAGACACTCTACTTTTGTACCTCAACCAAACGATAGGTCTAAGCTTGTTTCACTTAGGACCTATCTCAGACTTTTCACTATCGTTGCGCGGAGAATTTCGTATAACGGTTTTGACTCAGTTACGTTATTGTTGTCTATGTATCGCGTCGTTTCCGCAAGTAGTCGCTACGATTGGACAATACATTGTGTTAGCGACAACGGCGAATCATGTCGAAAATGACGTGTTAATCTATGTTGTAGCCTTAAATTTTGTTCATGCGACAAACGGTCGCCGTACTGAGGCGCTTAAAAGTTGCTGTGGTCCACTAGTGATCCTTTTTGCTCTTTGTTCTCTTTAGATTACATGAGTATTCAAAAAATATTCATTCGCATGTTCTTTAAGCTAGTTGCATGTCTATGAGCTGTAGCATAAACCTATATATAACATCAATGGTTTGGATTGCTAGTGGCGGACTGCACAGTAAATTTGACGGTATTCAAAACGCTGTGAAATATTCAAAATGCGTACTAACTTTGGCCTTATATCTAATGAATCTCATAATGTGAGCAATAGAGCTACCAGTAATAGCCCTACGTGAAGGTGAAACGGCTATGATATAGTAAATATTGACGTGATTTTTAAAGATAACGGTAATGTACAATGCGTACCTCTAATGCTCCTTGTACCCATCGATATTCCGATTACAAATGTATAAATAAACTATTTTATTGGAAATAGAGTACAAATGGATATGCATTCCATTGATACGGGATATTTCTAGCGTGTCAATCTAAGAAAGTAGCGCAAGGTGGGATATAGGATACACAGAAAGAACATATGAGCTCAAACGCATGTATAAGAAGGCACACGGCAAGAGAAAGTCAAAGATTGACTAGAGCATATGGAACTAGTAAGTCAGTATCCATTCTTCTTAAAGGTGGACAAGTAATTCGTAGGTGTGTTTATATTGCGGTTTAGTTTGTTTGTCTTGTATATATCAGTTCACAAGCGACATTAGTATTTTTGTCTGAAGATACGAATACATATTAGATTGTAGGTCGATAAAGATGACCCGAAAACGATTTCCATAGTTCATGGCAAGTAGATAGAGTGCAAAGTTATGTATTGATTCGCTTACCTAATAAGATCATGTTACAAGTAGCTACGTATTGGCGTGTAATGCACATGGACTGTCAGGCTGAAAGAAATGTCAGCAAATCATTTCCTACGCTAGACATGATCAGACGTGGATCGATCGACGACGAGACTTTTTATACTCATGTTATATTTTTGGATCGGTAGTGAACTTCAGTAATTCGACGTTCACGGAATTGTATGTAGGCAGAACTTTGACGATATGTTCAAAATGATAGATGTGGGCGAGAATTGCCTTACCAACTTCCACATTGCATTTTTGATTTAATCTAACGATATCATAATGGCAGAGCAGCATGCGTGTAAACAAAGGCTGATTTGTTTACCAAAAAAAGCAGCTGAATGTATTATTCCATCCGCTGGTGCTATAAGTAATTTGCCGTGGCTTATACTTCGGCGGTACAGTGAGGTCTCACATAGACGAACTGAATTTGTCACTTAACGTGTACAATTGTCCAATATCACAAAGCTATTTCGATGTGACACAGCAGAACTTACGCTACTTATGTCTCGTGTATAGCCTCAGCTTGACCCTTCCATTTATTCAGATGAGATGAGACTTACTCTGTCTATTAACATGCGCTTGCACAATGTTATCTAATGAAGGGCGAAATGGTCCGGTCGTCAAAACTAAGGCGTAATAGTTCAGAGCTTCCTCATACTGAGATGTATACACCTTGTTCCATACTTAAACGAACCACAACGTCGGGATAACTCTCCCTACTTGTAAGTTATATACAGAACCTGACTACAGCATGATTATTGGCAGGGCTAAACCGTATCAGGTCTACGAATTGTTGAGCTTGCGCCATGAACTAAGGCATGAATTAATTTCAGTACTCACCTGCCCATAGTACGTGTACTGAAACAAAAAGGGAGGAGATACTAGTAAGTGTAGATTAAGATGATGAATATAGGAAGCGCATGTGCTCTTAGTTGTATGTGTCTATCACTACAGCGGTAGTACACTGGGGTGTTGCACCCATGGCACTGGGTCTTAATCCATGTGATGAACCGCTCATTTTTAGCCAATGTAACCTCAGCCGCCAAAGGTACGTTTATAGAATTTACTCTCGTAAAGGGTAATGATTTACGAATCTGTGTAACGCAAATTTTATCTCCGTATCAAAACGTCAATAGAAAAATTATCTTCGAATATGATGTAATTTGTAGAAGCCGCGTGATGATATAAATGTCGTTGTCCAATAGAGCAAGATGACTGATTCAGACATATACTCTTTAGCACCTTGTATCATTAAGTATATAACTTGTAGAAGTCCCTCAATTTGGGGTTAAAAGCTCAGATGGTTAAGCGGACTCATTGAGTCGTGTTCTTGTTAATACCGAGGTATCTCGTGGAGCTAAAAAGATCCTCTTTCATAAAGGAAATGTTATGACTCCGCAACATCTGTTTTATCTTTCCGTAATTTTTCGCGGCAACTTTGCAAACATCGACATATTAAATCATCATCGCATACGTAATCTTTACTGACGCATGTGCAGTTACATTGATGAACCTGCGGCAACTTTGATTGCCTGATGACGGCGCTATGCTACGGGATTACATTATCGTATTGTTGTTGATTACGAGGGCTTCGAACCAGAGAGTGTGATTGTGTGTCAATGGAAACTGCTGAGGCCCTAATTTGGTCTTTTCTGCACTTGTCGCGAAATAATCTATCATTAGACATCCTGCACAGGATGGGACCTATTTCTGGCTCGTAGCGGACACAAAAATATATGATCATATGTCATATTTAAGAAATGTCGTCCTTGCATTGCATTTTTCCGCTACTTTAGATTAGAATATCAATTTCGACAGCAATCAGAAACACGAATGTTGGTCTTTATGTAACTACGCCAAACTGAGTCGAATAAAGAACGAGTAATTCTCGTAATCGTTGCCATCAGAGCTAATGTACAGTCTTCCCTTTATTCAACCCCCATTTAGAATTTATTGTCTGTTTAACGAACTCCGTGTCCGCACCAAGCTGCATCACTTAATTTTGTGTGTTGACTCTATATAAAAGACTTCAGATACAGGGTCACAAGACAGCGCACACAAACCACCAGATTTCCCTCACAATTGAATTTGCATACTATGAAGCAGAGGTACCAGGTGCAGGTGCACCATACAAGCACACTAGGCATCAATTTGGCTAAAATACAAGACCAAATCTGACAGAAACTCGGCCTTCGGATTCACAGAATGACAGCAGAACGGATGATCCAGGCACTGGACAACGTGTTTCTTGCCACGGATAGGAGCGCAATCAATAGGTTTTGTTACTTGCGTTCAAAGGTACGGGTCTAGAATACTACCGTCTCAAGGACAGGTTACCAAATTTCACAGATGATCTACTAAGAAAAGAAAGTATCTCAATCCGAGCCTCTGTAGGGCAAAGCGAGAACGACCTGCGGTTTTCGAATAGGTTTCCAGACAAATTTTATAATCGACACGACATCCAAATGTGTGTTCTTCACGGCGAGTCAGAACTATTTGATCGCGCTCTATTGACAGTGAATAGAATGGGGCTTAACGATATGACTAGCCAACATCCACCAAGCGATGTAGTTCGTTTTGACGAATCAGCTCTCTTTGATCGCCTACCTTTTAACAAGACACTAGATAAGGTCAAGCGCAATAGAAAGGAGTCAGAAAATGATTGTACCCAGGCGCAATGGGTTGCAACATGCCTAGCATCTAGAAGATGGATCTCGTCGTAGGGAAGTCGAAGAAACTACGAGTGTTCCGCAAACCCAACACCAGGCAAACGAAAGTTGTGTGCCTTAACAACCAAACTGCATGACAAAAATGAGTCAACGTTTGCTAAGTGGTACCGGTATTTCAATTTAAATATGTACGGAAGACTAGTTCTTCTCTTTCTGGACGACGTGTCGTGGCACTATGCATCCCCTCAATGCTACAATGTCAAGCGGGCATTCCTGCCTTCAAACATGACAGCACATTTGAGATAGCTCGATGCAGATAAGTTTAGATGGATGTCTCTTGTCACTCAAATATTAAAAGTCTTCACGCATAGCGTGAAATCTCTCATTCTCATCCAACATGTTTATGTCAGATGAGATGGTTAGGGTCGCTAGACGGACTACAAACTGCTACCAGGTGTAACGGGCCACGCCTTGTATCAAATCGACACAAGGTTGTGTGCACCCGACGTCACGTACACGTGGCTTGAGGAAGCGCAGCGAAGAAGGCATAATTCGAGAGCTCTGTCAATGGTAAAGTAGAACTGTATTAAATATAGTTATGTTTCTTAATGAACCATCTTTTGTCTTGAGCTAACTACATTAAACTGCAATCTCCTGTGTGGGTTTCTTGCTCACCATCCATTGCGCGCGTCTAGCAGCGATTGATGGTAAATCTGCTTGATGTACCGCGAACATCAACCATCAGGTGAAGCAACCCATCCAATAAATATTACCCTCGGGGTAATGTTCCTTCAACCTTACTCCTTACGGGTAATATCAATTGAACATTATCTAAATCGATAATTTTCAAAAAAATGATACAAAGATATAATTTTTATGTAACGGTCTCACCCCGTTACAGCCTTGCTAGCATGCAAAGCTTGTCCGGCTGGCGCTGACTTAGCTGTGCGGCTTAAATATTTTGGCATTGGCTCGATCGACGAAGAAGATATGCTCGCTAGTCAAGGCCGCCTGCTTCTGCTTCGTGAGTGAACGGAGGGGTCTTGTGCTCTTGTATATTTTCTATCCACTGTCATAGTTTGACTGTAGCTCTTGAGAATGACCCTCCACACAATATCTACTTGGTAGAAGAAGCCAGCAAATGAACTGATCAATTTTCGCAGCAATACATTCGCGAACTATTGACAAGAAAGTAAGCGATATAATTTGACACACGGCGACAGCTTTCTGTGACGACACAATGGTGGTATCAACACGGTGTTGCTTTTCCCTTTTACTTGCTCTACACATGTAGATCGTCATCGTGCGAGATTTAGACGCAAAAAGGTAATTATGATCTTAATCGCACCTTCTTCCTGCGGCTTGAGAGTGATTGAGGAGACCTCAACAAGTATCAAGGCGAGATTGTTCATTGACATCGACTCCGATCAAAGATCAATTTATAAAACTGTCTGTTGTATACGATAGCAATTATCAACCAGCTGTTCATTGCCTAATATGAGCCATTGCATCAGTGAAAAAAACAAGGGCACTATTCAATGACAGAGATGTGTAGGGAGTGGTAATCGCGTTTTCAAGTTACATATTGTGACTATACGGGATTGTGGTAACATGTTACATGCTGTATATAATAAGAATACGAAAAGTATATGCCAATTCATTTTTGGTCATGACTAGGAACACACCCCATTTTTGCTACGGGCACACCCGACCGCCTAAAATGATAAATATGACTCCACATTTGTAGTGCAGAATAATGTACTTGTACATTTACATTTACATGTTATTTAGAAGCACCCTGCCGAAATGCTGTGATCGTTTGACCTAGGGCTCTGGATCTTAATGAGGGGCACTTCCATCTACTGCAAAAGAAAAAGATTCTGTCTTTTACACCTGTCTGGACCGCGCATTTGCGTCAATGTCCTCTCATACTCATATAATACGACAAAAACATCGGGTAATAACACGCAAAAGCTGGACTCCCAAAATGGCGTACGAAGACCCGAGAATGGGACAACCGTCGCTATTACAGCTCCAACACCCACCTGCCGCTCTCGTTGGTACTAGAGTTCCTATTAGGGTCGAGGTGGAAACTACCTTAAACGGTTTTGCGGCTACCCACGGGTATGCCATTGTCGTCGCCAAATCATAGAAAACGAGGCGGGGTATGCAAAAGGCCTACTGCAAGTGAAATGGTGGCGGAACCTACGAGAACAGTCATAACCGCATCGACGGTGTGAATAATCGAAGTGCTTCCAGCATGTTGATGAAATCCCGTTTAAGGGGCGCGGCGATGCGAAAGCGAACGGATATTGGACCTTCAGCATCATCACCGCCGATTACGATCACAATCCTTCGTCGCACCCGGCCGGGCATAGAACCCACCAAAAGCTCTTGCACGAGTAGGTTGCATTTTTTAGGTTCTTCTTGAGGCAAAGGTACCTTCACAAAGCATCTATAATCCGTTATAAGTGACAAATGGCGCGATAATTCCCATGAAAAGATGTAAAACACCGTCCAGCAGCTGACCAAGAAGTAGTTGGATGGCTAGAGCCCGATTGAAGTGCTAGTCAGTGTTGCTAGAGATGAGTTCAATGCATTAGAATTGTTCTTGGAAGATGATGGACGTGTCACTCGTTGCTTTTTTGCACACCAGGCAATGGTGGAGTTGATGAGACTCGTTCACGACGTGTTAGTCTTATATTCTACCTACAACACAAACAAGTAACGTTTGTCTCTCCTGCCCGTCGTCTACTTCCACTGCATTACACACCACATTATCCGCGGCCTTCGATTTTATGCAAGGAGACCGAATAATCGTACAGAACTGCTGGTGTGTTCTTGCACAAGCTATTCCATACCAATGCTCTGC
Organism: Hyaloperonospora brassicae; assembly: GCA_947650285.1. NCBI lineage: Eukaryota > Oomycota > Peronosporomycetes > Peronosporales > Peronosporaceae > Hyaloperonospora > Hyaloperonospora brassicae. The sequence goes on along the minus strand of CANTFL010001342.1, from coordinate 242,919 downwards.
CAAAGTCTTCGCCGTTAATCGAGAAATTGCCCTGATCTCGGCGTTGCGATAGCAATCTCCAAAGGCTTCGGTTTTTGTGTGTGTGGCATATTGAGAAGAATGTCACCAGGAATTGCAGGGGTATTCTTGGCAGCGATCATGAATAAATTAGTTGTAGACTGCGCAGCGGTAAGAAGCTTATAAATCGCAAATTTTACCAAACCAGTGAGCCATCTCGCTGCTATTTATAATTTTTTAGATCATGCATGCAGATACGGTGGATTGTTTGGAGGAGATCTGGTCCAGGTTTCAGAACCGCTACCGAATGTGCCAGGAAGCGCTTAAATATCTATACGATACGTGGATCTATCCCGCAAGAAAATGTTTGTTGCGGCATGGACCAACAACGTTACACACTGTAGGCATGCCGTAAAAACATGTGGTATAAACGGTTATAGCCGTCTTAAACCGTACCTGGACACAATCATGCTCAATTGATGCAATGATGCAAGAGGACGACGGTGTCGATTGAAGGTTTTCGGATTAATTACCTTGCGAAGCACGCGATCGATCATAATCAAACTACTCTGTTTGCCTACCCTTCCCCCTAGACAGACATCTTTCAGAACGTCACAAGAATCGTTTCGTATTTTATCTTTGAGCAAAGTCAAAGAGATGGCAAGTCAATCACGTGATGAAATTACCAAATTCTAACATCTCCTTTTTGACATATATATATTTTTTTGCAGCTGGAATTCGCGCGCAGACCAGTCAAATCTGATGAAAATACATACTCCCATGCCTTCACGACAGTCTGAGGTATGATATGCTAGCGCCGGCTCGAGAATTTGATCAGCGAGGATAAGCGATTGAGCTTCCTAACGATATCCATCCTTTTTCGCACATTGTGAAACGTATTTCTCTTTGTGCTGAAGCTATTAAGAGACCCGTAGATCGTTTGCCTGTTGTGCTGGAGCAAGTAGCCATCAACGTGACGACGTTGCCGGATCACCAGCAGAGGGCAACTGTTCAGCAGCTTTACGATTGATCCCAGCAATTTTTCTATCCAATCAAGGAATCAAACACTTTGAGGAAAAAGGGCTGCCCAAGCACCTTGACGAATAGAAATCCATCTGTTTTTGATTACGAGGAACAAGCGCAGAAGCGGAGGTGAGCGGAAAATGCAGCGCTTGTGATTATGTCGGTCACCGCAACACCTCGAAGAGCTGTACAGCTCATAGCGCGCCTTCCACGTTTGCATCGGCAGTTTATTAAAATGCAGAAAAGTCGTCAGCGACGATCGTACATAATCAATGAATCAATTTGTATTTGTGTACGACGGACGCTAAATATAGATTAAACGTCGATTATCAAGCACCAATGGCTTGATTCTTCAGCATTAAAGCGAAGTCTGTGTGGTAGATCATCGAGTGTAAATAACACCGAGTGATCAGGATCCACACATGTTGACGAGACCAGGGACAAGGAGCAAAATAGTAGAAACATAATATACGTTTTCGCCCAAAATTGACTAATATCAAATCAAGCAAGAGCGAACCCAGTCCAGAGCCTGTACCTCCACCCCGAGCATTGTACACCTTGAAGTATTGCAGTTAAGTACATGCATCTACTAGTTCTCGAACCCGGTCCTATTCCACTTCAACATTCTCTTTTCCAATCGGATAACGACATTGTGCGTAATTGTTTTCAGCATCTTTATACCCGAAATGATCTTACCGGGGAGTAAAAAATAACAATACGTACCGGTACGTACCTTGCACAGACGGTAGCACACAAATACAGCACGCGGTACATTTTTTCTCGTGCCTTTCTCGGCAAAAAACGTCAAAAACGAGTCGTTACCACTGCTGATGGTCAGGCCACTCAGCCTTATACCATTGGATTGAATACGGTGTTCGAGACTGTAAAAATTCCAGCAGGCATTGCCCATCAGGATGTCGCCGTGGCCAAGATGATTTAAATAAATCTCGCGTCTGAGTGGATCTGCCGTTTTAAGATCGGAAGACAGGGAGAAGTAGTAAGTGATTGCGTGCTCTACGTATGATTCAACACTATCAAATACGAAGTCGTTTTTATTATTTTAGGTGAACGGGTGGGCCCGTAGCAAACCTGAGGTGTGCTCGTAGCAGAAATGGGGTGTGCCCTAGCAAAAGTGGATATTGCCCTTAGTCGTGGCCTTCCTTATCCTTTTCCTTTTGCTTTTTTTACACAGCAAATTTTTTGCTTTTCACGTCTTTGGAATTAGCTGACACTTTGCTCTACATTGTAGTGTGCAAGAAGTTTTGGACCAATACGTCAAATCTCTTTCGAGCAGTAGTAGATGAGAATACGTGTGCCATTGAAGGAGTAAAATTTCCTGTTGCAACTCATACTGTTTGTGTAATCCTTCAAAAAATGAAGACAACCGCTATAATTTTGCGAGTGTGAAGTTGAATGAGCGAAGAGAAATTATGTCCACCATTTGAGTAGCCTACATGTAAAATATATAACATTAATTATTGGGTTCAAACGACAATGCCGCCTCCGGAGCGACAGTGTTTTTCTTGACGGAAACGAATAACATGAAACCCTTGCAAAGTTAATCACGTAAGCTTGACGAAGCATGAATATACGCCATTCTGAATTAGTAAGGTATAAAAAGAGCAAATATCTTGAGGATATGGGAAGCATACCGAGTGGACTTGTTACGTTAGTAGGTCTCCAAACATGAAATAGTTTGTAGACCGTAGAAAGCAGATGTTCCTTTAATTAGTGAAAAGGTTGAGCAGAAAAAATTCGAAAATAATTCTACATGTTCAGGCCCTTGATACAGACCTTTTGTATAAGATGGCTCGTTGAAGTTGAAGGTGATGTAGAATTTTGGTACACTAAATATGATGTGATGTGGGTTGATTTATCAAATCCTTGCGGACTAAATCTCAAACGACTTAGCCTTAAGACCTACACGCCATTATAACATGTACTTGAATGTGTGATACTGTTATAGCGCTATTGATAAACTGTTTATACTGCCACGACACATTATTTTCATTACAGAATCCGTAAATCTCCTCACGTTAAAACAGAACAAGCATGACCTTACGCTTTTGTTAATCACACTCAGTCGTATGTGGCTTTCATCATGGGTACGCCAAATGACGAAAAGCATGGTACACTATGTTATAAAGGGGTTTAGGACGTTTGTATCAAACCCATTTAGTTCCGCGATTAACCGTTACTTGAAATATTAAATTATTTAAATCGGGATCGAGCTAATATTAGCTTCATACGAGCTCTTGTACATCGCATCATGTCGCTGCCTAGACGACATTGATATGGAATAAAACTCATAAACTTTCTTATTGTAAGGGACAGACGATGCTTTTCAGAATTAGGTAAATTGAACAACAATACGTGCTGCCACAAGCTTGACTGTTTCGTATCTCCATTACGTGACCTATGCTCATCGTTTTTTCTTAGCACTTTGCGGAAGGTCGGTTTCTCGCATCAAACACTCAGAATCGCAATTTGACGTTGTTATGAGGCCGCGACATTGCAGCGAATTGATAGAAAAGTGTGGGGTCAATAGCAGTATAGCTCCTTCCAAAAGCCCTGTTCTGTTGACTAATAACGATTTTGAGAAGTAGTTGATGTATGCTTCTGCCTCTACAAAGATATCATTTCTATTGAAGTAAGGTGTTAAGCTTTTGCCTCACCAGAGCATCTCTAAGTTCTTGAAATTTAATAATGCGTCATCGTAAATCATTGCTTAGCTTGCAGGACGCAGGAGTCGGGACAAATCGCCGGTTGACATCGATACGAAATCGATATTGCTGATTTACAAGTTATTTGTGTACATTTAGCTAACTTTTCGCTCAACTTTTGCTTGCTTCCGAACACTAGATAAACACCAGTTTGACCGTCTAATAAATTTTGTATACAGTGATCAACAGGTTCAGATCGATTAACGACCCAAGATTCTTGTTTGAATGCTATCTCATGATATGAAGTAGTGTAGTAAAATGAAGTAAAATGACACAAGATCCAAATCGGTGTGTCAATCCGATCCCTTCTGTTTACATACACTGGTCGATCTTTATAAATAAATGTATAAGGTATTTATGTGAATGTCATTTATCGTAGTGGCATTCAAAATATGTGAATTGTATATCAATTGATCAACAATTGCGCTACCAATTTTATATGAAGGGACATTTGTTAAAAAACGTAATTAACCTTAAATGATAATACACGAACTTTGGAAGAGTGCTGACACTCATGCTAACATGGAGACCTGAGAGGTGCTAATGAAACGACAAGATTGACTCGATAATTACAAAGGTTTATTGGACTAATTAATCCATTTTTAAAAAATAAAGCGATCGATTTAGAATCAGATGTAGACCTAGATGATATTTTTTGCGTTGGATGGCTGGAATTGACTATCTACATTATATTTTGTATAAAACATACGATTGAAAATACATTCGTTTCATCATAATTAATATTGACTTAGGACGGGGGTAGTCAGATACTTGTAAACATAACCGCAAATGGTAAATCTGAACAATTCTGCATATACAAAAGAAACTAGAAGTCAGTATTTTGTTTAAGATGATAATGATTATAAACTTGAATTGTAAAAAAAACATATTACGTGCAGCGTAGTATTTTGTTTTTGGTAAATGTGTATGGTAACGTACTTATGTTTGGTACCGCTTTAGAGCATTTAGGTTGTATATCGAGTATTGCGATGGACAATTGGGCATTGATTGCTACATTGACCATTAAATGCCAAACCAGGGACTCACGTCACATGCGGTGATCCCGGCCGCCATCTTCCGACCATTGTTTTACAATTCGTCATATTTGCAGAGGATCAATAGTATCAAAATAAATTAAAAGGGATACCGACTCATCAAAAATACGTTATATCAAAAAATTATATTCAGCGTTTATTTATTCAATACTTGCTTATATGCTTAATATGCATCATTCGACACATTTCATGAAGCTACATTTTTGCAACAAAGATTGGCCACTAAACTTGGAATGCTTTCTCTTAAGATTGCACGTGAACCTTAGATATTCGATTATTCAATTAAGAATACGAAAAAGTCTACGCACACATATTTGACATGCAATATAAGAATTTCAATCATAGTTATCGGACGAGGTAATGCTGACCAAAAACTCAGCTGTTGGACCCTCAACTGCGTAAGTCCGACTCGGAAAATATGGAGTTGACTACGGTGCATGTGGACGATGTGAAATACCTTTTAATAGATAGCCTCTTTAGCGTTGAGCTCGACACCCATCTGGTATTTGTAAAAATGAAAAATAAGAATCTTAAAGCTGGATCGGCAAGGACCGAGCATCACCAATTGATTTAAGTGTATCGAAGCAACAGCTTACACGATAAATTGTCTGTAAATAATCTTGATCGACATTGCAATTGCTGAACAAGATTGCGATGTATGCAAGTTCTTTGCGCGATGTAAAATGCATATTATTATAGATATAATGTATCATTACGCTGATCGAGATGAATATTACAGACTCCGAAGGAAGCAATAAAAATTCCAACCAAGCGCAAAGTACAAGATGTATGTTTAAGTTTATACAAGGCTAGAACAATAAGAAAATATTGATGAAATGCGTAGGTGAATCGGTGACGACAATAATTTCAAGATCGTAGGTTGAAACGTTTTGATATGCTACAGTCAAGAATTGAACACCTATCTTTATGATTTAACTAGACGTTTTAGCGAGTAAATGTTAAATAAATATTAAAAAATGTACTATACAAAAGTCTTACGATTCCAAAACACGCGTAGCCCCTGATTTGCAAATAGATAAAGCACATTTGTGCGTCGATAATCGTTAAACGAGATTTGCAGCAATATAAGTGGTTAATCACTATCTTTCATGTAAATGTCGAAAGCACTTTGACAATAAAATTCGCTTAAATTGAATTGCATAATTTGATTTATAAATACAGATGCTTAAACATCACAGAAGGCGAATATGTAAACCAAATTGGAGTACAATTATGATGTTTCGAACATTAGTCGAAAATATATAAATTTGAAATCTTCTTGTACCTCGATGATATCATTTTACAAAAAGGTTGAACGAAGTGGTTGACATCATTTAGTCAAGGATTATCAGTAAGTGATAGATTGCGTCGATATAAAGCACTACAAATTTGTACTATTCATTTTCGGCGCATCATTGCCTATATTGATGTAAAGAATAAGCAATAATAATGTGACGCGGCTATGATAAGACATATCCTTTCTAAATCCAGTGTGTATATGGCAAAAGAAAAACCAGATTCATGTGCGTACCCGGATGCAAATTTAAAAAATGAACGTACATGACAAGATATCCAGCTTTTATTTTATGGCGATGCTAAAGAACCAAGGATGAATAGATAAAAAGACAATTCTTCAATATTACTCATTTCAATAATATATAAATAAATGCAGCTAAGTTTCTGCGTTTCGAATCTTCTGATTTCGCGTTATATTCAATAATCTTATAAGTAATATGTTAACAGCCTTATAGTGTTAGAAAATACAATACTAAAATGTGACCCTCAAAATCAGTTCTCCTATTTTCTTCATATTAAGTCTTCTCATCGTACTTATTTTTATCTATCGTACAGGAAAGAAACCTTATAAAACACATTTTCACGTGCGCACTGTATAGTATATAATGAGTGATGTTGCTTGTATATGGACATAAGTCCAGGATGATTAAACGTCAGGTGAAGTCGAAGACACATGTCGTATAAATAGCCTTAGTGTCGTTGACCACGGCGATACTAAACCAGCACCTACCTAGGTAGCAACTTTTGTATTCTACGATAGGACGAGATGTTCTTTCACCTTCATATAGTTCCACATTTCAGAATATTTTAAACGATAAATTTGGTAAAATGCATGATATATAACACCCGATGCTACCCCGTCACTAACATGTATGTGTAGACGCAAGATTAGGTCTCAGTAATGCTTACCTATGCTAACTTTTCGTTGAGTGTTCATACGAAATCAAGCAGCAAATGCACTAGAATAGACTAGATAGAACGATTCGTAAGAGTGTAAATAATAATTGAGGTTTTTATAGTGAGAAGTAGGGTGTTGGTGCTTGTGAGTTTATATGTGGTTGGTATCGGCGTCCAACGTCACGTATGTCGATTTAACTAACGCACTCCGAACATTCAAAGGTCTTGAAAGGACTACAAAAATATATATAAACACCTTATAATGAGTAAAAATAAATAGACTCATTAGAACAGAAGCGAGGTATAAACAAAATATTGGTAATTACACGAAGTATATGTAGGCGTTGTATAGGACATAATATTAGAACATTTTGATCGAGAAACGCGTTCGTTTATTACACAATAAATTCAACATTAAGCTCGCCGTATTGAGATACATTAAAAAAATGAGAAATTTTTATTAGAAGCCGGTAAGAAAGTGGCAATTGGATTGTTCACAGTAAGATGCTCATCATATAAGTCGCATACGGTAACTTACAAATATAGATATTTTTATCTCGTCAAATGACACCATTTCATTGTACATGCCTATACTGCTTAAAACGTATGGACATCATACCCAAATACGGACTTGTTGCTTGAATATGACATGATTCATTTTGCATTGATTAAAAGGCATAGTTAAAGAGTTATAACGCTGGGTAAAGCATAGGTAATAAATGCCTGTACTGAAAATGTTCGTTTACAAAACCAACATTAAGGTTGTCCGATTAATATCATATTGATGAAATTGGTCACGTTTATCTGTTTCTCTTGCCTTTCTAATTCTTATCAAGTAAGTCTCAATGCTTGGATAATAAAGCAAAGTCGGATTTTGTTATGCAAAAAACTCATTTATCGCGCTTGATAATATCAGAAGTCATTCAATGGACATTTTTTAAAACGCCGAAGTGTTTGTATGATTACCACAAAATGGTCAGCCTGCTGAGCTGGGGAGCTAGTCGAATTCTGTCCAGTAAGCTGGCACATCTTGTTCTTTTTCTGTCAAGACATCCAAGATTATATAATTATACACAAGGTAATGCGATGTTGTGTCGCATAAACTATTACTTGCTATGCGTCGCTTACTTCAATGTGTAGATAAATATATTCGGTTGTCGTGAATATTATTTTGTCTGCGGTACACTTCCTATGTAGGTATGATGATCGCATCGTGGCAACGCCCTATTGGTTATCAGTTTTCATGTTCGCGAAGTCGACAGAACTTCGTTTGGATCGATTACAGAAAGACACACTCATATACGTTTGACGATTATCTGGTTATTATGTGCTTTCCACAATAGCAAGACCGCTGACCTATCTGCCAAATTATATGTCAATGTGTAGGCATCATGTCTATACATATTGACTGACACGCCATCGAATGTAATAACGGCAACGTTACCATACATCACAACGTTAGTTCTAATTGTACATTTATGGTTCATATTCATAATTATTGGACGCTGATACGATTCTATCTGCGCATGTGAGTACTTAATTACTTGATTCAGTGTAAATTGAATTCCGGGAGTGTTATTCTTCGAGCGCTCTATATCATACAACGATATACAGAAAATACAATGTCTGCAAATTTGATAATATGGTAAAAATACTGCAATTAGATGGTCACAAAATACAAATATATGCATTCATCCATTATGACAGTCGTCATGTTTTAGTCTTGAACCCGGCCTACATTTGTCGAGTGTTTTTTCGATTACATTATTATGGCCAAGTGCACACTCGGAGTCGACATTGAGAACAATTTTACTGTCAAGTCACATATTATATTACCATATCTATTCTCCCGTTATAAATGCATTCGATGGATAAGTGATCATTATTAGACCATGTTGTCAATTATTTTTTGTCCTATGTGCAGATATATACAATAGTTTCCCGGCGACATTGGTTACATATATATTATCTGTTTCTGTCAAATTTGTACAATGATAATATAGGATTGTAAACTTACTTTTACAGGAAAAGCGCAGATCTGTCGATAGGATCTATCTCTGTCGCTTTACAATCTTTTAATATTCCGCACAAGGTACTGTTTCATTCAATCGCAAATCTGTGTATTTTCAATGGAACCTACATCATATACTGCATTTTTGCAATATTTGCATATGTACAAGGTCTTTACGCATCACTGGGTTGCTCAGTTATTAATATAAATACCTGCATTGCAGGTACTACAAAGCTGTATACAATAAACGTCAGAATATCTTATCGCAGGTGTACGGTAACACTATTGACAATGATTTATATAGGAAACCAAACTCGTTCTGTACTATTAAACATTACCGTCGGCGTGCATCTTAATTGTGTTGAGCTATCGAATACGCCGTAACATGACTTTTTAAAGCTATTACTAACAATTTAGGATTTTGTGTGCTTAAATGCTTCAACGTATGTAGCGCAATAATTTCGTCACCATTTAAATAGTGCTGAAAAGTAACTTGCTATATGTCTCTATACTTTTACCACACTCACTTTCACTTGGCTTACTTGCACGTGCTTAACACCTATTTATTATTATTTTTATGCATTCGAATTACAGTTTATGCTATTGAAAGCTCGTTATGGATCGCGAAAACTGTAGCGAAGCATTCTTTGCATAGTGCAGTATTCTTCTTAGCCAAAGATCCTATTTCGATGTAGCCCAGCTAATTTTCGCCAAAACTTAATATGGCTCTTCGTGCGTATAGCTTCAATGTCCATGGTTGTAATGTGGCAGTGTACATGCCGCCAGGTACCTTCAAATTATTTTTTCTCCAGCTGTATCTAACCGATTCTGCCTAGTATATATGTCCTCATTATGCGCCCAAAGCTGCATTTTTCCTTGATTAGCATCTTCGTGAATGTGCGAATGGTCTGTATTCGAGTGACTGTTCATTTATTTGTAAATGTAGAAATGTGTTATCTACCATCGTTTATTTGAGGTTCGATGTCATCATTTTCCTTCCATTCTGATACACACGAATTGAATTCCTATATGCTGATCTGGACTACCGAAAGCCAGTATAAACTTGTTTATGCACGTAGCACCTTGTGAACTGACTTACAATTTAAGTTGAAGCTGCATTAGAATTAATTAAAACGTAAACTTTTACCTTACGGCAATTTTTACGCGGCCATATTTATTTTGTGACCATCCAGAATTCATCCCGCTATCTTATACATATTCGTTGCCATCGACTCATATTTTCAGTTGGGCTTCTTACTTCGCTTGGCTGATGTCAAGATTAAATTCACAAAATATGTATATTGAGTAGGCATCACATCATTTTCAACCGTTCATGCGCGACACATCAATGCGAATAATTGATCTTTAGGTGCACATATCAATGTTCCATACTCATGGTCGTCAGGATTAATGTATGTAAAGACCACAGATACATCATTCGCCATTTATCAGTGTAACGATAAGTTCATGGTGACTGCTAATTCTAGAAGTTCATAATATTATTATACCCGTCAAATCATAAAAACCACTGCCGATTCTGTCTACCAAACTATCAAGCCTGTACTTTTCTACTTAGGCTGTCATGCTCGGCTTGTATTGTTAGGATCTTTCTTAATTTGGTCAAGTTCTTATGCCATTCGGTACTTGCCCCCCCTCCTCGAGCCGACTTAGCGTCCGCCACTGTCGTAATTATGGTGGCAAGGCCAAAAGCGCAGCCTTCATGCTGGTGTGATTCGTACAAATCTAATTTATTATCAACCTCATAGCCTAGCTTAAAAATACTTAAGTGCGTACTTCTCTCGTTCCTCATCCTTATTTTTGAATGGCAGGACAACAATTTAATATATATTCTATAGAAATGCTGAAGATGTGTGCTTCAGCTGGAACTGTTGATATCGTGATAAAGAAATACACCGCGTTCCTATAACATGATAGAGATGACAGATTTTTCAGCAAATGGAAATGAAGCAGATTCAGTTTGGTCGTGAATAACTTTGCAAACAGTAAATTACGTAATCATTTTGGTTGATTTTGTACTGTGGTCAATCGTCCGTCGTAATTACTGACACGCGAGATGATATGTTAACCGTTTCGTTGTGCTTGCCCAGTATTCTGTCTCGAATATTCATTTGTGGATAGCGTTGATTCCAGAATCGATATTTGATGTGTTTGGCTTCGCGGCCTGATGGCGTAACATGCGTAACGAACTAGTACATATAAGCGCACTCGATTTGGCCGATATTACATTTTTCAAGTACAATAGATAGTATTTTGATCAGGAATCATGCTTAACATTGCGATCGCGTAAATATATTTTAAAACCTGAAATCTACCTACTTCGTGCACGCAAATGAAGCAACAGGATCGGTATTCTTCATCTAAAAGTACGTATATGACATGCTAATCTTCACTGCAATTACTAGTGCAACACGATTGACAAATTGCAGTAGCTGTCACTCTACGTAAACAAACCTTACATAAGTAGTGCTAGTAAGACTTCATAAAAATTCAGATGGTCATTTTTAAGCACACTCCAATACACTCACTGGCCACTCTGACACGTAATAGAATAAGGAAGATCTGGGTTCAATACTTGCTACGGTTCAGATCACTATTTGCTAACGAGATAATTATTGTAAGATAATTTATATTTTGAATAGCATCAGCATTCTTCTCGTGGCTAATTATTTGTGTCTTGGGATAAGCCACATGTTTTAACTAAAATTCACTCTTATAGGAAATTGATTAGCCATCTAGTCATTTGCAACAAAACACTATATTACTGTGGTCAGTCAATTACCTCCTCCCATCACCTAAATTAAAAGTCCTTGAAATCATCGCCCACTCCTGTATATGTGTAGCCACCTGCAGTCCGATCGAGACCCTGCACATGATTCCTCGTTTGTTTCTAATATTAAGAAGCATTATCTTAATCTTTCGCGACAATGCAAAGTGTTTGTCGGCGTTTGATATCTTTATTGTTAATCTATAAGTTTTACGCGGCGGCATATGTTGGTAGTTAAAGCATTTACGGGCGCTTATGTAGCATTGACGCAATAACATCTTCTCCAAAGTATAACTGTATACCGTTGAAGCCTATTCTTGTGTGCGGCGGTATTTTTACGAGTTCATTCAGTATAATATTTGTGTTATATAATTGATTGTTGACGAGGCAATATTGTACGAATGATTAACATCAGTCACGCATAACAAACTTACTAAACCACATGGCTGATAGTATTGATATTACCTTGATATGTAAGATTATGATTTTATTTGATGTTTGAGTCACGATCGTAACGGCACAATGGACATTCTAATCGGTAAGCCTTTTTTTAAAAACGAGTCGCTTTTTTTAGGTCGGTGAGTACGCATGGGCCGTTATTAAAATTTATGGAGGGAGGAAGGGTGTTGCATATCTCTGTGACTCATCGTAACTTAAATACCGGTTGATTTAATACTCTATTTTTTACATACTGTAGTGCTTAGCAAGCGATATCTTAATTCGTGCCATATCAGCAAAACCTGCACCGAAAACCCCGCTCATAATCTTTTGGTTTTAAGCGTGTCTGAAATTTAACTTGTCTCATTTTTAGCATAAACTGGGCAGCTTTCACATCATATATGTACTCGTATATTCGGGTACATAAGTGCGCAAGGTGCTTTCCAAAGTATAATTTTGTCGTCAGCTGCTATGCTCAAGAATATTTACTTAGCTGAGCGCGGAAATGAAAGCTTAATAATCATATGAAGGTTCGTGGTTTTCCCATAACATGTGCGGACTAGCAGCACCATATGTTATGCTTATAACACATTTCTGCGCAATCGGTGTTGCGTTATGTTAGAGTTTTTATTAATACATAGTATGCCCGCATTTAAAATCAATACTATGAACCACTATTTAGTCATCACCTTCTTCCTAATTTCCCCTATCAAAGTTCGGGAATGTTGTAGGTACGTTAGAAGATCCTGTGCGACGTCGAAAATGTATTACTTATCCGGAAACAGGTCACAAAGACCGATCCTGTCATCTAAATGCACAAGAAACAGCTACCTCAACACCATAAGCACCACCATAAGCACCACCATCAGCAATTACAGCACCAGCAGTAACAATTGTTATTTCAGAAGCACTGAATTATAGGGGTTAAAGACGTAAAACAGCAACATTGTCTACGTATAAAGGTGATCACATTGTCCATGATGACAATCTGTGGCTGTCTACTGCCCCATAAGTAATACAATTGAAGCTGTTTTGTTTGCCAGCGACAAGATTTGGTACTCAAGATATAATTGAAGCAGTGGCGTTTGAGGTGCGTTTCTTCTACAACTCCGCCTTCTTCTTCTATGCGTGGCCAAGCACCATGTTCATAGCTCATACAAAAATGTAACACCAGAGTTCGGTTTAGCAAAATACCCACATCGACGCTTGCAACCTGCACTGGGTCGCCCGTACCTTGAATTGTGGTGAACAAGCGCGCAATTTATCCAGCACCGTTTCAGAGCCAACATGGTGAGAACCAACTGGTCAGTGTGGCCTTGTTTAAACTTAGCCACAATCTGCAATAGTTGGTACTAACTGCTAGTGGCTTCTCGTCAATGTTCTGTTGCACCCGTAACCTGCAATTCTTCACACGATTTATACCCGCAAAATGCAAGCTACGATATCCACGGGAAAACCCGAGTATGCCAGCAGCCACTGACGCTCTTCCGTGATCATGAGCGTACACGCTATCGAAGCAGCAAATATTACACAAAATTAAATAGATTGGTCACCGGTATCACAGGCTTGTTACACGTCCGAGCAGCAGCAACATAGCGATAATAGCTTAACACCATGTCCATCAATGCAACTCCAAGAAGAGCAAGAGTATCATCGTAAATTACGGATATTTGGGTTATCTTACTGATCGATTCCCATTTTACCCTTTGACTAATCAAATTTCGACAAATTTGGGATTTCTGGGCAATGAGCAAGAAAGTAATGGCTAAATGGCGGTTCCCAATGTTATATATATACTCATCAAATTAACTTTGTATATCTATATCTATTATCGCCTTAAACATCTGGTGTTCACCGAAGAGACAAAATCAATCGAATCGGCCGTACGTACATAGATAGCTTTGGAAGTATAGCTATATGACTAAAATAGCAAACTCATAATAATAGGGGACAAATATATACCAATTGCATTTTCTAAATGACTAAAGGTTCCCCTAGTTCTCGCTCGTATGAGCAAATGCGCCGTTATACTAAGAATTCTTCCGCATAGGATTAAGCAGTTTTAAACTCTCATTCTTATGGTGTTAAAGTGCACCTCCGAAAGTCATCGATACATGCCTACAACATTTTACTGGAAGGTGTGTGACGGAAAGCTTTATCATGTATACCTGTGACCAAAAATATTCACTATCCGACTTTGTAAGTCAATCTCCGGCGATGTGTTCCGACCCTGCACGACTATCGATCCACGTATACCAGGTCCCTATACCGTTACTTTATACTCGGCCACCGGGGCCGGTACTGGAAGATGTGAAAGTGTCAAGATGATATGCTAAGGATGCGTATCGACGTTTATACATTTCGATTACATGCAAGGAAAAACAACATTGAATTGATGATATAAATCATGGTCAGATAAATAAATATCACCAAATTTTTCTGATGCGTTGATATAGAGGAGGTCATGAAGACTTTATATTGCAGCGGGTTTGAACAAATGCTCAAAGGGTTCTGTAAAAATAAAATAATTGCATAAATATAAGGCATTACGCAATCATATTGTCTTCGAGCGACGGTGTAACTCGGAGAAGTAATAATGACTAATGTTTGCAATATTTTGCAACTGGGTATTTCCTAGATCCGGTCATCACAGCTCAAACTTCTTATATACTATAAATGAAGTGAGTCGTGTTATCAATTAATTTGTTTTTAACTACAAGGATACTTTATACTTGTCACAGCATTTTGAGGTATATTTGAGAGCATTAACGAGTTGCAGTACATGCATTGAATAAAATCGAAAAAGTGCGGACTTATCATGTCGCACAGGGTATGTCGAAGTATAATTCGACGGAGTTTTGTGCCTTGTTCCTTTATGGGTAGTGTAAAACAGTCCTTACGGAATCATAATTGCGCAAAGCATCGCAAGATCAACATTGCCGTTATCACGAAGACAGTATTATGATATTCTATCACTGTAACGGTCTATCTCCGTGTGTTGGTCGATCACAAATTCCGGCTAAATATAAAACAAACATCAGTGACATGTTACCGCTCCAGCTCCGGGACCGCCATATATTCGATATTTACCTGTACGATTGACTTGCGTCAGGTAAGCACATGTACGACCCAGGTAATAAATTCCGCGACTTAGACAGATATGCAAAATTTAATCGAGATGAATGAGCATGATACATTGTTGATATAACCGAAATTTCAACAATCTGGTGATTGGGCGTCATTTCGCATGCTATTTGCATTGTATTCCGTATTGCATACGACCTTATAGTCATGAGTAAATATTATGGACGCACACAAAATGTGTAGGCTATAGCAGTTTCATACGATATGGCTTTGTATGCCTGATTACAATACTGCTGCGAGTTATATTTGCATATTATTACCAATTTACACCTTGGCTACACATAATATGGAGTGGAAAGACATGATTGGCATGACGGACATGTACACCCCAAATTATGCTCGATTAAGAATTGCGGGCGTCCATACTTCCCCCGTACTTGCGATGCCCCTTCATTCATGTATTGTTGCTTTACGATCACAATATGATCATGATAATACAAATGAAAACCTAATACCAAATAACTACCGCCACATTGCCTCACGACTGCACTTGACAACTGAAGGGTTCGCACAAACATCCACAATAGATGAAGACCAGATATGTGACATTTTCATTTTTATAACTAAATATAAAAAATTAAATGCAATTGAAGTGCTGCAGAGACAGATTTTAGATGCTCTGATGGCTGCATTGCGTCTATCCACATTTCATATTTTCTATATGATTATACTTGACCATGATTTGGCCATTTATAATGCCTATCCAAACACTTTATTCTGTTGAACAACATATAAATCACATGTGTCAATCTCATCACGCAAGAAAAATTTAGATATGTCGGTAATTGACGACTTGGTTGAGGGGGTACTTCTATTCATAACTTGGCTACTCGATACTGGTACCCAAATTTTCATAGGCTGGCTATTATATGCGAGATTATATGAGTCGAAAAAGCATTGTCAAATCTCTTTATATTATGTGCTAAGTCTTCGCCGATGAGACGCATTTGATATAAGAAATTTCTTTGATAGGCCTGACATTATATCTTAAAAGAATACATATTAAATTACAAAGCAATATAAAAAACTGAATGCACAAAACGACATTATTTTAACGAACCAATCAATTAGAAACGGAATACCTACCATATGTTTACAAATATTATATTACGGATGCACAAAAAGGGTCATTGTGGTGCCCTTAAGTTAAACGGACCACTCAAACTAAAGTAAGTCAATCTCTTATTTTCAAACAAGTACCAACAAAATAATGTAGTATACACTAGCATCACGAGTTTTACCACCGAGTCGACAGCATTTTTCTTCGCAACTCAGGTAGCTTTTTTGTAACAAAGCACGACTCTTGTCATATGACTGGCAAGGCCTTTTGTTGACTGAACACAAGGCTGCATACCCCCGACGTCACGTACACGTGGCGAGGAAGCGCAACCGAAGCAAACAGAACCCGAAAGTTCTGTCTAAGGGAAAAAGTAGAACTGTATTTAGTATAGTTATGTTTTTTCAATAAACCATCTTTGTCTTAAGATAACTATACTAAACTACAATCGCCTATGTGGGTTTCTCGCTCACCACCCAGTGCGCGCGTCCTGCAGCGATTGGTGGTCAAGTTAGTAGATGTAACGTGTACATCAACCAAGAAGTGGAGCAACCACGAATATTACCCTCGGGGGTAATATTCTGCCAACATTACCTCTTTTCGAGTAATGTCAATTGAATATTATCTAAATAAATAATAACCTAAATTGATACATTCGTATCAATTTTTATGTAACGGGCTCACCCCGTTACATTTTTTGCGTTGTATCGACATTGACCACCGATCACGCGGTACTGAACTACTCCGTCATACAGCAGAAACATTTCGCGCTCATGTAACTAGTCACAGTAAGTATAGAAGTTACCTGATAGTCCTTTTACTCCAGCCTTCGTCATGTGCGCACAGCTATAGCGGGCAATATGAGTACACTTCGCCAAACGAACAAAACATCGGATAGCGCTCAACGTAGCATGAATGCAAAGGATGTCCTTGTCCATGCATGTAAATGATGCTTGGTGCGTCTTAACCGGTTTGTCAGACCAGGCAGGCACACCAAAAAACAAGCTCGACAGAAATTATGCTCTTTGGTGCCTGCTGTGGTCAGGTTCAACGCACAAGTATATGCACTCTTACCGCCTGATGCCTTCTTTGGCGTGCTCCCTATTTTGGGGAAATATACAACCTTCATCTTTTAGTTCAACCACTACCAGCGAAATCCCATCGCTTTTCCTCGGTTCTCCCGTCACTAGTGCACCTCACTTCTTTCTACGTCTTGGGTGCGTCCACGAGACACTTCTTTTCTTGTTGGGTGGCTCTAATCATACTTAGATCTACTGTGTCCGACCATCGATCACCCATCAAACCGTGTTGCTATAAATACTCGGAGCAATAATAGTAGCGCTTTTGGTGATGGCAGACGAACAATGCGATGATGCGGGGCGTGAAGCTCCGTGCGCGCATGTTCATGGCATTCCAGAACGTGCTGACTAAAGATCACTACAACACGATGAAGGCCACTTTCGCCCGGATGCAGAAAATTCGCGGGAATCTCTCAGCTGTGGGGCAGCCGAAGGTGCCAGTGCCGATGCCGACAGGTCCGACCGACAAGCGCAGCTTTATCTGGGTGTCTTCGCGGGACGCAGAGATATACCCTTTGGTGCTCTGTGTGGGCCTCGGCGTTGGGGTCGCCATCTTCAGCGGTGTTCGCCACCTGACGTCCGACCCCGACGTCAATCTGGACCCCGATCGCCGCGAGACGCCGGCATGGGAGCGCTACGAGCCCGAAGAAGGCAAGACGTTTTCGCGCAACCGCCACAACTTCGCCACTCTCATGCCGAATCCGATCAACACTTTGACTGAGTCATCCACGCACGATCAAGAAGCGAACGAGTAGTAGTGCGTCTCGAGACAGGGCTGAAGCAGGAAGATGGAGAGCAGCGCAATTGCGGGCAGCTTCGAAACACACGGGGCGATTACACTAATAACAACTAATTTCTTTCAAACACATTGTGCATTGAGATTAACCCACGTAAACGCTGTAGCGAAGGCGTTTTACGTTATTTGTCTCGATCCACTGACGGAACGCCATGTGGCGCCCCAATGCTCACAGATGTACGCTTTTGCTGGTGCACAGGTGAAGGATTGTCACGAAGGGCAACTCACTGACGGGTATGGACGTCGCGTCACATTCATCGTCGAAAGTGATGCGGGGCAGCGAAAACGAACTTCGGCATGTGACGTACACACTGCATCATGTGGCTGCATCATTGAGCTGATGTCGAATCATTCGAAGCGTAAAAGTGCGTTGCAAGACACGCTTGCAAGTCCGTCTAATGTATTATCCTGCATAATAGCAAGCGCTAACGAGTGCTCGCGATCGAAACAGACATCTGCTCCGCACACCTACTGACTGGTATCATGACATTCGATCCTGGAGCCCAGTGCTATCGTTGTGTAAGTACTTGACTACACCTGACGCGTTTTGCAGGATAGTCCACATCAAGTCTCATTGAAGTCATGGCCACCGTCATTCGATGGTGCGTCAGCTCTTGCATCCTCATGTCTGACAACCTACCTACGAGCGTGAACTGGTTGGTCACTGGAAGTCAAGCAGAAGAAAGTCCAGCGGACACATGCGGTAATCATGAAACGATCGTGAGTTTGCTCTCATAGTCAATTGACAAAGTGGAGATCAACACCAGCGAAGAGTTTCGATGCCAAACGTCACTAGTCAGTAAGATCAGATACCTTGTGGATTCCATCCTCTGTGCCGACAGTCCATTCCATGCCAGAGCCTTACTCGGGACGGTAAGGGAAGATAAGAGAAGCATCTGGCATACGACTTATCATTCAGTCTTGTCAGTGTTCGGCCTCGCTGTCCTGACCCCACGTACGAGTCTTGTGCTGTAGCCATCGATTGCGACATTGTCGACAAGCTGACATCCCACAACTTAACACGGACGTTTGCGCTTGTGTAAGTCGAGTACGTGCTCGTTCATCTACCGTTGCAACACGTTTTTAATCTGCACTTATCGAAGTGAAGTCCAAGTCCTGTACATACTGCAAAATTGACGTGGTCGATGTATCGTAGCAACTTCTGGAACACGGTCACAGCACCAAGTTGCACTCAAACATTGCTACACACCAGTGTGACAGCAAGGCGTGGTATGACCAGAGAACACGCTTGACACTTACTATCCAGCTGAATGGATTATGCTTTCGTTCCTTGCCATGAATTTGCCCATTCGATCCAAGTGCATCAGACTCGTGAGCACTTTTCGCTAGTACGCTTTCTCTTCTTTCATGTCATCGTAGCTATGGTTTACAGTGATAAGTGGCGAGCAGTGTGCAACTGACTCGCATCACTTTGCTGCTTGATTTCTCCAGTGACCAGCAACTTATGCTGCACGTCACTGCCAAGTCACATGCCAGTTGAAGCGTCTTTTGCGAACGAGAATGACAACGACTGCGCGAATGAGTCGATCGTCTTCGAATGCGCACGTCGCTTTTCTGGCGAGTCCAGTGCACCTCGGAAATACGGCGGCGGTAACATCGCCGTGGGCGTGACAAGCGGCACCGTGCCATGCCCCGGAGACACTTGGAAGTTGCACTTCAGCATGTTCATCTTGGGTATTGACAGTTTAGAGCCACTTGCTGTCATTTTCTCCAGCTCGTCAGCAGGCGACAACGAACGCGCTGTCGCTGGCCTATTCGAACGGACCGTAGACCGTGACGTGTTGGACAACGGCGTTGCAACCACATCCTCCAACGACACGAAGTCGATCGAACTCAATGGGCTTGGAACTGCACCGACCGGCAGACTTCGCTGTAACGGACTACTGTATATCTGGTCATCTTCCATCGAGCACGACTTTTGCCGCACATGCGCTGGCGTCAGAGCCACGTTCTGTTCCTTCGCCTCGGGCCGTTCTGGAAGCGCCTGTATCGTTTCCCTGTCTACAACCAAGCGCCCCTCCGCCATCACAGTACATCTTCTCTCTACCACAGTAGCAAAGACATCCTGAGCAGACGCAGACTGTCGCTTGTCCGTCAACTCGACCTCCAGATGCGGCGTCTGGTCGATACCAGCTGCTTCGTCGAAGCCAAAGCCCTGCAACCTCTGTCCTGACCCAAAAGTGTGCCGCAAGACTTTTCTCTGATCCCTCGCTGCAATGGCTACACCAACTTTTTTCGACGGCGTTTGCACGCGGTTTGCTGTGATCGCAAAGGTCCGACACTGACATCGCTGCCCTGGCATCGTGTCATGGTCGTGACTGTGCAAAAGCGCTTCGTCCGAGCCACACAACAGCATCTGCTCAATGTCCTCCTGCACATCGTCACCACTCATCGCTATTGCACCAAATCAACAACAACAACACGTCAATCAACAGCACAAGTGGATCCATAGTGTTTCTCGACATGGACAACGTGAGTCTGTGAATGCCTCGACTTGTACATGGACAAATATTACTACGTAATATACAGATGTCAACAATAAATTACATACCACTCTATACACATTGTCGAATTCGACGTACCAGGATAAAACCTCGAGTCAAATAACCCATCGCCCGAGTCGCTCGGAAACGCGTCGGCGTCCAACATGGCGCCGGGGCAAAAGACGTCCATGTCGATGTTCATCTCGACGTCCAGCGTCGCGTTGCTGCTCTCCAGTGGCAGTGCATGTCGCATGTGCTCTGACGTGGCAGACAGTGCGTCGCGCATTGGCTCGAGACCGGTCAATAACGCGGTGTCGTCCAGCGCGTCCACTAGGTACATCCCCACAGGTGGTGTTGCCATTGTCACTAAGTCGGGGGAATCGATTGTCCGCGCGTCGTCGCTGTTTTTGCAAGCCATTGCATTGCAAAGTGGTGTGTGCACGAGAGAGACATTTCATTGGCTGTAAATGGGTCATGGAAACGATTGATTGACCCATTTCTTTAAGCATCTGGGATCGGAGCCTCTAGACATTTGGGTCAATAAATCGCTCTCTTCTGACCCACTATGCTTTCTCTGTAGTACTTGGCAAGCAGTCGGTAACGTCTTTGGTATTAAGCTGACAAACACCGGCATCTTGTGCCGTGCCACACGTACGAGGCAGACAGAGGGACAAAGAGCTGAGGCGGACGGTATACGTCTGACGACAGAAACGTGTATACGCTGAACAGGCAGATCGTGTGTATTCATTCGTTTGGCACATTCGAGCGACCTCCCCATGCCATGGACAGAAAATGAAAAACGACAAAACAACGCAGTATGGGGCGAATCCAGGAACCTCATGGCGTCCCCCGTCTTACGTTGTGCGGACAGAGATGATCTGCTGCAACGTGTACGTCTGGCCGTTAGGCAGAACTTGCTTCTCGCTCACACGTCCTGGCTCAATGGCCACCATGTTCTTGTACTCTTCAGCCACAAAGTCCTCCATGGTCGCCGCACGCTCGGCCCACGGGTTCCACAGGACAATGTCCGTCTCGGTCTCGACTCCTTTTGCTTCGTCCGGGTCGCGGACGCCTGATTTTGTACCGGCCCCGCCAGTGATGGAGCCACTTTTCTCAACTGTCACCGTACGGTCGATAGCCTTGACGCCCTTGATGATAGCAGACACGAGGTCTGGGGCGTTGCGGTACACATTGTCCGTCTGGGCCGAAAAGTCAATGAGCTCACGGGTCTCGGTCTCGTTCGTCTTGCTCACCTTGTCAAAGTACTCGACGCCCTTGAGCCCTTTCACCTGCACGCCCTTGTCGCGCACGTCGTCCACCCACAGGTAGTTGTGCAGCAGCGCGTGGAAATCAATCGGCTTCTCAAACGTGTTGCGCACATGCAGAGCCGTTTTGAGCTGATCGGCATACAGCTTGACCTCGTACGTGAGCTCAAAGTCCACGGGCCAGATGGTACGGGTCGAGTCACTCGACGCCATTGAAAACGTGGCCACACTGGGGCTCTCCTTTTCTTTCGCATCCTCGTGGCTGACAAGGGTCCAATTGGTGATGCGGGCGAACCCGTGGCTTGGGAATCCTTCTAGACTGCCAAAGTTGGGAAAGATAAGAGGGATGCCACCGCGAATGGGCTTGATGCCGTCCAAGAACGACCCCTTCGACATGAAGAGAATGTCGAGCTCGGGGTCGACAGCGGCGCGAAACGACTTGACGTGGGCACCGAAGAGGAACACCTCAGCACTGGAGCCGCTTGGGTGCTTGAGCTTCACAGTCTCCAATTGAGCATCGGCTGAGGCAAGTGCTGTCGCCACCAATGCGGCAGTCTTGATGAGGAAGGCCTTGGTCATGCTGCAAGCGGGACGATGTCCAGGTTGAGCCTGTGGCGCAGAGGAGAAGTTTTGGAATGACTGGGGCTTGATCGATCCACTACAGCTTTATCGCCCCTCGTTCCGCGATTGCAGGTGCCACGTCGGAGATCGCATCCATCCAGAAAGGTTGTGGAAGCTACGGACTGCATGTTGGCTCTATGTGTACTGCGGAGACAGTGGCGACAGGGTGTCGAGCTTCATATGTCTTAGGACGAGGTTGTGTTCGATCGCACGCGTGCACGAAAGCTGGGAAAACACGTGGGGTAACCGCGTGGTGCCCACGAATCCACACGTCACGAAGAACCACGACAGGGTTTACGCCATGCGACTAAAGTAGTCCTTCCCTGTTACCGCTATGCTTATCGTCTGTCGGATTCGCACGCTCCGTACGAAGGAGTGACGATCGTCGAAGCATTTCAACCGCTTGAGCACATCCGACACGATACGGATCGGCAGATTCGTAGACCGTTAGTGCACGTCCATGACATCACTTCTCTCTTTTATCATATGTACGATACAGCGTATTACAAATACAGCGGCTAACGCGCTTCGTCTCCGCCCAACGTCGTTCTGGACCACAATTCATCGCCATGTGACATACACGGCGGAAGTGCTGGAAATCATCTGTAACGCCGGATCGCGTTGCGGAGAAAGCGTCGGGCACGCCATCGATCGCACGCATGTAAAGACGAGCGGATGCGCTTATTGTTGAGGCTGTTGCAACGAGTACTCTAGCGTGAGGTTGTGTTGCGTGTTCGTAGCAACAGCTCCTTTTAATATGTTGATGGCAATCACGTAGAGATGATGACAAGGCACAGAGACGATGACATGCACATGTGTAACTGTGTTGGGTGCAGACTAACGTTCCGGAATCTGGAGTCAGTCCAATCTGACTGACAGACACATCAAGGTCACAACACGACACGCGTCACAAACCTAAGCCGGTGCAGCGACGTGGTCGAGTTGTTCAATCGCATGTTCGGTGCTTGGGGAATGCGTGTGCGATACGGACTCGATACAAGCGTTTAGCACTCAAATCAGCTGAATGCGGAACAGATTTCGCTGCAAAGCCAATAGAGTATGTGCTCTAGATTGGTCGTCATGAGCAAACGCAAGGACCCTTCCACACCAGTCTATCTACCAAGCAATTGTGCACGATGCACTGCGATTAGACAACTAGCAGCGGTGCGATCTTGTTCGCTCGTCCTTAGCTCAGTGACGCACAACGTCAAAGGCTCAGGTGACCGCACGAAGCCCTGGCAGCCGCGCCTACCCTCCACAGTACGAACTCTTCGCATTTCCATTGTTGTTCATCTGGTTGTGTAAAGTAAATTTGGAGGCGCTGCGCTAGTGCTGCGAGATTCTGACGACCTCACGAATGCACTGAAAAGGCTCACGTGACGACGTGTGCGCGGCGAAGTAGCGACAACAGCAGATGTTGATAGATTACGAGGTCATGTTCCTAGTAAATGCCGGGGCCGTGCAGGCAAATACACAAGTCTACCAAGTAATGCGTCTCGTGATTACTATCTATCACGCTGGCATGCTCAGGACGGCGCCACGAGATCGTAGCTTGACGCCAATTTGATGACTTACCGCCTTTGTAACGGGGCACGCCTTGTATCAATTCGACACAAGGTTGTGTGCACCCGACGTCACGTACACGTGGCGTGAGGAAGCGCAGCGGAGTCTGCAGAACTTAGAAGTTCTGTCTAAGGTAAAAAGCAGAACTGTATTTAATATACTTATGTTTCTTAATGAACCATCTTTTGTCTTGAGCTAACTATATTAAACTACAATCTCCTGTGTGGGTTTCTTGCTCACCACCCATTGCGCGCGTCCAGCAGCGATTGATGGTTAATCTGGTTGATGTACCGCGAACATCAACCATCAGGTGGAGCAACCCATCAAAGAAATATTACCCTCGGTGGTAATGTTCCTTCAACCTTACTCCTTACGGGTAAAGTCAATCAAACATTATCTAGATCGATAACTTTCAAAAATTAACACTAAGATATCATTTTTTATGTAACGGTCTCACCCCGTTACATCAACCCCCTAAACCATCAGTCACTACAGTAAGTGACTGAATTGGTTGGTGACAGAGTGACTACCGTTGGGTCCCTCTGTAGGAAAGTGAGCACTTTTTGGTTCTGCCCAACGCATTCAGCCTTTCAGCGCATGACGAGTTCGTCCATGCGCTGATCGAACAAGGCCTCCAGTGACGAGGCCGCACGGATGCGTGCAGCCGGAGAACAAGCTGTCCAAGACTCAGCACGAAGTGTCAAGTCACCTGCTGCTGCCAGTAAGCATCCTGCAACTACGGGAGTTGCAGGAGCACGTGGTCATCCACGTGCTGCTCCTTCACCCGCAGCTTCGGCTGCGGGAGGTAGTCCCGTGGACCAAGTTTCCGAGATAGAGGTCGTCTATTCGGGCGAATCGGATTCTCCATCTGATTCGAAGCCGTGCGCAGAGCCCGAATGTAAGGTTGCGGATCGAAGACTGCGGGGCCTCGCGGCAGTCTCGATAAGGACTCGGCCATGAGATGTTCGGCTCATCCGACGAGTCTGTGAACCCATCGACGGTATCGAACCGATGTCGCTCGTATTCGAACGAGGAGAGTGCGAAACATGAGGACGTAAGTCCTCATGAGAATGTCGATGACTCTTCGCGGAATCATCGTAGCCATAGCCGCACCACACTAAGTATTGCGGCGATCGTGGTGCTAGCTCTCATTTTGGCACCACGCAGGAGGAGCAGGATCGCAACGCGTTGCGATCTGCTCCTAATAACAAGGGATGGATGCCTACCTTGAGCGAGTTGAGACAGTGGTATGGTTATACCACTGGAAGTTGTCGGGTACCACTCTTTGACTCGTCAACGATCCATGGGCTTAATCCCAGTGCGATAAATTATCGCACTGAGCATGGATTCTAGATCAATGTCTATTTCAGACATCGATGGTACTACGGTAACCACGAACGAGACGATTTATCGTTGGCTCACGCGTGGAACTCGTTTATCGGCAACATTGACAGTGTTAGCCGTGACACTTGGCTAGACAAACTTACTACAGCTCGCAATAAGTTGGAACGGAAGTCCATAACCGGTGCTGGGTTTAAATTGCACCGATTGTCTCGAGAGGCAGGTTTAACTTGCCTCTCGTGGGGAGAGACATGTCAGAGTTGTATTGACAACTCTGGTAGCGCCACTGAGGAGGCCTTCCTCCCTAATTAACCCTACTGGAGGGCGCATATCTCTTCCGAGATGCACGAAGGGATTGAGACTTTACAATCCCTTTACGAACGCGCCGGGCGTTCATTCGACGATGGTGCTCCTCGAAAGGGTGGGTCACATCGTACTGCTCGACGAGACCGGAACATCCATCATCAGCTGGGAGCCCCGCTCTCAGCTGTTTTAATAGGGTGGATACCCCCGCCACTGGACGAGGTAACTCGTCCTTGATCCTGAATCGTCTCGGTGGCTTAAGATACGCTCCACAAGGAAGCGTTGACCACCGTGTGAGTCCACCAAAGGATGTGGAGGAAAGGGAAAACCCTTCTCCAAGTCGTTCGGCTCACCATCTCGACCAATACGAGATGGATTGCGCAATCGATCAATTGCGCGAGGATATGGAGCACGAGCGGAACAATCGCAACGCTATGATCGATTATGTGCGGAAACACCGCTAGGATCGGGAGGCTGATCTGGCGAAGGATCTTGCCGAGTACGCCCTCGCCCAAGTTCAGGTTTAGCGTGATGTCCGCCCCCTTGTCGAAGAGCTGGAGACATCTCCCAGAGAGATCTCCTAACTGCGTGGCGAGGCCTCTTCGTTACGCGTCCTGACTGATCGTCTGTAGCGCGAGAGAAGGAGTCTGATGGAGGTTCTTGAACGTGGAGCTAACTTCGTCGTCCTAAGAGGGATCGTACTGACAGTACGGGCGGAGATACCTTACGTAAAACGTAGGATGCGTACGAATCCTAGGCGGCAGCCCGATCGTGTCTGCGGTGCCTTGTTGGAGCAGCACGCGAAAGAGACCGATGTACTTGGGCAATAGTTTGCTGCTGCCCACGTTAATTAGTATATGTCTAGGTGAGTTTACCGTAGATAATAGGACTAAGTCACCTTTGACAAATGAACGTATATTTGCTCTTCCATTCTTGTCAGCGTTCCGCTTCTGCCTGTCTGCGGCGTGAGTGATGGAATCCTGCACGAAACGGACCACTGCTTGACGAGCCAGCAGAAACCTTTCTGCTGACGAGACATTTCTTTGTTCAGTTCAACTTGTTCGAACTACAGAAAGAGTCCTTTGCTCCCTCTGTTCATCAGCGAGGATGATGACACCCTCGCTGAAGTCGTCGTTGGAGATGCTGATAATGCCAGCATCGTCATAATCATCTGATTCAACAATAGCGTCATCGCTATTATTGAGGTGATCTTGTTTATCGATGTCGACTTGATCGACATCGGCATCATACGTGACGACGTTAGCGTCGACAAATGATGAGCAAGAGCCAAAACAGTTTTTTGCTCGATCGATTCCCCCCTCATAATCCATGAGTCACACTCTAACAGGGAGGGCAGACGTGGATGGCGGAAGCCATTCACGAAGAAAGGTGTATGCTGAGTTGAAGCATGCACCAAATTATTGATGGCGAATTCCACCATGGGTAGGAATTCGCTCCAACTCGAAAACGAGTGGACATATCCTCGAAGGATCTCTTCGAGGACACGATTGGCACATCCGTCTGACCATCTGTTTCGGGAATTTCAGATGTTGATAGCTTCAACCATGTTTCGAGTGAGCAGAACACTGATTGCCAAAACTCCACCGTAAACCGAGGGTCACGGTCGGATGCGAGTTCACGAGGTAACCCATAAAGTCGAAACACTGTGTCGGAAAAGACACGCGCACATCCGTGAGCATTGATCGACTCTGGAACTGCAGCAAGATGAACCATCTTGCTGAACCGATCAACGAACACAAGAATACCATTTTTCTTGTGGTCGTCTTCGGGAAAACTGAAGACGAAGTCCATTGAAACGGTCTATCAGCACGCTTCAAGGACAGGAAGATTCTGTAATGCTGCATGGGAAGAGAAAATAGGGTTCACCCGTTGACAAACCTCGCAAGCACGAATTTACTTGCGGACAAACTGATACTAGCGGGGTTAGTAAAAGTCACGACTTACCGTGAGGTAAGTCTTTTCTCTCCACGATGCCCGCCTGTTGGGGCATCGTGACACTCATACATGATGCTAAAGCGCAAATCATTATGAGTAGGGATGACGCCACGAGGTGTGTCGCCGGAAACGGACGTATAGGACAGCAACCCATTGCTATTTGTGCACCATCCAAAGAGGATCGGTAAAATCCGGACAACCTATAAATATATACGAGATGAATTTGCCAGATGATCCATCAAGTGCAAAAGATCCCTATCTTCTGCGTAGGCCTTCCTCACGTCGTCCAGTAATTTGACGACGGGACACTGATCGTAAGTGCAGCAAAGTGGTCTTGTCTCAACTGTTTTATTGAGAGCCCGACTCGAAATCGGGTCGGCGCGATAGCGCATCAGCGACGACGTTGAGTCGTCCTGGCTTGTATTAGACAGAGAATGTGTACTCCGCGAAGAAAGCCAGCCACCTAGTCATCCTATGCGAGAGGTGTGGGATGTTTACGGCCGTGCGTAGTGACGCATGGTCCTTATAGACAATGTACGGTCTATCTCCTACGAGATAGACCCGAAACTCGGTCAGTGCCTACTTCGGGGCAAGGAGATCCTTGTCATGCAATGGGTTTGTTACGCTCATCTTCTTGCAGCTGACGCGATAGATATCAGATGACGCGCTCCGCGCCATCTGTGTCGAACTGCATCAACGCGCAGCCGATAGAAAAATAGCTGGCGTCACAGACTACATGAACTGGTCTGTCCTGATTTGCAAATGCCACTATAGTCGATTTCATCAAGCTTTGCTTAATACCTTCAAGGGAAACCGACAGTCAGCGTTCCATAAACATTATACATATTGCTTGAGTAAACAAGAAAGACGCACGGTCATCTCGGCGTAGTTGCGCGAGTACTTGTGCAAGTACGCCGCTAGCCTAAGGAACTTACGAAGTCCCTCGACATCGACTGGCACAGGCCAGTCGGTGATCGCCTTGATCTTCTAGGGATCGGGGCGTACGCCGTGTTTACCCACGATGCACCCAAGAAGTGGCATTTCGCTAGCCGCGAAGATACACTTCTTAAGGTTTGCGTACAAATTATGCTTGCGCGTAAGTTGAAAAATCTGACGAACATGAGTGCTATATACCTCAATGTACGTCTTTCCGTCCATATCCGGGCTATGGACGAACACATCGTCGAAGTAACTCGGTGCGAAGTCTCGCACCGGTCTCAACAAATTTGTAACACATCTGTTGAACGTTGCAGGGGCATTGCTCATCCTCTGTGGCATCACTAGCCACTCCCACGGCATACCGCTGGGGGTGCTCACTGCCGTGAATGGGATTCAACGTTCACGCATGAGGATCTGATAGAAGCCATCCATCAGATCCATAGACGAAAAGATGGTACTTTTTGACATGCCATCTATGATTACGTCCTTCCTCGGTATCGGCGTCTGAGACGGTACCGTTGCAGCACTCAACTTGTTGAATGCATGCACTATCCGCCATCCTCCTGTGGCCTTTCGCACACAGAAGGTCGGAGAGCTGTAAGAGGAAGCTGTCACCTCACATGGTCCGCTGCAAAGCGATCGGCAAAGAACTTGTCGATGGCTAGTAATTGTTCACGAGTCAGCGGCCACTGCCTCATGACACAGTACTTCGAGCCCGGTTTGAGCTCGATCTCGTGTCGAGTGCCTTTATTCTTAGGCAGCTCACAAGGTAAGGATTCAGGGAATACGTCCTTGAATTCGATCAAATCCTTGTACAAAGAATTTGTCTGAAGCGACTTCTGGAAATGATACGCGTATCGCTCAATCTGAGTCTTCTCATCGAGGACACTTTCGTCCATACATGAGCTTCTAAGAACCCGTTCGGTCTCAGCAAACATTGTTGCCGACCGAATATCGGCCACATACGCGTCCTCTGTGACGAGTAGGCAGATCTGCTTGACTTTACCGCTACTCAGATCGCGCAACGACCGTTTCGGTTCTAGCGTTGGCAATTGAGTTATCTCCGAAGTTAACTTCGGAGGCACAATTGAATCAAGCGTATAAGCGCCTACGCTTGATCCGTCATTAACCAAGACGTTCAAAGTCTCAGTTAATTCCTGAGAACTTCGTTCCACAGGTTTATGAAGGCCTAATCTTTCAGCAAGTGACTCTTGAGGAATTCCTTCCTCAAGTTCGTGAGGACTTATTCCCTCGACGTCTTCTGACTGTGGATGTGAAACCACAGTCAGGTCTCGATCCTCTACAATCGGTTCTCCATTCGACCTAGGATGACCGTGTTACCGTTTCTGGATAACCGGTTTGTTATTTCTAGAATGTTGCCTCTCTGGCATGGATCCATGTCCCGGTCCACTCGACTTATTCGAGCGGTGGGCCTTCGTATCTACCTGTACTTCTGTACAGCCGCGGAGAGCTTGCTCCACATTCTATTGATCAGCTACACTAAGGTCTCGTGCAGTCGTGCTAACGACCGTACCGCAATTGAGGCCATCGCCCTCACTCGCAGTACATCCACACGCTTGTGGACGCTGCATGACTTTCATCAGATGGCCACCTGATGAACAGCGGCAGGCCTTTTCACGGATCGATGCTGCCAGCTCACTCTTCGCTCCTACCTTCGCAGCTAAAGTAATCCCACGATGACGCCAAATTTGTCATCCAGATCCAGTACGATGAAGTCATCATCGTACTGTTCACCCTCTAACGTGTAGTGGATTCCTACTACACGTTTCTCAACGGTAATCGATGCGCCTGTTGCAAGGCGCACCGTCATCCTCGTGA
Source organism: Hyaloperonospora brassicae (assembly GCA_947650285.1). Taxonomy (NCBI): domain Eukaryota; phylum Oomycota; class Peronosporomycetes; order Peronosporales; family Peronosporaceae; genus Hyaloperonospora; species Hyaloperonospora brassicae. The sequence goes on along the minus strand of CANTFL010001342.1, from coordinate 212,287 downwards.
GGGGAATGTCGCGCTCTTCGAACTTGAGCCTACGAACCTCTAGTGACTGGCGACTAACAAAGTTGTTCGACGCCCCACATTCAACTAGATCGCAAAGTGACATATCTTTTGTCACTCGCAACTTCAAGGTGATGAGTGATATCTTAACACCAGGTGCAGAGCCACACAACGATTGTGTATCTGGAGCAGCTTTCGTCAAGAGATTTGAAAATTCTCTTGACGTTGCTGGATGAGTAGGGCGCTCCGCCCCTACTGACCCCGATCATTTTTTGATGGTCCGTCTCGCTGTTGCGGCTTCGCAACAGTGTTGGACCCACGCCCATTGCCCTTCTTGGCGAATGCTCGTCCATTTCTCTCAGTACTGTTTGGTACTGGGCGTGGAGCACTACAATCGTATGCGTAGTGCCCTAACTTCTGACAGCGATTGCACGTCTGCAATCGCTTGTTGTTTGAAGAGCGAGGTCTCTCGCCCTCAACATAGCAGAGGTCCATTGGTTCTGGACCTCCGATCTCTTGTCGTCTCGGTGGACGGTAAGAGTTTGAGCTAGCATGAGCCTGTCTCATGCTAAAGTCTTCCTGTTCCGCGGCTGATATCACTTCTTCAAGCGTATTCAGCTCAAGTCGGAACAGGTGGCTCCTGACGTGCCCTTCTGCGAGCCCTTGCATGAACACCGTAATCAACGAGTGTTCATGAACTGGGTTAGAAGTTATACTACTCGCGAGGAGTCGTATATGCTGAGCGTAAGCGTGCACATGACGCTTACCCTGTTTGAGTTTCAGGAGCTTAGCCTAAACTCAGCCCGAGGCGGTTTAAACGTCTGTTTGAGCCGGGACTTGAAGTCATCTAGCGACCTAAACATATTTGGGTCGCTACTCTCGAGCCCCAGGGACCAAGTTTTGGCACGTCCTGCCAAGTGGGCTTGAGCAAATGTGAGTTTTATTTGCTCATCGTCGATACGACGTGTCTTTATGGCTCAGTCTAGTTCGACAAACCACAGTTACAGAGAGTCCTCCGGGACTCCAATGTACTTAAAGATATCATTCTTCAAGATTTCGCGACGAAGCGTGTGTGTCGTTCTGCCCACAGCAGCATTGGATTGCTGCTGTCTCAACATCTCTGTCTGTTGATCACCGAGTTCTCTTAAATGCTCGGCCTGTTGAGAGCCTTGCTGGTGAAGCAAGGCTACTTTCTCCCTTTCGGCGACAAGTTCATTTTGAATGAACCTGTCTATAGCGGTATGTTGTTGGTCCCTGTCAAGGGAATACAACATGACGCTAATAAAGATTTCGCTGACAGTGTGTTTCGCACGTGTCTTTTTTCTGATAGTTACATTTAGTCATTTAAAGCGCGGTATTCTCATTCAACATATTCAATGACTCATGGATGTTGTGCACACCAGAATCGATCGAAAGTTAGATGTCCTGAAGGCTGCGAGCATTGCTATATAAAGAAGGTAAGGTGCTCGGGCAAGTAACTCGAAATTGCTTGACCAAGTGTAATATTTTGGAGGCGTTGACGATGGCCGATATCACCCAACTAAGCGACTACAACAAACGTATTGATCGATTTGTTGAGGAACGGCTGACCAGGTTCGTGACGAATTTGACTTGGGGGGTCGATGTCGACGAGTACATCGGTGCGGATGACTACGAGCCGATCGAGTGCGACTCAGACGTGATGGAGCATGATGCGATTTATAACGACAATGATGGTGAAAGTGCCCATGAGGTAACCATTAGGCCATCCTAGGCTCTAGAGTCTATGTCATTCATCCTTTATTTTGCTATCGCACGACAGTGACGCATTGACCAAGAAGTTGGCATGTACCACCTAGCACATGAGAAAGCAGTGCTTAATTCGAAAGAATCAGTGTATACTGAATAATTTTATAGAATGGGTTCATATTGACACTCCATAGAAAAGAGTCTTGTATGAGGAACGAGGCAAACGCACCGCAAATTTTGGCCCGCTACATGGAAAGACTACTGTTTTTGTTGTTTAATCTTAAAAAATCTACGTCAGAAGAATTTTATAAATTTGCCTCGATAGAAATGATGGGTGAATCAAACGAAGCGAATATGAGAGTGATATATATATAATAATATCATAAATTGGTTATTTATATTTTAAATGAAATAGGCTGGCTAAAGGACACTCATAATTAGAGACTAGAATGAGTGCAGATGAGAAAGCAGCTGAAGTAAACACATTATAACGCATTTGAGCGAAAGTTTCGTGCCAAAATGTTAATGGATCAGAAGAATCGTCACACGCACACTGAGAAGATAGGTCGAGAACTCATTTATAGCGGCATACCTTAATGTATAACAAAACACGATAGCGTTTGGTAGCACGAGCATAGCTTTTTTTAACCAAAAACTAGGCATCTCTCTGAGCTTTCGATGCTGCCCAGCTCAAGAGCCTACAATACATTTGATGTAATTCTGATGATTAAGATGTAGGATACTGTTGATGGGTGCACTGTCAATGCACGGTCAACAAAGCCAACTGTGATTTGCTACGCACAAGTGGCAAGACAGCGATGATACGACAGGGTGTAAACGGTTCACGTGCAGTCTGATGATTCTAGAACTACCTTGAGTGTATGTTCTAGAATCCATCAAGATCAGGGAAAGCTACAAGGTAGAAGAAGATAACACGACGAGTAAGTTCATAGGAAAACTAATTCAATACACTTTCCAATTTTCCTTCGACATAACAGGTTATGAGCCCAAGAGCTTAAGGACCCCTGCCAGAAGCCAGTACGATGAAGAAACCCGATGACCTGCTTGGAACAGACAACTACTTCCATTGGGAATTCAATATGAAGATGACACTTGCGAGGAAGGGCCTGCTAGAGCACATCTTGGAAGTGAAGTCGGAGCAGGAGATGACGGAGGATTGGAAGGTCAAGGACATGAAGGCGTTTGCTATTATTGCTCAAGGGATCGAAGTAAAGCATCAGACGAAGATCCGACATGCTCGCACTGCGAAGGAAGCATGGGAAACACTACGCGACTACTACAACAAGACAAACCTTCAGAATCGAGTGGCACTGACACGTCGATTGCACGAATTTCGTATGGATGAGGGAGGCGACATGGTGAGCCACCTCGACCGTTTCGATGAACTTGTTTTGAGTATGGAGGCGGTGGGCGATACCATGGACGACGCACGCCAGATGACAGTTCTGCTGAGTAGCTTACCGGCAGAGTACGAGATGATTGTGTCCATCATTGAGAATTCCATGGGTGTGACGATGGTGGATGTGAAAGAAAAGCTGTTGAAGGAACACAAGAAGAAGCAGCAGCAAGAGGTCTCCGAAGGAGCTTTCCGCGTTGGTCGTGGAGGCCATAAACAGGATCGTGGTCGTGGAATGCGCAAACAACGTGGTGCAGAAGAGAGCTGGAAGAAGAAACAGCCGTTTCGTGGGAAGTGTCACCGCTGTAACAAGATCGGACACAAGCAGTTTGAGTGCCGATCTGCCACCAAGAATGATGGAAATGAAATGGCATTCACGGCCACAAACGGATTAAAAAAAGGATGGTTGTTGGACAGCGGCGCCTCGTCACATATGACCCCAGCCGAAGAAGATTTCTTTGAGTACGAGAAATTGAGAGAAGCCATTCAAGTTCGCGTTGCCGATGGTGCGGTCATGAATGCAATTGGACGAGGAAGCATTCGATTTCGCTGTACGAATGGTACAGCAGTGACTGTGAATGAAGTATTGCACATTCCAACGCTGGACAGACGACTACTAGCGGTGCCCAAGATCGTCCAGCGTGGGTACAACGTTCGATTCAGTGAAAAATACTGCGGTATCTACAAGGATAATGTGTTGATGATTTCTGCGAAGCGCATGAGAAGCGTGTACACTCTTGATGTGGAGTATGAGCACGCGATGTTGGTAGAACATGGAGATCAACCAAGTAACTTGCAACAAGATGGTGATGAAGATGTTGAAATGGAAGAGCACGAAATTGTCGAAGATGTGGAGATGGAAGTACCGAGTTCTGACAATGACATCAGTAACACACCTTCGAGTGAGACAAGCAATCATTATCTTGCAAGAAATATGAACAACGAACAACATCAACACACTTCCCAAGTAATTCAACAAGGACCTCGTCACAAAGAACTCGAATTACACAATCCGCACGACTCTGGAGCGATGGTGTTCCGTCCACAACTTAAGCGTCGTTCCGGTCGCGAGCATCAGTATCGTGTTCTTACTGACGATGCCAGTGGGAGAAGTGGATCCGGACCACGAGGAGGTGTTGATGAAATGCTACCAATTGAGCAACCTGTTCAGCTCTTGTTGGAAGACAATAACACTAGTACCACAACAGAAAACAGCATTGTGCCATACAATGAAAACCATGAAGCCAGTGGGAGTGAAGATGACGAACCTCCTTCCAAGCGATCGCGAATAAACAGCGATGTGGCATTGATAGCAGAAGTTGCCATGATAGCTCGTGATTTACCTGGCTCTTATGCGGAGGCAGTGAATGGACCTGACAGATACCAATGGATTAAAGCTATTGAGAATGAATTTGCGGCTCATGAGCGTAACAAGACGTGGACACCAATTGTACGCAAGCCTGGAATAAGACGATTCACAATGCATTACTGGAGATGGGATTTGCTGCGTGCGGTGCTGATCGATGCATATACAAGATAAAGGATGGTGAAGGCTGGGCGTACGTGTGCTTATACGTTGATGATATGATTGTAGCTGCAAAAGAAGCAACCACGGTACGCAAGGTGAAAGAACAAATCTCTCAGCGGTTTCAAACCAAAGACCTTGGTCCAGTGAAGCACTTGCTTGGAATGGAAGTTATGTACTACCAAAAGAAGCGTGAGATGTTTATTTCGCAACAAAGATACATCGAGGAGACTGCAGACATGTTTGGACAGACTCAAGCCCGACCAACTGGTAACCCATGTGATCAGAGCATGAAACTGTCCAGCGCAAACAGTCCAAAGTCCGATGTCGAAAGACAAGCCATGAGTCGTGCACCGTACCGCCAATTGCTGGGACGACTGCTGTTTATAGTGACCACGACCAGACCAGACGCAGCATTTCATGTGAGCCAACTTGGACGATTTGCAGAAAACCCTGGCTCACAACACTGGAAGGCACTGATCAAAGTGCTAAGATACCTCCGCTCGACGAGTGGTTTTGGATTACACTACAGTGTTGACAAACTACAGCAACAACTAACAGCGTATAGTGACGCCGATTGGGGAAACAGCTTGGACGACCGTCGATCGGTATCTGGTGTTTTGCTGGTGCTTAATGGAGGCCCTGTTATATTTAAGTCTAAGTACCAACGCACCGTTGCATTGAGTACTTCTGAGGCTGAATACATGGCGCTAAGCATGTGCACTCAAGACATACTATGGGCAAGGATGTTAATGGCTGACCTCGGATTCGAGCAGAAGAATCCTACTGTCATCTACGAGGATAATCAAGGAGCCATTGCTCTCGCAACAAACCCAGGATACCATGCGCGGACTAAACACGTAGACATACGTCACCACTTTGTCCGAGAGAAAGTTCTGGCCGGTGATATAAAGGTGATCTACAAGGAGACGGAACATCAACTTGCCGACATACTAACGAAGGCACTCGGCACCAAGCGATTCCAGTACCTCCGTGCCGGAATGGACATCAAGGTACGTGATGGACCCGAGCATCAACAGTGAGTGGGAGTGTTGATGGGTGCACTGTCAATGCACGGTCAACAAAGCCAACTGTGATTTGCTACGCACAAGTGGCAAGACAGCGATGATACGACAGGGTGTAAACGGTTCACGTGCAGTCTGATGATTCTAGAACTACCTTGAGTGTATGTTCTAGAATCCATCAAGATCAGGGAAAGCTACAAGGTAGAAGAAGATAACACGACGAGTAAGTTCATAGGAAAACTTATTCAATACACTTTCCAATTTTCCTTCGACATAACAGATACCATCTGCTGATTCATTAAAATCTATGCTTGGCATTGTGGCGCGATTAATGATATTGTGATTGCTTCTATTTCTATAAACTAGTGACTAGTTGAGAAGATATAAATTACAATTGGAGAACCGACCACTCATCACACTGCAATGATATTTGGGCTATTTCATGCAAACATCGCTACCGTCGATTTGAACACTAGGAATTTATCAACGCATAACATCTCATTTGCGATAATTGAGCCTAAAAAGCCTTATATATTCGAAAAGTCGTACATCATTTTGAAATATTTGTAAGTGCGTCCTACGGCCTATGGCAGCCGACCACAAAGCTGATCCATTACATATGCTACAAGGAACATGTACATAGGAGGATTTCGCACGTTGCATGGTATTGTAAACGAATGTGGTTACAGAACAAAGCCGAGTATGAAGTAATTTTAGTCTCCCCGTCTTATCTTCTTCCGCATGATTATCAGCGCGGCCACCATACAAGTAACCATGTCATCGCTGACTGCATGAATAATGATCGACTACGTCGAGATATCTTTGCCTTGAGATACTAGTCGCGTCTCATTGGTGTACATGCCTGTATCAAATTCTCATCCCATTTAGATATCAATCAACGTAACCCTCTGAAAATGACCAGAAATCGTTGTTACACACTTTCTGTCTCAATGTCTGCCTTTTATTCATACATTATACAGCAATTTGAGCACCACATGTCTCCCTTCTCATCGATTGAAATAGTGGCGATGTCTTAGGAATATGTGATGCCGAGTAATGCCAGCCCGTTTACGCGTGACTTGATGTTCATGTCCGCACATTACCGTTCACGCAAAAAGCTGCTCACTGTTTACGTTCTCGACAATTGCCAGCAATGCAAGAAGTACTATTTGAATACGTGTTGGGACAAAGCGACTGTTTACATTAACATCCAACCTCATTCAGCGAAGCAAAATTACGTATTTACTCGGGCAGTCATAATCTTGCTTGATAGCTGTATACAGTATTAAATTCTTCCACTGATCTATTCGAACGATCATGGAATAATAGACATACAGGCGTTTACGAACAACACGATCTGGCTGAACCGAATGCAGCACAGTATCCCTCCACTGCAAGCATAGTGACGCATTCATTAGTGGTTGTACCAGTGTTATGACGAGGCTTTCGGACACAGAGTCGATATTCTTCAGCTGAAAGCTGTTGTATGATCGTTACAAACACAGCTGGTCGTTTGGACACTGCAACAGGATTCTAGTCGAACGACATCCCCATGTGTTTTCCACACCAAGCGCACACACAATTCTACCGACAAAGTCCGACGTGCGAGCTGCCACAATATGTGCTATGCTGGCGCGGTTAAAACCTGCGACGTGTTGCGTTCACCTCGATGAAGTCATGTGTAGGACGATCAAAATGCAGAAAAGTAGTCGCGTCTCGCATTGACATACTCCAAATTTATGTTTGTCTGAGTTGCAGAATGAGATAAATAGTGGTGGCAAAACTAGAGACGTGAAGTAAGGTGCATTTCGTAAACAAGCTAATGCTCTATATGTTAAGCTAACAATGCGCTTTTCCACCCGCATGACGACTTTTTGCAGTTTGTTCGACATATCGCAGACAATTTTTTGACAAAGAAACATATTTGGAACGAAGTGTCTCATCTAGCCTTGAAGGATTCGGCAGTTGGCATTTTAAAAACCATCTAGAAGCAATATTCGAGAAATTGACGTGCGCGTCATCGGCGACGCTGCGATGAGACGGGACGTGGATGGCATTGAAGGCTGACTGCACTGAAGTCTGCAGCATTTGAGAACGTGCTCGCTGAGCAACACCAAGATGAAGGCCACGTTTGCTCGTATGCAGAAGGTTTATCGGAAGTCCGCTGTTGTGGAGCAACCGAAGGTGCCAGTGCCAGTGCCGACGGGACCGAGAGACAAGCGGAGCTTTTTCTGGGCTCCTTCGCACGATATCGAGATCTATCCGTTGGTGCTCTGTGTAGCTATTGGCATGACGATTGCTGTTTTTAGCGGTGTTCGCCACTTGACGCTCAATCCCGATATCAATTTGAGCCGTGACCGACGTGAGACACCAGCATGGGAGCGCTATAAGCCGGAGGAGGGAAAGAAGTTCTCGCGGAACCGCCACCATTTTGCCAACCTCAAGCCAAACCCCGTTAACCAGTTTCCAGAGGCTGCAACACTCCAGGAAAAGACCGATGAGCCTTTTTCGGAGCATCTATGAACAAGACGATGGGTGACATCAATCTACAGAAGCGAGTCGTGTCGAGACGAAGAATAATCTATATGTCTACTTCCGGTTGGCCTTTGTTTCGCACAATTTACGCAATACGTTTCAATGTCATATGCCTCGACCTGACTCATGAGTAAGACACGACAGCAAGCTCTAGTCTAATGCCATTCTCAGTCCATCGGGCTCGGTCAAGCTTGAATATTTACGTACCCATCTTGCATGTTTCGAGGCAGGTTGGATGATGGAGGGTCGTGCGTTGAGATGTGTAGTTATCGAAGTGCTGCCGTGATTGTCGCGTGATGATGCACTTCGTTGTACCATAGTTGTTGCTGTTGAAATGCTCAAACGCAGGAAGGTAAATACGGACTACGACTGATCTTTGTTGTGCAACATACCAACCCTTCGCCGTCTATCCTGAACCATCCGAATGGAACGTAAACATAAAATTCTAGACACAGTTCTATGGACCGTGGACTGGATAAAGTGGATTATAGCGCGAGTTCATAGTTGGATCTTCCATCCTGATGTATGTCATCCTGCAAAATCACTGGCAGATGTGTAATGTAGCGATCCGGCTGAGCTTTATCGTTGCGCTTACATGTGGAAAAAAGTACTAACGGAAGTGAGTTCGCAACAACACGTGAATATAAGTCCGTCATAGCGCACACGATGAAGACATGCCGGTGACGTTGTCAACAGCAATGTGCTACTACAGCTTTATTCTGGAGAATCCAGAAGAAGCTGCTGATCTTAGTCACAGCGTGACCGGCCCTTGTTGCCGGCTGGTCCACACATGCATACTGTAAGGCCCGTCGCGGGCAATTATCACGCAAATGTCGTCAGTCCGAGCTACATGATTCGGCCTTGCTTTGCCGCGAAACATTTGTCGACGTCTGGAGTTCAGGTAGCTCGCTGATACCAAGTCGGTGTTGGTGTTGATGTGTCTGCTGAGCTGCTGACATCGTATATCTGAGGTCGAAAGAATTCGGTCCGACTTGATCAGCAGATAGACCTTACTCAGTCATATAACAGTTCACTGCTTTGTTGTTTCCCTCACTAGAATAACGCCGAGAGAAGGTACGCGCACAGGTTTTCTTTCGTGTGGTAGTGGTAATGAAGATACATTCCACGCGTAATGTTAGACGACGATAACGTCCAACTGAGATGTTATATCCTTACAAATGGTCTGTGTTTCATGATGGAGGTAGCAACACCCTCGTCTTATGTAGTTAGAAATACAACGATGTGTTTCTCGTCTATCTGCCTTTGAGTGAGCTTTAAAATGAGTCGTGGCTGTTAGTTAGCAATATCTAGTCTTCACTCGCAAATAACGACACATCTGCTTAAGTGCCACGCACAAGATAAATCGTGCTGCCCTTTTCGCGCCCTGCTGTTGCAATAGCTGGTCACAGCTCTTCATTACCGTTTCCATCAATGTTTCTAGACAGACTCCTACTTGTTCGATTCTCGTGCGCAGGTGACTCGGTCAAAGTGTTGATCGGATTCGGCATGAGATTGGCGAAGTTGAGTCAATTACACGAAAACTTCTTGTCAAAACGTCGAGATGAACATCGACATGGACGTCTTTTGCCCCGGCGCCATGTTGGACGCCGACGCGTTTCCGAGCGACTCGGGCGATGGGTTATTTGACTCGAGGTTTTATCCTGGTACGTCGAATTCGACAATGTGTATAGAGTGGTATGTAATTTATTGTTGACATCTGTATATTACGTAGTAATATTTGTCCATGTACAAGTCGAGGCATTCACAGACTCACGTTGTCCATGTCGAGAAACACTATGGATCCACTTGTGCTGTTGATTGACGTGTTGTTGTTGTTGATTTGGTGCAATAGCGATGAGTGGTGACGATGTGCAGGAGGACATTGAGCAGATGCTGTTGTGTGGCTCGGACGAAGCGCTTTTGCACAGTCACGACCATGACACGATGCCAGGGCAGCGATGTCAGTGTCGGACCTTTGCGATCACAGCAAACCGCGTGCAAACGCCGTCGAAAAAAGTTGGTGTAGCCATTGCAGCGAGGGATCAGAGAAAAGTCTTGCGGCACACTTTTGGGTCAGGAAAGAGGTTGCAGGGCTTTGGCTTCGACGAAGCAGCTGGTATCGACCAGACGCCGCATCTGGAGGTCGAGTTGACGGACAAGCGACAGTCTGCGTCTGCTCAGGATGTCTTTGCTACTGTGGTAGAGAGAAGATGTACTGTGATGGCGGAGGGGCGCTTGGTTGTAGACAGGGAAACGATACAGGCGCTTCCAGAACGGCCCGAGGCGAAGGAACAGAACGTGGCTCTGACGCCAGCGCATGTGCGGCAAAAGTCGTGCTCGATGGAAGATGACCAGATATACAGTAGTCCGTTACAGCGAAGTCTGCCGGTCGGTGCAGTTCCAAGCCCATTGAGTTCGATCGACTTCGTGTCGTTGGAGGATGTGGTCGCGACGCCGTTGTCCAACACGTCACGGTCTACGGTCCATTCGAATGGTCCAGCGACAGCGCGTTCGTTGTCGCCTGCTGACGAGCTGGAGAAAATGACAGCAAGTGGCTCTAAACTGTCAATACCCAAGATGAACATGCTGAGGTGCAACTTCCAAGTGTCTCCGGGGCATGGCACGGTGCCGCTTGTCACGCCCACGGCGATGTTACCGCCGCCGTATTTCCGAGGTGCACTGGACTCGCCAGAAAAGCGACGTGCGCATTCGAAGACGATCGACTCATTTGCGCAGTCGTTGTCATTCTCGTTCGCAAAAGACGCTTCAACTGGCATGTGACTTGGCAGTGACGTGCAGCATAAGTTGCTGGTCACTGGAGAAATCAAGCAGCAAAGTGATGCGAGTCAGTTGCACACTGCTCGCCACTTATCACTGTAAACCATAGCTACGATGACATGAAAGAAGAGAAAGCGTACTAGCGAAAAGTGCTCACGAGTCTGATGCACTTGGATCGAATGGGCAAATTCATGGCAAGGAACGAAAGCATAATCCATTCAGCTGGATAGTAAGTGTCAAGCGTGTTCTCTGGTCATACCACGCCTTACTGTCACACTAGTGTGTAGCAATGTTTGAGTGCAACTTGGTGCTGTGACCGTGTTCCAGAAGTTGCTATGATACATCGACCACGTCAATTTTGCAGTATGTACAAGACTTGGACTTCACTTCGATAAGTGCAGATTAAAAACGTGTTGCAACGGTAGATGAACGAGCACGTACTCGACTTACACAAGCGCAAACGTCCGTGTTAAGTTGTGGGATGTCAGCTTGTCGACAATGTCGCAATCGATGGCTACAGCACAAGACTCGTACGTGGGGTCAGGACAGCGAGGCCGAACACTGACAAGACTGAATGATAAGTCGTATGCCAGATGCTTCTCTTATCTTCCCTTACCGTCCCGAGTAAGGCTCTGGCATGGAATGGACTGTCGGCACAGAGGATGGAATCCACAAGGTATCTGATCTTACTGACTAGTGACGTTTGGCATCGAAACTCTTCGCTGGTGTTGATCTCCACTTTGTCAATTGACTATGAGAGCAAACTCACGATCGTTTCATGATTACCGCATGTGTCCGCTGGACTTTCTTCTGCTTGACTTCCAGTGACCAACCAGTTCACGCTCGTAGGTAGGTTGTCAGACATGAGGATGCAAGAGCTGACGCACCATCGAATGACGGTGGCCATGACTTCAATGAGACTGGAGTGAACTATCCTGAAAAACGCGTCAGGTGTAGTCAATTACTTACACAACGATAGCACTGGGCTCCAGGATCGAATGTCATGATACCAGTCAGTAGGTGTGCGGAGCAGATGTCTGTTTCGATCGCGAGCACTCGTTAGCGCTTGCTATTATGCAGGATAATACATTCGACGGACTTGCAAGTATGTCTTGCAACGCACTTTTACGCTTCGAATGATTCGACATCAGCTCAATGATGCAGCCACATGATGCAGTGTGTACGTCACATGCCGAAGTTCGTTTTCGCTGCCCCGCATCACTTTCGACGATGAATGTGACGCGACGTCCATACCCGTCAGTGAGTTGCCCTTCGTGACAATCCTTCACCTGTGCACCAGCAAAAGCGTGCATCTGTGAGCATTGGGGCGCCACATGGCGTTCCGTCAGTGGATCGAGACAAAATACGTAAAACGCCTTCGCTACAGCGTTTACGTGGGTTAATCTCAATGCACAATGTGTTTGAAAGAAATTAGTTGTTATTAGTGTAATCGCCCCGTGTGTTTCGAAGCTGCCTGCAATTGCGCTGCTCTCCATCTTCCTGCTTCAGCCCTGTCTCGAGACGCACTACTACTCGTTCGCTTCTTGATCGTGCGTGGATGACTCAGTCAAAGTGTTGATCGGATTCGACGTGAGAGTGGCGAAGTTGTGGCGGTTGCGCGAAAACGTCTTGCCTTCTTCGGGCTCGTAGCGCTCCCATGCCGGCGTCTCGCGGCGGTCAGGGTCCAGATTGACGTCGGGGTCGGATGTCAGGTGGCGAACACCGCTGAAGATGGCGACCCCGACGCCGAGGCCCACACAGAGCACCAAAGGGTATATCTCTGCGTCCCGCGAAGACACCCAGATAAAGCTGCGTTTGTCGGTCGGACCCGTTGGCATCGGCACTGGCACCTTCGGCTGGCCCACGGCTGAGAGATTGCCGCGAATTTTCTGCATCCGAGCGAAAGTGGCCTTCATCGTTTTGTAGTGATCTTTAGTCAGCAAGTTCTGGAATGCCATGAACATGCGTGCACGGAGCTTCACGCCCTGCATCATCGCATTGTTCGTCTGCCATCGCCAAAACCGCTACTATTATTGCTCCGAGTATTTATAGCAACGCGGTTTAGTGGGTGATCGATGGTCGGACACAATAGATCTAAGTATTATTAGAGCCACCCAACTAGAAAAGAAGTGTCTAGTGGACGCACCCAAGATGTAGAAAGAAATGAGGTGCACAAGTGACGTGAGAACCGGAAAAGGCGATGGGTGATTATGTTGTGATGGATGTTCTGAATGCTGGAGGTTGTCTACGTTACACCGTACGAACAAAAGGGTATCGTCGATGGCAATAGCCTACAACAATGAAAGGATAGACGATGAGGTACATGAGATGCTATGCAAGATCTCTAATGGCCGTGATGTCGACACTACTATCTGCGCTACGCTTACGAAAATATGCATCGATACTGGGTATCACTAGCAGACAATGATCATTCGTGAATGTTGCGTCGCCCGGACAGTAAGTGCTGAGCACTACGTGCTGAGCACTCGTTTCGCCAACCATGTCACAAGAGGATGCGACCATCTGTTGTACCGCCAGGCTCGTGGCGATCCACTGCTGAACGTCGTTGTCGAGATATTGCTTTATTTCGTCGAGGATATCTCGTTTGTCGACTGCCGCTGTCTATGTCGATCTCTTTGTATCATTGCGCTGTTGGCTGCCATTCGATCAGCCATCTTGTTATGTTTCCTGTCATGATGCGTCCAGCTCCGGGCTCCCGGACCGTCTGCTCAATGTCGAGCATTGTAGTAGAACTGTCTAACATAGTCCCGTTTTGGCGGCATGTGATACAGCTGTTATCGAATAACCATCGCACTGTCTCCGATCACGCGCAGAGGAGTACATCCAGCGGCCGCCACACGACGCGGTCCATGCACGAATCCCCAGTATTCGGTATCGTTATTCGTCGTTGTAATAATAGCGTATGACATGCTTGACGCCGAGCAGATCTCGACTGCATGCGTTCTTGTGTCCAGCCATACTGTCACAGATCCGGCACCATTGAGGCCTGGGTTTCCTCTCGCTCGATCCGCCTTCGAAGAAAAGCATGTCGACACTTGCCACAGGCAACGAGTGAACACACAATCCGATCTCCTCAACCCGCACGCCTGCCAATATTTTTTACATCGCCAAAAGCACACGTATCCGCAATGTAGCGCTGTTCTCGAAAGCTCGCATCGAATACCTGAGTTGCGCGATTCCTCATACGGCAGTAGCATTAGTGACCTGGCCTGCACGTAGTGATGCCCGGCTTGCGCTTACCTGATCCCGAAGCCGTAGACGGGCGCACCAGATGGCGTGTATATTTGCCATAACCGTGAGCCGCCACAGCAAGTTTGCTGCCACGAAAGCTGATGTCAAAGACCATTCTCATAGCCTAGCTCACCTAGAATATCGTGAACCGCTTCCCAAGCGGTGTTAGGCGTATCATGCATCCTCAGGCTGAAACATGCCCGCTGGTTGTCATCGTTTAAGGTGTTGTCACGCGCTCTCCACCTGGTCCAAAAATCAGACCTTGCGCCCGAAGCCACCGGATACTCCCATAAGACGGGCAAAAAAGACTAATGCTGCTTGGTCGCCCGTATCGTGCGGACAGGACCTATTACGACTGGCGCAATTCCAGAGATCAAGGATGGTGACTTTGAACATCGTCTGAGCTGCGTACGCCGACGTACCGTGCACACGCTGGATGCTCCGCTAGTCGGGTTAAGCCATCGCAGCGTGAGTAGGGTCTAATTCGTCCATCATAGCTTATATCGCAGAGTCCCTGGCAGCTTCACCTTTGGATCGTGTATCAGACGTACGGTCGCACCGTAATTTCGCGGCGCGCTTTCCATCGACCTCCGTCTCCGTAGATTTGGACGTACCTCGATAGAGCTGGGTGTGCAGGGGTTTAACACTCCAACCAGGAACTTCAGTCGCGGCAGTACAGTCGCAGTGTACGATGGACTTCACCACACGCGGCTTGCGCTCAAGCATAGCGTCAGCGTACACGATTTCTCGCCCTCCCGTCCATCTCCATGTATGGCTGAAGTGCCCTCTGGTGCCAACCGCCCAGAGAAAGGCTGTACCAGTTAGCTTGTACATCAATTGAGGAAATCTAAACAGCAGTGTCTAATAGAGCGTCGTAACGCAACGTCGAAGATGGGTGGCTGGATCTGCTTAATCACACAGCGAACTGACGATCTTACCGTGAGCTTCCACTCTCCACCCAGGAGCACACCGAGTTTGCACTTTTTGTCCACTAGGCGCGTAAGCAAACCAGCGACAGGAGGCTGCCCGATTGCGCTTCGCAGCCACGCTCAGCATTCATCGAGCGAATCAGACTTAAATCATTTATCACATAGCGTTTCTCATAGAGCCGTCCACTTGCGCTTCATATTCGCGATGTCCGTCAATGTAGCCGCACTCGCTTCGAACCGAAGATCACCATTCTCTTACCTCGCGTCCCGCCAATGTCGACCAAAGTGCCGCCTTTGCATGCTGTAGGATTACCACTTCGACTGCAAAAAGTAGATCATGGTGCAAATGTCGGACCAAGTCCGCGCCTGCCGTCCACATCGTCTTCGCCACTTGTCGTGCGTGCCCTGACCGCCACCATGACCTGGCTTGAGGTACGTATCGAGTTTACGTCGGTCCTCAGTGGGGACATCTGTAGAAAATAGCTCGAGTAGATGAGGGTGAAATTGATTCTGTATTATGTTTTACCTACCTACGCTTGCCACGTTTCCGTTTCTGCTCTCCTGTCCACATGTCAAACGAACTACCTTTTTGGCCTAGCTCTGCCTTGAACTTTGCCTGATTACTCAAGCCAAGATCCGACAGCCGCTCTTGCCGCGCATTTTATCGTCCGTGAAAACCCCCTCTTCTCACCATCTTTTCCAACGTTATCCCCCACCAACAAATCGACCGACACCTTCAGATCCGGTGGCCATGAACTAACAGCAGCCGATGCCATCAGTTCGAGGATATAATTTACCTTGTGTCGGGGACTCCGCCATTTTTCCAAAGGTCGGCCTGACATTCTCCCATCTTTTCTCGACATAGCATGCCTTCGCGACTGCCTCACACAAGTTGTTTGACGAGTCGATGCAAGATACTGATGATGATAAGAGACGGCCAGCTGTGGATCGCCAAACATCGAATCTTTGATGCAATGATAGCTTCTGCAGGAAGAGCACGCAAACGGGCAAGCGCTAGTCGTAAGTCGATCGCTCGCGCACATGTGGCCCGGTTTGCCTCTACCCTTTTTACGAACTCGACCAGCACCCTGAGGTAACGGCATGATCATCATCGCGTGGTGACATCATGCCCGCCACGCAAATTGGGTCTGACCAGAAGCACCTGCCGAATTGGACCAGATATCGACATCATCACGTACACTCCAAGGCCAACAATATCCTAGAATTGCTCAAGAATACGCTGAATCGTCTCCAGGTAGCTAGATAAATCGATATATACTGCCATGTTATATACGCATACCTTACGTGCCATAGCATTTTTGGATAATTGGCAAGTACAAGCCCTGTCAACGCGTCAAACTATGGTCTGGTATCGAAAGCTAGGTGGGAATAAACAACGGATTAGCGAGAGGGCAGCTTTGGTGCCACACGTAACGGGAAGCTACCCTGAGAGATGCCTGTTATCACTAAAGCGACACCGTGTGCCCTCGTGGAAGGTGTTGACAATCCAAACAACATCGTCTCTGAGAATACTTGGTACCACAGGGGAGTCAAAAGAATGTGGCGCGCGAGCTATTTATTGTTTTGGTAAAGTGTAGCAACAGTTCCATTCCATGTTCGTATCGTGGGTCATCACGTGCCTCAATATTTGCGGCCAAAATAGGTCAATAGTGTGTTTTATCTACCGACCAAGAACGAATCCAGCTTGTAGCAGACGTACTATCCGGGCAAGCGAAGTTTTAATCGGTTCGCAAGACCGCGCGTGAAGATCGTGTATTCCGTGTCTAGGGTGCAATCGGGCGGTGGTCGAGTGATCCAGCTGCACCACTTGTATTGTTTTACGCAAGATATGTGGGCGTCTGGAATTGTCGTATGCAACATGCCTCCTTCAAACCAGAAGCCGCAGAGATCTCTCAACAGCGGGACAAGGGTATCGAATTGGTTCATTTACCAGTCATTTTAAATCTCGTCGGGACCACATGCATTGCCACGGTTGCACTTAAAGTATTTGCGCACTTCGTTCTGCGACACTGGACCACATTGCCCCTCGATCTCAAATTGTGTCAATGGGCTAGGAAAATGACTAAAAAACTTGTAAATGCGAATGACTTGTAGCCGGTTACTGTATGACATTTGGCAAACCTTCCATCATGTCAATTCTAGGTTCACGCGATTGTGTCTTGCCAGGTTTAAACAAGCCCTTAAGCAACTGTACAGAGTTATCGAATAATTTGTCGTATACAGGTCGAACGAAAGCGCGTGTAGACCTTCCAGGGTGATGTGTGCGTGCAACCGACGCAGAAATCGACGCTTTGCGGCCTATCATGTTGATCTTTGATTGGGTATCTCGAACGTAATGGATATTGCCGTTTCTTCATTCAATGCATCATTAGTGTATTCCAGACAGGTGACGGTGATTTCAAGCGTTCATTTGATCCTCGCAAGCCGGACGACCAGCCGGTATAGAAGCTGTATGTACCGTCTACATCTCCTTTCTTTCTGCGCGAACTATGCTTCGACAAGGCAAAAGTTTACGCACACAGACCTTGACCGCCATCCACCAGTCGGCCGCTTGCGTGCGCTTGTTGCGAGACAGTCGTGCAAAAATATAGGTTGCTCTCTAGCTCAGATTGTGTACCCCAAAAATCGTCAGTAGCAACAGTGTAACGGGGCAGCCCGTTACATGGAAATTGTCATTTAGAAGATAATGACAATAAAGAATATTATGTTGAATATTCTTTTAACAATATCACCAATGGTGGTGATATTGATGGGTCGACCAAAGAGTCTGATCATTGGTTGATATCTTGACGATATCAACCCACCAATCGCCGCAAGACCCGCGCAATGAGTGGTGAGTAGACGTCGTCATACACTCAGTTATATTAGTATAATTAAGTTAAGTCAAACAGAGAGACAGTGGTTATAGACTTAATTATATCAATATAACAGTTTTACTTTTCCCTTATCTACGCTTCCTCGTTTGCCTCGTGTACGTCTGTCGGGCGCACCAAAGCCCTTGCGTTAAGTTCACGCAAGGGTGTGCCCCGTTACACCTGGTAGCACTTTGTAGTCCTTCCAAGGACCACAGCATCCAACATGAACATGTTGGATGATGAAGAAACCTTTCACGCCACGCGTGAAGGGTTTACCCATTTGAGTGACATTGAATGGGGTGCGGTAGAACGAATGAGTTCTACCGTAGGCGAACTCGTCGTCAGCACCATGTTGGAGTCTCTAGACAGAGACCAACAACATGCTGCTATCGCCAAGTTCATTCACAATGAACTTGTCGCCGAAAGGGAGAAAGTAGCCTTGCTTCAACAGCAAGGCTCTCAACAAACCGTGCACTTGAAAGAACCCGGTGCTCAACAGACAGAGCTGTTGAGACAGCAGCAATTCCATGCTGCTGTGGGCGGGACGGCACATGCCCGTCGTCCCGAAGTCATGAAAGTTGACATCTCCAAGTACAGTGGAGTCCCGGAAGACTCCCTGTTACTATGGTTTGTCGAACTCGACAGAGCCCTAAGGGTTCGTCGCGTCGAAGATGAGCAAATGAAATCACATTTGCTCAAGCCCACTTGGCAGGACGTGCCAAAACTTGGTCCCTGGGGCTCGAGAGTAGCGACCCAAATATGTTTAGGTCGCTAGATGACTTCAAGTCCCGGCTCAGACAAACGTTTGAGCCGCCACGGGCTGAGTTTAGGGCTCGTTCAGAGCTCCTGAAACTCAAGAAGGGTAAGCGTGATGTGCACGCTTACGCTCAACATATACGACTCCTTGCGAGTAGTATAACTGCTAACCCAGTCCATGAACACACGTTGATTACGGTATTCATGCAAGGGCTCGCAGAAGGGCCCGTCAGGAGCCACCAGTTCCGCCTTGAGCTGAATACGCTGGAAGATGCGATATCAGCCGCGGAACAGGAAGATTTTAGCATGAGACATACTCATGCTAGCTCAAACTCCATATCGTCCACTGAGACGACAAGAGATCGGAGGTCCAGAACCAATGGACCTCTGCTATGTTGAGGGCGAGAGACCTCGCTCTTCAAGCAACAAGCGATTGCAGACGTGCAATCGCTGTCAGAAGTTAGGGCACTACGCATACGAGTGTAGTGCTCCACGCCCAGTACCAAACAGTACTAAGAGAAATGGACGACCATTCACCAAGAAGGGCAATGGGCGTGGTTCCAGCGCTGTTGCGAATCCGCAACAGCGAGACGGACCGTCGAAAATGATCGGGGTCAGTAGGGGCGGAGCGCCCTACTCATCCAGCAACGTCAAGAGAATTTTCAAATCTCTTGACGAAAGCTGCTCCAGATACACAATCGTTGTGTGGCTCTGCACCTGGTGATAAGATATCACTCATCACCTTGAAGTTGCGAGTGACAAAAGATATGTCACTTTGCGACCTAGTTGAATGTGGGGCGTCGAACAACTTTGTTAGTCGCCAGTCACTAGAGGTTCGTAGGCTCAAGTTCGAAGAGCGCGACATTCCCCTCACGAGGATGACGGTGCGCCTTGCAACAGGCGCATCGATTACCGTTGAGAAACGTGTAGTAGGAATCCACTACACGTTAGAGGGCGAACAGTACGATGATGACTTCATCGTACTGGATCTGGATGACAAATTTGGCGTCATCGTGGGATTACTTTAGCTGCGAAGGTAGGAGCGAAGAGTGAGCTGGCAGCATCGATCCGTGAAGAGGCCTGCCGCTGTTCATCAGGTGGCCATCTGATGAAAGTCATGCAGCGTCCACAAGCGTGTGGATGTACTGCGAGTGAGGGCGATGGCCTCAATTGCGGTACGGTCGTTAGCACGACTTGACGAGACCTCAGTGTAGCTGATCAATAGAATGTGGAGCAAGCTTTTCGCGGCTGTACAGAAGTACAGGTAGATACGAAGGCCCACCGCTCGAATAAGTTGAGTGGAACGGAACATGGATCCATGCCAGAGAGGCAACATTCTAGAAATAACAAACCGGTTATCCAGAAACGGTAACACGGTCATCCTAGGTCGACTGGAGAGTCGACCGTAGAGGATCGAGACCTGACTGTGGTTTCACATCCACAGTCAGAAGACGTCGAGGGAATAAGTCCTCACGAACTTGAGGAAGGAATTCCTCAAGAGTCACTTGCTGAAGGATTAGGCCTTCATAAACATGTGGAACGAAGTTCTCAGGAATTAACCGAGACTTTGAACGTCTTGGTTAATGACGGATCAAGCGTAGGCGCTTATACGCTTGATTCAATTGTGCCTCCGAAGTTAACTTCGGAGATAACTCAATTGCCAAAGCTAGAACCGAAACGGTCGTTGCGCGATCTGAGTAGCGGCAAAGTCAAGCAGATCTGCCTACTCGTCACAGAGGACGCGTATGTGGCCGATATTCGGTCGGCAACAATGTTTGCTGAGACCGAACGGGTTCTTAGCAGCTCATGTATGGACGAAAGTGTCCTCGATGAGAAGACTCGGATTGAGCGATACGCGTATCATGTCCAGAAGTCGCTTCAGACAAATTCTTTGTACAAGGATTTGATCGAATTCAAGGACGTATTCCCTGAATCCTTACCTTGTGAGCTGCCTAAGAATAAAGGCACTCGACACGAGATCGAGCTCAAACCGGGCTCGAAGTACTGTGCCATGAGGCAGTGGCCACTGACTCGTGAACAAGTACTAGCCATCGACAAGTTCTTTGCCGATCGCTTTGCAGCGGACCATGTGAGGGAATCACCTTCTTCTCACAGCTCTCCGACCTTATTTGTACGAAAGGCCACAGGAGGATGGCGGATAGTGCATGCATTCAACAAGTTGAGTGCTGCAACGGTACCGGATCAGACGCCGATACCGAGGAAGGACGTAATCATAGAGTGTATGTCAAAGAGTACCATCTTTTCGTCCATGGATCTGATGGATGGCTTCTATCATATCTTCATGCGTGAACGTTGAATCCCATTCACGGCAGTGAGCACCCCCAGCGGTATGCTGTGGGAGTAGCTAGTGATGCCACAGGGGATGAGAAATGCCCCTGCAACGTTCAACAGATGTGTTACAAATCTGTTGAGACCGGTGCCGGATTCCGCACCGAGTTACTTTGATGATGTGTTCGTCCATAGTCGGGCAATGGACGGAAAGACCGACGTTTAAGTTCACCGAACTCACGTTCGTCAAGTCCTTCAACTTATGCGCAAGCATAAGTTGTATGCTAACCTCAAGAAGTGTATATTCGCGGCTACATCGTGGGTAAACACGGCGTACGCCCCGATCCCTAGAAGATCAAGGCGATCACCGACAGGCCTGTGCCAGTCGATGTCGAGGGACTAAGGAAGTTCCTTGGTTTAGCGTCGTACTTGCACAAGTACTCGCGCAACTACGCCGAGATGACTGTTCATCTTTCTTGCTTGCTCAAGAAAAATGTCAAGTGCTCATGGAACGCTGAGTGCCAGCGTTTATTCGAATGTGTCAAGCAAAGCTTGATGCAGTCGCCGATATTGGCGATTGCAGATCAGGACAGACCATTTCATGTGGTCTGTGACGCCAGCGATTTTGCCATCGGCTGTGCGTCAATGCAGTTTGACACAGATGGCGCGGAGCGCGTCATCTGTTATCAGTCGCGTCAGCTGCAAGTAGCTGAGCGCAATTACCCAGTGCACGACAAGGAACTCCTTGCTATGAAGTATGCACTGGCTAAGTTCCGGGTGTATCTCTTGGGAGATAGACCGTTCATCGTGTATACCGACCATGCGTCACTACGCACGGCCGTAAACAGCCCACGCCTCTCGAAAAGGATGGCGAGGTGGCTTTCTTTCTTCGCGGAGTACAACTTCTCCGTGGAGTATAAACCAGGACGACTAAATGTCGTCGCTGATGCGCTCTCGCGCCGGCCCGATTTCGAGCCAGACGCACAAATCAACAGTGAGGATAAGCCCACTGTTGCGATACTGAGAGCCAGTGTTCCGTCGTCAAGTAAACTTGACGACGTACGAAAGGCATACGCGGAAGATAAGGATCTTCTGCGATTGATGGATCATCTGGTGAATCCATCCAGTAAATCCATGAGGGATTTACCAGCTTTGTACCGATCCTCATCGAATCGGTATAGTACACGCAACGGATTGCTGTACTATACAGCTGTTGTCGACGGCACGCCTGGTGTAGTCGTACCCGCTCATCATGATTTGCGTTTACGCATCATGTATGAGTGTCACGATGCCCCAACAGGTGGTCATCGTGGGAGAGAAAAGACTTACCTCACGGTAAGTCGTGACTTTTACTGGCCCCGCCAGTATCAGTTTGTACGCAAGTACATCCGTGCTTGCGAAGTATGTCAACGGGTGAAGCCTAGTCCTTCATCCCGTGCACCATTGCAACCTCTTCCTGTTCCGGCAGAGTGCTGGCAGTCCGTTTCAATGGACTTCGTCTTCGGTTTTCCCGAAGACGCTCACAAGAATAATGGTATTCTTGTATTTGTTGACCGATTCAGCAAGATGATGCATCTTGCTGCTGTACCCGAGTCGATCAAGGCTCAAGGTTGTGCTCGTGTCTTTTTAGACACGGTCTTTAGACTCCATGGGTTACCCCGTGAGCTTGTATCCGACCGTGACCCTCGATTCACGGCGGCGTTTTGGCAATCCGTGTTCCGTTTTCTCGGAACACGATTGAAGATGTCTACTTCTGACCATCCCGAAACAGATGGTCAGACGGAACGTGCGAATCGTGTCCTCGAAGAGATTTTTTTGAGGATATGTCCACTCGTTTCCGAGTTGGAGCGAATTCCTACCCATGGTGTAATTTGCCATCAATAATTTGGTTCATGCCTCAACACAGCAAACACCGTTTTACGTGAATGGCCTACACCATCCACGTGTGCCCACCCTTCTAGAGTGTGACTCTTGGATAAGGGGGGGAGGGAATCGCTCGAGCAAAAACCGTTTTGGCTCTTGCTCATCACGTGTCGACGTTAACGTCGTCACGTATGATGCCGATGCAGATCAGGTCTACATCGATGAAGAAGATCACCTAAATAATAGCGACGACGCTATTACTGACTCGGATGATGATGACGATGCTGGTATATTCAGCATCGTCAACGATTATGCCAGCGAGGAAGAAGACAACCTCGCTGAAGAAGAGAACAATCTCTTAGCAGTGCGTACGAAGCGCACTGAAAGACAAAACAAAGAGTCAGCAGATAACTTCCTGCTGACTCGAGAGGCGGTAGTTCGTTTCGTTCAGGACTCCATCGCGAATGCGGTGGACCGTCAGAAACGGAACGCAGACAAGAATGGAAGAGCAAATGTTCTTTCATTTAAAGTTAACGACCTAGTACTACTGTCTACGGTAAACCTACCTGGACATGCAGTCACTAGTGTCGGCAGTAGTAAACTACTGCCGAAATACATTGGGCCATTTCGAGTGTTGCATCGCAAGGTCAATGCATACACACTCGAATTGCCACGTAAGATGCGCACGCATCCTACGTTTTACCTGGGGAGTCTCAGGTCGTACTATCAGTACGAGCCTTCTTCTTCCGATGAAGATAGCCCCCACGTTCAAGAACATCCATCAAGTTCTTGCGTTCGCGCTCCAGACGATCCGTCTGGTCGTGCAGATATGATACCTCGGAACTCAACCGAGTTATCTCTCCGCGAGCTGTCGCCAGCTCGACAGGAAGGGAGCGAGCATCCCGCTCGACCTGAAGCTGCGCCGTGGCATAATCGGCGCGATCCCTCGCCCGATCAGCCTCGTGATCCTTGCGGTTCTTCCGCACGGTATCAGTCAAAGCGTAGCGCCGGTCGCGCTAGTTCTTCAAGTCATCGCGCAATTCATCGATTGCGCGATCCATCTCGTAAGGGTCGAGATGGTGGGCATGGGGCTCTGGAGGAGGTCTTTCCCCCTCCACCACATCATTTGGTGGATTCTCACGGTGGTCAACGCTTCCTAGTGGAGCGTATCTTGAACCACCATGACGATTCAGGATCAAGGACGAGCTACCTCGTCCAGTGGCGGGGGTATCCACCCTCTTGGAACAGCTGGGAGCCTCGCTCTCAGCTGTTGATGGATGTTGAAGGTCTCGTTCGCCAGTATGACGAGACTCGTCCGATAGGTCCGAGGGACCATCGGTAAACACGCGCTTTTGGCGCTTGTAGACGGATTTCAAGTTGGCAATCGCGTCACTCATCTCAGCCGAGATGTGTGCCCTTCCCCAGGGCGAACTTAGGGAGTACACATCCCTAGGTGCCCGCTGTGAGTTGTCAACACAACTCGCACAAGGGTCTCCCTATGTGAGGCAAGGAATATCTGCCTCACTCGACAAACAATGCAACCGGTACCTTGCACCGGTTGGTGTTCGCTTTTTAAACTTGAGGGGTACCGCCTCAAGTTTCTTGAGCGACCCTTCTCGTCCGAAGTCTTTAAGTTTTGGACGAACGCGTTCCACGCAGCCAAAAGCGAGGCTTTGTCCCGCTTTTGGTTGCCGTTGTACCATCGACGTCTAGAGAAGACATCGATATAAAAATCCTCTTCATCGCGAAAGTTCTTCGCGCTGGAACTCAAGTCGTGAAGCTCAGTCGCATCGAATTAGGGTATTCGATAATGTTGGCTTGTCTCGTAAGACAATCCATTGATGAGCCGTTCAGGCAAACGCCACGCCTTCAGCTCATCACGCTTCACATTGGTACCCTTGTCGGTACCACGGTTGTCAGTATGACGATGGCTTGCACCATCGTCAAGTCAATCGTGCGAAGGAGCACGAGTTGATCGCGGTGATGAGCAATCATACTCATCATCAGACTTATCATCACTGCCGAACAGACTGTGACACATGTCACGAGTCCGTACGTCCTGCAGTGTCGTGGATGAATGAGGCACCGCAAGTGAATGCGATGCCTCCAAAGGCTTTTCCGAGTCAGACACGTCTGACCCTCCAGAATAGATGACCTCAATGTCAGGGTCATCATGCGCACGCGGTGCTGATACCGCGTGCACCTGCAGCACCTCTTGCTGCAGGCGGAGAACGAGCAGCAGACGACGAATCGTCTGCCGCAGAGGCTGGCACAGCAGCGGGCTGTGCGTGTCTTGAGTCACCCCGCATAGACATGTTAACTATGCGAGGTCGGGTGGAAAGTGAATGGAACGGACTCAACAAGTGCTCCCTGTCCCAATGGTGCCCAATGAGTGGCCGCCATCTTTTTGATAGTCACACGGTGACTATCAGTTAAGGGGGGGTAATGTAACGGGGCAGCCCGTTACATGGAAATTGTCACTTTAAGGAAAGTGACAATAAATAATATTAAGTTGATTATTATTTGAACAATATCACCAATGGTGGTGATATTGATGGGTCGACCAAAGAGTCCGCTCATTGGTTGATATCTTGACGATATCAACCCACCAATCGCCGCAAGACCCGCGCAATGAGTGGTGAGTAGACGTCGTCATACACTCAGTTATATTAACATAATTAAGTTAAGTCAAACAGAGAGACAGTGGTTATAGACTTAATTATATCAATATAACAGTTTTACTTTTCCCTTATCTACGCTTCCTCGTTTGCCTCGTGTACGTCTGTCGGGCGCACCAAAGCCCTTGCGTTAAGTTCACGCAAGGGTGTGCCCCGTTACAAACAGGTTGTACGGCTTTGGCTACGAAGCGGAAAATAGAGGATACCATGCGAAGACTTTAAACCTGCACAAGCGTTTTGGGACACGTCGCTCTCACCGCGACACCTGTATGGTATGAGAATTGACCGAATTCCACCGTGAAAGATGCATGGATCCAAATTCCTACTCAATACAGTACTACCACATACCAAATCAGCTGGTAGCTGGTTCACCACGTTTATCGTGAAAAATTTACCTATAATTTTGCATTAACAATCACAAACCTCGTTGTCTGCGCCAGCGCTCACAAATGTGTGCTATAACGAATTGTAAGTTAGGTTTAGAGAACGCTGAGGTGATTATTGAGCTTGCTAGAGTGGAGCTTATCTTACCCCCTATATCTGAGCTAAGAAAGCTTAGATTTGTAGTCTGCATTGTGCGCTATGTTGAAAGTCTCGTCCAAAGCAACGGGGTGGACACGAAAGACTATAGTTCTGGCGGGAAATACGAAGACCCTCCATGAACACGTCACCTGGATTACCTCTGGGAAAGGTTCAATCTGAATAGCAGCTATGATAGTCATTAACTCTCGGACATAGTCCGATAACTTAATCTTGCTCTGAAGGCTAGATAAGACGCGTGACCGCACGCGATATACCTGATTAGGCGGCAGAAAAGTGCGGATAAGCTGCAGCGCAAAGTTTTCTCATGTATAAAAGGTGTAGCGGATCTGGTATAGCTCCTAGAAAGAGGAAGGCTTTCGATGTAACGAGCAATTTAGTTCTGTAAAGAGCTCAACTCTACGAGCCAACGGATTAAAGCTTTAGGTCCTTGTTTTAAGAGACCTAACAATTAAACGAATCGACTGCACAATGTGCTCAGGAGTCAATGTCTATCAAAGACCTGACTCTTTAACGACCTATGACGCCTTGGAAAGGAACTTGTCTCTATCAGATCAAAAGAGACACCGAACTTTATCTCGATTCTACGTGAAAAGAAACCTTAGCCTAAATGTACCTGATCTAGACACGAATACCTTAAATTAGTACCATTTTTAAAGATCATTTATTTGGTGGCTGATACACGTCAGCCCCCCCCAACAACTGATAAGGTGTTGTAGTATCCCTTTTAATGGGATCTCATCCCTAGTGTGAACCACACATGTTATATTGGTAACTAACCGACGTGTGACTCCGTTCCACGCAGTGTCCACTCCACCAATCGCAAGCTTAGCAATCGTACGTGTAGGCGATGACGGTAAGTCGTCATGCCATGACCGGAACATATGACAATTGCAGCCGAAGAAAATCGGTGCGATCGCGCCTGCGGTCCTCCGATATGGGTGGAGGGTCGATGCAACAAACGAAATTGGCCTCTGGTCATCGTCCCATGCGAAGTCGTAGCGCAATGTTCGTTCTACTAAATACCGGCAACGTCGCCGCTAGCTTAAAAAGCATCTAGACTGTGTAGTAGATGCATTCGCTACAATCGGCGATTGAAATGCATCTCATTGTTGAAATCCGACTCACTAGGGTAGAAGATGATAGGGATTGTCCATTAGAGGCAACAGATGCACCACGTACTTGATCAGTCAGACTTGACAGGTAGAGACCCATCGGCACGATATGCAGTGTAAAGTAGCGCTTGACGTGCCGAGATTTTGCTAGGCGTTGTCATCTCGGATTTGGTAATTTCACCGTACCAACAATTGGCTTGCGACTGGACGAAGTCGATCATCAATGCTGAGCGGACACAAAACAAATTCTTGTCTCGCCCGGATAGACGCACGATTACTAGACCAAATGCAAGCACTCTTATCACCCATAGATAGTGCAGATGCTTCTCATCGAGCCTATGGGTAATGATGTCAGCCTCGCAGCCTAAAATTATTACTCAGCACCGTTAGCGAACTAGCAGCACATCGTTTTGGGAACGGATTTGGTGCTCGAGTGGGTAAATTCCCTGCACAAAAGTGCTTAAGGACGTGTGCTCACTCGAAAGTTGAGTGTCACTCTCGTGGTCTACCATATCTTGTAAAATAATATGTTTCAAAGCTGATAGCCATCACTGAGAGCCATTATCGCGTCATACTAGCGTAGTAATAGGAACGCGGTCGTGAGGTTACCTGTTCTTTCCTGGCTAAAGCCGTTTAGATGGAATGAGATGAATGTTGATTCGAGGTATCAATAGGCTGATGGGGAACGGTGTATCGGTGATACACGATAAGTTGAACACGACGCTACAGATACGTGTACCGTGTGTTGTGCCACTCATCTGAAACAGTTTCGTGTCAGGTACGAGAGAAACGTTTCTGGCTTTACTCTAGGGAAGTAAATGCTTATATTAGTACTTGAAGGGGAACTCAGTTGCATTCGATTCGTAAATAAAAACCAATTTTCATTACGATCATTTAAAGATACGTGCCTTCGCAAGGCTTCTTTGATCATAAAACAGTCAAGTCTTGTTTAGGTGTCTTAATTGTTTCTAGACTTTGTTAGCCTCAATAAAAATTTGACTCTCACACCTCGTGCAGTGAATGTACTAGATCCTTCGATTACCTTGAGCAGGACTCGGAGCTTCCTGAACTTTGTTACTTTGCGAATTCATTGTTCTACGAACAACTTGGCTTATCGAGTCGAGGTTTACTGAACGACAAGACTCGTTGGGTCCTTATTTTTGTTTATTCTTATTATCTTTGTAAAAACATATTATTCCTCTGGCTAGGAGCTAGATATAGCTCCGCTACAATGTATCAAAAAGGATAATTTCCACCTTGGTCCAACCTTATACTGAAATAATTACATGAAACGATTGACAAGATTGAAGATTAGTGACTCTTACCAACGCTAAGGTCGAGTCGATACTTAACTTTTTTTCGTGGCCATATCATTGTGGTCGTACATTTCTCAGCATAAATACTTTTGATTTAACATTCAGAGTTTTAAAAGCTAAGATCTTTCATATTTACCATTTATAGTAATATATGTTGTTATATTTGCTGTCCTTAAACTCGGCTTGATTGCTTTAAAATTTTAAAAGAATGGGTGGCTATATTATTCCTGTCCGCACTTTACTCTGATATGCGAAAACAATGTAGGAGCAGCACATGGTCGTAAGAAGCAGATTTTTGCACCTATCGTGTAGGTCAGGCAGTTGGCACCGCTGGTGTAAGATCAAAACAAGAGCAAATTCACGAACCGAAACGAATCATTTGCTGCTTGCACGAAAGTATACAACGCTCAAATAGATTTGTCAAAGACGTGATGTATTACACTGAATACGATACACATTGTTGAAATGGTTTAGGTTCATTGGTAAGAAGGTGGACGCTTGTCACTAGGAGAAACGTCAGTTCGATTGCTGACCCTTCAAGTGACTGAACGTTTACAATACACTAGTGAAAAGTGAAAATCTAATAGTTTTCTGCAATTTATGCCAAATTTAGGCTCAATTTGAAAACGAGTACAGTTATACTAGTTATTGCTTATTTTTAAACTCGATTGTTGACATTTCAGCCGTCACAATCCGATAATATAGCTTATAATTTTAATGCGATTTATAGAAAGTTAATGTTGACATTACATTCCTGTGTCGTTTTTATATAAACATATGTCTGACAGCACCAAACGTGATTTTACGCGGACAGCACGTGGCTCATAAGTAAAGTGGTTCTGAGCTAAAAGAAATGAGCATTCCGATTTATCAGCACCTCCACGCACCGTTTGTGCATCGAATGGGGATGTATAAATAGTAAACGGCGCCAATATTTCTCCAGCACTTAACAATGAAATCAATCAGCTTAGCTCAAGACCAATAGTGCCGCTGATTCTTATGTACTGCTAGCACTTCCATGAGTTTTTGATCGGGTGCAAGTCCGGCGAATTGGCTGGCTATTCGATGACAGGAAACATTTTGTCCGTAAACCACGCCGACGTCGTTCAAGATTGGTGTATCGAGGCGTTATGCTGCTAAAATATCAGTCCATCAGTACTCATATCGTACACGAAAAGCACGAGATAATTTTTTCAGTGTACTTGCGTACTTTTCGCTGTTTTGCTTCCCCTCTAAGAAAGTCACCATGCTTTTCTTACCGCTACCAAAGGTATCCTATACCATACCGTGAAATCTCCGACCTCAGACACGCTCCGACCGGGACAAAGCCAGTACGAAATTGTGTAATAGTGTGCAATTTTGTGTGCATTTTTGTGCTAGCAATGATTAGTGGACAGGGGGCTTAACATACGATTGATTGAGGCAAATTAATTTTCCTTGTGTGCGTGTTCGAAAGTTAAATATTACGTGCTGATCTACTTCACTACATCGTGAGTTGTGCCAACGTGTCAATCTAACACAACATGTGGACTTTGGACGATTTGTACATGATGGGGATTCAATGTATATGCACGTGCACCCGTGTCTATGTGTATTTATACGCGCGTTATTAATTGCGCATTGATCGTTATGTTGTATCCAATGACAGGTAAGCAGCTACATGGTGGACTACATGCCGCCCGTGTACTACCCGGATGACCTGTTTCCCGTGCGTAAACGGTGTACATCGTGATACGACTTGTCATGTCCAAGAACATTTTGAGGGAGCTGACCTCGACGATTAAGGGTAAAATGGATTGTTGTACTATGCTGTATATACGCTGTAATATTAGAGTAAGGACGAGCTAAAGTGTC
This sequence comes from Hyaloperonospora brassicae, assembly GCA_947650285.1. NCBI lineage: Eukaryota > Oomycota > Peronosporomycetes > Peronosporales > Peronosporaceae > Hyaloperonospora > Hyaloperonospora brassicae. Next base: position 181,814 of record CANTFL010001342.1, on the reverse strand, counting down.
TCGCCGATCTTGTTAATATGTACTTGTTGTATTTCTCCTTCTTTAGTGCGGAATCAATCAGCATGTGTACAATGGCGTGAAGACCAACATCTATGGGTACTGCGGGTTGATAATCTATCCGATGATGTTTGTAGTATGCGCAGAAGCTAAATCTACAATGCGCCCGGCGGATTGAAGTTGTCTGTATCGTTGGATGTGTTTGCTTAGATGACCAGCTTTGTGTAGATTGCACATGGACTTGATGACATTTGTGCTCCGCGGGCCTTGATGTTGTGCTCGCCATGAATCTACAGTAACCTCATCTCGGCGACATCGCCAATCGTTAACACAGCGTCAAGATACTGCGGAAATTTCTCGTCAAGCACGAAATTATCAGCAAGAAAAGCTTCGTATAAGCAGCCACCAGTTTGCCGGTGTATCTCGTGTGCTTGCTGAAGCTATCAGACTCACCCCAGACTCGGGTTCCTGAGCATACCAGAAGAACCATACGTCCTTCAGGTTTGTTACTGTACTCGTTCGGCGTCGTTTTGCTGATTTTTTAATCGATTGTAGCCTCATTCTCTCGTGTGTATCTTTAGGCTGTTCCTTGTTGTATACTGTAGCTTCCACAATAAAAATGCGAGAGTCGAGCTTGTGGTTCAGCCTAATAAGTTGTTCAATCAAGGCGGCTTGATTGAGAAATAATGAATGTTTTGTTACGTTGCTCGATCTTTCTTAAGCCTTTATGGGGTTTGTTTGCAGACTTGTTTTCATGTTGCAGGCTAGATGCGATAACCAAGCTAGAAGCTCGTTGGTGGAATAACCTTGCCGGATGACGCACGCTTCTAGACGTGTGACCACAAGTCCTTCATTTTGATACGCTTCAATGATGGATAATGAAGCAGCAAGTAAGTGATACGCGTTTCACGCAACCTTACGCTCACAACGTACTGTAGAGTCGCTAAGCCGTGAGACGCGTCGAAAAGCGCTGTCGCAACAGCCTGAAACTTTGTCTTAGTACCGGAATCGAAGACATCGATCAAAAGAAGCGAGACGAATGTGTCAGGGTGTCGCCCACCTAAGACCTGAGCAACCTTATGGTCTTCGGACGGTTTATTATAGACATAAGCGAAGGGTTTGTTCGTCGGTGTTATGTTCCAAGCCCCTCGGTCGAAGACCCACTGTACACACAACCCAGCCCCATTCGTATGCTGCGCCTCTCCACGCCAAAAAAAAGTGAGATGTCAAGCGCTCGGATACACCTGCTTTTACCGATCAAGAACATGGTTGACGTAGCTGTGAACACCGGGGGCGTTGTCTGGACTGTTTTTCATCTTTGCAGCGGCGGAAGACGTATCCTGCGAAGACACCACAACCTCTGGTAATCAAGCATATCGATGAGCGGAGTTGCCGGTGCCTACGTGGACTGCAAAACAGCCTACTGCTTAGGAAGTTGGCTCAGCACTGAAATTATTGGTGATGCGTGGGTCACAAGGGCTAGTGCAATGGCAAGCAGAGAACACGTGTCGTAGTCTTCGTTGGGGAAGAGCGACCGACCTTGCTCTTCCGAAGTCTTGATGCGGATAAAACGGACGAAGAATTTGTCGCCCGATCCAATAGATCAGCTAGCCTTCCGCAGCATTGTGAGGTCCGACGCGCGACTAAAGAGGAACCAAAGCAGGCACAACAGCGCCGCATATTGGTAGTCAGCACCTGTAACCGCAGTGGGATACAAGTACTCCATCATTTTCTTGAGAGCCGACTTTGTGCATGCTGGGGCCTTGTTCACAAATGGTCCTGACACACGCTTTATGCAATGGCGTTCCAGCGTCTGTCCATTCTGAAGAAGGTTCGTGTCGACCGCTGCTCGATGCTGTGGAAACTGTTCCAACATCCAGTTCCTGGCCAGTCGAAAGTACTGCATGACCGAGTGTCGAGCTAAAAGCTGTCCCTTTCGTCCGTCCGTGAACTCGAGATACATGCCGAGCTTGTCCACAACAGCTTCTAAGACGAGAGGCGCCCTCTCGCGCTGCATGCACTGCTGCAGGTAGTCCCAACTAACCTCCTCCTCCTCGAGGAACTTCAAAATCGAGCGTGCTGCGTTCTCACGAGCACGCTTCGTATTGGTAGATGCGAGGGTGGCCAGACTCATTCTTCGTCGGAGATGTCGGAGCTTGGGTGAAATTTGAGAAAACTACAAGCGACTCATCTTTTGTCGTAGATGTCGGAGCTTGGGTGTTATTTGTGTAATATGTAATTAATTATCTCTGAGTCCAAAAAAAGTGTTATCAAATGGTGCCAAACAGCTTTGGGATGCAAGTGGTCCATCCAGATTAACATTCTTTTTGTCTGATAAAATAGTTTAGGTCAATTCGTCCTCGGAGAGACGGCATCTCTCAGTACATCATTTAACACGAGCTGTTTTGTCCCTATCAGTAAGTGTAACGGGGCACACCCTTGCGTAACTTAACGAAAGGGATTTGGGTGCCCCGACGGACGTACACGTGGCGAGCGAGGAAGCGTAGGTAGGGTAAAAGTAGAACTGTTATATTAATAAATTAAGTCTTTACACTACTGTCTCTTCGTTTGACTTAATTCAATTATACTAATATAACTGCATGTATGGTGACGTCTCGTCACCACTCATTGCGCGCGTCTTGCGGCGATTGGTGGGTTGATATCATCACGATATCAACCAATGAACAGACCCTTTGGTCGACCCTTCAATATCACCACTTTGGTGATATTGTTTAAAGAATATCCATCTTATATTCTTTATTGTCACTTTCCTTAAGTGACAATATCATGTAACGGGCTGCCCCGTTACATCACCCCCCCTTAACTGATAGTCACCGTATGACTATCGAAATATGGAGGCCACCCGTTGGCCACCATTGGGACAGGGAGTACTTGTTTGGTCCGTTCCACTCACTTTCCGCTTGACCTCGCATAGCTAACATGTCTATGCGAGGTGACTCAAGACCCACACAGCCTGGTGCTGTGCAAGCCTCTGCGGCAGACGCTTCGTCGTCTGCCGACCCTTCTTCGCCTGCAGCAACAGGTGCTGCAGGTGCACGCGGTATCACGCCGCGTGCGTATGATGACCCCGATGTGGAGGTCATCTACTCTGGCGAGTCAGACGTGTCTGACTCGGGCAATGCTCCAGAGGCGTCTCGCTCACCGGCGACGCCTCAGTATTCGCCAAGGCCACTGCCGAACGAACGGACTCGTGATTCGCATCACAGTCTGTTCGGCAGTGATGACGATGATCAGGGTGGTGAGCTCTATTCTTCACCACCGCCGGCTCGTGCGTCTTCGCACGAGCGTGTTGACGATGGAGCGAGCCGTCGTCAATCTGGGAGCCGTGGCACCGACAAGGGTACCACTGTGAAGCGTGATGAGTTGAAGCCGTGGCGTTTGCCCGAACAACTCATCAATAGCCTGTCTCACGAGACAGGCCAACACCATCGAATACCCTTATTCGATGCAACCGAGCTACACGGCTTGAGTCCCAGCGCGAAGAACTTTCGCGCTGAAGAAGACTTTTATCTCGATGTCTTCCTTAGACATCAATGGTACAATAGCAACCAAAAGCGTGACAAAACATCGCTTTTGGCTGCGTGGAACGCGTTCGTCCAAAACGTAAAGAATTTTGGACGAGAAGGGTGGCTCAAGAAACTTGAGGCAACACGCCTCAGGTTCGAACGGCGAACGCCAACCGGTGCTAGGTACCGGTTGCATTGTTTATCGAGTGAGGCAGGCATTCCTTGCCTCACATGGGGAGAACCTTGTGCGAGTTGTGTTGACAACTCGCAGCGTGCACATAGGGATGTGTACTCCCTAAATTCGCCCTGGGGAAGGGCACATCTCTCGGACGAGATGCGTGACGCGATTGCAAACTTGCAATCCGTCTACAAGCGCCTAGGGCACGTGTTTACCGATGGGCCACAGGACTCATCGGATGGGTCTCGTCATACTGGTGGACGAGACCTTCAACATCCATTAACAGCTGAGAGCGGGGCTCCCAGCTGTTCCAAGAGGGTGGATACCCCCGCCACTGGACGAGGTAGCTCGTCCTTGATCCTGAATCGTCACGGTGATTCAAGATACGCTCCACTAGAAAGCGTTGATCACCGTGAGCATCCACCAAAGATTGTGGTGGAGGAGGAAAGACCTCCTCCAGAACCCCAGGCCCACCATCTCGACCCTTATGAGATGGATCGCGCAATCGATGAATTGCGCGATGACTTGAAGCACGAACGCGACCGACGCTACGCTTTGACCGACACCGTGCGGAAGAACCGCAAGGATCACGAGGCTGATCGGGCGAGGGATCGCGCCGATTATGCCACGGCGCAGCTTCAGGTCGAGCGGGATGTCCGCTCCCTTTTCGGCGAGCTGGCGACAGCTCGCGGAGAGATAACTCGGTTGAGTTCCGAGGTATCATATCTGCGCGACCAGACGGATCGTCTGGAGCGCGAACGCAAGAACTTGATGGATGTTCTTGAACGTGGGGGCTATCTTCATCGGAAGAAGAAGGCTCGTACTGACAGTACGACCTAAGCCTCCCCACGTAAAACGTAGGATGCGTGCGCATCCTACGTGGCAATTCGAGTGTGTATGCATTGCCCTTGCGATGCAACACTCGAAATGGCCCAATGTATTTCGGCAGTAGTTTACTACTGCCGACACTAGTGACTGCATGTCCAGGTAGGTTTACCGTTGACAGTAGTACTAGGTCATTAACCTTAAATGAAAGAACATTTGCTCTTCCATTCTTGTCTGCGTTCCGTTTCTGACGGTCCACCGCATTTGCGATGGAGTCCTGAACGAAACGGACTACCGCTTCTCGAGTCAGCAGGAAGTTCTCTGCTGACTCTTTGTTTTGTCTAGCAGTGCGCTTCGTACGCACTGCTAAGAGATTGCTCTCTTCTTCAGCGAGGTTGTCTTCTTCCTCGCTGGCATAATCGTTGACGATGCTGAATATACCAGCATCGTCATCATCATCCGAATCAATAATAGCGTCTTCGCTATTATTGAGATGATCTTCTTCATCGATGTCGACTTGATCGACATCGGCATCATACGTGACGACGTTTGCGTCGACACGTGATGAGCAAGAGCCAAAACGGTTTTTGCTCGAGCGAGTCCCTCCCCCCTTATCCAAGAGTCACACTCTAGAAGGGTGGGCACACGTGGATGGCGTAGGCCATTCACGTAAAACGGTGTGTGCTGTGTTGAAGCATGCACCGAATTATTGATGGCGAATTCCACCATGGGTAGGAATTCGCTCCAACTCGGAAACGAGTGGACATATCCTCGAAGAATCTCTTCGAGGACACGGTTCGCACGTTCCGTCTGACCATCTGTTTCTGGATGGTCAGAAGTGGACATCTTCAATCGTGTTCCGAGAGTACGGAACACGGTTTGCCAAAATTCCGCCGTGAACCGAGGGTCACGGTCGGATACGAGTTCACGGGGTAACCCGTGGAGTCTAAAGACCGTGTCTAGAAAGACACGAGCACAACCTTGAGCCTTGATTGACTCAGGGACAGCAGCAAGATGGACCATCGTGCTGAATCGGTCCACAAACACAAGAATACCATTATTCTTGTGAGCGTCTTCGGGAAACCCGAAGACGAAGTCCATTGAAACGGACTGCCAGCACTCTGTCGGAACAGGCAGAGGCTGCAATGGCGCACGGGATGAAGGACTAGGCTTCACCCGTTGACATACTTCGCAAGCACGGATGTACTTGCGAACAAACTGATACTGGCGGGGCCAGTAAAAGTCGCGACTTACCGTGAGGTAAGTCTTTTCTCTACCACGATGGCCGCTTGTTGGGGCATCGTGACACTCATACATGATGCGCAATCGCAAATCATGATGAGCGGGTACGACGACACGAGGCGTGTCGTCGGCAACAGCTGTATAGTACAGCAATCCGTTGCGTGTACTATACCGATCCGATGAGGATCGGTACAAAGCCGGTAAATCCCTCATGGATTTACTGGATGGATTCACCAGATGATCCATCAATCGCAGAAGATCCTTATCTTCCGCGTATGCCTTTCGTACGTCTTCAAGTTTACTTGACGACGGGACACTGACTGACAGAGTCGCAACAGTGGGCTTGTCCTCACTGTTGGATTGCGCGTCCGGCTCGAAATCGGGCCGGCGCGAAAGAGCATCCGCGACGACATTGAGTCGTCCCGGTTTATACTCCACGGAGAAGTTATACTCCGCGAAGAAAGACAGCCACCTCGCCATTCTTTGCGAGAGGTGTGGGCTGTTTACGGCCGTGCGTAATGACGCATGGTCCGTGTAGACAACAAACGGTCTATCTCCCAAGAGATAGACGCGAAATTTAGCCAGTGCGTATTTCATGGCAAGGAGTTCCTTGTCATGCACTGGGTAATTACGCTCAGCTGCTTGCAGCTGACGCGATTGATAACAGATGACGCGCTCCGCGCCATCTGCATCGAACTGCATTAACGCACAGCCGATTGCGAAATCGCTGGCGTCACAGACCACATGAAATGGTCTGTCCTGATCTGCAATCGCCAAGATCGGCGATTGCATCCAGCTTTGCTTGATACCTTCAAAGGAACGCTGGCACTCAGCGTTCCATGACCACTTGACATTTTTCTTGAGCAAGCAAGAAAGATGTACCGTCATCTCGGCGTAGTTGCGCGAGTACTTGTGCAAGTACGCCGCAAGACCAAGGAACTTTCGAAGTCCCTTGACATCGACTGGCACTGGCCAGTCGGTGATCGCCTTGATCTTTTCGGGATCAGGGCGTACGCCGTGTTTCCCCACGATGCACCCAAGAAGTGGTATTTCGCTAGCCGCGAATATACACTTCTTGAGGTTGGCGTACAACTTATGCTTGCGCATAAGTTGGAGAACCTGACGAACTTGAGTTCTGTGAACTTCAACGTCCGTCTTTCCGTCCATAGCCCGGCTATGGACGAACACATCGTCGAAGTAACTCGGTGCGAAGTCCCGCACCGGTCTCAACAGATTTGTTACACATCTGTTGAATGTTGCAGGGGCATTACTCAGCCCCTGTGGCATCACTAGCCACTCCCACAGCATCCCGCTGGGGGTGCTCACTGCCGTGAATGGGATTCAACGTTCACGCATCAGGATCTGATAGAATCCATCCATCAGATCCATGGACGAAAAGATGGTACTCTTTGACATACCATCTATGATTACGTCCTTCCTCGGTATCGGCGTCTGAGCCGGTACCGTTGCAGCATTCAACTTGTTGAATGCGTGCACTATCCGCCACCCTCCTGTGGCCTTTCGCACACAGAAGGTCGGAGAGCTGTGAGGGGATGTTGATTCCCTCACATGGCCTGCTGCTAAGCGATCGGCAAAGAACTTGTCGATCGCTATCACTTGTTCACGAGGCAGTGGCCACTGCTTCATGACACAGTATTTCGAGCCCGGTTTGAGCTCGATCTCGTGTCGAGTGCCTTTGTCCATTAGGCAACTCGCAAGGTACGGATTCAGGGAACACATCCCTGAATTCGATCAAATCCTTATACAAAGGATTTGCCTGAAGTGACTCCCAGGATTGGGACGCGTATCGCTCAATCCGAGTCTTCTCATCGAGGACACTTTCGTCCATCGATGAGCTGCTGAGAACCCGTTCGTTCTCAGCAAATACTGTTGCCGACCGAATGTCGGTCACATACTCGTCCTCTGTGACGAGTACGCAGATCTGCTTGACTTTGCCACTACGCAGATCACGCAAGAACCGTTTCGGTTCTAGCGTTGGCAACTGAGTTATCTCCGAAGTCAACTTCGGAGACACAATCAGATCAAGCGTATAAATGCCTACGCTTGATCCGTCATTAACCAAGACGTTCAACGTCTCGGTTTCTTCCTGGGATCTTGCTTCCACAGGTTGCTGAGGGCCTGATCCCTCAGCAAGCAACTCTTGAGGAACTCCTTCCTCAAGTACGTGGGGACTTATTCCCTCGACGTCTTCCGACTGTGGCTGTGCAACCACAGTCAGGAACCGATCCTCTACGGTCGACTCTCCAGTCGACCTAAATTTTCATGTTGCCCCTTGGGGGCAACAGATTTCTTTCTTCTAAGATGCTGCCCGCTAGGCATGCATCCATGTCCCGGTCCACTCGACTTATTCGAGTGGTGGACCTTCGGCGCAGCCTGTACTTCTGTACAGCCGCCGGGAGCTTGCTCCACAGTGTAGTGATCAACTACACTGTGACCTTGTGCAGTCGTGCTAACGACCGTACCGCAAGTGAGGCCATCGCACTCACTCGCAGAACATCCACACGCTTGTGGACGCTCCAAGATGTTCATCAGATGGCCATCTGATGAACAAGCAGCAGGCATCTTCACGGATCGATGCTGCCAGCTCACCCTTGGCTCGTATTTTCTGAGCCAAGGTAATCCCAGGATGACATCAAATTTGTCATCCAGATCTAGTACGATGAAGTCATCATCGTACTGCTCGCCCTCTAACGTGTAGTGGATTCCTACTACACGTTTCTCAACGGTTATCGATGCGCCTGTTGCAAGGCGCACCGTCATCCTTGTGAGGGGGAATGTCGCGCTCAACGAACTTGAGCCTACGACCCTCTAGTGACTGGCGACGAACAAAGTTGTTCGACGCCCCACAGTCTACTAGGGCACGAAGTGACAAGTCATTTGTCGCTTCCAACTTCAAGGTGATGAGCGAAACGTCATCACCAGGTGCAGAGACACACAATGATTGTGTATCTGGAGCAACTTTCGTCAAGAGGTTTGCAAATTCTCTTGAGGTTGCTGGATCAGTAGGGCGCTCCGCCCCTACTGACCCCGACCATTTTTTGATGGCCCGTCTCGCTGTTGCGGTTTCTCAACAGCGCTGGACCCACGCCCATTGCCCTTCTTGGTGAATGGTCGTCCATTTCGCTCAGTACTGTTTGGTACTGGGCGCGGAGCACTACACTCGTATGCGTAGTGCCCTAACTTCTGACAGCGATTGCACCTCTGCAATCGCTTGTTGCTTGTAGAGCGAGGTCTCTCGCTCTCAACATAACAGAGGTCCATTGGTTCTGGACCTCCGATCGCTTGTCGTCTCGGTGGACGGTAAGAGTTTGAGCTAGCATGAGTATGTCTCATGCTAAAATCTTCCTGTTCCGCGGCTGATATCGCATCTTCCAGCGTATTCAGCTCAAGGCGGAACTGGTGGCTCCTGACGGGCCCTTCTGCGAGCCCTTGCATGAATACCGTAATCAACGTGTGTTCATGGACTGGGTTTGCAGTTATACTACTCGCAAGGAGTCGTATATGTTGTGCGTAAGCGTGCACATCACGCTTACCCTGCTTGAGTTTCAGGAGCTCTGAACGAGCCCTGAACTCAGCACGTGGCGGCTCAAACGTTTGTCTGAGCCGGGACTTGAAGTCATCTAGCGACCTAAACACATTTGGGTCGCTACTCTCGAGTCCCAGGGACCAAGTTTTGGCACGCCCTGCCAAGTGGGTCTGAGCAAATGTGAGTTTCATTTGCTCATCTTCGACGCGACGAGACCTTAGGGCTCTGTCGAGTTCGACAAACCATAGTAACAGGGAGTCCTCCGGGACTCCACTGTACTTGGAGATGTCGACTTTCATCACTTCGGGACGACGCGCATGTGCCGTCCCGCCCACAGCAGCATGGAATTGCTGCTGTCTCAACAGCTCTGTCTGTTGAGCACCGGGTTCTTTCAAGTGCTCGGCCTGTTGAGAGCCTTGCTGTTGAAGCAAGGCTACTTTCTCCCCTTTCGGCGACAAGTTCATTGTGAATGAACTTGGCGATAGCAGCATGTTGTTGGTCTCTGTCTAGAGACTCCAACATGGTGCTGACGACGAGTTCGCCTACGGTAGAACTCATTCGTTCTACCGCACCCCATTCAATGTCACTCAAATGGGTAAACCCTTCACGCGTGGCGTGAAAGGTGTCTTCTTCATCCAACATGTTCATGTTGGATGATGTGGTCCTTGGAAGGACTACAAAGTGCTACCAGGTGTAACGGGGCACACCCTTGCGTAACTTAACGCAAGGGATTTGGGTGCCCCGACGGACGTACACGTGGCGAGCGAGGAAGCGTAGGTAGGGTAAAGTAGAACTGTTATATTAATAAATTAAGTCTATAACTACTGTCTCTTCGTTTGACTTAACTTAATTATACTAATATAACTGAGTGTATGGTGACGTCTCGTCACCACTCATTGCGCGCGTCTTGCGGCGATTGGTGGGTTGATATCATCACGATATCAACCAATGAACAGACCCTTTGGTCGACCCTTCAATATCACCACTTTGGTGATATTGTTTAAAGAATATCCATCTTATATTCTTTATTGTCACTTTCCTTAAGTGACAATATCATGTAACGGGCTGCCCCGTTACAGTAAGCACTAATGTATAGTAACGCTTGAGAAACTTGGGCGTAAGGCTTTCGTTTATGAGCTGCTCGACTCTATAAACGCGTACAGGTTGTTCAATTGCGCATGGACCTACCGTGCAGATAATTTACCCCCCCTGAGCGGCACGAAGCAGTTGGCGGTGAGCCGTTTTAGTCGAAAACGGTGATCTTCCGGCTGGTCCGTACGCACTTAGGCGACAGTGCCACTCAAAAAGTGTTCAGCGACGCCTCGAGAGCGACCCGTGCGTCAAACAATTTCTCAATGACTCAATTTGGTCTCACGGAAGACCATCACCTTTCCCGTCTCTTCTTCCGTCGATTTCTTACCTCTCAGCCTACTTCTGCAGAAATAAAGATCATACATTGAAGCGTCAGCAAATAGGCATTGCAACAAAAGCAAACGGACCCAAAACGACGCCGCGTTATAGGTAAAAAAGGCAAAGCAGGGGGTGCCAGTACCCATGTTAGATCGATATGCTTTCCCTCTGTGTCTCGTGCAAGACACTGTGCTGATGGATTACCAAAGCATGAAGGCAAGGACATCCAGTGAGGAACTGCTGTAGATCTGAGAGATAATCGAGAGCCAGTCGTATCGGTGCAGCCGAAGCAGTAACAGCTGACCAAATACGCCGTCCGGTTGGTGCACCCAACAAGTTTTGATTGGAAGGAGTTCACCCACCTCAGCAAATGGGCGTTTGCTTAGCACGTTGTCAGGTTGAATCGAGCAACAGTATCGACTTTCAATACACACTCGTTAAGATAAGGGCTACTGCTGACCTCACCCCAATACAGGTTGAAGTCGTCGGTTACGTAACACTGTACGTTGTACATACCCTATAGCCACGCGGATGTGCCATCCTACCATTGCAAAGGCTGTCGGGTGACTCTGACTTCCACAACACGAAGGAACGAGTCGGCCACACCCGACTTTATCTGGCGCCGATGAGCCGTTCTTGATGCATCTGGAGCCAAACATTCGTGAAACAAAATAGCAAAGAAAGTCGCGCGTTGAGTAAACATTTAGTCGCATTTGGAAACCCTCAGCATGTGCCAATATCAACAATGGTTTGCGTGCAATCATTCCGAGTCATTGACTAGCACCTCAGACCCGTCCTAGACCATACAAACAAACGAGAGAGAAGCGGTAAGATAACGCAATGCAGCAACGAGCACGTTGTCATACCTGTATCCCGAAGTAACTGACTTCAGCGCTGTCGTCGTCGAGCACCATTGGCAGACTCTATAGTGCAACAACAAACAGTGTGTGAGTGTGTCAGCGTAACGCCATAGCATCAATGCAGTACAAACTTACTCTTGGATCGGTGCGAAACGATAGCACCTGAACAGGTACTTCAACACCAAACTTAGCCTCAATGAGTAGCTTTAGCTGTGATACCTTCATCTGCTGAGGAATGTTCTTCACCAGCGGCTGAAGTGATGTCGCTCGCATTGACATTGGGATGATGCTGACTTTGACTAAGCTTGACGCCAGTTTGCGCGGCCCAGCCGTTGATCCACAGCCGTTGGCGCTGTCGTTTTGCTCAATGGATATGTCTGGATGCAGTTCTCGCAGGCGATTGTAGCGCGGATGTGCGGCCAGCACCCGTTCACACTCACACGCATCATCGGCGACGACGGCCAGTTCATGCAGTATGCGCTTCAAATACAATCGCTCAGCTTCTGCGCGTTCTTTTTCTCGAACAAGGCTTGCATTGAAGGCCACAACATGGTCTGTACGTGCGATAATGAGCATCCGGGCCTCACCCGGGCTCATCTGCGACGTCAGTGGGTTCTTTGAAAATCGCAGTGTGTCCAAAAGCGGAAACGCGTTCAAACTATCGATAGAGGTCCACGAGTTCACCAGATTGTCACTCAGCGATAGCGTCGTTAGTTTCTGGAACCCCGCGGCGGAGTTGCTGCTGTCAGTGACGAGCGTAGCGATGCGATTCCCATTCAAAACCAGCTGACTCAGGTTCTCGAACATCACGCCGACGGTACAAACAAGTCGATTCCACGAGGCAAAGTGATTGAGGCTCAGATCGAGGACCGCAAGCGTCTTCGTCCAGCTTCCACTTGCCTCGAACACGCTCAACTGATCGTCGTCGTACTCGTTGCCAACCACGTGCAGCTCTTCAAGCTTTGGGAAATGGCGCGATACTAGCTTCCCTACCTGGTGCCAACGCAGCAGTGTCTGATTTAGCACGAGCACTTTGACGCTTTCGAAAACATTGCTGTCATCTTCAGCTACGTCCTCCTCATCAAACGCAAATCGGTTTCCACTGAGAATCAGTGTCTCCAGAAACGGCAGCTCACGGACAACAGCGACAACATCAGTCCACGTTCGAAACAGGTTCTTCGACAGGTCTAGCTCGGTCAGCCTCGGAGTCATCGTTCGAAGACTCTCGCCTGGCGTCCCAATGCCGAGCTCAGCGATTTGACATCCCGACAGCGAGACTTTCTCGATCGTCTTTAACGTCTGCTGAGTACGAAGTTTCTTGGCTCCTACAAACTCAATGGGCTTCTCACTACCAAGCGTCGTCTTCACTTCTCCAGTCACGACGACATCGACGTCTGTATCGCGAACATCGAAGCAACTGCCCTCTGCACTGTATCTCTCCTGCAGTCTCTGGACCACAGTGCTCGATAGGGGCATGCCGTCGACTTTTGACACCTTGACAAATGAGCATTTGTAGATTGGAGCACCTACTGGATCCCCGTGACCTGCACGGCTTTCGCGACGACCAGATGGACCTGCAAAGACCACGACCCGATCGCCATTGGGCAGGTCGACACTACCGTCATGTTTGCCTCGACCCCACTCGTCCCATTCGATGCCTATGACAAGACAGAAATGGGTACATCCTGAGCACACTTTTGTACCGCCATTAAATACAGCTCTGGACGACTGTTTATATGCAATAAGTACCGTAATACAGCGTCGATGGATCGGTTGCGGTCGGTACGGGACCTACGTAACGAACAGTACCGAGTGACCCAACGCCATCGTCGATCCGGTCGCCAACTGCTCTCAGTTGCGCAGATTTGGTCGAAAAAGAGGACGCCGTGCACGCCATGGAGAGCGTACTATCCGTCCGAAAGATTACCACTGTAGCCTTTTACAACGTGGTATTGTGATGTGTTGCATCCTTTGCCAAAAGTGGGCATTGACAGGACCAAAATACCAAAAGATGCGGACAAACTAAACAGGTACGTGCATCCCGTAGTTTACGTCGGAAGTAATGAGAATAGCGCCTAATGGAAGAACTCATTATGGTCGAATAGAGGAGTCCATGAACGAGCTGGTGATAGCGTCTCAGCGTGATGCATCTATCCGGCAAGCGAATACCGCGCGCCCTATCTATCACGAGTCCACTGCCGATACGAAAGAAGCGCCGCCCGACTTGCGTTTTCAACACAGGACCTGCCTCGCGGTGGTCCAAAAGCTTATCGCAGCATATGTGCGGATAGAACGCGTAATTTGGGTACAAGGAAGCAGCTATATGAAGGTGCTGTGAACGGACAACTACTTGGCACAGAGGCCATTCGCTGTCGTTTTTGCAGGTGGATGGTCTCTGGCGGACGGATTGGCTATCCCTAGAAGTGAGCCGATCGCTCAATGCCATTTTGTACGTGGACAAAAGAGTCACGACGACGAAGGCAACTGATGCCTTTGCAGTGGTGCTTCGCGTGCGCCGAATGACTCTCACGTGCCACTTTACCACATCTATCGAAAGCGTCGATTTCGCGTCATGAGGTAACGTGCCACTGTCTATGATCATTTACAAGCCAACTCGTGCGCTGCGTTACTATCCGACTATCGCCTTCCGCATGTTGCAATGTACATCCGTCTCACCACCGTCTGTGTTTCCGTTCGTATCATACCCGTTGGCGTCTAATTCCTTTCCGGCAACAAATAGCGTTTCCCAACCTTGCGCGTATACTCCAACGCTTGCGCACGGACCTTGCGCTTCGCCATCAATTTGTGACGCGAACCAGCAAGCAGCACAGCGTCCGGGTCCTCTGGAATGAGGTCAGAGAAAACTCCATACTTCTCCGTCAACACACGAATCTTCTTCAGATGCTTCTCTTGCATTTGCAGTCCTAGAGCGTCAGCGTCCTCGAGAGTCGCCAGCGCGCGTCGTACGAGACCCTTTCTAGCGTAGTGATCCACCAAGATACCAAACGTCACTGCATCGGCCTCCAGATCGCCGTCCTCAATCTCACTTCGTACACGCTCGAGTAGTTGTTCAGCCTGCGTCGTTCGCTTCGCACGGACGTACATTTGCATCATGGATCGGTACGTGAATTTGTTGGGTCGACAACCAAACTTCGTATACGTCTCGTTCATAAACGTCTCTGCTGAGCGCAGACGCAGCGCGTTCGAGTACACGGCAAGCATCGAGTTCAGCGTGACCAGAGATGGCTGGAGGCCGTTGTCAAAGGTCATCTCGTGAAAGCGGGCTTCCGCACGCTTGATATTGAGCGTCTGGTACTTGCCAAAGTTTGTCAGATCCATTGGCGTCAGCTCAAAATTATGCGACTCCTCGCTGTCAGCGAAAAGCAAACGGTCTTGCTCGCCGTAAACTTCCATCGTCTGCTCAACTCTGACCACTTCTGTCGACTCCGTCGTCTTTTTCTGCACGTTGCGATCGGCGTGATCCTGCTGACGCATTTCCTCCACTTGAGCCAAAGCCTCAGGACTCAGCTTGTACGCCTCGACTTCTTCGTCTTCGTCTCCATCACCATCGTCAAAACTCCCGTCGTAGTTGGCGTTCTCGAGCGAAAACGTTTCCTTGCCTGGACGCGTCAAATCCACTTCTTTGCCCTCATCGTCCCACTCGAGAGGCTCCTGGTACACCGGCTCGGGCTTGGCCAAAGCCTTTGCATTGCGCGGGGCCTTGTCCACAATCGTCCTAATTTGAGCGCGAGCGTAGACATTGAACAACGTGCTGTACACATACTCCGTCATAGGAACGTGGTGGCGGTCCATGTGCCGGAGAATCTGCTCGGCCTGGATAAAGTCCCCATTCTTCGCGCACGCGTGCAGCACTGTCCCGTACGAGTACAAGTCCGGCGTATAGTCGTACAGCTCTTGCATCTCATAGTAAAAGTCGATCGCTTTGTGGGCGTAGTAGTGCGACTTGGCGCACGCGTTCATGAGCGCATTGAACGTCACGAGCGACGGCGTGAGGCCGCACGAGAGCAAATCTTCCAGCAAATTCAGCGCCCGCTCGACCCGTCCTTCTCGGGCAAAGCCGTGGATCAAACAGCTAAACGCCACTTCATCGGGCTCGGCCACGTGCGTCCGCATCAAGTGGAACGTCTCAAACGCCTTGTCCAGGTCCCCTTCCGCGATCGCTGCGTTCATCAAGATCGTAAACGACGCGCGGTCCGGCACGAAGCCAGCGACTTGCATCTTCTCCATGACCGTGTAGGCCCAGGGCACGCGTCCTGCTCTCGCACACACGCGCATCACGGCATTGTACACTGCCACGTTCGGCATCACGCCGCGCTCTTTCATGCGGCCAATCACGCGCACAGCATGCGCTGCTTGGCCGCTCGCGCCGAGCGCTGTCGCGTACAACATGTACGACTTGGCGTCCGGCGCGACAGCGTGCGGCACGGCCTCGAGCGCGGTCAGCAGCGCCAGCTCTGTCCCGTCGGTCGGCTCGACCGGCACAACAACGGCCGCTGTGGCTGCCCGCGGCGTCAAGTTGCGCTCCATCCGTGCCAAGAGCGCGTTCGCTTCCTTGTGGAGCCCTTTGACTGCGTACACGCGCAAGAGAAAGTTATAGTCGACGACCGCCAGGTCCTGTGCGGGCGCTGGGCCGTCGGCCTCGTCGGTCGGGTTGCTGCCTGGCGCTTGCAACGTGCCACGGGCGATCGCGTTGAGTTTGTCGAGCGCGTCGACGTGGTCCACGTCCACGAGACTCGGCGCCGGCTCGTACACGTAGTCGCCGTGCGGGCCCGACTGGTCCAGGTACTCAAACACCGCGTCGAGCTCTTTCGTCAGCTCGTCGTTGCGCTCGAGCGCTGCCCACTCTCTCGCGTTGCGGTCGTTCGCGCGCTGCGCTGTCTTCAGGGCGCGCGTGCGCTCGGCGGGCGATCGATGCGGCGCGGCATCTTTCTTCAACTTCTGTTTCGTACTTAGTGCGGTGTGGCTCTTGTTGCCTTTGCTGAAGTTCCAGCGCGAGGGTTTCGGCGCAAACGCAGACGCGCCGCCTTTGCGCTTCATGCAGACAGCAGACTGAGAGATCGAGCGGTACTGGAGCGACGACGTGGTGCTGGGAAGGTCAGTGGGCGCCTCGTGACGGTGCGTGGGCGCACGCGCAGACGCGGGCAACGCGCTGCATGCAGCGAGCGGGCAGCGGACACGAGCCGATGCGGCGAAGCGCAGCAGTGCGGACATGTTGCGTCAGAATGCGGAATGAGAGTGATGGTCACGGAAAGCCTTGGCGGACAGCGCTTGCCGGTGGGCACAGGTTGACGATACACGATGTACATCATGTGGCACGGACAACGAAAACGAGGCGCTTGGAGGAACTCGGATAAGTACGAGGCGACTTGGCCGCCGGCAGTGGTTCGGCTGAATACCGAGTATTCGGTCGAGCGTCTTCCGTGCTTTCAGTTGTAATAATTGCGCGCCAATGGTGTCGCCGACACGAAAAGCAGCAACAGGAAATGTCATCAACTGGTGGGCGTGCATGTCAATGTGGTGGGTTCGATGTCGTTCGTGCGAGAGGACATGCGACGGTAGTGGCTCAGCCATTGTCGTCTTCTGTACCCACGCAGTCCTCTCATCGTGAATGAGTATGGCATACATCTCCATACTGCAGTGGCATCGTATCGCAACCGACTGTGCTCGAAAGGCGCTTTGCCTGTCAAACACACACACACACACCCCAGCCAAGACGTAGTCCATCATATCCTATTTACAACGTTTGTTTATATGTTCACTGCGTCTGTCATCGGGAGTGTCGCCGCCCGCCCGCCCGTTGCTATCTGCGTTACTGGTTCCGCACGTGCTGCCTCGAAACCGCTTGGCGCTTGTGCTTTGCTGTGTTGAACTCAAGATCCGGCGTGACCAGGAGCGTCCCGGCCAAGTCAGCCAGTGCTTCCATGGCGACGTACTGCTTGGCCGAAATGTACTTGTGCGGCTTATAGTCAGCCGCGCAGATCGTCGCCACTACGGCGCTATCGGGAGCGCGAATGGGGAACCCGGCGTAGAACCGCAGCCCAGTTTGGCTCACAAAGCCCATGTGACTGAATCGGATATCGTTGAGAGCGTTTTTGACCACGAGCGGACGTTCGTGGTACACTGTGTAGGAGCACATGGACTCCTCTCGCGGCAGCGACGTGCCAATGGCTTTTCGCGGGTAGAGCCCCACGACGTACTGCGTCGACTGGTCGATCATCGTGACGTACCCAATAGGGCAATTCAAGTGGTTCGCTGCCACCTGCGCGAGCATGTTGAGCGCACTGCGGTCGTAGGCAGGACTGAGCGCCCCCGAGCCAATGACGTAGTGCAGTCGCCGCCGCTCTTGCGCCGGCAGCGGCTTTGGCGGCAGCGGATGCGACGGCGACATGGTCTGACTGCCGTCGAACTCCAATTGGTAGTCGCGCTCGGCCGGCGCGATCGAGAACTGCGACTCGTCTGCGCCCGAGCACTTGGCGCGCGTGTCGTGGAAGTTGGCGCGCAACGTGCGCTTGAGGTGGTCTTCGACGTCCGCGCGAAGCTGTGCCACGAGCGAGTCGTCGAGGTGCGACTGCTGGAAACGCGAGGCACTCACGTGACTGCTGCTGCTGGGCGCAAAGTGGCTCGACGGCTGAAGGCGCGAGCGCGCGTGCGGTTGGCTCAGTTGGCTCTGCGTCAGACGCGACTGCTGGAGCTGCTGCATGCTCGAGAGCGACTGACTCAGCTGCGACTGCGTCAGCTGCGACTCTTTGAAGCGCGAGATGCTCAATTGGCTGTGCGTGAGGTGGTGGGCCGCCGCCTGCACCTGTTGCCCGCGAGCGGGAGGGGCCGACGACGGCACCGGCTGCCCCCGCCGCACGGGCAGCGGCGGACTCAGCTGCGACTGCGTCATGCGCGACCGCTCGAGCGCCTTTTGCTGCCGCACGGCGTGTGCGTGCGGGTTCACCATGCGGTCAAGCGCCTGGAGCGCCATCGAGTGCTCGAGCAGCGCGCTCTCGGGGTACAGCTCGCTCAGCAGCTCGTCGGGGCTGCCGCCGCTCTCGAACTCCGAGCACGTGACGGTCGAGCCAATGCTGGCGGTCGTGTCGTTCTCGTAGCGCCGGCCGCGGCCGCAGTCGCTCCCGCGGTCGCTCTCGTGGTCGTACGACGTGTCGTCGTCGTCGTCGTCTTCGACCACGGCGGGCCCTAACGCCGTCGTGAACTCGTCGTCCTCGAAGACGCACGAGTCGACGTTGGCGATGCAGCGCACGCACATGCGCTTCTTCGTGACGTCGCCGACCGTAGCTTCGACCTCGTAGAGCTTCGAGCAGTCGCCGCAGCACACGTGGCCGCACAGCTGGCAATAGAGCTCGCGCCGGAGCAGCGAGAAACGCTTCTTGCACACTTCACAGGTCTCAAAGCCCTGGCGGTCGCCGCCGCCGCCGCGATCGCCCGGTCGGATCTTGATGAACGTCTGCAGCCCAAAGCGGCGCCGGCGGATCACGCGCTCGAATTGCTGCAGCGACGTGGTCAGGAGCTCGATCACGTGCTTTGCTTCGGCGTTGATGCGGGACGAGCGGTAGTGGGCCAACTCGGACGGACTGTACGGCGTAGCAGTCGTCTGCTGGTAGTGGCCAAACTGCTCGGGCGGCGTTATGGCCGCGTACCCGTGTGCGATGATCCGCGTGGACTGTCGCGTCCCGCGCGACCCGACGCAGTGCACCGTGCGCGTCTGGACGTCAAAGCCGACCGAGATGTGGTCGAGGCCGCGCAGGCCGCTGCCCAGCACGGACTGGCGCTGCTGCTTCTCTTCCACGGGCGCCAGGCGGTCGTGCAGCGACCGCGGGAGCGTCTTGATCACGTGGATCGCGCGCTGGTTGTCGGCAAACTGATGCGTGAGCGTCGCGAGGCAGAGCTTCTGCAGCCGCTGGTGGCAGTTCCGGAGCCGCCCTTGGAGGTCCAGCCGGCGCTTCGACTTGAACCGCGTCATGCTCACGCTCACGAGCACTTTGCGCGCCGCGCCGGCGTCACTGTCATTGTCGTCCACGCAGTGTTCCGGAATGCTCGGGTTGTCAAAGCGGATGGACGAGCTGCCACCGCGGAACGTCCGGTGTTTGCCCCGCGTGTGCCGCGCCGGCGCGCCGTCCAGTGTCGTCGCGTGCGGCTGCAATAGCACTTGGCCCTGCCGGACCTTCTTGTTGGGAATGATCGCGCGCATCGACGCCTCCAAGTCGTGATTCGTGCGGTGGCTCGTGAGCACGTTCAGCACTTCGTTCAAGTGGCACTCGATCTCGATCGTCGCCACGACCGAGTAAACAATATCCATGTCGTCGCCTTTGCCGTCGTGCGTCGGCAAGAGCTCAAACACTTCGACAGCGTCGCCGCTCTTGGACTTGCGCAGCCAATTCGGCGCTTTGCTCTCGTGGTCTTCGACCGCTGCTTTGAGCTTGGGCAACGTCGCTAACAAGTCCGTGACGATCTCCTGGTCCGAGAGCTCGACGCACGCGTCCGCGTCGTCCCGTCCGTGTGTGATCGTCAGCCGCTGCTGCTCCACGTCGCGTTCCAACCGAACGCCGCGCGAGCTTTCGCTGCACCCGCTCTCGCTAATGAGACTGCTCGATGCCCACATGTAGTACTGCGACGTCCCGCGTGGCGGTGACTGACGGAAAATGCGACGCGGTGGACCGACCGACTACTCCGTCGTCGGCAGTGGCAATGCAAAAGTGACAAGGGGGCGATCAATCGATCGATCGATCGGTCATGTCGGAACGAGCGCGAGGGCAGAGCCAGCGCTCGAGCAGCGTGTCGTCCATCTTGTCGCAAGACTCGTTTCTGTCGGGGGGACGAGACAATGGACTATACCCTTTGCGGCCTTTGGCTGGCGCCGCTCGGGTCGTTGTGGTGGTCGGGGCTGCTGTGGTTGCTGTTGTTGGTTGTCTTCGCGGCATCGTCGAGACCTGCAGGACATGGCAGAAAAGCGCCGGAGCGTGTGTACACGCGAGCAGAGACTGGACGTGCCTCTTCCAAGCCGGCTGCGTGAAACAGCAGAGACCGTGCGCGCGTGTTGCAAGCGGAAGGCACGCGTGGATATGTATTGCACGCCCTCGACTGCGAGCGCTATACACGCAGCAGTGGATGAGACAGCAGCCATGGAGGCTCAATTTGAGCAAAGAGGTACTCGAGATGGATGCGACCGATGTCGGTGACGAATAAATGCCCTCGCGGCTCAAGTGGCTCTTCGATTGAACGAGCAGCGCCTTGTGAGACAAACGTCGCGAATGGATGGGACAAACTACACATGTGCACGCACAGGTGCGGCAGTCGGCGGCCGGTGCAGTGCTGCAAGTCATGCTCAGTATCGAGAAAACGAGCGGCAACAGGCTGACAGGCATCACATCACGTCTCTCAGCAACAGCGGACAGTGGCTTTCGCTTTTTCTTGCAGATGGCCGACCGACCGATCACTGCTGCGTCGATCGTGAGGGGGAAACACTATGGGCAAACGCCGGCAAAGCTTGCGCGAAACCAGCGGGTCGAGTGCCGATCTCTCACCTCTATCACAACGCACCGGACGTTCTCTTTCGCTGGAACCTGAGGCTGACGCGGGGCGAGACTTTCGAGCCGTCGAGCTCTGAGGTGCAAGCAGGACACACCAATATCGCTACCGTACGGGCCGAAGAGCTCGAGAGAGAGTTGACGAGCACTAACGTCCTGCACGCAGGAGAATCTCTGTGGCCACCACAAGTCTGCGCGTGCGCTCAGCTGCTTTGCAAGTTGAGCGAGCGACGGGGCGTCTGTCTACGCCAATGGACTCTTCGGCGAGTACGACACGGAGAGGTTTGCTGTACGTCCGAGTGAGTCGGAAGACCTTCAGAGATAGAGCGGGAGATGCAGTGCGTGGTGCGTTGTTGCTGCTGTCGTGGAGACCTCACACCGCGTAGTGTTGTAAAGCGAACGGCAGACAGCTGGCGTTGCTCTCGTGCTCACTCGATCGAGGAGCTTCTCACTCGGAGAGCGCTCGGGCAGTAGCGGTCTTCGGCATTCCGAGACGAGACGCCCCACGTTTCGCTCCGGCATTGCCACGGATCGCAAAGCCGCCCAGCGAACTCCTTGAGAAGGAAAGACAAATGGTCCACGCCCGGGGCAGGTGTCAACACAAATGTGCTGCAATACGCGATCTTCCCGTGCATCTGCTCAGGGGGTTTGTCCGGTCTCAGCACCAGACGGGCCGCCGCCGCCGTGTGCCTTTTCTACGGCAGCAAAAGAGGCGGCACCGCTCGTGAACATGCGGGACGTGACGACGACTTGGAGCAACTCGGAGCGGTACGTAGTGCACAGACGCACGTCGTTGAGAGCTCGAAACAAGTGGACGATCGGTAGGAGGCGTATGCTGCTGGTTCAGGTCCAGTGAAGTTGACTGCCGTCGCTGCCGAGCGCAGTCGGAGAGAGGAGAAATCGCAGCGGGCGGCGCGAACGCTCTGACTGTATCGGATCTACAGCACACCAGACGAGTAGCGAAACGACTGGCCGGCAGTCCCCATTGCTATCGTTTGACAACGTCCGTCCTGCCTACACGTTGGGACATGCGTGAGATGGCACACCATATCGTCCTCCTCAACCGGCAAGCGACGAACGAGCTACGCCTGGCATTGACAGAGAATCGCCGACCGTTTAATGGACGCTTTGGGCTCTGCGTGTAGACGCTGCGGTGCAGTTGACAGGGTGTCTTGTACGGTGTCTTTTCGACTCGGTGGTGAGTCTGACTCGAGGAAAAGCCGTGTGCATGGACTGCGTTCGTCGACAGCGGATTGCGCGGTATCAATCTCGTCGAGCGGCAATCAGTTCGCGCCTATCGACAGCACGGAGCTGCTCTTCTGCCGCGTCGCTGGTAGGTACCTACGGGGCAGTTGTGGATAGCCGCGGAATGACACCCCACGTGTCCATACTTTGCGCTCTTTGCTGGGCAACGAGGCAGACAAAGGCGAGCGAGCGTACGACACCGACAGCGTCCTCCGTCGTCCTCTTCTCGGCCCTCTCGCCGGTTGACCCACTTGTAAGCTACGGACGTCGAACCTGCGTCTGCTGCGTAAGAACGACAGCTTATGCAACGAGTAGAACTCGGTCCATGCAGTTGCAGTAAGCTGCGACAAGGAGTGCTGCCGTCAGCGGATCGCTTGTTCTGGTCCATCGTCTTGAGGCGTATACTGGTGAGCCGCACGATTGTTTTCCATCCCATTCATTGTGCGATCGCTGAAGCCCTTCCAAGCTCTCACGTTCCTTACCTGCCATCGATCGGTCTCCGTTCGCTTACCAGTTGTTCCTTGGATCTCGATCACACAGCCACCGCTACGGCGAAGGAGAGACACTGTTTCCATCGGATGCAGCACTAGCACTGCACTGGATAGTACAGTGCAGTGCAGTGCTGCCAGTGGAGACCCGTCGACCAGTCTAATGGCGTCGCGAGTTGGTGCTTGACGCTCCGACTCGTGGTGCCCGTCATTGCATCCCATAACAACAGCGCGTGGGTCGGCGAGTTCCCACGGCAGGAAAGCGGGTCTTGGCCCTGCTTGGCATCATGTCTGCACGGCTGTGGTTTCTCCAGGAGTTACACCACGTGCGAGTTCCTTCAACCCAGCAGCGCTTCTTCACTTGGACAGGACGTGACGATTGCTGCATGTGTCAACGCGTGACCTGATTGACGAGCGAGCTCAGTGTCGACTCGAGCTCTTCTTTGAGGACCATGAGCCAGTCCCATCCACGTCTGAAGAGCGACGAGCGAGGCGATAGATAGACAGATAGATAGATCGCATATAGACTCTGATAGCATGAACAGAATGTGAGGCATCGGCGTGCAAACCGGCAACAAGATACGAGTGTGGAGACAGACGCTCAACGCACGTGACGCGTCCATCAGGTCCCGTGTATCACACAACACGTCCGTCTTGCCATCGACGACCGGTACAGTGGACAACACAAGTCACCAACAGTGTCTCTCTATGGTCAACGACTTCGTCCTAACTCTATCTGCTGCTTCGGATGCCTCGCCCGGCACCGACTTGTTCCACCGACACGGTCTGCTACGTCAAGGGGAGACCGACCACACGTGGGGATGGCTTACCGACATCTTTGTCTGTCCATTTGCTTTGGCCGACTTCGGGGAGCAAACAGCGACACGTGCGGTAAAAAGTGCGCACGTGTCATGTGGAACGTCAAGGAATGCGTTTGTCGCGACGGTCGAAGTAATGGCCGCGACATGTCATTACGTCGGCACGCGTGAGGCGGTTGTTCTTACAAGTGTCATCATCGCTTGTCAGACTGACCCGAATTGAAGAGTCCTTGTCCGCAAACACTGTCCCACGTCGCAGTCCCTCGCGCTGGTCTTCATGTAGCAACAACTTTACGACACGCCAGCTTTTTCACAACGACAATAATGGTCGTGAAATCAATTCCTCCAGCTGGTCGAAAAGAGACTGCTAAAAAGGGGGACCACATCTTGACGAATAGCGGGTAAAACGCAGTGAGCAGTTTAACCTCAAGCAGTGTGATAGATGCAGTCATTCCATGTAGATACGGCACCAATCCGCAGCTTTATCGCGCAAGTTAGCGTCCGCTTGACTCTATCCTCTTTATCACGCCCATCGTCAACCCATTAGCGCTCTCTCTTATTCCGTCGGTCCCCCAGACTCCGTCTGCACTTGATCTGTGCCGTCACTATGTCGGAAGCAGCGCAGCTCGACGCCTTCCTGGCAGCCATGACGCAGTACGCACCGACGATCCCGGACGAGCTCGTCGATTTCTACCTCCAGCAAGCTGGATGCACCACGAATGACGTGCGCATGTACGTCTCGCGTCTCTCGCGTCTCTCTCTCTCTCTATTCACCGCGCCGCTTTGTCTCTAACTCGCACCGTATAAAAAAGTGACGTTATTGTGTCCCGTATTTGCCCTCCTCGCTCCTGCCATGTCACGTCGCTCGCTATATCCCATAGCACGCGACTCGTTTCGCTCGTCGCGCACAAACTGCTGCTGGACGTGACGCACGACGCCATGCAATACCACCGCCTTCGAGCACCGGCCACAGCGGTGTCGGCCCCACTGGCACAAGACGCAACGACGTCTTCTTCCTCGAGCACGCGGGCCGTCCTGACGATGGACGACCTCTCTGCGAGTCTGAAAGAGTACGGCGTGAACATTTGCCGACCCGAGTACATGAGCGACGTCCCAGAGGATCCAGCGCTATAGCAACGGAACGGAACAAGCACAACAACAACAACAACAACAACAACAACAGCAACAACAGCAGCAGCAGATACACGAGAGACTCGTTCATTGACGATCATACTGCACGAGTTGAAGTCGCCGTCTCTGTCGTCGTCGTCGTCGTCTCTAGAGCTCTTCGTGTTCGTCCACGTACTCGTCCGTCCCGCGGGTGGCCGCCTCGTTCTTCTCCATGTCCTTCAGACTCTCGTCGGCATCGCGAACAACGTCGTCGAGATAGTTGGACTTTTGCGGGTCCAGCTTGAGAGCGTCCGGGTACTTCTTCAGCAGGCGCAGGAACATGGTGTGCTCCCGGCCCTTGTACTTTGCCAACAGAGCGTCCAGAGCCTCGTCCGCAAGCTCGTCTTCTGGCGCGCCATTCACTTCGAGGAAGTACACGAGACGCTCGCGGATAGCGTCTGCGGCTTCCTTCGTCGGCACGCACTCGCACGCTTCTTTCTGTGCATCGTGGAAGGCTGGACACGCAATCATCTGTACCACGTAGCAACAACACAGTGCAGCAATAGCAACAGCAACAAACAGGACGGCCATTATCCCAACAGTAACCAAACATACGCCGTGAGCCCGTACATTCTCGGCAGTCGACAAGCTGCTACACCAAGCAGCATAGTATACACAGCCCATTGCACTGCTGCAAACACGTACGTTGGCGCTGACGTAAAAAATACGGGCAGCTGATAAACACTCGCCACGCTTTGTGGCGTCCCGAACGTCGCCACATTTCTCTTTCAGACACTTTTGAAAGCGTTTCTCGCAATTGGCTTTCGGCATCCCGCAGACGCTGTAGCACTGCACAGTGACAAACAAAGAAAAGCACAAGATACAAAAAACCGCATCACGAATCGATTGCAATCGAAAGTAAAGCGTCAAAAACAAGAGAGAGCGACACCGGCATAGCTGGCGCCCGAAAGAAAAGCACACAAGGAAGTACACATCGACCACATACTGCGTCGTGCCAGTTGCAGCATTCGAGAAACTCCTGATTGGACGTCACCGACATACCCGAAGTGCCGCAGCCATTGGTCGTAAACTCAAAGTCTCTGCAGAAGCATGGAATAAGAATCCACCAGGCGGATGATATAGTTAGAGAGGGGTAAACGCGTATTTTATCCCGGCGGGATCGCTCGGGATGACACATAAACGTACTTGACCGGGACCAACGCGCGCTTTGCACGACAGGTATAGGGCTCACACAGTTGCGTGTACTTGCCCAAGTCGGGAAAGTCAGCGGACGCATTGACGTTCGCGGCGGACAGCGCGCAGCAGAGCAGCAACGGACGGGAGAGGACCATGACGTCAGGTGGACGGTAAATTACGAGCGGCGATTGGATATTTTTGGGGCGTGCAAGAAACACCACGTGGGACTGACGGACGGCGCGTCAAACTCTGCCTTTTGGATATTATCGGACTCAGGTGTCCAGGCAGGGCGAAACCAAGTAGTTCTCATCGAAAGGTAACCAGAAACCGGTAAATGTGCACGGTAAGTCGGCGCCGACGTCGGCCACGCAGCGGGTGACAAAACGTGACTACAAGCTGCGACCACGCACGCCGCCAACAACACGCAGCGCGCAACGGGTCGGTCCACGATGCCGTTGACAGAGGACGAACGAGTGCATCTGAGTGGAATCCACTCGCGTGTGGCCATGTCACAGAGCGCGTTCAGTGCCACGAAACACACGGCACGAGCAAAGCACACGACAACCCACTTGATCGATCGACTATCGAGTGCACGCGCGATCGAAGGAGAACGTGAGGTAAACGCTGTTGCATGATGCACCATCACCACGTCGTTGCTCTCTCTCTCTCTTCGTGTACTGCTGCTGGATCAACACGATGACGATCCCAGAAAACGCGAGAGCGGGACCAGCAGTCGCGGTCTGCGCGTGTAACTCCTCAGCCCGTGCGCACGCGCGCAGCCTCCGCCATGCTCGTCCAATTGGTCCCGTAGATCTTGCCGAGCGACACGACACAGCCAACGAAGATGCCGGCAGTGAGGCCGAGCCACAAGCCTTCCACGCCCATGTCCATCCGAAACGCGAGGTACACGCCAAAGGGGAGACCGACGACAAAGTACGCAAACAGATTGATGTAAGCGCCAAGCATGAGCCGTCCCGTGCCGCGAAACACCCCTTGCATCACTGCGTTCATCGCATCGCACATCTGATACGGCATGAGAACGAGCAGTGCGTGCCCTGCCATTGCAATGGATGCAGCGTCATTGATGAAGATCTCGGGGATCGCATACCGCGTCGCGATCACGAGCACAGCAATCACTGCCGACAACGACACGGATAGTATCATGCCCACAGTCGATGCCGTCTTGGCGTGAAGTGGTTTGTTGCTGCCAGTGTAGTTGCCCACAAGGACATTAGCTGCCACGGAAATGCCCAGGAAAAAGTTGAACGCAAACGTCGACACGTTCACCAAGACCGAATGCACGCTGATAGCAACGACACTGTGAGGCAACAAGCCCACGAAAGCCGCCATGATTTCAAACGACCACCACTCCAGCAACATCATGGCAGCGCCTGGTAGACCAAGCCGCAAAAAGGTGCTGAGATGACGTACCGCTTCTTGCAGTTGCCAGCCGGGCCACCACTCGGTGGAAAGATGCGGGTCGCTGATGAAATACGGGATGAAACACAGCGGGAGCACCACTTGGGACAACAAGCGCGCGATGGCTGCACCATCGAACCCCAGCGACGTGAAGAACGTGAGGTAGACGCCCAGAAGCAGATTGACGAGGTTGCTGATCACAGCGATGTACACCATAGGCAGCACGACATTCTGGGCTTGCATCACCTTCTTCACCATCTCGTAGACGTACATGGCTGGAATCCCAGCAAGCAGGATCCGACTGAAGCGTCCAGCAAACTTCGCCACTTGCGCCGGTTGACCGATCAGGAGCAGAATGGCTTCCGTATACCAGTTGATCGCCAAAACAGGAATCAGTGCCAACCCCAGCACAATCAAGCCACTCTGGAGGTAGATGCCGAGTTTCTGCGACTTCCCAGCGCCATACGCTTGCGAACATAGCGTGTCCATGGCTGTGGCGAGACCGAAGCCGACTCCAATTGCAGTCAGATTCATACACATAGTCGAGAGCGCCACACCATCCAGATACTGTTTCGTCAATGGCGAATCCAAGTGGCCAACCAACGTCATGCTCACCAGCTCAGGCGTAAACTCCAACACGTACGCCAACGTGACGGGGTACGCCAACGTCAGCAGCTTCCACACTTCCGCCTTCGTGTCGACACATGCCTCGCGCTTGAACTCGGCAAGTAGACCCCTCGACTCAATATCCGGGTCGAAGCTTCGAGCGAGTGGTCCAAGCAGCGGAAGTTCCTCGCGCGTTCTGCGCGGCTGACTCGGGACCAGAAGCTGCGACTCTACTCGATCCGCAACCGAAAACGATAACGAGCGGATCGGAATCGTCGCTGTCTTCACGGGACTGCCTGATGAGCTGTACGAACTCGACGATGTCTCCGAATCGTCACCAGACTCGTCCGATGTAGACTGCGAGGTCCGCACCCTCCAGTAAGCAGCATCCTGCAGGCTATTCAACTTCTTCTTGACGTTGTTCCCTGCTCCATGTGAACTCTGGAATTGGTGCAGACCTGACTGCAGCTGTCTGGCATTGGACCCTGCAGTAGCGCCATGACTTTTTGGCTCGGACTGGAGACTTCCGTATTGCAAGAACGCACGCGTCAGAGCACTGTGCTCCTTTTCGGAACAAGTGTCCTGCACTCCGGACAGCTGACCTCTGGTTTGTTCATCACCTTTCGAAGCTGCACGAAGCTCACCCGTTTCGGCATCCGTACACACGCCGTCAATGGTCAGTTGACCGTGTTTTTGACGTGTCAAATGGTCATTGCGTCCAGCTGCAGTCGATCGGCTGCAGCGCTCGTGTGCTGGTAACCCGCTATTACCACTACTGTCGCCACCACTTTCTCCGCCGTTCGACCCGTCGTCGTCTCCAGCACTAGCAACGAGCATTCCGGTCAATCCAATGTGTTGGATCAGAGCTACTCGACTCGTTTGCGGCTGTGTTCGTCCGTCACTGCCGTTTGCAGATTACGATGACGACAAAGTTGAAGCAGGAAGTCCGACTTGCGTTCGTGTGGGTTGGGGTTTCGATAAACTGGAGGCACAAACCGCAAACCGCCGAAAAACACGATAGAGTCAGTTTTCGGGGCAGGTGAAAGACACGTTACATCGCGCTATTCGATTGTGAGCCCAACAGGTGTCACCCATACAAATACGAAGACAGAGAACACCGGATAGTGCAGGACGTACTCGACGTCTAGAGTGGTCCACGTAATACAGTCGGCAAATTTCGCCATACAATGGAGGGAGGGAGTGCTCTCTCTCTCTCTCCTCTTCGCTTCCGCTTGTCTCGAGCTCAGTCGCGGTGCAAGATGAAGGAAGAAAGTGAAGGAAGTGGGTGGAAGCGGTCTTGCGATCGCAACGGTACACCCCACGAAGACGGTCGATCGGTAGCTGTTGTTCGGAACTGGATGTCGAGTGGGTCGGACGAAGAAAAAAGTGGGTGGGACGAAGAAGAAAAAAGTGGGTCTTTTGTCGAAAACGCAAAAAGGACTGTGGCTGCGTGTGGGACAACTGGGTCGACTATGACAAGACGGTCGTACGATTGTGCGTCTCGAGAACGCGCGTCGCGTCGATCGTACGGATTTTGACAGGTCATACGATACGATGCGATCCGTGCGTCCATTCCGTCGACTGTGCGTCCATTCCGTCGACTGTGCGTCCATTCCGTCGACTGTGCGTCCATTTGTTCGAACCGGTCGACCGGTCGATCACTCACTCTGCGTCGCGTCTGCTCCCTCTTCTTCATTGCCCATACATCTACGACGTCAGAGGGCTCGGACGGTATGAGGTCATGACTGTAGGTAGTGAGTGCCAAGAAGCAATTAGAGCCACGAATTCTCCTGTTCGCGTGGCTGCGACCACGTAGTAGTAGTTCCAGTAGTGCAGTGGTAGTTGCAGTAGTTGCAGTTGTAGTTGCACGACCTCCCGCCAGTCAGACGTCGACGGTACGCGATCAGCGCTTCCACCGAACGCTTTTCCGCTCAATCTGTCGCGCACGTCGTGAGTGCCTCACGACGGACAAAGCGTTCAATGCCAACGTACAAACAAAAGCCGTAGCAGTCGCAGTCGCAGTCGTCGTCGCCCACTCGCGCGTCTCTTTTCATCGCCCGGCACAAACACACGACTTGGCGCCTCTCGTGTCGCAGTTGCACCTCGTCGAGTCCGACGTAGCGTCGCGCCGTCGCTTAGCAGAGACCTTTGTCGCGCATAGCATTGCGAGCTACAACGCGCTGCTGCGGGGCACTGTGCCGGGGCAGCTCACCGACGTCATGTTCGTCGCCTCGGCGGCAACCGATGAGCAGGTCAAAAGCTCACGTCCACGTGCGTACGAGACGGTGTCTCAGTTAAATCAGTGGCGCTGCCTGCTACAATGGACAACACTGGATGTGATACTGTCGCTGCTTACTCATTGGAGAGTACGAACGAAGAGCCATTGAACAAGTGCTGATGACAGAAAGCGCCGCGTGCGAGTGAGGGAGCTCAGAAGGACTGACGTCATTGAGCTACAAGACCGAGTCGGGTGATGTTATAGCACTTGGTAACACCAGAAGAGTGAGTACATTTGCAAGACAGAATGGGGTAAAGATCCTGGTTTGGCTGCCTACTATGCAAGAGAGACTTCGATGCGATGGACGGACCCTCTGGGATCTTCTTCGTGGATTATATATACAACGCACGTTCGATTGACACGATGTTATACGGTGTTGACTGTCAGTATGTTGACGAGTTCTAGGGTGAAGCTTCTCTTTGTCAAGTCTTGCACGGATGTAATCGCCAGATCTACATGCGACGAGGTGGTGTAGTGCCGCCGCTGTGTCGAGGATCGATTTGTAAAGAGGTAGGAAACATTGCATCAATAGGCCGATCTCGTGTCCGATGGACCACGGCACAAGTCACTGCATGTTTGTTACTGCAACGCATGTGAGTGAGACGGGTATATTCGCGTCTGTCTTACATGCCGTACATGTAGTGTGTGCGAGTTTCTTCGGAGCTGGACATCCATTGGTATCCAGGGCACTTCGGATCATCATGGCGTCTTTCCTGATGCCATTCGCCCATCTGTCACCTCTCAAAAGTGCTCTACAGCGCATCTACCAGAATCCGCGCGAACGATGGGCGAGATGACTCGTTGGCCGCGCGTTGGAATAACATCTAGCACTAGTGTCCAGTAGCACACACGACGTTGTTGAGGGTACAATGCAGAAGCCACTTCGAAACCGGCACGGTTGGCAATCCCAAAGCTTGCAAGATGAATATGGCATCTGGTTGCAGTTGACCGAGCGTAGATGGATGAAGCCACTACTGTATCTACACACCAACAACCACTCATGCACTTTCTCGACAATCTGAACGCAGATGTGTCTCGATCGATGAGCCACCTGTAGAGTGTCAGCGCTATCACACCCACGTACTCGTGCACGCGATGCTATTGCTGACCCAGCACATGTAAACGATACTGGCATCGATCTTCGTCACATCGATCAACGACACACAAAAGTGCAGTCATTCGCCTTACTCTTCGTTGCCGCACGTTGTACTGTGAAGCCCTGACGGTCAAACTCGCTCGATCCTCAATACTGTTTGCAGTCATTCGCTGCGTCTGAATGCGTCTTACATCGTCTTCCATATCGATGTCGATGCACAATATCCAGTTGTTGGTGTATCGATGGCACACGCTCAACCAGAGATACTGCACATCGAATGACTTCCTTCACAACACTGTTTCTGGAGTAGCCTTCGATAGCGATGAAGCGTTTGGCTTCTGCGGCTATCGCAATTGGCGTTTTCGAAACGTCAATTGACCATCAGAAGAGCTACTTGCGGGTTATACTCGTTCGAAACGCGGAAGCAGAGGCTGCGAGATGAGATGGCTCTTTGTTGCGTTCGTGCTGCTGTTTTACCCACATCCGGTCATGCTTGGACCACACGAGCAGGATAGCCTGCATGGTTCCAGATATGAGGCTTCATATGCAATGTATCCAAGATGGACATTTTGGATGTCTAGAGAAAGCGAGAAGCAGACTATGCGAACGCTTACAACACACCTGACAAGACGAGGGCAGTATGCCGAAGGACTGTAAGACATCGTAAGCTGTCAATAAATCAGTCGCTCTGTCATTCCTCGTCAACTCCTTTCCCTCTAGCGGACATCGCCACGTCTTTGAGAGTCATACATCGCTGTTCCGGCGGGTTGGCTTCCGACAAGATTGCATGTGCCAAAGCGTTCGAAAGCATGGAGACGGTCTCTAGGTAGATCATCAGCGAGCCAGAGCGGCAAAGTTGCCACACAAATTTCTACTGTATGACGCCACGAAGCTACGGGCGATGTCTTTTGAGACGATTTATGCAAACACACGCGAACAAACGGTCTTGTGGACGGACTCGTGTGTGCTCTCTTCACCTTTAGAAGTCGAAGTGTAGCGCCGTTCGTCTTCACAAGCTAAGATACGACGATAATAGAGACTCCTTGCCAAGACACCTTTTCTTTGCAGTGAAGTGCAAGCCGGTCTTGCTACTGATCGCCTGTCTCATGCAGGCAAGCGGGCTACGTCCTTGCCACTTTTACGTCTTCATATGCAAACTTTGACAACGATGAAGATCTAGCCGCCCAGTCACTCGAAGTCCGAATGGCATCACAACGTTGGAGTTCTAGCTTTTAGAGTAAAAGGTGGTGTGACAAGCTGTGGTGTATCGTCAGCAGTATATTCCAACGAGCGAGGGAGGTGGTGGTCGGTCCAGATGGCTACCTCCATTCATGCATCAAAGGATTGCACTCATCATTGATAGCAGATCACGGCCCAAGCACCAAAGATGGAAATTGCGCGGCGACTCAATGGTATTCGCGGATCCTACAACTCATATCTCTGGGCTGTAGCCAGTTGCGCGAGGTCACTGAGACGCATGTTCGATTCACATCTGATGGATCACATAAGCTTTTAGCAAGCTTCGTCCATTTGAACTTGGCAAGAAGATAGTAAAGCGTTCATCCGACTCAGGATCAAGTGTTGGCGCACTTGTAAGCCGTGACGCCCCTTCTGCATTTACCGCAGATGACACTGTTCTACACAGAGCGACGAAGATCGACATGTTCGTTCACTGCTGTTGCTACGACGAGAAAACTAAGCTTTTCGTGTAGCAGATCAACAACTGTGTCTCAGCTATGAACGCCCTGATTGTAGTCATCCGCCTCGATCTTTTCAAGGGGCGTGATTCATGCTTTCATGTTGGTTGCAAGCTCTGCAGTATCATACACAGCCTTCGAGGGAGTACGTTCCACACTCCTGAAACCTGTTGGTTTCCAACGCCGTGTCACCATTACATTATTATATAATGATTCATTCTTGTTATAATCGGTAATTAATCAATTGTTAGAAAGACCGTTTCCCAGTATACACATCGCGAGTATACCGTTCATACTGGGCACCTTGGTGCACATTGAGGTTATACTGGTAGCAGCACGTTTGCTGGGTACTTGGCAAACGCCATTTCTCGGCTATGTCGGTGGCAAAGTGACGACCGCATCTGCTGCTTTGACAGTGCATGATCTTGTTTACACACGTCATGCCATCATCGTAATCATGTTGCAATGAAGTGCACAAGTCTTAGAAACGTTAAAGAAAGAAAGTATTTACCTGCGTTGGAACGCTCGTGTCGTTCTTCTTTTCTATTTCTTAGTGCAGTGACATAGAAACGTAGACTGTCAGGTAGATTCTGCCACGATGATTGCACTACAGCGACAGACGCGATATTATGCAGATTATGGTCGATTGATGTCGTGATCTAGAGCTGTGTATCGATAACTGATACTACTACAGGTGAAGCTGCCTCTTTGCCGTCACACGATGTGAGCCAAACAACTGTGCCGGTGTCGCTTGCAAAAAGCTACTTTAGCCGCACAAGAGAAAGAAAGGCGTATCAGACAACCAGCAAAGCTATGCAGCATGCAAGTCGTCGACACGCCTCACTTGGCACGATGGTTCGTCGTTACTCCACAGCTACAAAACCACGCTGCAAAAGTATCCGACAAAACATCCCAACGAAGCGCCCTCAAAAGATCCCGAATCAGAGGACACACACGACGAGTTTTCTCGCACAAGAGGCGACCACAAGGCGGCCGCCGGCCCACTGTGCCCATCACAGCCACCTCAGTCGGACGCACGTGGCTCTCCAGTCACGGCCGTTGTCGCTCCTATGCTGCACGCACTCGTGCTACGAGCCAGAACCACTGTCGCTGTCGTGGACAGTGGCTCTTCTACATCCCCTTGCCCGTGCCTGAGCAGCGCAAACGGCGTCAACCGACCGAATAGCGTCACCTGTGAACAGTGAGCAGCGCGCTATCCCTTCGTCCGTCCATCATCAGCTGTTGCCGGTCGCGTGCGGCGCGGGTGTGACTCGCCTGTCTCTGCGCGTCGCATAGCGACTGCGCTTTCGCTGTGTCTGGCCAACATCTGACAGTCGAGTCATCGTAAACACCACCGAGAAATCCGACCTCGAAATAAAGGGACAGCTCCATACGCCACGGCGCGAGGAAACGGACGACAGCTGAGCTTTTGCTGCCCGCGATCATGTCGAAACCAGAGGCGATCGCTCAGTCGCTGCCGCCACTGGAGCTCGCGCCGACCGACGTCACGTCCATCACAGCGCTGTCCACGAAGTTGCTCGAAACGAACCTGACGCAGCACAAGGAGCTGCAGCTCACACGAGACGGCTTTCCCGACTCGCGAGTGTGGGGCGCGGTCCAACAGAAAGAAGGCATGCGGGTGTTCAAAGCCGTTCAGCCGCTCAAGTCCGTGCTGTATGGAAACAGCGCAGCACGCATGCGCGCTGGTGTAGCTCGCGCGGACGAGCCAGCGATGCCGTCGCTCTTGATGCTCGGCACTGTCGCCGGGAACTTGCACGATGTCATGTATGCGTCGGTTGCAACGAGCTCCGACTCGATGCGCGCGCGGTCCAAGTTCGTGCAGGACGGCCTCACGGCCAGCAAAGTGCTCACGTGCATCGAAGGTCCGACCCCGAACGACCCGTTCCACACGCTGAATGTCACGTGGCGCTATTACTCGCTGTCGGAACCTCGCGATTACACGTGCATTGAAGCTACGGGACTGCTTCCGAACGTCTGTGGCGAGCTCGTGGGCTTCCACTTGATCCACTCGCTCGAGTTCAAGCAACTGCCGCTGTTTGCAACCCATGGCATCGCGCGAGCAAACATGTCCGTGTGCACCTTGTTCCGTCAGAAGTCCACGACAGCTGTGGACTGCTACACACGCGGCTACTTTGACTTTCACTCGACGAACGACACGCTGAACGACCTCTCGCTGCACGCGATTTCCTGCCAGTGGCTCTCGATGGCTCGGTATGTCGATTGCGCGCAAATGAAGAAGCTCGTGTGGTGGATGCAACGGCGAGCAGAGCGGCATTCGGTTGTCAGCAGTAGCCAAGGCTCGAGTTCCGCCTCGTCAGGAGGCGTCACTGTCGTGCCGCAAACCCATCGCTCTCGCGCTCAGTCCGATACTCGCTGTCGGGTGTGCCATCGCGGCTTTGGCGGGTTCTTGCACTCGACGCCACGAGCTTGTGCTTGTTGTGCCGAGTGGGTGTGCAAGCGCTGCTGCGTCAAGAAACAGGTGTGCGTCGTGTCAGTTCACCGCAAGAGCAAAGTGTATGACAAGAAACTCGTCTTTTGCGCGCAGTGCATTGCCGAAGCCTCAAAGAGCGACGCGTCGCTCGTGGTGCGCGAAGAGCTCCGTGAGCAGTATCCCTCGTATTCGCCTGCTCGCACAACCAAAGTAGAAAGAATCGGCACGCTGCAAGAGATGGACGAGTGTTCCATTCTGCAGTGACCAACCACTGTGTGCACACACTATAATGGCAAAAGAGATGCGAGCAGCCCATTTGTACGTACGAATGAACGCGCATGTGGCACCTTTTTCCGTCGCGGCATCAACGCCAGCTGAATATATTGAGTGGGGGTTGGTGTTCGTGTTGCTGGAAGATCTGCGACCACACGACAAACGCGTGATGATGACCTACTACGGCAGTGAAGAAAGGTGCGGGCACGCAGCTCCCTTGTCACACCCCGCACACAATCTAAAGCGGCCCTCGGGCGAAAAAAGACTATCGACAGGCGAGCAACGGCACTTACTCTTCGATGGTCTTGTTGCGCATCTCCGATACCTTGAAGCCAGGCATCTCAAACGAGGTGGCCAGGGCGTTCACGTCACGTCGCAGCTGCTTCACACCCTCGTGCGCTTCGGCTGCTTTGATAAAGTCCACCAGCTTCTTGCCGCTCGTGGCCTGGATCTCGATGCACAACTTCACCGCACGGTCGAGGAAATTGGCCACCTGGACAAAGTCAGCCTCCTTGAAGCCACGACTCGTCAGAGCAGGCGTGCCGACGCGCACCCCACCTGGCGTGAGCGCGCTGCGGTCGCCCAGCACAGCGTTCTTGTTCAGCGTGATACACACCATGTCACAGAGCTTCTCAATCTTCGAGCCCGTGACGCCCTGCGGACGCAAATCCCACAACACCAAGTGGTTCTCCGTGCCGCCCGTGCACATCGAGTAGCCAAGATCCGTCAACGTCTTTGCCAAGATCTTTGCGTTCGCCTTCAGCTGCTGCACGTACGCCTTGAACTCGGGGCTCTGCACTTCCTTCAACTGCGCGGCAATGCCGGCGATCTGGTGCTCGTGCGGTCCGCCCTGGAGCGCAGGGAACACGGCGTTGTTCACCCGCGACTCAAAGTTGCGCTCGTCGCGGCGGAAAAAGATCATACCCGCGCGCGGTCCACGGAGCGACTTGTGCGTCGTCGTCGTCACAATGTCGCAGTACTCGAACGGACTGTTGTGCTCCTTCGTGGCCACGAGACCGCTGTAGTGCGCCATGTCGCACATGAGCAGCGACCCGTTGTCGTCCGCAATCTTGCGGAACGCGGCATAGTCCCAGTCGCGCGGGTACGCGCTGCCGCCGCAGACGATCATCGCCGGCTTGAACAGCGCAGCTTGTTCCGCGAGCTTGTCAAAGTCAATGAGCCCCGTCTCGGCGTTCACGCGGTACGGTAGCGACTCAAAGTACACGGACGTGGCCGACACG
The DNA here is from genome assembly GCA_947650285.1 of Hyaloperonospora brassicae. Classification (NCBI taxonomy): domain Eukaryota; phylum Oomycota; class Peronosporomycetes; order Peronosporales; family Peronosporaceae; genus Hyaloperonospora; species Hyaloperonospora brassicae. The sequence continues at coordinate 144,757 of CANTFL010001342.1, read as the reverse complement.
GCTTTGCGCGTCTTCTCGGCCTTCGAGTACGTGTAAAAGCCGTGCGTCAAGTGGCCGCCACTGGGCAAGTCGAGGCCCATAATGCGGTCGTGCGGACGCAACAACGCCGTGTACACGGCAAAGTTCGCGGGCGAGCCCGAGTACGGCTGCACGTTCACGCCCCACTGGTCGGCGTCGAGGCCGTACGCCGCCAGCGCGCGCTCTTGGCAGAGGATCTCAATCTTGTCAATCACTTCGTTGCCGCCGTAGTAGCGCGCGTTCGGCAGCCCCTCTGCGTACTTGTTCGTGAGGCACGAGCCGAGACAGTCCATGACCGCGCGCGACGTGAAGTTCTCGGACGCGATGAGCTCGAGGCACTTCCACTGCCGGTTCTTCTCGGCCTCAATGAGGTGGAAGATCTCGGGGTCCTGCTCTTCGAGCGTGGCGTTTCCGGCCTACAGAGACACGTAGACGGAGAGAGAGAGAGAGAGAGAGACGCAGACAACAGACGAAGACAGATAGAGAATAAGTGAGTGAGTGAGTGAGTGGGTGAGGCACTGCGCGGCGGTTTGACGGCAACACGGGACGTACGAGTGGCATAGTGAGTGCGAGTGGCGGGCGGTGTCGGACGGGTGCGCAGCACGGAGCAAAATGCGGAATGCAAGTCGATGGCGGACATTGCACTGACCATCACTCTGTTGCATCGCTGGTGGGTGGTAGTAAATTGTACAGTAGGTGCTGTTTATAGAGGGCTGACGATGGGCGTTTGCCGCAGACGGTGGACTTGGGTGCGGTACATAAATCAGAAGCTGCAGGTGCTGCCGACGGCGCAAAGTGCTGGGCACCACGCGTGTGACCTGCCAAATCGAATGGCGGGCATCACGGCCATCGTGACGTGGGCCACACGAACGACCTGCCAGATGTCGTGTGGTGCACACAAAGCGCGTCGCTTTTGCAGTCATTGTTCCCATTTGCTGCCACCATGGCTTCCCCAGCTGTGCCGACGACGTCGCGCTTGCCACCCGCGGGCCTCGAGATCCTGCCTAACATCATGGTACGTATGTGCGTCGACGTGCTCATCCACACTTTGTCTTGTGCTGTGTCGAAAAGCACATACGTGCCAGTGCATCGAAGCGGTAAACAACAATGGCATTCTCACTCGAGGCGTCGTTTTGATATGCTCAGGCAGCGATTGGTCAGACACCTATGGTCCGCATCAATAGCATCAGCAAGAAGGCGCACCTGGAGTGTGAACTGCTGGCCAAGTGCGAGTTCTTCAATGCTGGCGGGTCAGTGAAGGACCGTATTGGCAAGCGCATGGTGGAAGACGCCGAGGCCGCAGGTCGCATTCGACCTGGGGATACGCTCATTGAACCCACGTCCGGCAATACTGGTAAGACAAGGTGCCCCAAATGAACAGTGGAGTGAAATGCACAGAACATGACTGCAATGTGTTAGGCATTGGCTTGGCGCTCGCGGCTGCGATCAAGGGCTATCGCTGCATCATTACGCTGCCAGGTGCGTGAGCGTTGCTGAAACAGCGTGTTCTACTGCGCAGCTGACATGTGTATCTTTTGTGCGTGTACGCGTGTGTACGTGCCATTGGCTGCGTGTCGGGTGGGTACAGAGAAGATGAGTCAGGAGAAGGTGAACATGTTGAAAGCGCTGGGGGCCGAGATCATCCGCACGCCTACAGAGGCTGCGTGGGACTCGCCAGAGAGTCACATTGGCATTGCCAGGAGGTTGCAGGCTGAGCTTCCGAACGCTCATATACTGGACCAGTACGTGAACCCGTCAAACCCTTTGGCACATTACGAAGGCACTGCAGAAGAGATCTTGGATCAGTGTGATGGAAAGCTGGACATGGTTGTGGTGGGAGTTGGTACTGGTGGAACGATCTCGGGCGTTGCGAGGAAACTGAAGGAGAAGTGTCCGGAGATCATTGTCGTTGGCGTGGACCCGGAAGGATCGATTCTGGCCCAGCCAGAGTCGCTCAACGACAAGAACCGACTGATGCCGTACAAGGTCGAAGGCATTGGCTATGATTTCATCCCGGGCGTACTCGATCGCAGCCTGGTAGACGAGTGGCAGAAAACGAACGACCAGGAGTCGTTTATCATGTCTCGTCGGTTGATCCGCGAGGAGGGACTGTTGTGTGGTGGATCAAGTGGTTCTGTCATGGCAGCGGCAGTGCGCGCTGCCTCGAAGCTGAAGGCGGGCCAGCGCTGCGTTGTGATTCTGTCGGACTCGACGCGTAACTACATGAGCAAGTTTCTGAGCGACGCGTGGATGTACGAACACAAGTTTGTTGAAAACACGGTGCACACGCACGAAAACTACTCGAAATATCGCAAAGAAACTGGCACATGGTGGTCGGAGCAGCGTGTATCGGTCTTGGAGCTGCCACACCCGTCGACGGTGTCTCCTCAGCTCTCATGCGCTAGCGCGGTCGAGATGATGGAGCGTCACGGGTATGACCAGCTTCCCGTCGTGACAGAGAATGGGACTGTACAGGGTGTCGTGACGATCGGCAATCTGCTGTCAATGCTGTCGTCAGGCCGCGTGACGCGAACGGACCAAGTGGCAGGTGTGACGTTTGGCAATTTCAGCCGCTTGACTTACGAAAGCTCGTTGGCCGAACTTGCCTCGATTTTCGACAAGGACTACTTTGCTGTCGTGACCTCGACGGACGGCAAGATTGCAGGCCTTGCAACGAGGATTGATTTGCTCAACTACATCACGAGTGCTCGCAAGGATCAAGCGACGTAAAGTGGACTGCTGCTGGGCCCACTCGAGCTTGCGTGTCAATGCTTTTTAATGCTACACAGCACATAGTGATGATGACGAAGGCTACGGTGATGCAAGAACAGGACCTGTATGGACTGCAGAGTGATGCAGGCGACTTTCTTGACAACTAGGTCCTTCATCTTGAGGGCTCAAGTTTGAACGCTCGATTGTGTCTTGACACTTGGGATAACATTTACGCTTACACCACTTCCACCGTCTCATATTGTAGACTCGTGCCGATGGTTCCATTCGCGCTACACATGTCGACTTTCGACTTCTTGCAATCCGTTCACTTGCATAGAGGCTCAATACGTCTTACAGTACGTTGTGTTTACAATCGGGAAAACTCGTTCACCCGTCAGGGCACTAGACCCTATTTGACCTCCTTTTCGCTTGAGCGAGCAGATAAACGCACCCGCTTTTGTGAACCATTCTCAGCTCCACCCCACAAAACCCAACGACAGGCAATCGAGGCGATTGGCCATCCATACAAAGCTGCTGTTGTTATCGAGAAGGCCGTTTGCCAGTCATTTAGGCTCGCCTCCATCTGCACCTGTCATGTTGACTGGCTGCAAATACACGTCGAGCATTCACAACGAGAACGTGTCTTCTTCCTACCCACCTCGACACGCCATCATCGTATCGACAGACGAGCTTTCCATTCAAGATTGTAAAATGTACGTAGACTTGTAAGCTGCGTTATCGTTGTGACTAGGCATACTGGAAAGTCTACGGCGTCTATATCATCACAAACACATTGGGAACAAGTGCTTTGTACATGTCAATCTCCGCAAGTGCACAAGTACTCGATGTCATTCACAGCATCAGCACCACCGCACGTCTCAATGCCCCCTCGACACTCGCCAGCTAATCTCCTGCTGGATCCGTTTCATTATCTATAGCCCCTGAGCGTCCTCACTTCTTCTTCTTTGCATCTCTCCCGAGTGAGTCTCTCTTTTTCCTCGTAATGGCCGTGAGCAACTCAGCATCCGTCTGTAGCACTTGGTACACGCGTAGAGCATCATAGCCCTCTGTCAAATACGTCTGAATGCGCAACGCGTTCGTCTCGTGCTGCCTCAGACGCAGCAACTCCCTCGCGTTGTACTGCAGTTTCCGACCCATGCTACGATCGGGGAACCCTCTTGCCACGCGCAGCACGTCACGGTAAAGTACCAACACTTTGCGTCTCAGTCCAGTCGCACTCGCCATTCTTCGTCGGTTTGACCAAAACAAGTCTCGGGACTCGACTCGCTCGTACAAACCTGTGCCTTTCGTGTCCGATCAGAGGCAGAAGTGTCAGAATCGCTAGCTCCCGCCCGCCTCGATCGGTAAGGCATAGAGTTCCCGATCCAGTTCGTGCAAAAACAGTGCCAGATAGTCTGGATCTACACGTCGCATGGTGAGCTTCTGTTGCAGCGAGACGTACCCCGCGAGCTTGAGCAGCTTAATAATGCTGGGCGTCGTCTGCACCATCTTCGAGTAGCGAATGTCGTCGTGCTGAAGCGTGCGAAATTTGGACCGCACGCCCTCTCGATGCAACGAGCGAAGCACCTTGAAAATCGAAGTGAGTTTGCGTGCGCGGTCCGTATCGGATGGACACTCGCAGCGACAGCTTGCGAGAGTCGCACGAACTTCGTGGATCGCTTCCTTTACTTGATAGACTGTTGGGGCGCGATCAGGAGCGTCGTCGCTCCATGATGGCTTGTCCTTGAAAAACTCACCAGATGAAGCACCACTCATTTGACCAGATGGGAACGGCAGGGAACAACTGCGGGGACGGACAAGACCGGCCATCAAGTCTCGAAGCTCATTGCGCTCGTCCATTTCCATGGCAGGATCAAGCGGTGATGGCAAATACGGCGACGCAATGAGGTCAATTGGCGGCGACATGTTTGTCTCTGCTATTTTCCGTGTCTTGAGCAACGCACTCAGGTCTTCCTCAATGAAGAATGGATCGGGGCCGCCATGGCACTTTCGCAACTGAGCTTCCCTGTAATCGTCACTGCTGAGCAACGACATGTCGTCCGAACAAGCTTCGTAACTTTCTTCGTCCGAAGATAACGAAGCAAACTCATCATCGTCGTCATCGTCGCATCCAAATCGGGTACCACGCGTTGTTCCAAGAGCTTGCAAGTACGAGCCCTCGGTAGGTGCTGCAGAAGGTCGATTCGATCCAGACGATCGTCCATGGCGGTTCTTCTTGATGCTGCCACGACTGATGTTCAAATCTCCATGGCCTGGTCTTGCTTTCGGCTTTGATGACATCGTTGCGGAATGACAAGTACTGTCTTGTGGCGATGAGTCCGTCTTGCTCGTAGCAATCGGGGAGGACAGTCCAAAAGGCAGCTTTCGGAAGCTCGTTGAGGTCATGGCACCCGGTGGAGACAACAGACGGGTCGATGGTCTCAAACCCGATTGTCGTGGTTCGCCGTTATCACGAACAGGAGTATCGATGGAAGCCATCACACCCCTTAGCTCGGATACCAAGTCTTGCGTCGTGAGGCCTCTCGATCGTATCGCTTTCGTCGGTGATGCCATTGCGATGGGGCTCGGTGACTCGGACGAGGCTGTCTCGCCAAGCATTGTACGGCCTTTTCCATCGTCCCGGTCACTAATACGCTCAAAGACACTCGCCAGCTCACTTTGTGTGGAGCGGTCACGTGCAGCATCCCGTTGCTGGCGTAGACGTACTTCGGATTCTGGCTCATCAATGACCGAGAGCTTTCTCTGGGCTTCCTCCAGGCTACGCTGCAAGTCCAGTATCTTCTTTTCCAGCTCATGGATCTCCGTAACACGGCGGACCGAGTCGGCAAAGTTGTACGAAGAGTGCCCGTTGTCGTCGTATTCGTGCTCGGACCCATCTTGCTCGGGCTCATAAGTTGCCATGATTTTCTCGTAGTTCGATGCTGAGTATGGGTCGATGCTGTGGCCACCAGAGCTGTTAAAGCTGTCCGATAAGGTCGGATAGCTTGCTACGGAAGCCGAGCTGGCTGATACTGCGTCGCTGTCGAGTTTCACGTGAATGCTTTTGCTCTTGAGCTCGTCACGTGGCAGACTTTGGTGCTCTCCAACGGACAAGAAAGCTTGGCCAGCCTGTTTCGTAGCTCGAGCTGCTGCAAACGTAATGCGAGCCACCGACTCAAACTGGTTCGCCGTCATGTCATGCTCTTTGTCCTGTTCGCTGATGCCATCATCCTGACTACGAGTGCTCGGCCCAGAGTAATACATCGCTGGTACCGCATTCGTTGCGTTAGCCAGTGCGGTATCATAGTTCGACACGGAACTCTCCAGTGCTTCTTGAATGCTCGTGATCTCGCTGTACATGTCGTTGAATTCCTCAAACTCGTCGCTATTCTCGTCATCCTGCCGCTGTCCGTAGGCTGCTTCTGACATGGTCAGGTTGATCGTGTCACGTACCTCACGAATGCGCGTAACAACGTCAGTAAGAGCTTGCATCTTGTCTTGCGCCCGCAATTCAGGACTCGCACCAATCTTTCGCAGAGGACTCGCTGGCTTGAGCTCCGTGTCCGTCTCGAGGACAACGCCAGAGAGGTCACTCTGTCGGCGATCTCGGTCCCGCGATTCCCGCATGCGGAACACCATATCTTCGTATGAATTGTGCTGCGGACTACGTAAGCCACGAATGTACGACTCGGTGTCGTTTGACGTGCCCGAGACAGGTGGCGAGCCACCAGTGCCAGAGACACCCTGCACGGACAACTGCTGTTCTTGTTGTCGAGCGCCAGCGCTTGTCATGCACGCGGAACAAACACGGAGATGGGCAATGTCAAAGATCGGCTCTTCCAGCTCCCGCAGCAAAGCACAGGACGAGCAAACGACTTCGCCACACGTTCGACAGTGGTGTTTCCGACGAAAGTAAAACCCGCGAAGACACACGGCACACGCTTTGCGATCGGAATTCGGTACCCATTGCCACTGCTCGACAAACCGCAAACTACTTACGCGCTGTCGCGCCACAAGTCCTGGAATTCGAGCAACAACGCCAACGGTCTTTTCCATCAATTCCTCCAACACGCCCCGAACAATTGGGTTCAAGTCGCCATCAATCTGACAGATAGACGTCACTTTGAACGTATTCGCTTGATGCGTTTTCGACACAATGATACCCATTCTCGATAAATAGCCACGTGCGATCCCGAAATTCTCCAACGTCGGGACTTCTCGATCGCGCGAGATGGATTCCTGAATGCTAAAGCCCACGACGTTCGAGCCCGGGTGAGGTTTTTTCTTGCCTGCGTACTCTAAAAAGCAGAAATCCACTTTTTTCTCCTCTTCGCCATGGCGCCGCCGCTGGGTTCGCAGCGCGTGCCATTTGATCGCACGATACGACAAACAGGACGCACTGGAGCCGTTTCGCATTGGTCGGACACTTTCACGCGGAAACGTAAACAGCGTCCGGCCATCGACAAACCCGTCTTCGTGCATGTACCGCATGGTTTTCCGGAACTCTTTCGTCTTGACTTTGGCCACGGCGCGTAAGATCTCGTCGACCTGCATGTCCGAGACTTGGACACTGGCTTTCAGTAACGTCGACGCCTGCGCTGCTTTGTTCGTGGGCTGAAAGTCGAGAAAGTTGGCCCGTTCGCACACGACCGCAACGTCGTCTGTCGACTCGAAACTGCGACGAGCACGACCGGGCAGACGCGATCGGTGGCGGCGGCGATCTCTCGCGGTACTTGTCCACTTGTACGCACAGTCGGCGTCCTCGATGATCCGGATCAGTTGCGTCACGCGCTCTTTGCCCAGTCGCTTGTAGTACTTGACTTCCTCGCGCGAGAGAGCGATTTGAGGAAAAAAGCCATCGTGCAGCGGGAACTCGAGCATCGCGAACGTGTCGTGTTGTAGTTGCTCGCTATAGCGTCAGGACCGAGCAACTTGAAGGCGAGCGACGGCCGGCGTTGTTCTTAATACAATAGAATAGATAGACAGAGAGAGAGAGAGAGATTGATTGATAGATAGAGGTCGATAAAAGTGCCGTCGTAGACGTGGGCCACGACCGACGGACGACGTTGACGGACGGTTTGTTTGTCTTCCGACTCGAGTGGTGTTTGTCTAGAGGCCAAAACACACACTCGTCGTCCAATGCAACGCGCGTTTGTTGTACACGTGCGCGTGTATCTTACTGCGAGCGGTGGAATCGCAGAGTGAGCCCGTTCACAGTGACGCGAGTCTCGGTCGCAGACACAGACGAGCCACCGTGGCCGAGAGAAAAGCCATCTGGTCGTCTTGTTGAGGGCCGAATCGGACAGAAACGGGACACGCACGCGCGCACGCGCCTGTCGAAGGCCATGGGTACACTGGCTGACCGGACGGGGGCTGATGGCGAGCGAGCTGCGACATGCTGCAAAAGTCGCTTTTGCGCGTCTGACTGGACAGCGCGCGCGCGCGCTCGTTGTGAGAGCCAGTGCGTGGCCCATCGTAGCTTCCGGTTCGTCTCGTGCTGAAGTAACACTAGGGGTCTGGCTCCCTGGGATGGTCGGTCGTTGCGGTTGGTGGTGGTGGTGTTGTTGTTGTTGCTGTTGTTGTTGCTGTTGTTGTTGTTGTTGTTGTTGCTGTGGAGGTCACGCCGGCCACGTCGGGGCGTTATGCGATGGCGCTTTGTAACGGAACGCCCATTCCCTCTCGACTACATGACGACAGCATTCCGTCGCGAGGCACAGTGCACGTCTGTCGACTCGTGGAACACGCCCGAGGGCGACAAGTCGTTCGTGTCGAAGAGCGACTGGAGGAGATACAGTAGCACTGATATGACGGCCAAGCGACGGACGCGTTCGATGACCAGAAGATGCGTCGACTGCTGGTTTACGACTGCCTCGGTTCGACGTGCGGGGCGATGCATATCGACAGCTTCTTGACAGTCACTTGGATCGAGGCCGCCTCGTGGCCAGCGCACGGCTTGCACTTCTCTCTCGCTTGACTGTCTTGCAGTTGAAGGGGCTCCACACCGACAGGCACAGCATCGCACTGTATCACATGCACCGACTCAGCTTTTCGGCCAGCAGTGGCAAGCGAAGCATCACGGGGGCATAACTGATCGCACGGTCGATCGAGAGCCGAGCCTTTGTCAGCAATTCGTTTGCGAGCTACAAGTTGGTCAGCCATACCGTCATGTCGGTTGGCGTGTTGCAGTGTAGCTGGGCAACCCGCTGCAGCTGCACCCTATATGCACGTTCAGTCTGCCGACGTGGTGGTGCCTCGTGTCGATGTTTATGTGCACGGTAGACGAGGGGACTGTTTGTCACGTGTCTTGCCTGAGGATACACTGACAAGACGTACCGGTCCTTCTCTCTCTCTCTCAGTAGTGGCACTGATCTCTGGTCACGATAGAGTGCGCCCACGCTGCTGCTCCTGCTCGGAAGCTGCACAGCTCCAAGCGGATACGCTCAGTGGCGCACGCCATTGTCGCGACATGTGCCTTGCATTGAAGATTGTTGCGCTCCTGCCCAGTTCAATGCCGTCGACGTGTCGCACGAGCAGTTTCCAGTATGGCTCTTTCCCACGTGTTTGGCACTACTCCCTCGGACAGCGGGCAGTCAGACGATCTTCCGATGCCAGTCGAACGTCACGGCAACTCGCCGGTCTTTTCTCCGTACTACAAACGTCCCGCCCGCTAATGGATACCACGTCCCCGTTGCAGTTCGATGATATGGTCAATAGACGCGCTTTTGCCGATCTTTTGCTGGATGGAGCCGAATGGATAGAGACTGACCGGCAACGAGATCAGAGATCGCGAGAGGTTTCCTAACAGGGATTGCGCTACTGTGCGAGTGATGCGTTCTCATTGTACACTTTGGACTAGTGCCGATCGAGTGTCTCCTGTTCGTGTCGACATCTTCGGAATGACGTCAGGCTATTATCTATCCGTCAAGTGTCCTGTTTGTCGTAACATGTCAAGTTTGCACGCCGGTCGGCCAGGTCGACGACAACAAGCCATCTTATCGTAGAACAGCGGCCACACGCCTCTCGAGTTGACAACCCGTAGTGCCTTCTCGACGCTTGTCACGTCGATAACATGCTACGCGGGCAGCCTCACTAGACGTCATATGCACTGACCTACACATGCGATAGTATCCATCATCGTCATGGAGAAGTTTGGGGCGTTTTCCTGGATGTACCCAGTGAATGCGACACAACCTGCTGGTAGCGATGAGCAAAGAGTCTGCATAGTGTCGATGATTGATTACTCTCGACTTCGTACTCTTGGGCCACGCGAAAAAAGCGTATCCAGCCTCTGCTGCCTAAAACTTGTACTGATGGATGGACTCGAGATGGCGAGCGGACCGCGGACTTTTCGGACGAGTGTCATCCAAGCGGCCTGATTTGCAAGCGTAGATCATCAACACAAGGCTCAGTAGCGCTTTGAACGCTGCGAGACACATGAAAAACACCACCGTGATCAAGATGCCGCTAAGTGACGTCAGCTCAATTGGCGCGTCTGCTAGAGCTTTTGACAGCATGCGCAGCACCACACATGCCAAAGGCAGCGACATTAGACCCAAGCGTTTGGACACGTGGTGCGTATGGTCGAGGATTGTGTCTTCGCTTTTCCAGCCCGTGAGGTCACGACAGAGAATTGTGATGAACTTGGAGTACATCGTGGGTGGTATCTGATTGAACTTGGTGATGAAGGCATGCTTGATCCAATCGATCAGCATCTCAGCCACCCAAACCATAGCCTGCGTGAACAAAGCAAGCATCAGACACACCACGTCGAACCTAAGCAAAAGACCCGAGCAATGAAAGAGACACACATGTCGCACATGTCAACGCGTCTTACCGTCCCCCAGGCGACATCTGCAGTGGACGACTGCAGCAGAATAAGCCCGATAATAGTGAGAAGCTTGAAGCGCTCGACAATATCGCTGCAGCTGATCTGAAACAGGTTCTGTTCTTCAAACTTCTTGAACACTGAACTCTTGAGCTCGGCGAAATTGTTGGAAATGAGGAGCGTGAGCAGAGACGTGTTGCTTGAATTGACAGCAACGTTGAGCGTCACGACTTGGGCAAATAGCAGCAGCGAGTGGAGGACCACATAGACGATTGCCACGCTAAAGGCCAAAAACATGCGCGTGACCCGGCGGGGATGGTACTTGGCTGTGTAATACAGCGAGTCAAGCACGTCCTGTCCAAAGGATGAGAACAAGCGGTCAAAGATCTCGATCATCGTGAACAGCACGTAGAGCTTGATCATCGCTTGGCCACGAATGGCGTGGTACACCCTCGACATGTCCACGTATCCCAGCACGGTTGTCCCGACTGCCATGATCACGGCCACCATCAAGTCATAAAAGTGCGTACGTCGGAAGATCCGGGTGTGGAAACCCGATGTCACGGCACAGCCACAGGCAAATAGGATCCGCAATGGCATGTACGTAAACACGTAGAGAAAACTATCGAGTGCCAGCAGCACGCCAAAGAGAAAGAGCTGCTCGGTATTCACTGGCACGACAAAGAAGTTTTGCACGCGTTCTTGGTGCACGCCATCGCTCTGTTTGATATCATGCACGCCAAAGATCTCCTTGTAGAAAAAGTCCGACAGCCGAAACAAATGAGGGACAGGTGGGTTCGAGGAAAAGCTGGTAGCTGCTGGAGGTATTCGTGGGGACGATGGAGGAAGCCGCATGTTCTTTGATTGCTCGTCTGCCTCTCCAGGTCCTAACGGGTATCGCGACCGTTTTTTTACAGTCGAACTTTCGCATGGAGATAGTAGTGGTGAGCTTGAATTAGTTGGGAACTCGGTCTGAACTCGGAGCTTCGACGGTACGGCTTCGAGCAATCTGGTTACCGGTAGCTCCTGTTCAGCAGCTGATTGTTTGTCTTGAGTTGCATCAACGGTACTGCCTTCTGAAGTATGTGAAGAGCTCTTGGAATGACACAATTGGGAATTTCGGATCGGTTTTCTGGTTTGGCGAATGTCAGAGCTGCTGGAAAGATCCGTCCGGTTGTGCGATTTCCTGCGAGGGTGCGACCGCTTTTTGCGACGGTAGAGCGCTACTGAGACGTGATGGTACGATGTGGACGGCGTGGCCGGTGACGGACTGGAGAGAGAGGTCAGCGCTGCATCGTGGGGGAGAGTCAAAGCAGGCGGCGACGGTGGCACGGACATGACTCGTGTCGACAATTGTTTGTGTTGAATTGGGATACCAGCGGTCGTTTGTTAGTAGACGGTGGATAGTCGATGTGGATGTTTTGCGGATATAATTTGGGTTTCGGCGGGATGGCACGTGGATATTTCGTAATTTACCTGTTTCGAAAGCATGGAAAGGGGATAATTGGTAACGTTTGTATATTTGCCACACGTTCATTGAATAGCAACTTCAGCAAACACGCAATGGGTTTTGTTCGTGATTAAAGCAGCTTATGTGACCGACATAAGCCGTAGCGGACACCGATTGACAAGCTCAGTAGCGTTGTGCTCGATAGGACTGAGCTTGTCGAAAACAATTCGCACTCCTCCTCCTCTCCTTTTCCTCTCCTGCTACTTTGCCGTACTTGTGGTGTGTCAGATTGGTCAAGATGTGACGATGCAAGATGACTCCATGCTGCAGTAAGCAATCAACTATCAGCAGAAAGGGTGGAGTGCATGCATTTATGTCGAGATGGCAGCTCTTGCTCGAGTAGTGGTGCTTTACACCTGGTGTAGGAAGACGCACTATTGCAGCCGAACGAAGTCACATTGTGCAGGATTAGTAGTGTGGCCGATCTCTTTCGAATCAGATACAGTAGCACTTGCCACTGATAGATGGAGGCATTCTCGATCAGAAGATGGAAGACGTCGTACGAGGCGTAGGTACCGTTCTCGGCAAAAGCTTGTCATGCAGTTATCGAGACGATCGCGGCGAGTTTCACATTGCTGAACTTAGTCATCGAGTGTTTTGTGAGGCTAGTAGAAGAACTGAGGACTTCTTTTTCCGGTCGGTTGTGGTAGGCGATAAATTTATTTTGCAGTTACACGTTTGCAGCTGTCATGTGAAGCAAAGTGGAAGAAGAGATCGATACGATGTGGGACACATCGAACTATGTAACTTACATGTACCTGGTCAGCAAACTCCCTGACGTTGTCTGCAGTTCATTCCAGCCAATTAGACACTTGCGTATCACCCCTTGTCCTGTTGGAAAACGCGGTGAATAAACAAGATGCGAACTCTGCACCATACAAAGTGCAGGTCTAATCTTGCTGACAAGCTCGTGGCCAGCTATTGATATCGACGAGGAGCTCTGGACCGACACGGCCGCCAGATCTCACTTTCTGCTGACTGCTCTGCTGGGAACATCGTTCTGGGTACGTGTACCCCTCTCGTGTTGCATCGTGTGTACGGACAGCCCCTATACGACAGCCCAAAAGCGCGCTCTATCTGCCTGTGCTGTATACAGCGTACTGACGCCATGTGTGTTTGGTGACTCTAGGCATCTGAGCATCCAGGAGGGAAGAAAGATGCAGCTCTTTGTGGAGACACTGTCGGGCTCCCCGCTCACGCTGAGCGTGGCGGCGGACGCCTCTGTTGCATCGGTCATGCAGGCGGTCGAGGACGTGGAGTACATCCCGGACTTCCGACTGGTCTGCGCCGGCAAGCAGCTGACAAGCGGCTCGCTTGCTGACTACGCGGTCGGCGAGTGCGACACGCTCAAGATGCTGCTGTCTGTGCCCGGCGGCATGCGCGCCAAGTGGCGCAAGAAACGCATGCGTCGTCTGCGTCGCAAACGCCGAAAAATGCGTCAGCGCGCCAGATAAGCTCTGCGTCACCGACTGTCGGTGGCTCGTGAAGTGAGCGATCACGATCGAACCTGAATGATTGCGTCAGTAAGAGTGAAGGTTCGAGTACGATGGCACAACAGCACGAGTGATGGTCGCGTGCGGAAGCAATGTCGGTGGTGAAACAGCTGGTTGGGTCGCACGGTTTTTTCTCCGAGACCGGATGGTGGAGGTATTCGGTAGCGTGGTTTGTAGCTGCGGTTTTAACGAATAAGTGGACCAAAGAACGATTGGTGGAATCCCAAGATCAGAATGACTGCACTTGTGTATCTGTCGTGTGGTTGCTACATGGTCGGACGTGGTGGTGTATATGGTACAGGTGACGTCACCTTTTGTAGTGGACGAAGCAGACGTAGATGACGGGTTCAGTAGTCCACGTCCGGGTCGTAATTGAGCGCCCAGGCAGTGAACACTGAGGCCGAAGCAGAGAGCCGTCGCAACAGAGTCTGCGGCCGCTCCGTCACAGAGTACACACACGTCCTGCTGGACGGCGGGGGTCTGTGGTCAAGAGCTGCGTGGGGAATGCCTCGCTCGACGTCGCTCAAGTACGCGTCGCCGTCGTTATCGTTCGTGTCACTGACGTTGAGGCCGCCCGTCGCTATCCTTTCGTCGTACTGTCCCCTTTCCACGTCCTCACCCTGCTCGCCCGGTTCCTTTTCCAGCACGAGCGTCACCAACGTCTCCCGTGGCAGCGAAGTCGGCACGTCGCTCGGTAGCAGCAACGGCCGCATCATTGCCTCGTGCTGCTGTCTCCCGTGGCTCATCATGGGCGACGAACGTCCATTCGACAGAGCAGACACAGCGCTGTGGCGCGAGCGGATCGGCGACAACATGTCGCGTGGCTCGGACGTATTGTGGTCCACGCTCTCGATCTTGTACTTGTTCAAGACGCGGAACGCCTGCTTGCGCCGCAGCTTCTCTTCTTCCCGTCGCTCGAGACGCTGGGCCGGTGTATCCAGCACCCACATGGTCTCGCCAATAGTGCCACGACCACTAGAAGCGCCGCCAGTCTCCGATCGCGATCCTCGAACCGCCTCATCGTCTCCCTCCGCTTCCTCTTCCTCTTCCTCCTCATTATTATTGCCACTCGACACCGCCTCGTCCTCGTCCTCTCTGTTGTGCACGTAACTTCGCTCCTTCAATAACCGTCGGGTCTTGACCTCGTGCTTCCCCTGTCGACGCAATATCTGCACCGAACACGTGAGCACGTGAAAGACACTCGAGATGTTCGAGTCGTAGTGCTTTTCAAACTTGTCCAACTTGATGTCGTTCGTCAGCGCCAGTATCTTCTGCTCGCGGAGACTGCACACCTGAACGTCCATCGCCATTGCCGCCGCCCCGACGTGTCCCTCGTGCAGTGCGTCTTCGCTGCCACTTGCGACGCTCATGTCGTTGCACGACATGCGATTGCTCTGCACGTGCAGTTCGGACCCCGACCGATGCGACAGCGCTGCCCCGCCACGAAACGAGAGGAAACTCGTGACACTGCGTCGCACGCGGTCGTACCGCAACCTCTCGAGCCGTTTGTTCTCCTGGTACGCACGTAGTTTCTCAATCTTCGCCATGTGTGACTTCGCGCGGTCTACGAGCACGTCCCAGCGCTCACGGAGCTGTTCGGCCGTATAGAGCTCAAACTGCGGGTCGTAGTGGCACTGCTTGGCCATGAGGTCGTCGAGCACGCGAATGAGCTGCCACTTGGGACCCACGCGCTCGACCGCAAGGACGAGCAGCTCGTCGTTGAAGCAGTCGCAGTGCTTGATGCGCTCGGTGCAATACGGACACAGGTCCTTCCAGCCCCACGTCTGAATGATGAGGTACCACATCAAGTCGAGCGCGAGCGCCACGAGCGACATGCGCATGATGGCCGCCAGCGCCCCAAACCACATGAACTGCTTCAGGAACAAGCAGCTTCGGAACGTCCATATGTAAAAGATGGGCCCCTGCGCGAGCGTGAGCAACAGCACGACGAGGAACTGCAGCACGAACGCCAAGCGGAACGAAAAGCCCTGAAGGGGGCCACCCGTAGCAGGTATAGTTGCAGTTGCCGTTGCAGTAGCTTTGGCTCGAAAGTACTTGCGCCGTTGGCGAAAAATGAGCTTGAAGAGCTCTTTGAACACGGCTTTGCCTGCTGGCGGGAGGATGGCGAGCAAGATGGCGTAGAGTACGACGGACGTAAAGAGCGTCATGTCCGTGCCCCACGAGTCCCGCAGCATGACAATAATAAACAGCACGTAGAACGTAATGTACAGCGAGCACACGACGATCAGCGCGCGCTCGCCCCGCGAGAGCTGTTCGTTGCGGTAGGGGCAAAAGACCCACGTGAAGTAGTTCTCGTGCCGCCACCACGTGTGGAAGGGCTCGAGCGGCCGGCGGAACTTTGTCCAGCAGCAGGGGCCGCACAAGCGCGTCTTGGCGACCTTCCGGTCCCACGGCATGGGCTGCCAGTAGTCCACTTCGTGCTCGGGCGTCTGCAACTCGCGCGCGTAGTTGCGCTCGAGGTTCTGCTGCCAGCTCTCGCAGTGCACGAGCATTTGGAACCCCCGGAGGCCGAACAGCGTGATGACGACGTACGGCAGGAACAGCAGCAAGTACGTGCCGCCGAGCCACCCGGACGAACTGCAGGCCACGGGAATCGGGTTCACGTACACGTACGTGGCAACGAAGCGCGCGTCGTGCACTTGCGTGGCCAGCGTCGACTGCTTCGGCAGCTCGTAGATCTTTTCACGCGAGTAAACACTCGTTGGCAGTCGAGCTGCTTGACAGTAGTCGGCCGATGGATTGCGCGCGAGGACACACGGCTGCAACACAAAGTACATGCGCTCCTGCAGCGGGTTGTCGATCAACGTGAGCGACAAATGCGCAGACGTCGTGCGTAAGGTCGTGCCGGCGTCGACGTACGTGAACGCTTCGCCTCGAATGTAGTGCTCGTACTCGTCTTCGAGCAGCAGCAGCGCATTGAACGACAGCGCACTGCGACGGGCAGTCGAGTTGCTTGGCAATGGCGTCTCGATCGTGTACGTGAGGTGGAAGTCCACTTCGTCGAGAAAGTGGAGGAACGCATAGTCGTCCGTCACGTGGACGTCTTGGAGCGTAAAGGCGTCGAGATGCAGCACTTCGTTCATCTCGAGCGAAGACAGCGAGATGCCGAGCCACAAGAGCACACCGACGCCGATGAGCAGCCACGTCCAAAACTGCACACAGCCTCGACGTTTGCTGTACCGCGTTCCCAAGAACCCCGTCCAGAAGTGCTGCTGTTCGGTGAGCACGGGCCGGCCGTGGATAAACGATGCCCTACGGACGTGCTGTCGTTCCTTGTCCCCCTCCTCGTCATGGACCTCCTCGTCCAAAGCATCGCGAGGCTCGAGCGGCAGCATGTCTGGATGCAGCTGAAGCTTCGGCTCATGCCCAATGGACTTGGAGTAGGCAATGTACGCTTCCAGCAGTTCCGTGTTGATCCTCGCGTCGCCGTCGTACCTGCTCTCCTCACTCCCTGCCGCTTGACGACTCGACGTCGAGCACGAAACCCCCACGTCCAGCGCTTCAGCCATCGCGGACCGCTGCAACTGCCCGCTCGACATCCCACTGCGACGCTCGACGCGACTACTGCCTCGCAACGACCGCCGCTGCTTGAACCGGCCAAACTCAACCGGCTGGTGCGTGTTTGCCAGGTGCACCAACTCGTCAAACAACAAGCGGTTCTCTCGCCGCTGCCACCGCTCCTCGTCTCTCTCTATCGAGTCGAGCGGTACCGACACCTGTGTCTTCACTCGCCTCACGTGTTCCGCCGGAAGAGCACGTGCTTCGACATGAACGACCGCGAGCGCGGACTCGGACGCTCGTCGCGGTCGAAAGAACCGGCGCAGGAACTGTTTCTCTCGTCTGCCGTCCACACGACGACACCTGCTCTGCCGTTGCCGACGTCGCCCTCGACCCCCACTGGGCGTCCGCGGACTCTCGACAATCGCCTCCGTGACGTTCGACCTCGAGCCAAAGAACGCGCTCGCAATCGCCTGGCGATGCCGCTCGCGAATGCTGCTGGTGCCACTACTGACGCTCGGATTGCTCCGGGCGCTCCACGCCTCGTCGAGCTCGGCACTGTGCTGCGACGTTTCGGCACTGCACAAGCGCTCGTGACTCGACAGCACAAGGGACTCGAACGAACGCGCGCGCGTCCGTTTTGCACCTGCCGTCGCCGCTTCTATCTTTTCCGCTGCCAGCGCATCGAGCACCGAGCGAGTCGCGGCCATGTCGGACGAAGGGATACTGAAGCGTGTCGACGACGGACTGACGTGCAACGTACGTGTAATAGGGTTCCGAAACGACGGGCTCTGCCGCCGTGATGCTTATTTCTGTAACGGTACGTGCAAAGCTAAACACGACAGGTGCTGCTCGTCCGACCAGAAGAGTGTTTGCCTTATCTTCTCTTATCATCTCTCTCTCTCTCTCTCTCTCTCTCTCTCTCTCTCTCTCTCTCTCTCTCTCTCTCTCTCTCTCTCTCTCTCTCTCTCTCTTCGTACACAAGACGTTGACCGGTAAACACGAGTGGCATTTAGCGTTTGGGAAGTACGTTGTCAGGTGTTTTGCGCATGCGTCAGTCGCTTCGTCATGCTCGACGCGTAATCGACTCGTCTCTCACGCAAACATCCGAAAACTGGTCGGACCAGGATGTCCGACCGGCAGAAGATGGCATAAGATCAACCTGCCACCGTCGTGACTTCTCAAACTAGACGTGCACACGTATTCAGTTGATCGTCTGCTTTTCTTGTCGCTCTATGCGAAGACTTGTACCGGCGGTATGTTGTTCGCTCCTCTGTGTGTAGACTGACGTACGCCACTTTGTCGGGTAGACTAGCGCTAACGCCTTTCCCTTCTCATGACTTTTGATGCATGGGAGTGCTTTCTAGCTCCATCAACACATTGTGTTCACGTTGGTGTGTGCTCCAAGAAACATTCAGAACCGAACCTTATCGTGGGAAATTGAGACGGTAACATCAACATCAACAAGAATCACGTAAGGAATAAGGAAACAAGTTTGGCAACTCGAAAAAAAGTGTCACTGAAAGCAGTTGACTTGCAAGCGCATCGAGTCAACACATAAGTGCAAAAAGACAAGTACAGGTGAGCATTGATCGTTGAGCAAACTGTAACGGGGTTACACAACATGTGTGGTTTACACCAGGGACGAAATCCCATTGAAGATGGTATTTGAACACCATATCAGTTGCTGGGGGCTGACGTATGTCAGCCACCAAATACGAGATCTTTTAAAAAGGTATTGATTAGAACAGTAGTGTCGATATTAAGTTCGTTTAGTCTGAACTGTTCTTTTAGATAAAACAAATAGAGTTCAGTTCCCCTTTTGATCCTCTTACGGCACGTGCCTTCCTGAGGCGTCTTGCGATCGTAAAGAGTTAGCAAACGCCTTGTTAAGGCAACTACTTTTGAGCACTCTGTTCTGTGATTCTCTAAATTGTTTGGTCCCTTGGAACAGGGACCGTAAGCTCTTTGAGCTTGTTGACGCGCTGAGTCGGTTTTTTTTAACCGAAAGTTGCTCGTGGAGCGTTACAATCTTCTTTTAACTTCAAAAGCTGAGCAGCTCCGCTACACTTGGTAGCCTTTGTAGTCAATCTACGCCTGAATCTGTCAAGACGGTTCTATGTGAGGATGGAAAAATCCACGCCACTCACTGAGGCTCAAATGGTCGCGCTTGATAAGCTTACCGCGGCCGCCGGGCCTGAGTATGTGGAGTTCCTCGCTGCACAAGGTCCCAATGTGCTAAAACCACGTGTCGAAACCTTCATGCAGTATATAATTGACCCTAATTGGGCAGGTATAAACCCAAATAGGTTCGTCTATGTCCACACGCTGTGTGTCTATACCAGACGATGGGCCTAGGCCTCAACCAGTCGAGCTGGACATGACCCCTACTCCGGTAAAGAGGAGGAGAACCTCATCCTCTGGATCCGTGAGGTAGAGATCGCCCATAGGTCGGGTATGAAACGAAATGAGTATCAGAGGGTCGCGGTGACGATAAACGAGATCGCTGGTAGGGCGAGGGAGTGGGCACTCACGAGCGGCGCGTTCATTTATGACGCCTTCACTGCATAAAACATCATTAAGCTTTACCTTATTCGCACTATTATGCTGACTGACCAAGTATACCGCGTGCGATCACGCTTCTTCTCTACCCGTCAGTGCAAGAATGAGTTGTCGGACTACTTTCAAGAGCTGATAACACTCATTGCTGGTATGCAGAGCGATCTTCTCCCAGAGGTAGCCCATGTAAATGTGTTCATGGAATGACTTCACCCTGGCCCTTACAGAACTGGAATCTCTCAAGTCCACCCTACTGCCGTGGAATCTGCGGTTGAAATAGCGCGTAATGCGGACCATAACTTAAGCTTACTAAGCTGGGTGAAAATAGGTACAACCCGAGCTCTACCAGAGCCAGATCCATGAGCACTTCATTGTCTTCTAGGCCCAATCTCGCGGACCTCAGCAATGCTGAGGGTGAAAGTGAAGATGAACCTAAGCGTTAGGTCGCTAAACAACCACGCGTTATCGGTCGTTTCTATACGTGCGGAAGCACTAAGCATTTACGTCTTGGATGCCCATTGCGCAAGCTGCGCCAGGCTCACATAAGTCGTAGTTCTGCGAACAGCCAGAAATCTAGTAAGGCACGTAAAACGTCAGTTCCCGGTAGATGCTGGGTGCTCTACTGGATATGAACTGGGTGCTGTCACTTCTCTACGAGGCAGATTGAAACAGGGCTTAGCCTTACAGAGCTCTGTGCTCTATACACGGAGCGTGTTTGCAAGTCGGGATTGCTTGTGGTTGAAGCAACAGTAAACGAATTTACTAAACCCTAAAATATTTTTATTGATTTTGGGCATCAATCAATCATGCTCGCCGTCTATCCCTGGAAGGGAGTCCGCGGTCTGCCGGAGCGCTAAAGCGCATGCGATTGAGACTATCAACGTTCGCCTGGAGACGGAAACGTGTGTCACGTTGCCAAAGATTGCCATAAATTTAGGCTCAAAGTTTGGGAATTTGGTAGATTGGAACACTGCTTAGTCATTGAATAAGACACGATATTTGATCTCATTCGAGGGATGGCCTGGTTGGAACGCCATGAGTCATGTATTGGTTGGCGATATGATACATTAAGCGTAACGCACACGACTCCTAGCGGAGATTTATAAAAGTCATGAGCCCACCTCGGCAAGGCAACATAAGCGATATTGATTCGAGCCCCTGACAGGGTTGGATAGTGTACTGTGCAACGGTTCGCCAGAGTTACATGACACCAAACATGTCCATGACGTAGGTCCCAAGTTAGACTCATCGATAGACGTTGACGTGACTTCTATTCCGTTGTGTGATGCTCATAGTGATAGCAAACCACTAAATGCTGCAAGCATGAATGACCCAAGGCCGAGACATGTCGAGCAAATATTATGTGATGTGCGTGGAGTGGCGAGTATAAACCCGCTGAGTGAAGCATTAGAGTAAACAAATTCCTTACCAGATGTCGATCGGGACATCAGCTCATGTATAGAACACGTAACGGTTAGCAAAAAAGCAGGGGATACCCCTATCCCGATCTCTTTGAGGTGTTAGGTCTCATCAACGAGACGACCGGTACTTCAGACAGCACCTTCGAAACGCAAAGCGTTCTTGTCGTTGCATATTGATAATATTATGATAAACTGTATACACTTTTCAATGGAGTGACTGGTCACGTGGATGATAGCTCTAAAGCTATCCACGAAGCCTTAAGGCGTTCCAGTCTTTTGATGCTCTGTTTTAGCTAGGCGAATTGTTTGATGTTGAGTTTAGTCAAGCCTTGAAGGCAGTCGACTTATCCGATTTTGAGGTCATCTGCCCTGGGCCTGAGCTAACCTTTTGGTCACTCATGGATGAGTCTGTCTGTCCTTAATAGCACTCGCTGCCAGGAGTGGATCTGCGATCCATAAAAATTCCATGGATCTCTTCTACCCTTTAATTATAGTATTTTGGGACGTAGCACTTAATAATTTACCGTTGGTATTGCCCCCTAATCGAGTTGCTCGTCATGAAAAATGATCTAGTTCCTGGACCTGAATTCTGCACTACACGGCAGTGTCCATTGCCAAAGAAACAGTGTGACGTCATTGACGACTTCTTTTATGCTAAGCATGCGGCAAGAATGGTACTGTAGAGTAAGTCTCCCCATTATACACCCACCTTTTGTGTTAATAAGCCGAATGGCAAGTGGCGCATTGCTCATGCTCAAAATAAGCTTAATGCTGTCACCATACCGGCTCGAGCACCTATTCCTAGAAACGATGTGCTTTAAAACGCCATGCTTTGATGCTCCAGGTCAGGAACTTAATCTTGTCGACGATTATTACCAATTGCACATAAGAGCCAGCGATATCCTTCAAACTGCGGTCAGCTCCCCACGTGACATGCTTAGGGAGTGACCTGTTAAGCACCAAGGGCTGTCCAATGCCCGGCCACATTAGATCGTCTCGTGACGCAATTCTCCAGACCTCATCGATGCTATGAAAAGACGTTATTTTATGATATTTTTGTTCATAGTCGTGCTTCAAATGGTCGGTCTGACATTGACAACCATATTGATCATTTACGATCAGCTTTCATACATGCGCACAAACAAGCTCTGTAATAATGAATCTAAATGCATATTGGCGCTGAGGATTTCCTTTTCACGATAATTCATTAATAAGGATAGGTTTACGAGAGCTAGCGCTAAAGTCAAATCCATAGTCGACTGGCGATTTTCTAAGAGCTAAAGGACTCACGCGTGTGAATCGTCCTTACCAATTACTTGCACAAGTACAGTGCGAATTACGCAGACATGGCTCGGCCATTATCAATTTCCTTTATACGGATATGGAATGGTGCAGGACTAGCACACAAAACGATGATTTGAATCTGTTAGACAAAGCCTCCTCCGGGCCCCGGAATTGACTCTGCTAGATCCTGCGCGTCTCTTTAGTGTTGTCTGTGACGTGTCTGACTTTGCCATTGGCTATGATCTGTTACAAACACATCTTGAGGGTTGAGAGCGCGTCATCACGTTTGAGTCTCGACGGCTCAAAGCTGCTGAAACAAAATACCCAGTCCATTACAAGGACTTTCTTTTAATATAGTATGCTCCCCGTCAAATATAGAGTTAGTCTGCTTGGATCCAAACCTTTTGTGATCGATGAGGATCATGCGTCGCTACGCAATTCACACAGTTGCATCACCTCTTTCAGATAATGGATCGTTGGATTTCTTTCTTTTCCCAGTACAACTTTGAGGTTAATTACAAAGCAGGCAAGCAAAATCTGTTTGCCGATGCGCAGGACTGACTATGAGCTTGCTCATGTTACGACTCTGTCGTCTTCAGTTACTGAAGCGATCCGTACGGCTTACGCCAAAGATGAATACCATGTAGCTATGATACGTGATCTTAAGAGTAAGGAGTTTAAAGCCTTATACATAGATATGTCGTCACGATTACGTGCGAGGCTAAATTGATGTTCCATCGATCGAGGCCTATTGTGCTACAGCACGGATGCTAAGAATACCCCTACTATCGGCGTTCTTACATTAGACATTAAAGTATCGGATCCTCAATGAGGAACATGATACTGCATTGAGCGGTCACCTCGGTAGAGGGGAGAAATATGGATCAATTAGCCAATGATATTGGTGGCCCAAACTTTGCGACTGGGTGAGCACATGTGTGCGTACGCGCGAAACGTGTCACGCTGTTAAACCTTCAGCATATGCGGTGGTGCCGATAGATAGTTTTTATCTACCCAAAGAGCGTTAAGAGTCTGTTCACCATGGGCTTCATGTTCGGTTTACCTAGAGATTCGTGTGGCAATACGGGTATTGTGGTCTTTGCTGACTAGCTGCAAGATGTGAGTAAGATGGCGCACCTGGCAGCTGTACCAGATACGATAGATGATATAGTACAGCCAATCTGTTTAGTGATCGAGTGTTTCGACAACACTGTTTGCCTGCGTCAATTGTCGCTGATAGAGATTCTCATTTCACTAAGAGTTTTGGAGGTTCTTCTTCAACGTGCTAGGAACACGATTTGACATTTCCACAGAGGATCATCAGCAGACCGATGGTTCAACCGAGAGAATGGACCGCGTTATCGTTGACATCTTACGCAGTGTTGAGCTGATACACCGAATCGTTGGAGTTCAAAACTCCCTGTCGTAGAGTTTGCGTTGAACAACGCGGTACATGTCTCTACAAAATTTACTCCGTTCTACGTGAGCTGCTTCACACACCCTCGCGTTACGTCAACACTACAAATCCGTGGCTCCGGGATCAGTCGAGGATAAGGCTGCCGATCGGATTGCTAAATTTAGCAATGCTACTGTGTGGTGAAGTGGTGATCGCTCGTTTCCCGAGACGATGCCGACTTTCAACTGGCGCCCGGACGACCGACTAACAAAAGAGATACCCCGATTCCGTGCTCTGTGTTTTCCTGCTCACCTTGTGTACCTGTCGGTGAGGCGGGTTGCGCTCTTCTTGGTGGACTTGAGCTGAAGGTGAACTTGACCGTTGTATGGATAGGGATTGATCGGGTGGAAACTCTTCACCCGGTCAAACGTAGGGGCGGATTGAGTAAAAATCCTTCACTCGATCACGTGTATGCTTGGGCGCTCTATTAAAGTCGTCTTTATCCAAAGGTCGAAGCTTGATGCGCGAGCCTTCTGAACACTAAAGCCGTCTCGAGATCTTGAATCTGAACCGCAAGGCTCACAGCGTCTCATCGCAGTTTGGGGGGATTGAGAATTGACGTTCCCCCTGGCCACACAATCCAAAAACGAAGTTTGTATAGATGTAGGTCCCTCTCTGTTAAACGAGAGGCCAAAGATCCTGCCCGGGAGATTTGATGCGTGTCTTTCGTTGCAAATTCAATTCTTTTTGATTTCAAATAACCAAATCCAAAACCTACGACCATGCCTATCTGTTCGTCAGGTCAACTGTTGCGTATCGCCTGTCTATGTATTCACTTCTTGAATCATGTGTTCCACAGCCGATACTGGGGCGGCAGACCGCTCCGTAGTGGATCGCTCTTTCGTGTATCGCTCGGTAGTGGATCGCTCGATAGCGGGTCGCGGTATGTGGTCCGCAATAACTATGTATTCACACAATCAAGCGGTACACACCCAGGATAGGTCGTGATTAATCAATCGAGTCCCTGATCGGGTATTTACCGTAGAATAAATGCCATTTCTGAGACCTCGCATGTTTAATGACTTTGATGATCCACTACTTCAGCCTGCCTCCATATTCACCCATTATTCAATATCGTTATCGATCACGTAATCCAGCTGTTGTTAACCTATCTAGTGATCCGGTCCTTTTAGCTTGGCTATCCAAGCCCTTGATCGCAGATAGTGATCCGTCCATCGTCGCCCCTTGACGATAATTTTTCTTGACCATTAGGTAGATCAATCCGCACAACTTTAAAGGTCGTTTTCTTTTACTCAGTCGCTTTATCGCATTCCTCGTGCCAACGAGCCCATCTCCGAGCGCGCTCCACCAATAGATTGAAGATCGCACTAAATACAGTTGACACGCACAATCCACAATTTCCATCATTCTTTCTTTGCGCTTCTCCACAACAGTTCACAAACAGGTAAGAGAGATTCTCGCAACACGATTGAATGTCATACGACGTGTGTGTGACGCACTGACTGATAGCCAAGATAAACAGGATCAACAAGCCGATGCTTAGGGAAGAGGTTATATAAACGTGATGAGGTCGGAGACCAAGTATTAACCAATGTTAGAAACCTACCTAGAAATTTATTATCTGCTTTTTAGAAGAAAAGTTGCATCTTCAATCCATCAGACCATTCACGGTCGTCTAAGAAGGGATTTGCGAATACGCTCATTCTTCCGCGCAAAAGCTCACACACCCTGTGTTCCACGTACGCTTGCTAAATCTGTCATGGTGATCCGTCCCACCTAAACTATAAGGCGATTGCGCCACGACTATTGGCATTACCACCGGCTGCTGAATCCAAATCAGGATGTTAAGATGAACCCTTAACCGGGTTAGAACCAGCTCCAGCTTGAACGCGAGCATGCATCGCATCGAGCTCACTATGGGTATTACCTAAGGTCTCGCGAAGACATTTCACTTCGAGAAGCAGCTTCTCATGCTCCGCCTTCGGTACATCGACCACTTTTGATGCTGATCGATGATCACGATAACCACCTGTTACATGTGGAGAGACTAATGAAACGACGTCGTTGTCATGGCCAATACCAGTATCTTGTAGAGTGGTGTGGGTATTCAAAGTATGAAAAAGCATGTGATATAAGATATTCCTTCGGCAGGATTGCCCATACGCCGTGGGTAATTTTACGCATCGCAACAAGAGTCGTTCTGCGATCGGGAGCTCTTTTCACCAATAGTGGTCGAATGAAGCTGGTTGCTCCGCACCACAGGGCCGGGAACTCGCGGATACCGGTATAGCCGAAGCATAGCGTGAGAGATTACACAACTGGTCTCTGACCTTGAGCTTAGCGTATTCGTGCGGAAACTTTCGTTCAAGTCAAACATCTACCACAGATGCAATTTCTCTCAGCGCCATCATGCGGCAGATATGCCGTTTGCGACAACTCAAAAACCCAGCGAATGAAGTGGTGTGTTACTCTTCAGGTACATCACCGGCGAATAACAGTATGGGCACGCACTTAATCGGTCGAACCGGGTACCAAGATCTATGCTCTCAAGGTGCGCCTTTTAGTGACTTTTTGTAGATAAAAGGGTTCGAGTTACCTCTCGTGCAGTGCTTGGTGTCGGGCAATGTCTTCGCGAGGAGTAGCCTCCGAACCGATGGCTTTTGTCGACAGAGAACGACCAACCGTTTTACGGAGACGTTCTCCACATCGGGTGTTGTAAACACACAGTCACAACAACTTTTATAGACCCATTCAGGTCTGGAAGCGACGAAGAGCACATTCTCTTGCTGAATGACCAGCTGTTGTTGCTAATCGAGAGGCTTGGTGACAATGGCTTCCCCAGCATTCGATGAAGTATTCTGCGCCTCTGGAGCGTTGTTTTCACCATATCCAACGAACGGATTTGGTGTCGAAGGAGATCGTACCTAAGGCACAAGTGGGTTTAACATCGTTCCTTCGTCACTACGGACACTGGTATTGCTACCATAGTCCACCTTCTCATCAATACTGAGACATGAGGCAAAATTTGAATACTCATAGGGTGTCGATGCCATGGTGTTTAGTACTTTTGCGAACCGTAAATATCAAAGCAAAAACACCTTCCTCTTCGAGCAAATAATTTGATTAACGTTTTGTAGTAACGCCGGACTGGTTGGAAATGCTGATACGGGGTTACACAACTTGCGTGGTTTACACCAGGGACGAAATCCCATTGAAGACGGTATTTGAACACCATATCAGTTGCTGGGGGCTGACGTATGTCAGCCACCAAATACGAGATCTTTTAAAAAGGTATTGATTAGAACAGTAGTGTCGATATTAAGTTCGTTTAGTCTGAACTGTTCTTTTGGATAAAACAAATAGAGTTCAGTTCCCCTTTTGATCCTCTTACGGCACGTGCCTTCCTGAGGCGTCTTGCGATCGTAAAGAGTTAGCAAACGCCTTGTTAAGGCAACTACTCTTGAGCACTCTGTTCTGTGATTCTCTAAATTGTTTGGTCCCTTGGAACAGGGACCGTAAGCTCTTTGAGCTTGTTGACTCGCTAAGTCGGGTTTTTTTAACCGAAAGTTGCTTGTGGAGCGTTACAATCTTCTTTTGACTTCAGAAGCTGAGCAACCCCGCTACACAAACACTCGTGACGTGCGCACCGTGACTATGCCACGATCAAACTTGCGGTAAAGATATTGCACCCACACGACTGCTGGTCGACCGTATAGAGAGTGTACATAGAAGTCTGTAGTAAGAGTTTATGTCCGTCCGACATGGAGCTCGCCCACTTCTTTTTTCTGTAGGTTCAGCCTGCACATTTATTTCTCCTAACGGCATGTCACTGTCATCTTCGGGGCGAATATTCACATCCCTTCCTACTTGTGATATTTACCACCAGACAGATACTGCGTACCGGCTACTCTAGTTGTCTGTCAGACCGGATAGTCCAACTTTTAGTTCTTAAGGGTGTATGCTTTTTCAAGAGACCTTACTAGCTGGTACCGAGATTTCCGGGGTTGTACCAGTGCTTCTAGTGTGTCACACCTTTTTAAGGACCTTGAGTTGGTCGCACAGGGAATCCTAGCCGCCCCACTTACTCGGCACGAGCGGTGCTTATCCAGGGCACCAAGAGGGAACCCCGAGCTTGTTCACTTCGGCTTTGTGCAAGCATTTCGATCGTCGTTGCTGAAGTCCTAAAACAACTCACTAACTGACTGGCCTATGTAATGAACCACGGATGCTTCTCCGTCGCTTGTAAAAGAAAGCAATCGATGCCCGTCATCCAGTTTGGTGGGTCAATTGAGTAATGGGTAGTTCTCGTAAGACACCATGTCAGCTGCCGCGTGGTTCTCTGGAATGCCAATAAGTCTTCACCGAGAGACAAGAACTATGTCTGCAAGATTGCAGTCGACATCTATCGTTCTTCTTTGACTACATCAGATATGTAAAATATCTTTGACTCGGTCGATTCGCTTTTGCCAGGTCAAAGTTGCATGGCAACGACGACGTATCGAATCACGAAGTCATGACCAGCACCACTTCGTAATTCTACCACCATAGCGCAGTGGAGGAAATTCACTTGATAACATGATGCCTACAGAAAGTGAAGTGATAATGGACACCAGAGTTCAAAGCCGAATACAGAAGGCTTGTGCGACGAAACTATCAAGATATGATCAGAGAAAGATGGAATGGTTGTATTTGTGTCGTATCGTATTGTTCTGTGAACAACCACGTTGGCTTGCAAAGCAACGTCTTGACAATAAAGTCAATTTTCGGTCGAGGTTTTGTGCGACTACATCTACCGCAGCCGCGTTGTCGACTCTGTCGCCCCCGTACCTAGTGTCCCCACTGCGGTAGCCAAAGGTGAGTCGAAAGCAGCATAGACCTTAAGAATTTAAATCGAATTAAAGTATGTGCATGTTGGGACGATGAAGTCCGACGCCTCACATGTGCTGCTCCGCAACGCAGCTACGCCTCACTAGTCGCCAAATTACGATCGTATTCACAGGTTGCAACAACAGAAATGATGCTGCGATGCAGACGTTGGTGCTACCCGTCTGACATCTACCGTACCCTCAGCAGATACAGGCCGCCACACAAATGCTGGAGCCGCAAATCAATCGGCATGCTACTAGCTAGGTGTCTCGCTATCTGTCAGCGTTGCTCAAGCGCTGGAAGTGTTAAACCTGTCAATATCCTACTATGAAGATAAAAGTATTCGAGGCGACAGTTTCTTTCTGTACCCGCACAGTGTAACGGGGCACACCATTGCGTGAACTTAACGCAAGGATATCGGTGCCCCGACAGACGTACACGAAGCAAGCGAGGAAGCGTAGGTAAGGCAAAAGCAGAACTGTTATATTAATATAATTAAGTCTTTTAACTACTGTCTCTCTGTTTGACTTAACTTAATTATGCTAATATAACTGATTGTATGGTGACGTCTCGTCACCACTCATTGCGCGCGTCTTGCGGCGATTGGTGGATCGATATCATTAAGATATCAACCAATGAACAGACTCTTTGGTCGACCCTTCAATATCTCCACTTTAGTGATATTGTTCAAAGAATATTCAACTTCATATTCTTTATTGTCACTTTCTTTAAAGTGACAACTTCCATGTAACGGGCTGCCCCGTTTCATCACCCCCCCATAACCGATAGTCACCGTGTGACTATAGAAAATATGGCGGCCACTCGTTGGTCACCATTCGGAAAGGGAGCCCTTGTTGGGTCCGTTCCATTCACTTTCCGCTTGACCTCGCATAGCTAACATGTCTATGCGAGGTGACTCAAGACCTAAACAGACCGGTACTGTGCCAGCCTGTGCGGCAGACGATTCGTCGTCTGCTGCTCCTTCTTCGCCTGCAGCAACAGGTGCTGCAGGTGCACGCGGCACCTCAACGCATGCGCATGATGACCTCGACGTAGAGGTCATCTATTCTGGCTAGTCAGACGTGCTTGACTCGGGCAATGCGTCAGAGGCGTCTCGCTCACCGGCGACGCCTCAGTGTTCGCCAAGGCCACTGCCGAACGAACGGACTCGTGATTTGCATCACCGTCTGTTCGGCAGTGATGACAATGATCAGGGCGGTGAGGAATATTATTCCTTACCACCACCGGGTCGTGCGTCTTCGCACGAGCGTGATGACGATGGCGTGAGCCGTCGTCAATCTGGGAGCCGCAGTACCGACAAGGGTACCACTGTGAAGCGTGATGAGTCGAAGCCGTGGCGTTTGCCCGAACGGCTCATCAATAGCTTGTCCCACGAGACAAGCCAACACCATCGAATACCCCTATTCGATGCGACTGAGCTTCACGGCTTGAATTCCAGCGCGAAGAACTTTCGCGCTGAAAAAGATTTTTATCTCGATGTCTTCCGTAGACATTGATATTATTACGGCAACCAAAAGCGTGACAAAACACTCGCTTTTGGCTGCGTGGAACGCGTTCGTCCAAAACGTAAAGAATTTTGGACGAGAAGGGTGGCTCAAGAAACTTGAGACAACACGTCTCAGGTTCGAAAAGCGAACGCCAACCGGTGCCAGGTACCGGTTGCACTGTTTGTCGAGTGAGGCAGACATTCTTTGCCTCACATGGAGAGACATTTGTGCGAGTTGTGTTGACAACTCGCAGCGTGCACATAGGGATGTGTGTTCCCTAAGTTCGCCCTGGGGAAGGGCACACATCTCGGCTGATATGCGTGACGCGATTGCAAACTTGCAATCTGTCTACAAGCGCCAAGAGCGCGTGTTTACCGATGGACTACAGGACTCATCGGATGGGTCTCGTCATACTGGCGGACGAGAACTTCAACATCCATCAACAGCTGAGAGCGGGGCTCCCAGCTGTTCCAAGAGGGTGGATACCCCGCCACTAGACGAGGTAGCTCGTCCTTGATCCCGAATCGTCACGGTGATTCAAGATACGCTCCACTAGAAAGCGTTGATCACCGTGAGCATCCACCAAAGGATGTGGTGGAGGAGGAAAGACCTCCTCCAGAGCCCCAGGCCCACCATCTCGACCCTTACGAGATGGATCGCGTAATTGATGAATTGCGCGATGACTTGAAGCACGAGCGCGACCGGCGCTACGCTTTGACTGATACCGTGCGGAAGAACCGCAAGGATCACGAGGCTGATCGGGCGAGGGATCGCGCCGATTATGCCACAGCGCAGCTTCAGGTCGAGCGGGATGTCCGCTCCCTATTCGGCGAGCTGGCGACAGCTCGCGGGGAGATATCTCGGTTAAGTTCCGAGGTATCATATCTGCGCGATCAGACTGATCGTCTGGAGCGCGAACGCATAGAACTTGATGGATGTTCTTGAACGTGGGGGCTATCTTCATCGGAAGAAGAAGGCTCGTACTGACAGTACGACCTGAGCCTCCCCACGTAAAACGTAGGATGCGTGCGCATCCTACGTGGCAATTCGATCGTGTATGCATTGCCCTTGCGATGCAACACTCGAAATGGCCTAATGTATTTCGGCAGTAGTTTACTACTGCCGACACTAGTGACTGCATGTCCAGGTAAGTTTACCGTAGACAGTAGTACTAGGTCGTTAACTTTAAATGAAAGAACATTTGCTCTTATATTCTTGTCTGCGTTCCGTGTCTGACGGTCCACCGCATTTGCGATGGAGTCCTGAACGAAATGGACTACCGCCTCTCGAGTCAGCAGGAAGTTCTCTGCTGACACTTTGTTTTGTCTTTCTGTGCGCTTCGTGCGCACTGCTAAGAGATTGTTCTCTTCTTCAGCGAGGTTGTCTTCTTCCTCGCTGGCGTAATCGTTGACGATGCTGATTATACCAGCATCGTCATCATCATCCGAGTCAGTAATAGCGGCGCCGCTATTACTGAGGTGATCTTCTTCATCGATGTCGACTTGATCGACATCTGCATCATACGTGACGACGTTAGCGTCGACACTTGATGAGCAAGAGCCAAAACGGTTTTAGCTCGAGCGAGTACCCCCCCCCCTTATCCAAGAGTCACAATCTAGAAGGGTGGGCACACGTGGATGGCGTAGGCCATTCACGTAAAACGGTGTGTGCTGTGTGAAAGCATGCACCTAATTATTGATGGCGAATTCCACCAGGGGTAGTAATTATCTATAACTCGAAAATGAGTGGACATATCCTCGAAGGATCTCTTCGAGGACACGGTTCGCACGTTCCGTCTGACCATCTGTTTCGGGATGGTCGGAAGTAGACATCTTCAATCGTGTTACCAATCTGCGGAACACGGTTTGCCAAAATGCCGCCGTGAACCGAGGGTCACGGTCGGATACGAGTTCACGGGGTAACCCGTGGAGTCTAAAGACCGTGTCTAGAAAGACACGAGCACAACCTTGAGCCTTGATCGACTTAGGGACAGCAGCAAGATGGACCATCTTGCTGAATCGGTCAACAAACACAAGAATACCATTATTCTTGTGAGCGTCTTCGGGAAACCGAAGACGAAGTCCATTAAAACGGACTGCCAGCACTCTGTCGGAACAGGCAGAGGCTGCAATGGCGCACGGGATGAAGGACTAGGCTTCACCCGTTGACAAATCTCGCAAGCACGTATGTACTTGCGGACAAACAGATACTGGCATGGCCAGTACAGGTCACGACTTACCGTGAGGCAAATCTTTTCTCTCCCACGATGGCCGCCCGTTGGGGCATCGTGACACTCATACATGATGCGTAAACGCAAATCATGATAAGGGGGTACGACGACACGAGGGTTGTCGTCGGCAACAGCTGCATCGTACAGCAATCCGTTGCGTGTACTATACCGATCCGATGAGGATCGGTACAAAGCCGGTAAATCCCGCATGGATTTACTGGATGGATTCACCAGATGATCCATCAATCGCAGAAGATCCGTATCTTCTGCGTATGCCTTTCGTACGTCGTCAAGTAAACTTGACTACGGGACACTGACTGACAGAGTCGCAACAGTGAGCTTATCCTCACTGTTGGATTGTGCGTCCGGCTCGAAATCGGGCCGGCGCGAGAGCGCATCAGCGACGACGTTATGTCGTCTTGGTTTATACTCCACGGAGAAGTTATACTCCGCGAAGAAATACAGCCACCTCGCCATCTTTTGCGAGCGGTGTGGGCTGTTTACGGCCGTGCGTAATGACGCATGGTCCGTATCGACAACAAACGGTCTATCTCCCAAGAGATAGACGCGAAACTTAGCCAGTGCGTACTTCATGGCAAGGAGTTCCTTGTCATGCACTGGGTAATTGCGCTCAGCTACTTGCAGCTGACGCGACTGATAACAGATGACGCGCTCCGCGCCATCTGCATCGAACTGCATTAACGCACAGCCGATTGCAAAATCGCTGGCGTCACAGACCACTTGAAATGGTCTATCCTGATCTGCAATCACCAAGATCGGCGACTGCATCAAGCTTTGCCTGATACCCTCACAGGAACGCTGGCACTCAGCGTTCCATGAATACTTGACATTTTTCTTGAGCAAACAAGAAAGATGAACAGTCATATCGGCGTAGTTGCGCGAGTACTTGTGCAAGTACGCCGCTAGCACAAGGAACTTCCTTAGTCCCTTGACATCTACTGGCACTGGTCAGTCGGTGATCGCCTTGATCTTTTCGGTATCGGAGCGTACGCCGTGTTTACCCACGATGCACCCAAGAAGTGGTATTTCGCTGGCCGCAGATATATACTTCTTGAGGTTGGCGTACAACTTTTGCTTGCGCATAAGTTGAAGAACCTGACGATCGTGAGTTCTGTGAACTTCAACATCCGTCTTTCCGTCCATAGCCCGGCTATGGACGATCACATCGTCGAAGTAACTCGGTGCGAAGTATCGCACCGGTCTCAACAGATTTGTGACACATCTGTTGAATGTTGCAGGGGCATTACTCAGCCCCTGTGGCATCACTAGCCACTCCCACAGCATCCCGCTGGGGGTTCTCACTGCCGTGAACGGGATGTCCCGTTCACGCATGAGGATCTGATAGAATCCATCCATCAGATCCATGGACGAAAAGATGGTACTCTTTGTCATACCATCTATGATTACGTCCTTCCTCGGTATCGGCGTCTGAGCCGGTACCGTTGCAGCATTCAACTTGTTGAATGCGTGCACTATCCGCCACCCTCCTGTGGCCTTTCGCACACAGAAGGTCGGAGAGCTGTGAGGGGATGTTGATTCCCTCACACGGCCCGCTGCTAAGCGATCGGCAAAGAACTTGTCGATCGCAAGTACTTGTTCACGAGGCAGTGGACACTGCTTCATGACACAGTACTTCGAGCCCGGTTTGAGCTCGATCTCGTGTCGAGTGCCTTTTTCGTTAGGCAACTCGCACGGTACGGATTCAGGGAACACATCCCTGAATTCGATCAAATCCTTATACAAAGAATTTGCCTGAAGTGACTCCCAGGATTGAGACGTGTATCGCTTAATCCGATTCGTCTCATCGAGGACACTTTCGTCCATCGATGAGCTGCTGAGAACCCGTTCTTTCTCAGCAAATACTGTTGCCGACCGAATATCGGCCACATACTCATCCTCTGTGCGAGTATGCAGATCTGCTTGACTTTACCACTACGCAGATCACGCAAGAACCGTTTCGGTTCTAGCGTTGGCAACTGAGTTATCTACGAAGTTAACTTCGGAGGCACAATCAGATTAAGCGTATAAGTGCCTACGATTGATCCGTCATTAACCAAGACGTTCAACGTCTCGGTTACTTCCTGGTAACTCTGCTTCCACAGGTTGCTGAAGGCCTAATCCTTCAGCAAGTGACACTTGAGTAATTCCTTCCTCAAGTACGTGGGGACTTAATCCCTCGACGTCTTCTGACTGTGGTTGTGCAACCACAGTCAGAGCACCGATCCTCTACGGTCGACTCTCCAGTCGACCTAGGATATCCATGTT
This sequence comes from Hyaloperonospora brassicae, assembly GCA_947650285.1. Classification (NCBI taxonomy): domain Eukaryota; phylum Oomycota; class Peronosporomycetes; order Peronosporales; family Peronosporaceae; genus Hyaloperonospora; species Hyaloperonospora brassicae. The sequence continues at coordinate 110,109 of CANTFL010001342.1, read as the reverse complement.
GCCGCTTTGGGGCAACCGGTTTGTTCTTGCTAGGATGCTCGCCCGCTAGGCGTACATCCATGTCCCGGTCCACTCGACTTATTCGAGTGGTGGACCTTCGGCGCCGCCTGTACCTCTGTACAACCGCCGGGAGCCTGCTCTACAGTGTAGTGATCAACTACACTGTGATCTTGTGCAGTCGTGCTAACGACCGTACCGCAAGTGAGGCCATCGCACTCACTCGCAGAACATCCACACGCTTGTGGACGCTCCAAGATGTTCATCAGATGGCCATCTGATGAACAAGCGGCAGGCATCTCCACGGATCGATGCTGCCAGCTCACCCTTGGCTCGTACTTTCTGAGCCAAGGTAATCCCAGGATGACATCAAATTTGTCATCCAGATCTAGTACGATGAAGTCATCATCGTACTGTTCGCCCTCTAACGTGTAGTGGATTCCTACTACACGTTTCTCAACATTTATCGATGCGCCTGTTGCAAGGCGCACCGTCATCCTTGTGAGGGGAATGTCGCGCTTAACGAACTTGAGCCTACGACCCTCTAGTGACTGGCGTCGAACAAAGTTGTTCGACGCCCCACAGTCTACTAGGGCACGAAGCTACAAATCATTTGTCGCTTCCAACTCCAAGGTGATGAGCGAAACGTCATCACCAGGTGCAGAGACACACAATAGTTGTGTATCTGGAGCAACTTTCGTCAAAAGATTTGCAAATTCTCTTGAGGTTGCTGGATCTGTAGGGCGCTCCGCCCCTACTGACCCCGACCATTTTTAATGGTCCGTCTCGCTGTTGCGGAGCCGCAACAGCGCTGGACCCACGCCCATTGCCCTTTCTGCCAAATGGTCGTCCATTTCGCTCAGTACTGTTTAATACTGGGATTGGAGCACTACACCCATATGCGTAGTGCCTTAACTTCTGACAGCGATTGCACTTCAGTAATCGCTTGTTTTTTGTAGAGAGAGGTCTCTCGCTCTCAACATAGCAGAGGTCCATTGGTTCTGGACCTCCGATCTCTTGTCGTCTTAATGGACGATAAGAGTTTGAGCTAGCATGGTCCTGTCTCATGCTAAAGTCTTCCTGTTCCGCGGCTGATATCGCATCTTTCAGCGTATTCAGCTAAAGGCGGAACAGGTGGCTCCTAGACGGGCCCTTCTGCGAGCCCTTGCATGAACACCGTAATCAACGTGTGTTCATGTACTGGGTTAGCAGTTATACTACTCGCGAGGAGTCGTATATGTTGTGCGTAAGCGTGCACATCACGCTTACCCTGCTTGAGTTTCATGAGCTCTGAACGAGCCCTGAACTCAGCTCGTGGCGGCTCAAACGTTTGTCTGAGCCGGGACTTGAAGTCATCTAGCGACCTAAACACATTTAGGTCGCTACTCTCGAGCCCCAGGGACCAAGTTTTGGCACGTCCTGCCAAGTGGGTCTGAGCAAATGTGAGTTTCATTTGCTCATCTTCGACGCGACGAGCCCTTAGGGCTCTGTCGAGTTCGACAAACCACAGTAACAGGGAGTCCTCCGGGACTCCACTGTACTTGGAGATGTCAACTTTCATGACCTCGGGACGACGCGCATGCGCCGTCCCGCCCACAGCAGCATGGAATTGCTGCTGTCTTAACAGCTCTGTCTGTTGAGCACCGAGTTGTCTCAACTGCTCGGCCTGTTGAGAGCCTTGCTGGTGAAGCAAGGCTACTTTCTCCCTTTCGGCAACAAGTTCACCTTGAATGAACTTGGCTATAGCGGCATGTTGTTGGTCTCTGTCTAGAGACTTTAACATGGCGCTAATGGCGAGCTCGCCTACGGTAGAACTCATTCGTTCTACCGCACCCCATTCGATGTCACTGAAATGGGTAAACACTTCACGCGTGGCGTGAAATGTCTCTTTATCATCCAACATGTTCATGTTGGATGTTGTGGTCCTTGGAAGGACTACAAAGTGCTACCAGGTGTAACGGGGCACACCCTTGCGTGAACTTAACGCAAGGATATCGGTGCCCCGACAGACGTACACAAGGCAAGCGAGGAAGCGTAGGTAAGGCAAAAGCAGAACTGTTATATTAATATAATTAAGTCTTTTAACTACTGTCTCTCTGTTTGACTTAACTTAATTATGCTAATATAACTGATTGTATGGTGACGTCTCGTCACCACTCATTGCGCGCGTCTTGCGGCGATTGGTGGATTGATATCATCAAGATATCAACCAATGAACAGACTCTTTGGTCGACCCTTCAATATCACCACTTTGGTGATATTGTTCAAAGAATATTCAACTTCATATTCTTTATTGTCACTTTCTTTAAAGTGACAATTCCATGTAACGGGCTGCCCCGTTACACACAGTGCTGCGTAGTTTAAAACCGTGCTATTGGTCTCTGAAGCAGCACAATGTTCACCACCGCGGTATCATCGGCCGATCGTTCGAGCTTGACACGGTGAAGCACAGCTGAGAGACAAAGCGACTGATCGTGTCAATGTTGTTTGACGGATTGATACAACCACCGAGAACGTCCTGCTGGGCGATGCAGTGACAGCAGTTTGCGTCAAACTCCAACCCTTCGATTATTTAGCTTTTTTTGCATCTTTCTCGTCACATGTCCCGCTTTGATCTCGCGCATGTACATCGACTTAACGACGGTGAGAAAGGCACTCATTGCTGCATTATCGACAAGTAGATCCGCTATTGTATTTCGAGCTCAAACGGATCATCATCAGCGCTAAGCGCTAGCACGAAGAGGATTACTTGACACTTAGACAAGGACGAATAGTAGTGAAGTGTGAGACTTTGATTGTCATGCGTGAGCTATTGCTTGTGCATGTGCTGTATTGCTGGTGATTGAGACCTTGCTGAGACTCAAGCTTGGTCTTTTATGATACCGTTGGCGCTACAAGCACGGTCGACACTTGCTGCCCATGAATTGGATCTGCGCTTCACCGCAACGACCGCACACTGAGACCTCGGCGTCTTACATCTTTGCGTCACAAAGAAAGTTGTGCAACGTAAAACGATTTGGGTGCTTATGGTCTATGGAATGCGAGGTAGAGCCAAGTACGTGCTGCTCGACGTCACTCGCATTGCAGATGCATAGACGACACGGACGGTGTGCAATCGTATGCGGTGCATGTAGAAAGCCGACGTGTACTGTTGATTGCTTTTACCATAACTGTACTCCGTAGCGCCTATAGCTGCAGTATGAACATGTAGGACTACGAAAATGCTGATGCCGGCACAGTGAGAGCTTTATGGATGCCACGTATGCGTATAGAATGCAGACAATGTACGTGTACCCGTGCGTGGATGGGATGCTTACCTCATCTCAATGGCAGGCACCCTGTGCTTGTGTTTGCAGTGCTACGAAACGCTGCGTGTAGGGCAGTCGAGACAAGAACACGATTGTCGTATCAGGGATACAACACTTTTACTTTCGGCACTGTCCGGGACGTTGGGTCTACTTCGTGCAACGCCACGCCCATTTGGTTGCAAGCGCTGAGACTATGATTACAACGAGGTGCCTGATCGACACGTTGTGCCCCCATGACAGCATGTCCTCATGGTCCATCCTGGTCGAGTAGGGGTAACGCCCTCTGTCAGTTTTGGACGGGTTCCTCTCGCTCTACACACCTCTTTCCAGCCGCTTTCCAGCCGCTTTCCCCCCAGCCGCCACGATGTACGCCGCCACGCCGGACGCCCCGAAGTCTCGGTATTTCCGCTAAGGTACGTTCGCGTCATCCTCTGTTCCCGGTGCAAGCAACAAGGACCCTTCCTGGGGCCTGTTGACAAGATAGACATCCAAGGGATCAAGGCAAGAAACCTATCGCTTGACACCGCCGTCGACTGGCCCCAGACCTGTCCTTCCTTTGTTAATGTGCCAGGATCGTGCAGCCTGGCAGGCCTTCAGCGCGGCGCTTATAGCGCGCGCCGCTTACTGGACCCTGCTGAGAGTAGGGAGAAATGTAGAGCAGGAGAGATAACTCGACGCATGCGAAAGTTAGGTCACTTTGGTGGCAAGACGGCGTGCGTAACGCGTACATACAAACAAACACACATACATCATGGTCCATGGCGATTAGCAAGCACCCAACAAGAGCACCTATTGTTTCACAAGCGATATGGGGACCAAAGAAGCGCAAGGCGCTGGATGACCACGAGACAGTTTGTGAGGCAATGGCTACTTGTTGTTTGTGTTTAACGTCCGTTCTAGTCGACTGCTAGTACTTGTGACGGTCGGCAAGTGCCCCCGCGCAGCATGGAATCGTTTCCGAGAGGTCCGTACTCGCGCCCTTGAAACGACGGCTCCGCGTGACGGCGTGACATAGAATCAGTCATTCTAGTCCTGACCGCAACTACTTTGGCAGCATGTCTTGTGAGCGTCGCCTTTCTTATCTTTGCAAAATCCAGTTGCTTCATTGACAGCCAAAGGAGGTTTACCAATACAATGTGTTGTGCCTGCACACGTGGACTGTGCTGTAGCGGCGAACATGGAGACGGCAGCAGCAGCAATCAGGATGAAAAAGTTGGATCGGAAAACGTTCATCGTCGGTGGTGATTGAAGCTTGGGTCGTTGTTCTTGGTCTGGCAAAACGCGGAATGACAATGTAGACGGTAGCGCGCAAGAACGAAGGGCGCCACACAAATACTCCATTTTGGCGACAGCGTAGGGACATGCGCACAACGCTACAACGAACAAGAAATGCTTTGCCGCTCGACCACACGACAGCAGCCCAATAGTCACATGGTGTTTGCACGCAGAGAGCCAGGTGATTGCAATGCTCAGGAATTTTGAAAACTTGGCTCTGCCTGCACGGACTAAGGCCAGCCGTGTAACGGGGTGAGCTTGTTACATAAAAATTCACCGAAAGTATCAACACAGGGCGTGCCCCGTTACAAGCCCTCGTCTACAGCTTCGTATCATTTTTATTTGTTAGTAGTCGGTCATTAGCGAATCGCATTAGCTGCACGTGCTACAACCAAGATGTATGTTTTCGATCCCTGCTAGGAATCACATACTCCTTAGACTTGCTACGCACACGTAAGCCAAGTTTGACGCAGTGGAATCGAGCAGTTTGGCACGAATTACGTCTTCGTCCACCAACTCTAGCAGATACTTCGATCGGTCATTGGAACACCTTCTGGTCGAAAGCTTTTGTTGAGAACACATGAACCTGATTGCGATGGAACTGATAGAGCTAGTTAAGCGACGGCGCTCTTCATTCTACGATGAACGTGAGAGTAGCCTGCAAGTATCGAAATACAAGGCACTTAGATCGACTGTCTTGTTGTAATCAACTGTCCAATTGTTGTCGGGCATCCGGATCGACTTTCCTGTCGCGTGTCGAACGCTTAAATCGCCTGTCATTACATAAGTCCAACATCGCGTTACTTCGCGGCGATGTGTCGACCTGACGGCCCCTGCCCCTAGTGAGTGTCACACATGGCATTCATGAACAGTTCGAGCGTTTAGTCTAGCGCCGGCGTCGACGGTGCATAGTTCTAACGATCGGTGACTAATGTCTACATATAAAAATAATACCGGGGGCTCAAACGATCATATACGGAGGCGCTGCAATTGCATGAGAGAGTGAACGCACGGAAGTATACAAAAACACTCGACTCCTTCTCACGTTCCATTCACACGTTTCCTCAACAATCAGTTCCCATTGTCGCACCCCATGAACATGCGATCCATTGTTTTCAGCGACCACGACGTCCTCTATTACTCAGCTAGTAGACGGCACTCGTGGAACATTGAATATCATGCAACACATAATGATTGCGTCCGTGATAGCACCGAAAAGTCGCATCTACTAGGTCGATTGGCCATTTGACGATCAAAAAAGCTGACGCGTGGCATCCCAAGACAGGTTAAGAAATCGATAGCAGGTGATAGACCACAAAATGCCCACAAAACCTCGTTTTGTCGCAACACGTGCATCTCCGGGATGCATTTGTCGTGTCCCACGCTAGCGTATGGCTTTGTTCTATGATGTGCTGTTCAGGCTATCGCTGGAAGTAACTTCGGCTGATCGCGATACCTGTCGTCAATGGGGCTCCCTTCAGCAGCTGTACGTTCTGACTTCTACCAAGCACCACGTGGCTGGTGCCCTCCACAAAATGCCCACAAAGCCTCGTTTTGTCGCAACACGTGCATCTCCGGGATGCCTTTGTCGTGTCCCACGCTAGCGTATGGCTTTGTTCTATGATGTGCTGTTCAGGCTATCGCTGTAAGTAACTTCGGCTGATCGCGATACCTGTCGTCAATGGGGCTCCCTTCAGCAGCTGTACGTTCTGACTTCTACCAAGCACCACGTGGCTGGTGCCCTCCACAAAATGCCCACAAAGCCTCGTTTTGTCGCAACACGTGCATCTCCGGGATGCCTTTGTCGCGTCCCACGCTAGCGTATGGCTTTGTTCTATGATGTGCTGTTCAGGCTATCGCTGTAAGTAACTTCGGCTGATCGCGATACCTGTCGTCAATGGGGCTCCCTTCAGCAGCTGTACGTTCTGACTTCTACCAAGCACCACGTGGCTGGTGCCCTCCACAAAATGCCCACAAAGCCTCGTTTTGTCGCAACACGTGCATCTCCGGGATGCCTTTGTCGTGTCCCACGCTAGCGTATGGCTTTGTTCTATGATGTGCTGTTCAGGCTATCGCTGTAAGTAACTTCGGCTGATCGCGATACCTGTCGTCAATGGGGCTCCCTTCAGCAGCTGTACGTTCTGACTTCTACCAAGCACCACGTGGCTGGTGCCCTCCACAAAATGCCCACAAAGCCTCGTTTTGTCGCAACACGTGCATCTCCGGGATGCCTTTGTCGTGTCCCACGCTAGCGTATGGCTTTGTTCTATGATGTGCTGTTCAGGCTATCGCTGTAAGTAACTTCGGCTGATCGCGATACCTGTCGTCAATGGGGCTCCCTTCAGCAGCTGTACGTTCTGACTTCTACCAAGCACCACGTGGCTGGTGCCCTCCACAAAATGCCCACAAAGCCTCGTTTTGTCGCAACACGTGCATCTCCGGGATGCATTTGTCGCGTCCCACGCTAGCGTATGGCTTTGTTCTATGATGTGCTGTTCAGGCTATCGCTGTAAGTAACTTCGGCTGATCGCGATACCTGTCGTCAATGGGGCTCCCTTCAGCAGCTGTACGTTCTGACTTCTACCAAGCACCACGTGGCTGGTGCCCTCCACAAAATGCCCACAAAGCCTCGTTTTGTCGCAACACGTGCATCTCCGGGATGCCTTTGTCTTGTCCCACGCTAGCGTATGGCTTTGTTCTATGATGTGCTGTTCAGGCTATCGCTGGAAGTAACTTCGGCTGATCGCGATACCTGTCGTCAATGGGGCCCCCTTCGGTAGCTGTACGTTCTGACTTCTACCAAGCACCACGTGGCTGGTGAGAGAGAAGCAGACTTGTCTATTTAACCAATTACCGGTTGCAAGATGTCTGATAGATCTTAAGCCTGGTAAGCAACGCCGGTGCCTCGTTCGAGTCCGGTGGTTGTACGGGGCTGGTCACCATTGGCGACGGCTCTCTTGGTTGCCTTGCGAGTTGGCTTTGACATAACAGCAGGCGTGCTCCTCGAATTCTCGTCTCGGTCCTGCGGAATTCCCGCTTTGCGACAGCCCGGAGTTGCCGCATGCCTGTTTGCCAAAACTCCTCGACGCTTTCTGCGAGCGTGACTGCCTCTCGTTTGAAAACGACTCTATTCCGTTGAATCCACAACGTAGTTACACAGATGCTGCTCAGCAGGCGCCAGAGCCCCCGCCAGACCTTCGCATATTCTATATCTTCATCCGGATGATTCCGCCTTAAACGATCTTCGACCACCTTGGATAGCGGCGGTGCCGACCGACTTGCACAATTGGAGCGAAAGTCGAGGAGCTGATTCTGCCCCCAGCGTTCTCCCGTCCAATGGCATACCAGTTTCTGCCAACAGGACTGCGCGCAGGGGCAGGCCCAGAAGATGTGTTCCAGCGTCTCGTTCTCCCCACTACAACAATGAAGCTTGCGGCAAGAAGGGCCAAGCCCCCTCCCCGTAAAATACAGGTTTAGTTGCCGAACCGCGACACGATAGCAGACCCAGACCTGGTATGATGTTAGTTCGGAGCCGTGTGCCCACAGAAAACCTGGTGTCTGTGATAATGCCCCCGCTTGCCATGCGCTAGTACGCGCTGCCTCCTCGAGCATGGATACCGGTAGAGTATGTGCAAGTCCTGACCCTTTTAACAACCGAAATGGTTGGGTTTTTAACGCCCGCTGGACGTGTTTGTTTGCGACAGAGTCTGGGACACTCCACGGAAGTCCATGGATGTGCGGATGCGCGTAAAAGACGATGCCTTGGGCGGCTTCCCTCCGGCGTAGCGTCTGACAGTCGATCGCCGTTCGCTGATCGTCCACGTTGTCTACCGCGATGAACCAGTGAATACCGTCTTGCTCCTGCTCGAGCTGGATAAGAATTCGCTGCTCCGGGTACGGACAATCAACTGTCCCCTGGACACGTCCCTGTGCTAGTAGGCTTCATTCATATGCCCGTTCCAAGGCAGGTGGGTGCCGCAGGCGCAGGGGTCGCTGAACAAGGAGGCTGGCCCCGACTGTCAAATGAGGCGCACTCAGCAGTATCGCTATCCCCCAGCGACGCAGCTTGGCCTGTTGATGGAACCTGTGACCGACCGAGGGGATGACTATGGAGTAGGAGTGGACTTCGAGTCTCCGCAGGCCCAGCTCCTCGATGGCGCAAGGTCGGATTTGGTTATACTTGACATCGATCAGGGGTTCTCCCTGTCGATCTTATATCCAAGGGTTATTAGCCCAACAGTAAGTGGGCCAAAAGGTTTGCTCTTCATCCGTCATCGCGCGGGAACAGCGAGACAATGGTCGTGAAAGCTTCACTATCCATTCCGCCGATGTACTCCAGCTGATGGCCGTCGAAGACAGACTCGCTAGCTCCTCCATGTACCGTTGCTTCCTGCTTGCGAGGTCTGGTATACTGGGGACCAGCCACGGCTGTAGCAGCTGCACAAGGTTATTTCCGGTGTGCCGTCGAGAGTGAGACCGCCGAGACGATCGGTCGTCTAGCGGCGATATGATAGCAGGCCCCGTGCTCGCAGTCCAACCAAAGAACCACGCTTGCCATGCCGAATAGTAGATATCATTGCGTTGTGTGAGCCATAATATAGCATGTTTTAATCTCTGAGTCTTGCATGCGATCACAATAGAAGCGAGCCCGACACCGCCTGCTTGTTTAGGTGCGTGAAGGAGCGCCGGGTTCATTTTGTGCCTCGTGGCTTCGGAACTGGTCGAGCAGTTCCACAAAAACTGCTTCTGGAGATTCCGGAGCTGTTTTTCAGCCCATGCCGGGAGATCAAACACCGCCGCTGTGAATAAGACTGACGGTAGCATGATGACATTGAGTATCAAGACACGGACCTCGACACTTGTGGCAAGCTGCGTTGCTGTGGCAAGACGTCGTTGGACATTGCGTATGCGTGCTGCCCAATTCACGTCCGTGAGCTCACCAGTACCAATTAGATACCCTAAGTATCGCGTTGTTTCTCCGTGACAAAGCACTGGGATGCCACAGACCTCCTCACATTGGACCGCCAAATTTAGCAAAAGGAGCTTGCTCTTGCGGGGTTGCACCCGAAGTCCCGACAGACGGCCATACTGTTCCAAGATCTGCAGGACTCGTGAAATATGTCTCGCTTAGTTTAAAAAGACAGTTGCATCATCGACGAACGCTGAAAATTTGTGTCGAGTGCCTCCTCCATGTGGAACGGTGATACCTGGGTCAGTAGGGTCATCATTTATTGCCAGCGCAAGCACTTCCGCTGCTATGATGAATAATAAAGGAGCCAGCGGGCATCCTTGACGGATACCCGAGCGCACTTCCTGTGTCATCGAAAGCTCCCCATTGACTAGAAATTGTGCTGTAGTTCCGTTATGAATCTTCCGAATCATATCCACAAACTCCGGCGAGAATCCAAACCGCGTGAGCGCTAAGAAAAGAAAATCTCTGGCAACGGTGTCATACGCCTTGCGAAAGTCGAGTAAGAGGATCACTTCACTGTGCATGGCCGCCACCTCAGGGTTGGCTGCACCAGTGTTAAGGACAGCCATCATCATCAGGACGGTCTTCTGCATCTGCCGTCCATGCACAAAGCCTTGCTGCGAATCTCCAATTACTTTGCCCAGGACGCGCTGGACCCGCGTAGCGATGACCTTCGCGAATATCTTGTAACTGGTTTGTAGAAGTGCGAATGGTCTGTAATCCATCGCATCTTCAGAATCCCCCTGTTTGCGTAACGGAATGATCAGCCCATCCAAAAAAGATTGCGGTGGGGAACCGCCCTGAAGGATCTCGTTGCCTATAGCGACCATCGCCGATGCGAGTACGGATTGGGTATCCTTAAAGAAATCATTATTAAGCCCATCGGTTCCAGCTGCTTTGTGGCGATTTAGTGCATCGATGGCTTCGATTACCTCATTGAGACCGATTTCTCGCATTAACAGACTATTATCAGTCGTTGATAAGTATCTGGACTCCAAAATCGTTACAAAGTTGTTGAACAGGGCATCCAAAAGTTGCGGTGGTGCCGAATTGTGGACAGCACCCAAAATAGGTTGCCATTCCGATGCAAACCGATCTGTCGTTGTCATGCCTCTCGTAAACGCCGCTCCATTAATGTTACGAATGGATGTTACAGTTTGATCCCTTTCAAACACAGAAACTCGTTTAAAGTTCCAGCGAATCTGTTCCATCGATCGGTTCAACCTGTCACCCATTCGCACCAAATGTTCTTCCCTCGCCTCCTCGCTTGTGACCGCAAGACGCTCTTGACGAGTTAAGAGATGCGCTCGGCTCTGAGCCTTGATCCTCCTTAATACTGCTTTTCCTCTTTGGTTCGTCCGCCGCCGCAGCCGCTGAATTAATGTCACACACCCTCTAGCGGTAGAATCCCAAGTCGCACATGTGGCTTAGTAGCCCAGGCGTTCATCAATAAGAGCGTCCAGGAGCTCCTTAATCACTCGAGAGGGCTGGGCACAACGAATGGGATATGTAACTTTTCGACGCTGGCGTCGCGACTGGGGAGGTAGTCCTGTATCCTTGTAATGCAACTGCCCACGCTGATGGTCTGACGAGACCCGTGGATCAGAGACCGACACACCTTGCACCACGGCTGACCAGGATTTCGGCACATAGAACCGCTCTATGCGACTCGCCACATCTTTCCCCCAGTACGTAAAAAAATCGATGGGGTCAGGGTCGTCCTCGTCTCCATCTACTGGCGTACTGAGAATGCAAGCGTCCTCTAGAAGATTGGCTTCGATCAAACCATGGAGTGCAGCGCTTTACGGTCGTCCCTTCCGTGTACCGCCAAGCCTGTCGAGAGGGGGACTTTGAACACAATTGAAGTCGCCGGCTAGTATGGTCGGTCGTTGACTTCAATCCCATGCTTGCAATGCAGTGAAGAAACGCTCACGGCAAACTGGTCTGTTCGGGGCATATATGTTCACTAAACGGGTATCGCCCAGGTCGACCGCAATGACCCGAGTTGACCATACCGTTTTGTTCCATAGAGTAGTCAAGGCAGCTGCCAAAGGTGTCAATAAAATTGCCACTCCCGCAGTCCGTTCTTCCCCGATGCTCCAATACGACATCGGTTGCCCACTGTGCTGCTCATGTTGACCTTATAATCGAGCCCAGGCGGACATTAGCTGATCCACTTCGTCTTGGCTGCTTACGTGAGTCTCTTGGATCATCCAAGCAAGTGGGCGAATTTGTACCCGAGTCCGACGCCAGGCAGTGAGCCACGAAATCCGGGACTTAATCTGAAAACCCATGACATTCTGAATTTCGATCCTGGTGGACCCATTAAATTTCATAACCCCTTGATGACTCCAACCTATTCGGCTCGGTTGCCGGAGAAAGTGATGGCGGCCATAGGCGTCTGTGGGTGTGTGGCGTCCTGTATAGGGCGACACCCCCGTCTCCAGAATAGAGATGCCCTTAGTAACTGGGGCTGGCCTCGATGCTCCCATGCTCAAAGGCGGTAGCGAAGAAGCTCGCGATAGAGCACCAATTTTCGGTGGCCACCAAGGCATTAAACGCTTCGCAGTACGTGGCAATCGATTTAAGTGCAGCGGAATGTCGTCCCAGACTGGGTAACGAACCCTTTGCCGTGCGATTCTCTTGACCCAGGAGAACTTTAACCTCGTGATCGTAGAGGCCTGCGCAAATGATGTGTTTGGCAAATCGCGCTTTGTTGGTCACATCACACAGTTTCAAGACAGGATCGTCCCCGTAAGCGTTGGTACGTAATCAAACCCAGTCGTCGCGGCTGTCGGTAAGAGCCGGGAAATTGTATGGGATCGGTCTGGTGAATTTGGTACACCAAGACTCCAACCACTTTTTCGTCGATGGATCCGTTGTTCGAGAGCGATACGGTCCCAAACGAACATGTAGGCATCCACGTCGCCAGGCCGCTGTCCAGCTTTCGAAAATCTGGACAGCTAAAGCGTTGAGAACATCAGCCGGGTACGGGAAGCGTTGAACCATGGATAAAAGCAGCTTCGGCTCCCGCTGAGTCACCATGATGTTCCATTCGTCAGGGCTGCTATGCACTTGTGGATAAACAGCCGAGGCCGAGGCAGGCCATGCCTCGCCATGATTCGTCCACAGCTCCGTCCAAATTTCTCGAGTATAAGCCGGTGCCCGTATGACAAGTTGCGTCGAGGCATCCGACATGACTGCGTCTCCATCGTGATCATGATTAGCATCACGTGTGCGCAGCATCTGTCGAATTTGCTCTCCCTCCGCTGGAGTGGTAGAGTGTGCTCTCTTTTGAGCAACTGGATGGTTATTGATTTCGCGACTGCTAGGTACTAGCGATAGCTGTTTGGTGACGCTGCTGTCATCTGTGTGACACAGCGAGACTGGTGTCGTACAGGCCGCTGTGGCATGCTGGGTTTGCGCAAGAGGCTGAGTACCCACCAGATCCGATTGCTGATCACGCTGTGTCGACCGTGTGGGTATACTGGATATTTTTGAGTGTAGTTCATTCTCCGTGGACCGCGTGTGTACATAGGCTAAGTAATGGTCGCCCCAGAATCGGAGTATCAGTGGCTGCTGATGGTCCTGCGTTTTTGCGAGCGAAATAGCCTTGATGCATTGTCGATTATCCAAGGGAATTTGCTGTCCAGTCTCGTAAAGTTTTTGATCCTCTCGTATTGGTACTTGGGCGAAACAAGGAGCATGCCCACGTTTGCTTGCCGTCCGTGTTGCAATCAAGATTAAATACCTTACGTTGTAAGAAATTAGCCGCGATCAATAAAATTTCGCTGCCGCCCCAAGTGTGCCGCTCAATGAAAGAGAGACGAGCAGAAGGGGAGGTGGCATACTCATGTAGATACCACTGAAACTGTTTTGCTGATTCATGTGGGGTCATGCCGTCCCACCCACGTAGTACATTGATCAGCGCGGCCGTTCGAACAGAGTGACTGAATTGCTCATCAAAATATAACAGTCCCGCCCAGTGAATACCCCGCTTAATACACGCCGTGATAAACTCCAGAGAACCATCGTCGGCAACCAGGTCATGATCTGAAACGGCCTGGGCTAACGCCATTGCCATACAATTACCTGTGGCTGGAGTTGTCACAGGTGTAAGGCCAAGATCTTTATCGATTGTGGGCAGATCGGGCTCCGTGGCTAAATCCATGACCTTGGGCGGAGTTATCGATCCCAAGCTTGGCAGAACATCCGCTATCGCTTGGAGTAACGTAGCGCGTTCCTGCTGGGCACGTGTGAGTAACTGCGATATGGGAGGCCGTTTTGGTGGGGTTGTCGCACGAAGATAAAGCTGCTTCTTCGCCTCTTCCGTAATTGCCACCGACGGTTGTTTTTCCTCGTCGTCACCGGACGAGAGCTCGACTGCTCCCTCCTTTTTAGTCTTAATGGAAGGAGGATCAACTGATTCACTCGTGTCCTCCGGCCAGTTCTCGAGGTCAGCATAAAAAGAGGCGACTGTCGGATGACGAGCCAGTCGGTCCCGTGTACCACGTGGCTGGTGCCCTCCACAAAATGCCCACAAAGCCTCGTTTTGTCGCAACACGTGCATCTCCGGGATGCATTTGTCGCGTCCCACGCTAGCGTATGGCTTTGTTCTATGATGTACTGTTCAGGCTATCGCTGTAAGTAACTTCGGCTGATCGCGATACCTGTCGACAATGGAGCCCCCTTCAGGAGGAGGAGTTTCATGATCGTCTATTTACAAGTTAAGATGTGCAAGATGTCTGAAAAGTCCTGAAACAGGATATGAGCGCCGGGACGGTTAGCTCATCGTGGCTGATAGTAAGAGAAGACTGGCGACCTGTGGGAACTTGGCTGAGAGTGTCCAGACAGGCGTGAAGACGCGCCCCTCTGACAGCTGTAGCTGCGGACCGATGTTCTCGCATAGCAATTGCTTTCAACTGCCGCAGACCGCTTCGCCAGAATGCAAGGGCACTATGAGCCGGAGAAATTGTCTTACCTCGGAAGATTACCGCGTTGCGCTCCACCCAACGATGCACCTGACACAAGGAGCATAATACAAACCAGATCCGACGGTATTCGTCTGCCGCTGCCGTGTGATCATCCCCAAAACGATCCATGAGGAGCTGCAGCAAACGCGGTGGAAGCGGAGAAGCCCGTCGATGAGCGAAATACCGAGAATGACTCGACACAGCGGATTCTTGAACCCCCTCACCAGACCAATGACAAACCAATAGGCTCCAGCAGGCCATCGCAGTTGAACAATCCCAAAATAGATGAGTGACAGTCTCTTTGCGCCCCCTGCAGTGCTCGAGTTTCCGGCAACTGGGATCATCAGAGCGTCCGGCGTGATATAAATTGAGCTGATTGGTTGCGATCCGGTAAGCCGTCCACACTTGGTACTCCGTAAGACTGTCCGCGTGCCGCCAAATTAGAGCGGGGCTTTGATCCGCGACCGCTGAAAGCCACCGCTCCGACTGAGTCTGATTTTCAAAGCGATTTAGCCAGTGCTGCAGCGCAGGGCGAAGCTGACGTTTATGGTAGTGAAAAGCATGGCGTAAAAACGATGACGACACCCGATGATTGTGTACTCGATCCGGCACGCTCCAAAGCAGCCAATGAATGGCCAGATGGGCTAGAAGAAGGAACCCCGTTTGAGCCGGTGAAGCCAGTCAGCTGCCTCCCGCTCGGTAGAGGTGCATAAGTCTGGCGGGTCGCCGTGCAAAAACCACAGAAGACCATCGACCCCTTTCGAAAGACGAACGGTCTGCGCCGGCGACGAAGTGGAGCCTGGCACTGTACCGACTACAGACGTGGCGGAAACCCGAGTCCACTGATACTGTTGTTGAAATGGTGGTGGCTGCCGCAAGAGAAGAGTCGGTTCTGTCAGTGCCGCCCCGATAGCAATGTTCGGCGATGCGAGCAAAATTAAAGACGCCCACCGGCGTTTTTTAGGGTGCAGATGGCTTTGAGCACCGTCACCCAGAGACGGAATAATAAAAGCAAATATATGCGGTCCTGTGCGCCGAATACAGAGATCACGAATCCGGCACGGACGTATGCGAGCGAATTGGGAGCTCCTCAGAGGCTTGCCACGGGTGGTCAAAATCCAAGGATTGTCATTCCAGTAAAAGTGACACCAAAAGCTAGTGATAGCTTGCTCTCTGTGATCGTCGGCCACAGGTGCATCTGGGAAACCACAGTGATAAGACAGAAGCCACTCTGAGCATTCCCACCAACTGCGTGCCCCAGCCACAAGCCGATCATGATGCTCCGCGATCCGAGCCCGCGTCCCAAAAACTTGGTCTGAGGTGGGAGAGAGGAGCCGATCAAGATCGTGCGCTAGGTGGTGCCATGAAGGCCGCAACCCGAGCGGTCGGGCATCTTCATGGGTAGAGTTCAGCGCTGGTATCAAGGCGGACACAAACCGCGCCCCACTAAACTTGTAATTGCGCCAAGCTTGAAAGTACACGTCGTCTCCCTGTAGAAGCCATTTCAACGCCAACTTTGTCCGTTGGGATTTCATGGCCACCTCGAAGGAGATGAGGCCCACCCCACCCGCTTGCTTTGGTGTGACTAGTAGTGCCAGATTTTTTTTGTGCCGGCAGACCTCGGACCCAGATCGCGTGCTGCCATAGAACGCGTTTGTAAAGCTGCTCTTAATCTGTGAGTGACCAGCGAGGCATGTCAAAGACAGCCGACGTGAACAGGACCGATGGGAGAACGATGGCGTTAAGAATAATTACCCGATGCTGCACACTGGTCGCCACCGTGGTAGCCGTGAGAAGCCGTCGGCGGACCCGACGAAGGCGCATCGCCCAATTCGGCTGGACCAGCTCCCCAGTTCCGACCTCATACCCCAAGTATCGGACGTTATCATGAGCAGGCACCACAGATATGCCCTGGTATTTCGGAAGACAAACAGACGTGTTCAAAAAGATGAGTTTGCTTTCGACTGGTTGGACGTGGAGGCCGGATAGCTCCCCAAAGCGCTGTACGAGTCTGAGCGCAGGCTCTAGTTGATCTGCCGTCTCAAGGAAAATAGTCGAGTCATCGACTAAAGCCGAAAAGATGTGCGTTTCACCTACCGCTCCAGGCACGGAAAGCCCGCTGAGCCCCGGGTGCTGATGTATGGCCAATCCGAGCAATTCCACTACGATCAAAAATAGTAACGGAGCCAGAGGGCAACCCTGACGAATGCCGGATTCGATAGGAATAGGCTCGGATTGATCTCCATTAACCGAAAACCTTGCTGTCGTTCCTGTGTGCATACGCTTTATAAGCTGGACAAATGGTTCATCAAAGTTAAACATTCGAAGGGCTTCGTATAAAAACTCTCTGTCCACTGTGTCGTAAGCCTTGCGAAAATCCGAAAGCAAGATTACTCGGCTGGAGCAGGCAGAGAGATCAGCCTCGTCGCTGGAGGTCGAGAGGTGGGAAAGCATCATTGTGACCAATCTAAGCATGTGCCTGCCTCGAACAAATCCTTGTTGCGAGTTTCCAATTAAAAGCGGCAGAAGCCTCTGTAGGCGCATCGCTAACACCTTCGCGAAAATTTTGAAGCTGGTCTGGAGCAACGAGATTAGGCGGTAATCTAGCGCATCCGCTTAATCCCCCTTCTTGCGCAATGGTATCACTAGAGCTTCCAGAAAGGACGGTGGCATGTGTTCTCCGTGAAGAATCTCGTTGCTCACCACCACTAGAGCTGGTACTAATAAAGCCGACGTGTCTTTGTAAAAGTCGATATTCATACCATCAGGACCAGCAGATTTATGGCGACTGAGGTCCGATATGACTTGTAGGACGTCCTCTTCAGAGATTCGCCATCAAGGCGTGATTGGCGGAATAGGATAGACGACGCTCAGCAGGTACCGTGACATAGCGTGAATCCTCCTCCGGAGATATGGTACTGTTACCGTTCGATGAACGCATCCGAGAATAGGTGACCACTCCGAGGCAAATTTCGCAGCCACGCTCATATTGCGGTCATCAGCGGAGCCGTATAAGTTGTCAACGCGAGATACGGTTTGATCGCGTTAACAGTCGGCGACGCGCTTAAAAGACCACATCAGGCGGGCGATAGTGCGGGTAAGGCCCTGCCCAATTCCGTAACAGATGCTCTTGACGAAGTTCTTCAACGTTATCTGCTATCCATTGAGGTCGAGTAAGAAATTGACGCCGGTTGCGCTGCAACAATTTAAATTTAAAACGATACCGCCGTTGCTGCGCGCGTCTTCGAACCCGTCGGATGCACTCGATATATGTAACTGTAGTCGCGTCCCAGTGTAGAACGGATGCTGTCCGCCCTACGTCCAGCTTGACCATCTCAGCGACAACCCGGTCGGGCTGACCGGCCTGAATAGGGTAGGAGACGGTCCGAGGTCTAGTGTGGTGCAGCGGACGCCTCTGAACTCTAAGCTAAAGCTCCACTTCTTGATGGTCAGAAGCACGCGGCGGCGGACGGACTGCAACCCAGCAAACCTTTGAAGCCCAACTTTGATGCACGTAGAAGCGATCAATCCGACTGGCTGACTCCCCCGCCCAGTATGTAAAGTGATCCACAGAACTGTTCGCATCCTCATCGTCTGCGTTTGTGCGAAGCACCCTGGCGTCAGCCCAAGAATGTTTGTCTAGCAACGATTCCAGCGCCGGACTCTCCGGTCGACTGGAACGAGGAAGCCCCAGGCGATCGAGCAGAGGACTTTGCACACAATTAAAATTGCCTACAACCAACGAACTCGCACTGGGTAAATTCCGTCGGGACAGATCAGCAAAGAACTGTTCGCGGGCAGGCCTAATCGAAGGGGCATATACGTTTAGAAGAATCAGGCCATCAATAGAAATGGAGATAGACCTCGTAGTCCAGAGTTCCGGGCTCCACGCCGTTTCCTTTTGTGCTGACTCAGGTGTAAGTACAATCGCCACTCCTCCAGCCCGTGCGGAGCCTGTACTCCAGTACGATAGAGGTGGGTAATCAGTAGCTCGATGTTTTCCCCACAATGTAGTCCACTGTAAGTTCAACGCTCGAGCTCCTTCGGATTCCGAGACGTGGGTTTCTTAAATACACCACGCCACAGGGCGGTCACGAACCGGCCGACTGCGCGAAGCAGACATCCAGCTGGAGCGCACCCTGTGAGTAAATCCACGCACGTTCTGAGTAACAAATTTGGTGCTAACCGTTCCCGACAAACGACTTGAGACTTCATCGACCCGGAGATGAGACCACTCCGAAAGTAAAGCATTCATCCCAAACGCGTCCGCTCCCTGGAGATCAGCTCGGCGTAAATGACCAGCTAGGTCCAACTGAAAGCTGCCCTTAGTACAAAAGCAACTGCTGAGCTCCAGCCGGGGTGACAGCGTCAGCAAAAAAAACGGACAACAGCGCACCAATTCGCTTCTTGAGCATCGGTGGGATACACGGCCGATTTATAGTGCGGTTTTTTTAGATCAGCTGCAAGTGACGCCGTATCAACCCCGACGGCGAATCACCGTCGCTGTAGCTGTCAGTTAAAGCTGTGGTCTCCGCGTCGAATAATAGAGCACAAACAAGATGCTGACTGAACCGACCCTTATTGCGAGGTCACACAGCTTTAAAATGTCGTCGACAGCGTGGTTAAGCTCCCGTAATCGGGACCAGTCGTCCCCCGAGTCTAGTAAAGTGGGTAAGTGGGGTAGCGTAGATCGATACGTAATGCTTCCAATCCATTGATAAAGCCAAACATGGATCGGATGATCTAGGACCCGGCCGCGATATGATTAACGCCCGACCAATAGGCACTCCTGACGCCACCCAGTTGTCCAATGGACCAGGACTTGGACATCAAGACTGTCCGGGAGATCACCCGTAAAGTCAAAACGTCGCACATATTAAAGTAAAAGTAGGGGATCGTGTGCTACCGTGGCAATCCAACTTGAAGTTGAGCCGTGAGCCTGAAGAAAACGGGTAGCTGCGGATGGCGGCCATGCTGCCCCTAGAGCTTGCCAATCGAAGGCCAGTCGTCCCGGTCGATACGACTGTCGAAGAGCGGAGCTTATTTCGATTCGTCGACGTCCTCCATGTCGGTTGCGTTCAGGATATCGGCTATGTGCATAAATGACGGACGAGAGGCGCCTCCGACGTTAGATCCTCCGAACTTGAGTCAAGTATACGCTTGCGCGGCTGCACAGTCGAGATCTGGTTAGTGCACGCGAGAACAGACCCGGTAACAACAAGTTGTTGGGATCCGGCGAAGGGAGATATGTCAGCAAGAAGGTTCTCTCGGACAACTATTGCTCTCTCGGTGCTCCATGCAGCCTTCCCTGAACGTGGGGAAAGCTCTGTGCCGGGTGAGGTGCTGAACGGGGTGCCCCGGCTCGAGGCCTGTTGCCCGAAAGAATTCGACAAAGGGGCGGAGGCGGCTGAAACCCCAGCCAATTCAGGAAATGCTAGTCCAGGCGTTGAACGGAGCATTGCTGAGTAGTGCCGACCAGAAAACCGTAAAACCAGCGGAGGACTGACCGTGTGTACTGCCTTGGCCGCTTGTAACTTGGCGATGCTTTCGGATAAGGTCAGCTGATATTCCCGGACTGTCTCGACGGTCCGGTTATTCTGCGTGATGACGGCCGCGGTAAACTTCCGGTAGTCGTGAACGTGCCCACCCGTCTCTCCAACATGAAAAACAAAATAGCCCGTTGCAGAAACATGGTCGCCATACCCAAGATATCGCTTCCGCCCCAGTCCGGCACGCCAATGATTGAAGTGCGATCCGAGGGTGTATGAGAAAAATCAAACAAATACCAACGGAATTGGTCGGATGATTCCTTACGTGTCATATGCGACCAGCCCCGCTCGACATTGTGGAGAGTCTGGACTCTCACGTCATGACAATAGTTTTCTTCTAAATGGATCAGGCCTGCCAACGCTACCCCTCGTTTAATAGAATCCGTCATGCGTTCCAGATCCGTACTGCCCCCCATCAGGTCCGCGTCGGCAAAAGCCTGCGCCACTGCCATAGCCATACAGTTACCGGTAGCCGGGGTGACTGCTTCTCTTAACCCCAAGATACGCCCTAGGCTGCGTATATCGGTCGGGTCTATCGATGGCCGTGGTTCCAGAGATAGTGGACATTTTGCTCCTGCTCCGAGGGTGCTGGCTAGACTCGAGCATTTGGCGCGTTCTTGACCCTTCAATGTCATCAACACGGGCGTAGACTGCAAGGCCGCTGTACCTCTGGCCAAGGCCTGCTTCCACCGAGACGCTTCCGCAGGGGTCCAGCAAAACTGTACTGGTTGCTGGGCTGCACCTAGGCGGCTTGTAAGGTCGGCTCGGGGTGCCCACTCTCTCCGGATCTCGGGTCGTCATCCGTTTCCAGTACCGAGAAACGTCCGGAAGAGACGGGGACGAATGCCTCACCAGATGCCGACGGAGTTCCTGGTGTTTTCGTACCTCGCATGGGCTTCGTAATCCATGGCTGACCCGTAACCGGTAAAGAATCCGGCTGAGGAAGCGAGGATGAACGAGAGGAAGGGGTATAGATTGAACCAGTCCCCGCCGGCTCCGCTCGGACGGAATCGTGACACTCGGTATGAGAAAACGAGGTTACACCGTGGGGAGTAACAGCGGCTTGGGCTGCAGCGGCCTCCGACTCTTGTACTAAAAGCCGCTCACCCGCCATGCGACGCATCTCAACGATGCTACTAAACGGCTTAGCGAGATCCTCGACATTTTGCAGGTCCAGCTCTGTTACTTCCAAACCTCCAGGGCCGCGTAACTGGGCGTAGGTGTGCCTACACCGAGCCGCTGTGTGGCCCAGATCCCCGCATTGCAGGCATTGTAGCCGACGACCCACCGTAGGATGGCGAATAACTATCGGAGTCCCGAACCACAAGATCCGCACAATACCTTGAAGAAATGTAGGGCACCCGGTCAGCTGAAAGGTAACTTTCCATGTAGTCGAAGTACGCGACATGGGGCAGTACGTGTCGAGGTCTTCAATCTTAAAACGAGTCGGGATTTTGGACTTGAGGTATGCCGCAACTCGCCCGATCTCCTTAAATCTGGTCAGGCTGTGCAGAAGAATGGTGTACTCAGACCTTTGCTGCCACGACCGACCGGTCGGACCTTGCTGGGTTCGCCAGATAGATCCACTCTGCTGACAATGCGCATTGGTCAGCGAATACACACGACCCTGGTAAGGAATCCTTACGTCCCTAAGACGGACTGCAGTCGCCCGCGAAAAGAAAAAGAAATGAATCGAACGCGTTGATCGGTCATAGTTGATGGTCTTGGTTGGACCAAAAAAGTGGTAAAGTTCTGCAAAATTCGCCTTGGCCAGCTTTGCCGATTCAAGGATCTTCTCCATGATGGCCCTGGTCGTCTGGCGACTAATGGGAATCCTTTGATCGCGCCCTAGATGGAGAACTAGTTTGCCTTCAACCTGAGACTATATCGTGCTGTACAATCTTAGTCGTTCGTTGCTGTCGAACACCTCCTTGAGAAAGGGGGGCATGCGTCTACAGGCTATATGACCTTCGGCAATCCCTTTAATGATCTGCCACTCGTCATCGGTCCCTGCAAGGAGCTGCCGCGCCGACCCGTTGGCGGAACAGCGCTCGCACAATGCCTTTAACTTTTCCACCGCAGCCGGGGTAAATTTGGAAGGGTCAAACATATAGTCCTTGTATTGAGGCCGAGAAGCGGGTGACCCTGGCACTTCCGGCGGCGCCGCACCCTTTCGGACGACTTGCGCCCACTGATTTAACACTGGGGCTCGGGACCACTTGTGTTTACTGGACAGACGCCGAACCACCTCCGTGAAAGCCCAACTGGTCGAGATAACCTCCTTACCAAGGGTCTGACCGAGCTTTTTCTAGTCGGAGTATGTGCCAGCGCACTTAACAAATACCTGGTCGAATAAACGCAGAAAGCATGACGCCTCCAACGCTTTTAGGCGTGGGAACCAGAGCTTTAAGGGCGGCAGTCCAGCCGCCTTGACCGGCAGCTTGCGAAATTCCACCTGGAAGAGCTCCCGAATTGTCTGTAGCCAAGGGTCGAGGTGGCCCGTGCCCAGGTGACCCTTCATGTCCGCTACCAAAGCGGAGAACATAGCAGAAGGAGTCGGGGGCTGGAGAAATTGATGCCCAGTATCGGCAACCGGCAGCCGATCCGTTCGCATCCCTTCTGTCGGAGGTGGTGAAACGCCAGATGCAGTAGCTGCCCTTGGAGTCACGGCGGGACTCCTCGCCCGTCCAGCGTTGAGACCCTGACTGCGGGCGATCCCGGTCGTCTGCCCGCTGACTGCGGCGTCCGCCAGTACGGAATCGGACAGGGTGTGATGACCCCCAAGCGGTGGCGGCCTATCGCCCCCACCCCCATCGGGAGGGAGGCTAAAAGGCGGCATGAAGCCCGACGAGCTGCTATAACCGAAGCTGTTCTTGACCGTACGTGTGTACCTCCAAAAGTCGATCGATTTGGAAACTGGAGTCCCCTTCGGTAGCTGTACGTTCTGACTTCTACCAAGCACCATGTGGCTGGTGCCCTCCACAAAATGCCCACAAAGCCTCGTTTTGTCGCAACACGTGCATCTCCGGGATGCATTTGTCGCGTCCCACGCTAGCGTATTGCTTTGTTCTATGATGTGCTGTTCAGGCTATCGCTGTAAGTAACTTCGGCTGATCGCGATACCTGTCGTCAATGGGGCTCCCTTCAGCAGCTGTACGTTCTGACTTCTACCAAGCACCACGTGGCTGGTGCCCTCCACAAAATGCCCACAAAGCCTCGTTTTGTCGCAACACGTGCATCTCCGGGATGCATTTGTCGCGTCCCACGCTAGCGTATGGCTTTGTTCTATGATGTGCTGTTCAGGCTATCGCTGTAAGTAACTTCGGCTGATCGCGATACCTGTCGTCAATGGGGCTCCCTTCGGTAGCTGTACGTTCTGACTTCTACCAAGCACCACGTGGCTGGTACACTCTATTCGTGCAGTTGACGGAAATGACAGGAATTGCTTGTGATTGCAGACATCGAACAAATGTCTGCTTCGCTTGCCTGCGTGTAAGTGAAGCAAAGCGTTTGACTTAGCGACTTCAGTCGATTCATGTTGACGGATTCACGTGACTTTTGTCTTATTCAAAATCAAAGCCCCATGTGCTCTCTTGACACTCTTCGTAGCATGTGCACACGCAAACCTTTAGATTGAGCGAGCATAGGGATAAAAAGGGCCTTTTTATACAATACCGAGAATCTCGATAAAGTACACACGCTGGCCGATTTACCATGACAATCACACGTACACACACTCGGTATTAGAAGTTTAACAGCTATATCTGAAAGTAGCAAAACTGTCAGCGAAGTAATTCGTCACATGAAAAAAGTGCCCTCCATTTGAAGAATGGAGAACAAAATGCCGCAATATCACAATGTGATGCCAAACTACGCGATGGTGCTGGATGAAGCCATGTGCGCTTGCTCGAGTTGCGTTGCGGAGATTGACGGTCATCGCGTATCTCTGCTGCGGCATTTTTGGCTTTGTTCAAGTAAATGTGAGTGCGTCGCAAACTTGATGTGTACGATGCCTTTTTTCGTTGACATAAAGCGCTAGATGCTCGGCGTAAAGCAACAGAGTCTCGGTAGACTTAGTACTTTCACACGGCTGACTTTACTACGTTTAGCAGATCCGTTTACACGCCGATTACAATTTGTCATCTTTGCAACTGCGAGCAGTGACATGTGTGGGATGCACTGCTTTCTTAGCTAAGGCTACGCCTCATATTCACAAATGAAAGACCTGCTGGATATTGATCGTTAGTTGAGATGACAATAAAAAATTACGAAGCGACCGACCCAATGTACGATACTTGCACGGCTTCATTATCCTGCTGACGTCTACATGGTAAAGCAGTGTAAAAGACTGATGTCTACAGTAAGCACGCAATTCTATGGACAACGGAGCAATGAATGCTAGGAAGAGAAATGTTCATGATGCTGCTCAGCTGCTAGGAGGACGAAGAATACGCCGGCGCTTTTGATTGTGCGGCTCACCACCCCCATGACCTGCCCTACTTGACTGAGACATGATCAATGTGAAGCATAGCTGGACTGAGCACCAGTGTATTTCGGTCTACAAAGATGCCCGATGTCATTTTCTTTATTCAAGCCATAGTACAGTATGTTGGATGTTCATCAGAGCAACATGTGACTTTTGGAAGCTTCACCTGCTTAAGACAGCGACAAAATACGATAGCGCAAAACACGATGAACTGGTGTGGTGTAGCGAGAAATCGTTTATCCGGACATCTTTGTCGAATATGGAGTAAGTGTGGAGTAGTGTGCACCAGCAGTAGAATTTGTTAACTGCTCCCATGTAAATATACAGTAGTCTATCATCATATGTACCTAGTCTATCTGATTACATAGGAAAATAATGCACAGGTTCATTCTTGTTGCGAGGCAGAGACGGGCTCAAATTATAAAACGAAACGTCGAGAGTGGCGCCGAAACTTTGTGGGGTATCTTCAAACGGCTGTCTGGGGATTAAGTTTGCACAAAACTTGGCAGCGAAAACATCATATTATCGTTACACGTCCCACTTATACAATCATTCTATGAAAGGACTCTTTGGAAGTTCAATTCAGTTTGTGACAAATCATAACCGACATTTTGTATCTAGTGTCTTGTGAGAAGCCGTGATACAAGAAACAAATGCACGCTCTGTTTCTCGAATGTCGTCTCGTCCGTATATACAACCTCGTTCTCATCTTTGAGATAAGGATGAGAACTGACGCTGTGTTACTCATTCTTATATCGCACTAAAATTACTGTCAATCGTGGCCGCGTAGGTCATAACTAATTAGATACGGTGCTACTTAATCAGTCGACGTAGCACGAAGTAGGTAGCGTCAAAGATAAAGATCATCAAGTGTATTGTTGTAACAGGGTAGCCCATTACATGAAGTTAACATAAGGAGACATGGCAATAAAGAATATATCGCTGAATGTTCTTCTAACAATATCTCTAAATACAGAAATATGTTGATATGAATCGAGAGTCTACTCATTGGATAATATTGTGCCTACGTATAACCATCAATCGCTGCTAGACGGGTGCAATGGGTGGTGAGTAGGCGTCTTCATACATTTGATTATATTAACATATTAAGCTTGGACAAATCCGGCACAAGAGATTCTGGACTTAATTGTATTGGATTACAGTTTTACTTTTGCTGCGACTAAAGTACTTGGATGAGTCGTTTACCCTCCCTCTATACACTGTATAGTTGTAGCAGGGCACTGACCTTCACTGTTTCCAGCGAGAGTTGGCTTCGTACTGGTATCTTAGAACGTAGCAATCGGTGCCCCGTTACACTTGTGGTGCAATATCTATCATTCAGCCTCAAATATTCCGTAAAATAGCGCAATAACTGCACAATTTGGTGCTTGAAATTCGCAGAATAGGCAGCGCATCCGCACACATTAAAGTCGGCGTCCATTTGCTACAAATTTGTAGGTTAATTCCGTAAAAAATTGTCAATATGAGTATCTTTTGTATCAAGAGTGAAATGAATTTGCGGAGGACCCGTAGGATATAGTACCTTTTTATTTATGACAAGGCCACGTCTGTTTGATTTGTAGTTGCCTTGTAGTAAAAGTGCATACTTGGCTGTAATGTGCATATATCAAGCATTCTAGGGATATGGAATGCAATCTGGTGCAGCAATTTTCAATACAAGGCATTCCTTAAAGTAGTAATGGAAACAGCCGTGTAAAGAATAGTTGTAAGTCTAGCACACACGACGACGAGCGTGGCAATATCAGACTGTAAAGGTGGATCATTCAGTTGGCACAACCATAGTGTATGGGTTCGTGTATCCTGAGAAGTAACGCTGACAAATCACTAGTCTAAGTACATAGTTGAGAGCAGACACATGCATCCACATAAATATGTACTAATTAGGTTTGCTCCCGACCGCAATGATACGATGAATTTCTGTGCTTTGACGCAAATTCACTGCCGTTATCAATATAAATATATATCTAAATATCAGTTCGTATTTTGATCGATAAGTGACACCGTCTTTTTACGACGTCTTTAATTATAGGTGTCTAAAGGCAAAAAACGTGCACTTATCAGGAATGTGTACTGTTGATTCCAAGCTGTTTAGCCTTGAGCTTGGACTGGAAGATCTGTTATCTACTTGACGTCTGAGGTTTAATGTTTTTCATCTTACATATGTGTATGTCTCCGAGTCGTTGTCATAAAACCTTGTTGAATTGAAAGTCGTATGTCATTTTCAAGAACTAAGCGTGTTTTTCACCGTCATCCTCTCTCTGGCAAAAATCTGTTGTATCCTCACAATACAGACCATGAGGATGATGAAAAAATATCGTGCAACCGCTAAACGCGTGTTGTCGTAAAATATTTCAGGGCAAGATAAATAGTAAAATATTAGAGATGTGATCACGATACTCGTTGGAACAACCCTGATCAAGACGCTTAAATGTATTAAAGAAGACGAACAAAGCTTACCATTAATCTGCATTTAGCACATGACTGATTGATGCCAGGTATTAAAAAGGGATCGGTGACTTTTACAGATAGATCTTGTCCAGTGACACGCCCCTCTCCAGTATAGACAATATAATGGCACTTCTTGAATAGCGGAA
Source organism: Hyaloperonospora brassicae (assembly GCA_947650285.1). NCBI lineage: Eukaryota > Oomycota > Peronosporomycetes > Peronosporales > Peronosporaceae > Hyaloperonospora > Hyaloperonospora brassicae. The sequence goes on along the minus strand of CANTFL010001342.1, from coordinate 82,934 downwards.
GGTGCGTGCTTTGCTTGTGCATACAGAACGGACACAACATCGGTAGAAAAGGAAAAAGGTGATACGATAAATACACTGAGATTCAGACAAAAATTTCGGGTCGCAACAAAAGCTACCCACCTTAACGCTATTTGACTCCCTGTGGCACACATTATTGATTGCCCATTGCACAGTGTATCTTATCGACCAACTCCATTCGGTACACACGAGCGAGAAGTACTGATGCTGTCACTCGGCTAAGCAATTAGCTGTCAATACTGATCAAAAACTTTTTGTTGGCTCAAATTGGACGTGCAAAAGAATATGCTTGGGTAGCAGACATTGAGAATAATGTCGTAATCAACTTTGTGAAATGCCCTCCGCTCATACTGACACAGTCCAAGCTACGTACAATGACAAAGTGTAGGCGAAGCCTTAACTTCTCACGTACAATATGTGCAGAGAAATGCTTACATCCACAAAACGTAGGTGCTATAGAGAAAGAAAAGCATTTGTGCAATAAATATAGCCCAGTTGTCTATTCGGCCCCTACTAATCTTACTTCAACTTAACATAACTTTCAAATGTTAATTGTAGCTGCTCGCTCACCACCCATTGCGCGCGTCTAGCAGCAACTACTTATTAAATACGTCAATGAAATAGAACATACAACCAATAAGTGGAGCGGTGCCGAATTACCTTCGTTAATGGTGTTACTTTTACATTTACTCAGAAAAGTAATCTGTACTATATTAGCGGTAACGATAATATTCACATCTACCAAATTCGGTGATAATGAAAAGAAACGCACCTACTCCACTACTCCATCCATTAATTATAAATTATTAATTACAATCATGTAATCGCATATTATTCGTTTGACTACAAAGCGGAGTGCTAGTTGGTAGACCCAACAATTTTTATAATGTTATATACTTAATATAATTTCGTGCAATGTGCAACCTAAAATTTAGGCTGCGTGGTTGTGTGAAGCTGATAGATGGTAAATTATAGAATAAGCAGTAGATGATAATTTTATTACTGCTACTGAGCAACATGGAAATTTTATCGTTACAGGTGCATAAGCTGCACCGTTCACAGGTGAAAGCCGTGGAGGTGCATTAAGCCAAACTGAAGATCATGCTTTCTGTCAGAACGTTATATCGCCTACTAGGATCTGCCCACTTAATTGTATAGCCAATCAGAGACTACAAATTGGTTTCACCAGAGAGTCTCGCCATGGTATTGGTCGTGACCCATGGACGCAATGGTGTATTTCCTTCGATGAGTCACACGGCCCGTACGCTCAATCAAGTAAATTGTATTCACGCAACTACTGGGTTAGTAGCTTAAATGCTACAGTAATGCCTTGGTAGTTGTACTTTGATTTAAAAATCATTTGCTCTAAAAGCGATCGAAGTCACTGCGATGATCATTATACTAAAACGCCAATTGTGCATTTGCAATGCGCTGACGCCAGACTTCGAGAATAGCATGCATTTATCGTGCCATTCTGTTGAATCATATTGCCAAGCCACTTTCACTCTTATTTGCAAGGTCTAATTGATAGTATGCAATCCGGGTAATTTAGCAGCACCTCATGAGGCCTAGTTTTTGGATGTCTATGAATGCTATATTTTCCACAGATATTTACTGCGTGAGAGGTTTATTGAGCATTTAATTGCTAATTAGTATGTCTCAATAGTAATATATCTTTTATGGGAAGCGTCGAATCTATATCCTGTTGTCGGGTTGCGACAAGAGAGTTTTGCTTGTTTTTTTCTTTTGCTATATTTTTAGTCCTTCGGAACTAATATTAAAGAAAATTTGGTCCATTTATTTGCGTAACATACGGCGATGCGACACATCTTAACATTCGGATCACGTATTTTTTGCATATTATTCGCAACAAAAGCTCTACGTAAATTAGATGGTGACCATCACTTCGCGGCTGGAAGATGATGTCGTTCATCTAAACAATACAAAACTCAAAAAAGCCTGAGAATATATTCAAGCAGGTTTGGCCGTCATCTGGGCGCAGTTAGAATCCCATAGAAGACTTTGCATTAAATTTTCAAACTCGAAAGTACAAAGCGGTCAGCTAACGGCATTCTGGTACAATATGTCGCGTGTTGTATGCATTATTGAAGTCCATAGTTAAATACAACATCGTACCCCCAAAACGGATCAAAATGTCCTTTATTAGCGGCACATATTAGAAAACACACTTCAAGAATTTTGTAAGGCCTTTTAAGTCATGTAAATTCCTCAGTCTCCATCCGGATTTACCAGAAAGAACACAAGCAAAGCCATCTCAGATTTATATAATTTCTGGAGTACATGGAGGTCCACGAGTCATCTTATTTGATTTTGTGCAATATCTTCCTGATTTATTGCCACAGAAAGGGCTTTTATTGGACGGGTTTTTATTCTCCGATAACGGGAAGAATGTACACTTACATCTTTATTTTTCCGAATCGTTGGTTTAGAGCTCTGTGTATTTAGCATACAAAAAATATACTTGTCAGGGTTGTCAGGACTGAGGGATGCATCCGTGAGAAATCATACGGATTAGTCCCCTTTCTGGACAGCTTCTTTGAATATATATATCCGTGGCATCTATATTATTTACATTTTTGGTCAACCGTGTGTAGGACAGATGTGTTGCCTACATACTTTTCCTTCCAATCTCAAAAACTTACGCTTACGATAAAGGCGTTCAAGGCATCATGAACTAACACCATATTATCCTGGCATCTATATTGACTTCAAACTGTTGCGTAACGGGACGGTTGTAATTTAAGTCGGGGAAGTGAAATTTTACTGTTGTTGAACCAGAACTTTTGACAAAGCCTATTATTGAAAAATACCATCTCTCACTCTAGTTACTTGATCCAACTGTTTGTTAAATAATAGACAAGTTCTGTTTTAAAGGTGTTGAGTATCCTGTATCTAGAAAACCCAAGTAGGTATGGCTCGTCTCATCCCTAGACGGATGTACACGTAGACGCATCGGAGGTGCTACTTTCGTCTGTGAAGACAGCATGCTTGTAATCGACTTTTATTGATCGCTTTCTTTTTATTGAGATTCATTTCGACATATACAGGCTGATGGTATTTTTCGCACATGTCTCTCCCCTCTCAGCATACTTTTCGCTTTGCATATATACTTCGAGCTGTCTGCACTGGGGATGCATTTTAGGCGTTGTTGAAACATATATTTATACACACTCTGTGACGCTGTCTTGTGAAGCATTTACCATTTCTGTTTCTCAATGCGTATCGTAACGTGCTTCGAGGATACTCAAATTTTCCTCAGATGCTGACTACTCCAATTGTGGTTGCGACCAAGCTTGGCTAGTTGATACTTGGGCAGATAACTTCTCCGTCACCCACGCGCTTTCTTATCATCCGTTTTGATACTTCCAGAAGATCATAGTATCGAATCGCTTCCGTGATTGTCAGAAGGGTCGTACCAGCTCTGTAATTGGCCAGCTTCGAATCTCTGAGGATCGCGCGCTTGAAACACCGAATCAAGATCTCATCTGAACGTATAACGGACCCATTAGATAATCAGCAAAGATTCGCTTCAGACCTATCATCCAACGGCAATACTGTGCAACAGGTTTGTCACAGCTTTTTAGCACACATGACGACTTCCTCATTTAGTTGTTCGTTAAAATCACCCGGCGCGAAGTGTCTTTCCGACATATCGTAGGCTAAATTGTGTGAAAGCAGACGAATGAATGACCACACAACTTGTATTCGGACGCGTGTCAGCCAAGTTTTGGTCCCCCAACGGGGGCCTCCTGAGTGGCTTACCGATCACAAAGGGTGCTACCTCAGTGCTGCGGCCTCTGCCACAGCCACACGTTTACCTATGCCAAACACCGTTTAGAACTACCTCACCTTCAGACTAAATAAGCACTACGTAGGAGACTTATTCGGCGTACAATAAGCATCCGGCTACAAACGAAACCACAAATTTTAACAAGTCGTAGGCAGCATCGTCTGTAATTTTTTGCTCTTGCTTTAAATGTAATTCATGAGCCAAGATGCTACGAAATTCGGCGTTTACCTCCCGTGTAAAAGAATCGCTTATCGTTATAAAGGGGTGTTGATCGACTTTCTGATATGACCATAGATGATATTGTATCATTTTACAGATTTTTATTATATTGAATTGATGTCTGAGGCGACACACTATCACACTAACTTTAGGTACTTAATCGATATCTTCATGCTAACACATATGGAGCATTGGCAGCCGTGAACGTCACAATTTTAAGTTTGTCATAGCTTGAAATGCCCTTTTTCTGCAAAGTTTAATACACGGCTGCGAAGCTAAGATTGATAAACTCTGTGCCGCTTGCATTAGATTAACAAAAATAATTTAATCGATGCGCGGTTTATATGACACTAGATTTTAAAAAGAGAGGCCTGTTCTGATTCATGCGTAGCGACGCCTTTCAAATTGTCCAGGTATCTCGAAAAGCGTACCAAGAGATCTTATATAACGTAATCAGTCCAATCAAAGATGCATTTCTATTTTGCGATTTTTAATTCAAATGCGGGTTTTGCAAGCCTTTCGAGATAGCTCAAGACGTTTGTTTATCCAAACAAAGTTCTAAATTATCGAATATATATTATGCAAGCTGCTGGACTAAAGATATTAAGTTAATACATAAATTTGGAGTAGGAGCTCTGATTAGTTTCACGGAGGCTGAATGACGCACAACTCGATAGTGCAACTTGCCCGACAACCCTTCAGGTTGCGACTGCTTATGTCACAATTTAACTAGAATCTTCGAATTCCGTGCGAATGATTTGACGTGTTTCGTGGACATAAATTTCCTGATCAAGCTTGACTGTGCGACAATCTTCACGTTTTGTAGAAACGTTCGATTACGCTTGAGCTAATACGGTCTTTCGAACATGAGCGCATCCGGAGCCTAACCATGGTCGTTGAGGTGCAGAGGCATCACCCCGATCTTAAAACAATCGCGTAGGGTATTCGTTCTTACCATAGAACAGTTTCCGGAAACTATATAAAAAGAGGCAGTATATTAACAGAATCTGTACAAACTTCTAGGATGTGACTCTATCATTTACATCTGGCTAGACGCCTTGAGCCTAATATTAACTATATAATGATGATTCTGTATACTATTGGTCTCTTAACTATTGGAAGAGGGGCGAATTAACAGTCGTTTATACTAGATGAAGTATGTTTGCGCATTTGCAATCGTTCATGTGTTACCTAGGCGATGTAGAAAAATTAAGTTGTTGTTTATGCTCTCCAATTCTTTAGATGACACCAATAAATTATCGTTTGTTTTAGATTACCATATAGAGTAGACTTGGCCTCCTTTCTTAAATAAAAAATTAATTGCTTTCTTGTTTGGTCAGTATTTTGTCTTGGCGTTACGCTACTTATGCGATGAAGCTGTGAAGTATACAGAACAGAAATTCTAGGTCCGACTGGAAGATCCTTAATATTTCATGCATGTTTGTTAGTGTGCCTAAATTTTTAATGCAGAGGGATCATTTTTTTGTTGACGAGTGCGTCATATTTTTTCTTTGTCACTAATTCGCGAATCTGAGAGTGCCATCTTTTGTACCATTATCATCGTCAGCAATAGCTTTAAGGCTACGGCCGCATTTATATATGCTATATTTAAATTGGCAAAAGTGACTGTCGCGTCGACCTTAAAGTGGGGTCTTCTAAGACAAAAGCTGTTTGCCCGATAATGTCGTTCAAGACAGGTTTACAACTACATGGTGACGAAACGTGGTGAGCTTAAGCTATTGAAGAACCGTAAATTTTTGAAGAGCTTGACTATGTCTATAAAGACAGTGGATGTATGAATTATGTACGCGACAAATTATCGATGGCAAATATTGCCATCGGCAAGAACTCACATCAACTCGATATCAAATAGATGTTTTCTTGAAATGTCGCTACATGAAAACTATCAGCATGTTACGCCAGGACATCGATGAACTAGTTCTTCTCATGCTAACTAAGTTTCTATAAAGTGAAGAAATTATGGGGCAGTCCATGGAGTGGAAATATTAGTTTAATAAAGACACTAGCAAGTAGACTGTTATATACTACGGTGCAGTATAATATTACCGAACTTTCTGGACGGTCAAGTACAACAAGAATGACTGTGGTTTTGCTATCCTTTTTGCGATAAACTAAAGCCGAATCCCAGAAATCAGACTCTTGGCACACTGCCAAAATAGTTCAAGGCTGCAATAGTGCACGGGTCGACGACTGAGCGTTACTTTATCAATTTTAATAAAACTGATACAATTGCACACAAATTGTTACTGTCGTGGCATACAAGTATCATATAACCTTTAATAAGCTTTCTTACGGCCACGATTTCCCTATTTACACATTAAGTATATGAAAAATGGTCCGCATCTGCTTATTTAGACAAGTATGCTCGACAGACAGAACCTTACCGCCGGCAAATTTAGAAAAAATACAGCAGTCCAAATCTGTTTGTGTATAGGTCCGGTGACGATCGCAAAACCGCTGTTTTATTTTGCGTGCTTTAGATAGATAATTAAATCTACTTATATTTAATCTTGTTCCCTGATATCCTTTGTATTAGTCACAGGATACTCATTCCTGCGTGGGCTACACACAACACTTCTGGATGACACAAATTTTTCTCCTAATCATAGGTTGTAACATTCATCGTCCAGCAAGTCTTTTATTCTCAATTGACGCGCCCTTCCACATTAGCAGTCACGATCCTTCTACACGCTGTAAAAAGTTTAACGTTTATTAGGATGGATTTAAGAGGGAATTTATCCGACACACAAGTCACCTAAATTATGGGCGCAAGCCTATACCATGTTGTAAAGCAGACTCAATGGTGTGACGCTGCTAAATATCGTTTCAGCGTAGGGCTCATCATTAACGTATAACTAAGCAGGCGGCCTTGAATAAGATGGGGTAGAAAGCATTTCCGCGATGACGAAAAGTCTACCTGGTGTTGAATACAGGAAGAGATTTTACTCCGCGAAGAACAGTAGCCACATCGCCACCTTTTTTAAGGTGTATTCTGTATACGTGCGTAATGACACATGGTCCGTATAAACGGAGATCTATCGTTAAAGTAGAAGGTAGTCGCTAAATTTAAAAAGTGTTATGATCTTCCTACAAGTGCACTATATAATATGCAAGCTGTAGCAGCTGACGCGGCTAATTACAATAGAAGCGACTTGCACCGTTTTGTCGTATTGGAATTAGCGCACAGCCGATTGTGAAAACATTGGTGTCTCAAGCCACATTGAAATGGCCTGCTTTGGTCTGCAATCGCCAACACTATTGATTTTTTAGGCATTTAGATTCACAAACGAGTTTGCCGGCACTCAAATTCCCACGGCCGCTTCTCGTTTTAGTAATCAAATGAGAAAGTCGAGTGTTCAACTCGGTATAGTTGCCCAATTGGTTATGCAAGTTCGTCGTCAGAAACAAATTATTTCTCCGTTTTTACAATGACTGGTACATGCCAGTGTTTTGTCACCTTGATCTTGTCCAAAGTAGATAGTACGCCGTTTTTTCTAACAAAACATTCATGAAGTAAATTTAGCTATCTGCGAAAAGGCACATCAGAGTTGGCGTACAGCGTGTGATCGCGCATAATTACAATAACATTTCAAACATGCATTTAATGGACTTCCGCATTCGTCTTTCCGTCCATATTCTGACTATGGACGTACACATCATCGAAGCATCTCGGTTCATTATTTCGCGTCGCCCTAACCGAATTGATAATTATTTGTTGAGTGTAATGGGACCGTTACGTATCATTTGTGGCATCAACAGTCATTTTTAGAGAATAACGGTAGGGGCCATACTACCGTGAAAGAGATTTCTCGTGTCTGCACATAAATTGGATATCAGACAAATAAACAAATTGGTGATACTCTTAAATTATGCATCTGTGATTGCGCACTTCGTCAGTATCGACGTTTATGCAGCTGCAGTTGAAGCATTTAACTCATTTTATACATTCACTATCCGCCACCGTCCTGTGAACTTTTGCACGTAAAAGGCCCAAATGCTATAGGGTAAAAGATGACTCTCTAACATGACCCGCTGCTAAGCGATTGATCTATAAATTAAACAAGTGCGATGGTACGAGACGGTGGCTACTGCGTCATATTACAGTGCTTCAAAAGAAGGTTCAGGTTGTTCTCGTGACGATTGACATTTTCCTTAGGCAGCCTGGACGGTAAATATCCGAATTTATATTCTATTATATATTTATCCTAGTATAAAATTATCTTTCAGGCGAACCCGAGATAAAGATATGTCCCGATCGATTGGAGTCCTTAAAATAAACACTTTCGATCATCGATGAGCTGCAGAAAGCTTGATCGTCCTCAAAACATGCTTCTGCCGACCAAGTTTCTGGCGACAATCGTCCAATGCGACGAGTGCCGGATCTGTCTGATCTTTTCACTACGAAGATCTCGCTAGAACATGTTTGGCTAAAAAATATCAACCGAGATATCTTCACAGCTAACCTCAGAGATACTACAAGAACAAGTGTACGCGTGCAAAAACTTGACCAGTCATTTACTAAGACAAATGTTTTTGTTAGTATCCGAGAAATCGTTAATTTATTATTGGCTTCTGGGAGTCTCGATTCCTTAGGATTTTGGAAACTTGTTCCTTTGAAACTACGTATTACAAAATCTCCCTTTATAAAACCTTGTACAACTCTGGTGCCGCATCTTGGCAAGAGGTGTCTTCTTTCTAGTAAGAACCTCTTATGCGTGCATTCAAAATCCGGTAAACCTGACTTACATGATTGGTGAACCTTTGGCAATACATGTGTCTCAACACATTCGCCGGCAGCTTTTTCCATATTGTTGTAGTCAGCTATGTTGAGGTCTTGTGCAGTCGTGATAAATACTGGACCACACGTGATGCCATCAATTATACTCGCTAAATATCCACGCGCTTGTCAATGCCATAAGACATCCGTCATATGGCGATCTGGCGAAAAGATGGTAGTCTTCTTCACGGATCAATGATGCTAGCTGACTCATGGCTTGTACCTTCGAAGCCATTATAATATTAGAATAATATCGTATTTGTTACGTTTTTTTGGTACGATATTTGCTTTACCTGACTATTCTTCAATTATTGTGTGATGCAATCCCACCACATGTTTCCCCACTGGTACTGATAAACATGTTGTAAGGCACACTTTCATCTTATTGAGGCGGATTTCGCGCTCAACATTCTCGTAAACAAAACTCTCTACCGACTGACGTCAAATCAAGTTATTAAACGTATTATAGTCATATTATATCTAGATGTGACATGTACCTTTTCCATTCGAGATTCAATATAATGAGGGATGACGGAGTAGAAGGGTCATCAACACAAAAAGAATGTGAGCTCGGAGCACCTTCGTTGTGTATATAAAATTGTCTTGACGTTACTTAATTATAATATGTGATCGACACTACTGAACCCGCCGTTCAATGTAGATATGCCTCGCTGTCGAACCTTTACAACACCATCAAATTTGAGTCTCGGGTATTTCTTGGTCGACTGAAGGTCGTTATGTAACACTGAATTAAAAGAAACGTAAACATCGGCGTATCTTTCCGTCTAGGATATTGATGCGTTTTCTGCACTGTTATGCATACTGGAGAGAAAGATCGATTGTGTTTAAAACAATGAATCCATAGATCCTTTACATCCGACCTACCGTTTTTTAGAGAATGGTCGTAACCTGAGCTGACGTAGGCCTGCCTCAGGCTGACGTGTTCCTGTTTCGCCATGAATTTTTTTTGATATGTTATATTCAGTATGAGGCGGAACTGATGAATCTTGACGGGTCCATTTTCAAGACTACGCATGAACACCGTAGTCAACGTGTGTACATAAAATTATTGACCTAGGGCATCTTGCAAGGATAAGAACGTGCTAAGTGTAGCTTACGCGTCACGCTCGACTCTTCCTACCTAATAGGAGCTCGGAACGAGCCCTCAACTTCGTCTTTGGCGGCTCGAATGTCTGTCTGAGCCGTCTTCATGCGCTTTATTGGCCTAAAAACATATAGGTCGTTCAGATTGAGAACTTGGGTCCACATTTTGGCACGTGTAGTTTATATTCACTATGTTTAGTGGCTTTCGCCTCTTCGTCAGTGATACGAAGAGCCTCTTTGACGTCGTACAGGTTGACCGTTATACAACAGAAGGTATTTCTTATATTTCGTACAGTCAAAGATTTCTATCTTGTAGCTTTCAGGTCTCCCTACGTACCTCTACCGGTACCAGAAGTCTAGGTTTGCTACTGTATACAAAGTTCGCACTTTTATATTCACGCATTAAGTTGACGCTAGATGAATATTGCGATCGCGGCATGTTGCTCGTCTCCTTTCAGAGCGAACAATACGGCGCGATATGGTGTGTACGCGCAAAGTGGGGATCATACGCTTCTCCACAGCCCACACGGCATTCAAATAGGCGAAGCCTACTGAGTAAAAAGAGCATCCTCCGCTTGTACTGACACAGTACAAAGTACCCACACTGACCCATTGTAAATAGTTTTAACTGCCTTAAATTTCACGTACAGTTTTCGTGCAGAGGAAGGCGCATTCTACTAAATAACAACATTTTAAAGAAGGGAAAAGTCCACGTCCTAGTATACTCAAGTTAACGTGGCACACATACAACCACAAGCTCATAATCATTATCTTTTCCTATTTTACGAACGTGACTGACCCCGCTCTGTTTAGGAAGCCGCGTAGATGATTCTGTGCGGGCGTGCTGCGCTTGCAGACACCAGTTGCAGGCGCAGACGCGAGACATGTGGACTACAACGCGTCCTCGTATTATTGGTCGCGGCCGTGAACACAGTCGTCAGTGCCAATCCTGCTGTTTATATTAGTGTTATTGCTTTTAAATTTTTGTTTTAGTAGCTATTTGTTGATGTTGCTGCTGCTTTACTGCTGCTGCTGTTGTTATTTTTGTAGGTGATGTAATTGATGTTGTTGTTCCAGTATTTGTTGTTGATGATGCTACTTCTGTTGCTGCTGCTGTCGTTGTTGTAGGATATGCGTTTGCTATTAATGTTGTTCTAGTAATAGGATCGCATTTCCGCGCTCACCGGTGTTGATCCGTCGACTTGGCCCGTCTCCGTTTTGACGCCGGCGTACTTTGAGTCGCAGTTCTAGTCGGAGCTTGAGTCGTAGCCGCAAATGCCGGAGCAGCCGCAGATGAAGATGTAGGTGCGTGTGGCAGAGGTAAAGGCACGATATGATGTCTATGAGTGGATGGGGTCGCGTGCATATACGCCCGCAAGACGCGCGTGCTAGTTATCAATGACGGATAGAGTGCGTGTGTATGGCTAGAAAAATACGAGTGTTGTGCTGCTCCTACCGAGCTGCGTTATAGACTAATGACACGTTATATGAACGATGGGATTAAATATACTTGCACTCTGAACGAACTGAATCTTTTTTTGAGTGTTTTAAGTAAGTTTCAATGATCTCATACAAATTGCGTTATGAACCATCATAACCAGAACCAGAACTTGTTTCGATGTGATGTAATGAAGTTGATTGAAGTGTGGCTGCATCATGATTCTATACATGAGATAAACTTCTCATGAATAGCGTGGTGAACAAAGGATGAAGCTGAAGTGAGCTTAAATATTGTACTACATTAACTTGAGTATATTAGGACATAAAGCATTTTTATTTACTAGTTAACTGGGACATTAAATATTTTCGTGATTAAATAGCGCATTTCTATATTTTTTATAAAGAAGTAATCAGCCAAACTTTATAAATATAGAACTCCAGCATTCTGACACCCAATCGTTCGGTCTTACTTCCGCTGTGTTGAACTTCAAGCGTCAAGAGACGCGTTTTAATTATTCAACTAAAAGACTACCTATGTTCAACGATTTCTCCATCTACACAAATACATATAATCAGTTGTTTTAGGCTGCAATTTGTGTTCTTCTTGACAGATGGCAAAACGACAGCATTACCTACCACCGTGTCATGCGATCGATACAAACGTATCATATATTTAAAGGCGACAGTCCTCCCCCCCCACCATTGCTAAACGTTACGCCCTAGCATTTTGAAACACACATCAAGAAATTACGAGCCAAAGTATTGCACTGACGTAAGAAAAGTTCGATACAAGGTGCTGCACTGATGTAAGACAGGTTCAAGCCCAGGTGCTGCTCTGACGTAATACAGGATCGAGACAGGTACGTACTGCAAAGCTTACTGTTTACCTTCATTTGATCCTTTTGCGACTTATGAAGCTCCTGGTTTCAGCTTTCTGGATGGAGAATTGTCAGCAAGACGAAGACTGCTAAAGTACTTTCCACAGCAGTCCGAGGTTGATGGCAACATGCGACCTGACGTGTCGATTATCAGTAGAAGGACGATACAATGTGTGGCCACTACTGAAGCGAAGGATAGTAGCGAATCTGAAGGGCAAGGTAGAAAATTAACTTAGACTTTAGATTATTGTACGTTGCTTATGGTAATGACTTCTATTTTGAGTCTAACTATTTTGAGTGAAGTGCAAGACTTCTTCGACTCCGATCAAGTAATTATTTCAAATACACATAATCTAGCTGGTATGGACTCAATGGGGAAAGCGGAACCGGACACTTTAGCCTCACATGAATCTCATCTCAAACAGCTCGAAAGAGTGGCCGATCAGCTGCACGACCATTTTGAAGTACACACTTTTATATGTCCCGACGCTTTAAAGGTTCTTCTTGAGGAACGTATTTATAGAGGCTTCTTGACTAAGATTAAGAAGCGACATAATCTGAACAGAGCGGCGGATAAATTCAGCACCCGGACAGGAAAGTTGTTTTGTAATACTTAGTTAATGATATGTGGTAATGCTAATTTTAGCAGCAAGGATCGCGTAATTGTAAGAAAACCCTCAAAGTCGTTTAACAGGTTGCAAATGGTTTTGCCGTATCGACCAGTGCGGTATTACTTACCAGATTACCGTGGATAAACTGCACACTCACCCCCGGCAGATAATATATGACATCATCCCAGTTCTCTTCACGCTACCATGAAGAGAACGCTTTCGTAATGGATTTTATTAAAGACCGTACAAGCACCCCATCAATACCAGAGAATATCGAGGCCAAGAATAATGGAGGGTGCAGACTGATAGCAAGGACCATCATGAATATGCGTTAAACTATCGTCAAAAACAGAGAGGTGGAATTCCTGACATTGAGGCTCTAATTCGAGATCTCCAGGAAGATGGTGGCATTTTCAGGACAAAAGATTCGTTGAGGTCTCGTATTGCCTACTTGCTTGCAATTTCAAATAACATCCCTTCAGTTTCTTTCCGAAGAACGCCGCAACGCCGTGGTGCAAATTGGCTAAACATACCGAACGAACACAAATGGAGCAGGTATGATTCATGTAATTGCATCAATCATTACAAATATTACTTTCAAATTGGCATTTAATTTCTACAAAGAGCAACACAAGTGGACTTAACATGGATACATAAGATTCTTTTGATGTTGAGCATTAGAATAAATTCCGGTGTAATTATTACCGATGCTGATCTGGCCATGATGAATGCCATTAGTGCAGTTTTCCCCCAAGCCCACCACCAACTTTGTGCTGGCATATTCAAAGCAATAACAAGGTCCGCAACCAAAGAGATTTACTTCAATAAGGTGTACAAGGGGGCATCCAGTGGACGTTCGTTGTGTTTTTGAAGATGTGGTAGCGTTTAGTCTGGTATATATAAAACATTAAGACAAATTTGAAGAAGCGTTGGCGTGATATGAGAGGGCATATTCCGAGAATGTGTCATGAGTACAGCAAACAAATCTGATTTGCACCCTACAAAGATAAGTTTTGGGCTTCTTGGCTGGTGGAAGTCGGGCAATTTGGGCAGATTCTCTCGTTCAAAGTTAAGAGTGCACATACAGCATTTTAAAAAGACATTGGAAACTTCACAATTGATTTTATCTCCGTGTATCCTTGCATGATACTTTTCTTCAAAAAAACAACAAGATAGCATCGAACTTGCTCAATCGCGGGACAAAAAAGCATTTCTATATACTGTTCAACAACACGTGTTTGTGTTTCTTTACAAGAAGGTAATTGCCAACGCGATCGGCATTATATCGAAGCAGCCTCGCTTCGCCTCGCCAAGACAATATGATCATTACCTCTCAAGTGTGAAGTTCAAATGTGCCCCGACTTTATTATGAGCCACTTTGGTTTTCCTTGCCAGCATTATCCCATCCGCATTTTAATTATCGGTGGACCGGATGCTAGTTTGAATCCAGACGATATCCATGCCCATTGGTTTCTCGACAAATCTTTTGTGCCTGTATGTAATACGTCGGATGCAAAAATTACACAGCCCGTTACACAACAAAAAATCTACCGATTAGGATCTTGTCAGCCGAAGAAAGAAGCACTAAGCGACAATCTCGATGCCGTGTATGTCGTGAGTTCGGCGATAATAAATCCCGCTGCGCTCAATGTAATATTATTTATCAAACAGTCATGCACGGCAACAGGCGTTAAAGGTAGGTGGTATTGACAGTATATACGAACTTGTCGAATTTATGTGTGCCCATGATGTTCAACAGGCCACTTGAGTCCTACATTTCAACGCCAGTCGTGATGGTTTTCTGCCAGAGGTGTCGAAAACCAATGATTCTATGTCGTGTACTAGATACAAGTATTAAGCAGCTGCTATTGTAAGCGATAAAGTATTGTTTCAGGTGTTTGGGGGACAAGGACAGTCAGATTTACAGTTTGTATATGATCGGAGAATAGAAACCACCCCGAGAAGATAATGCTACAATCAGTTGTGTCGTGGATAGAATTCACCTATTTCTGTGGATCACCAACATGTCACGGGGCAGGATACTATGGGCTACGAGGAAGTATTACATCAAGTACTGCATCATCTATTTCCAAGTGCAAATTTAGCACCCGATCAAGTACATATCCAATATCCTTTTGTTCACTCCAAATACGATTAAGCTAACGAATACCGGCTACACTTTAAAGAGAACCTCCATTACTTCGGGACTAGCACTTATATGATGGATGCTTATAAGATGATGTGGTGATGGTGATGTCACTTTACTTGTTTAGGCAATTTTCGGCACGCCCCACCGCTTCTCATTGAAGCACTGTACATATATATGTTCTTCTTGCTTACATCCCGTCGTTCAACATTGACATCTTTTATTGAAATGATGATAGTTCGACAATCAATGATTTGACATCACACAAATTAATGTTTTGAGTGCCTTCTATTTTGAAACAAACGAATGACCACACAACTTGTATTCGGACGCGTGTCAGCCGAGTTTTGGAGCCCCGACGGGGGCCTCCTGAGTGGCTTACCGATCACAAGTGAGCTACCTAAGTGCTGCGGCCTCTGCTGCAGTCATACTTTTACCTATGCCAAACACCAATTAGAACTACCTCACCTAAAGACTAAAAATGCACTGTGTAGCAGACTTCACCGGCGTACAATAAGTACCCGGCTACATCCGAAATGTCAGCTTATAATATTTAAATCAGGCATTTTTGCTGTATCATACGCGTGTCAGTTTCTGCACGCATCTACTTGTATGTTGCAATAATAAATGATGGGGATGCCACGCATGTCGTTAAGCTAATTTATCATTCATGTTATCATGCACTTTGTATAGGAAGAATTTCACGATCGTTTGATGAAGGTTCACATGCAGAGATGCAATTAAAGTTGTAAGACAAGGTATGAGCACGTAGCTGATATTAGTATAGGTTTAATCTCACTTTGAATGTTTATTGCAATATCCTCGACACGCGTGATCCGGACCCCGTCTAATATTGTTGTTGCAGCTCACTGAGTGCGTTCCGCGGTGCCTTAATCTACCAAATCTCGATCTATCAGTATCCATATACGCTCGAGGCTGGACAACTCATTTAACAGATTTAGTGACGGAAATAAGAATTTTTAAGCGCCGCAAAACCGTTCGATTTCAGTAGACAGCTGAGGTTAAAACAGTGGCTTCGTTGCCTTAGCATCTCCTGGTTGTACATATTTTTGTCAGTCTACTGCATATCATTGATCCCAGGCGCTTGTTCAAGGAACTGTTTAAAGAAAGGTACACTACTGTACCTTTGCTCCCTAGTGATCTCATGACGTAGACTTATCAGCAGCCAGGACGCGACGGTGTATACACACTTGTTTCCCAGTCATCCTGCCAAACACGATACAGACATACCCATCATTAGTGTGTATATGCATATTGTCATCGTTTGTTGAGACATGCGCGTCGGAAAAGAAACACAAGACGGTCATGCTGAGCGATATAGTCTATCACGATTCTTTTTTTCTTGTTTTGTGATCGCCTTCTAAATCCTCGCGTGGTCCACTCGCCCCTGTACATCAATGAAACCCGGGTTGTAGTTGGGTGTAAAACCAATACGATTTAATTATGTTCTGCCAGCAGGTGGGCTCAGTCGCGGTGGAGCTCGTCAAATCTAACGTTTCGCCCTGAAATTGCAGAAGAATTGAATAGCTACATTTCAAGCCAAATTTAGTATGCCGTAGGCGGTTCACGGTCCTACCTTATACCGATGATTTCGTTTTTGTAGGTACGCGTACAAATAAAGGAATGCAGTTTCGGCGGGAGGTGACACATTGAATGTAAGGCTCGGCTGTTTGGGGGCTAGTTCGCCCCATATTAAATTGGCGGGGACCCGGGCAGGGTCGTGGTTTCTTCATTAGTTCGATTGTGTTATTTGAGCTTCTCTTAGCGTAGAATTCGGTGCTGTGTACCGCTGTAGTATTGCCATCTGTCAAGACGAACACGAATTACGGCTCAAAAACAACTAATTACATGTATCAGTGATTATTTGAGAATGAGGTGAACACATACGGTCTTTCCGTTGGAGATATTTAACGCGTCCCAAACTTCAAACGTAGCTGCTCGCTCACCATCTATCTCGAGGGTCTAGCTGCAACTGGTGGTTTAATTAAGTGATATAATGGTCTTTACATTCACCCCTTATTAAAAGAGACTCTGTAAAAGAGACACCATCTTTATCAGGATAACAGTGTCACCAAACATTTCAAACTATATAGGAATTTGTATACAGTTCTCTTTATAGGTGAGTAAGACATAAGACGCGAAAAACACTTGCCCCCTTGAGGTGAATACCCTCTCTTTATGACTCACTACCCCTACTCCTGATACTGAAAGAGATACGTGGCACATGATGTGACAGTTGTTCTAGCCAAAGATTTGCCTTTAACTTATTCGGCAACGTCATAGAAATACAGACGTAACCTAGAAAAAGACAAACAGCATTTCATATTAGTAGAGTTTATGAGACCCATATTAATGATGACGTCATGACGACAGATACAGAAGACAAAATTTAAAAACTTCGCAAGGCAATAGATAGAGAGGAATGAAATTAAATTTTCGTAGATACTCCACTACACCACTGGTACAACTCGTCCACCCAAGAACATTAAGCCCGTGCAACCAATGAGTTCAACAAAGCAAGTATCCTTCTCTCTAAAGAAGAAGTACGAGGTCTGTCAACGCTGCAAAGAACGCCCAAATATCCGCTTTACGAAGTGCAGACCAATGTGAGCATTCAGTTCCAGCACAGCATTCGTAAATCAACGGCGCATCGTCTCATGGCCATGAAAGAAATCGACTTTGAGGGCTTGAACCCTAATGTAAAAAAGAAACGAGGTATAAAGCATCCTGAGTTCGAGAAGGAGCTGCTGAAATTCGTTCTCAAGCGCAAAGTGACGAGTCATCTGAAGATCTGGTCCTGGAGATAGCAGACCAACTGCGAGTAAGCCATGATATCGTAGATCAAGATCTCAAGCTTTCCAAAGGATGGCTTTATGGCTTCGTAAAGCAGAAAAACAATAAAAATCGCGCGTTGACAGGCGAGAGCGGTAGCTTAAGTATCGAGAATGTGCAAGCAGCAAAGTCTGAGCTCCGATTTCTGATTGAGCAATATTCTACAAGATGTGTTTAGTTGTGATAAGACAGCATTATTTTACGACTTGCCACCGAACAAAACCCTATCCACGGTTCGAAACAACGGAAAGAAGAGCGTAAAGGCACGCGTTAAAGTCGCTCTGTGCTGCAAAGCAAGTTGCTCTAAAACGCTGGATCCCATGATCATCGGAAAATTCAATAATCGAAGGTGCCTGAAGGGTGTGAATATCGAGAAGCGTGGCATCGTATAAGCTGCGAACTCAAACGCCTGGATGAATGTAATTATCTGTGAAAAGTGGATGCATATATATAATTTTCGTATCCATGGTCGCAAAGTCCTGCTACTTCTTGACAATGCTTCCAGTCACAAGGTCCAACGAGAACTCAACAATGCGATGTGGTATTTTTTCGACTAACACGACTTCCACTATCCAGCCGCTCGATGCAGGTACGCATTAATCGCATAATGTATATATGTGCGTCTTAAATTAATTTTATCATCTTATTTACACATATGTTATATAGGTATCATCCGATCGTTTACAGCTCGCTACAAGAAACTTCATGTGCGATGGCGCATGGATCTGATCGAAGCAAACATGGAACGCAGACTTAATGTACTAGAAGCCATTGAGTTTGCAGCTGAGAGCTGGAACAGTATTGGCGGGGAGATCATTCGAATATGCTGGATCAAGAGTGGGATCATCGAAGCGCCACAGGTTGCGGATTTGCGTGCACAAAACGACTATCGACAGTCCAGCCTCGCCTTCCAACAAAAGTGCTTCGATCTGGCTGATATGTTTAAAAGATTGGTGTTACCGTTAGCGTAGATGATAATGTCGAAAACGAGGACCACGAGCAAATTCACGAAGAACAAGAAGGTCTGATTGAAGCAGAAGTGGATTCCGCGGAAGGCGAAAGCGACGAAGATCGAGCGCCTGTCAGTGCAAAAGAAGCACTTAGGTGCTGCCTGCTTTTGCGTTCGTACTTCATACGCTCAGACGAGGACACGCAAATTATACAGTCAGATCTGGATAAGATGTCATCGGTTATTCTCATGAACCGGCACGCTAGGGCACAAAAGCTCGACACGAGAGACTTCATATAGTAAAAAACAGCAGTAGACTTGTATGAATCGGCTCCGTCGCACACAACAATTTTTACTTTTCTATAGTCAGACCTGAAGTTAGAAGGAGAAAACTTACGCTTGCGCGCTTTTAATTGATGAGCCATGAACATAGCCTTTGCTAGAGGAAAACTTGACTTATAAGTACCCATCAGAGTCCATTAAATATCAAGCAGTTCCTTATGGTAGTTGTGAAGTCATAAAGTAGATGGTAGTGCGTAGTACCAATTGATATTGTTGCTATTATTAATTTCGTATAAGTTGTAAAATAAACCCTGTTTTGATTCCAGGGGGGGTGAAAACGCACAACCATGACATGTCCACAAACCTCAAAAACCATTCTCGCGCTAGACGGATTTCAATTGAGCTGCAAAGCAAGCGCATTCGACTGAAGAAAGCAGGTGTGCGGTCAAAAGAGCAACTTGCGTTCCTCAAACAGGAGTATCCGGACTTCTGCAGCGTAAGCAGGGACATATACAGTGACAAACAGAAGGTGCGCAAAGAGTACTTGAGTGGGTGTATGCCGATTCATGCGCTGTGTGACGATCTGCAAGCAAAAAACTTCTGCTATGATCTTAGTCTTGACGCAAAGGGTCAAATCTGCCGCTTGATATTTGCAAATTCTCATTCATCTCTCGTGCTGCAAAGTTCTGTGACGTCATCGTACTCGACTGCACGTACAAGATAAACAATTTCGAGATGCCTAGGCTCAATTGTGTTGGCGTCACCCCGTTTGGCAATTTATTTCTCATTTGCACAACATTTATGCCAAGGGAGGGCAAGAAGAACTACGAATAGGCTCTAATCGCTCTTTAGAAGGTGCTTAAGAACCGAAGAAATGACGAAATTTTGCGATTTCTGGTCGGCGACAACGATTCGGCTCTCTTAAACGCTGAGCAGCAAGTGATTTCAAATGCGACAAGATGGCACATAAATATAAATGTTGTTGCCAGGTGCAAAGTTCACTCTACGAATGGCGATGAATGGGAAGAGATGATAGAGGAATGGAGCCCTCTCTGCTATGCCTCAAGCGTCGAAGTTTTCGAAGCACAATGGGACAAATTTCAGACCAAGTACCGACATCTTCCTTTCGTCACACGCTACCTGGATAGAACGTGGGTTAAGCACAAAGATAAAATTGTTGAAGAGTGGGTGGGAGACGTATTCCACCTTAGCTGTTCCACTACATCGAGAGCTGAGTCAGTAAATTCGTACCTGAAGAGCTTTTTGCGATCGTCGGTTGGTGATCTTCTCACAGTGTTTCAAAGTCTCCACTTGGCGATCGAGCACCAAGAGGTGGAGCTGAACAAGATGCACGCTGATGGTCTTATGAAACGACCAACATTTGAAGTAGCGCCCATATACACCCAGGTTGTGTACAAGGTTTCACCTTATGCGCTCACCCTCGTCCACGAACACCATGCATCCACATATCAATGGGATCCAAGTTCCGATTGACTATGAGCCTACCGTGCAAGCACTATGCTCAAAAATAAAATCAACGCTGATGCACCCTTCGCACTAAAAGATTTCGACTCGCATGGGTGGTTGGAAAAGCTTACTCCTGCTTCTGCTGCAGGAGATGTCAAAAGTAACGTTTAATTTGATGACTTAGTACCCTATCTATTTCAAGTATTCGACTCAGCACCAACCCATAAGATAATTGCTGTTCGAGCCCACATTACTGATACAATATTGGCGGGTCCAAGCGTGTCGGTGAGAGATTCAGTCAAACCAGACCAAAAGAGAGACCATCCGGAGCAACAACCCAACAAAAGCAGCTGCGAGACCCGTCTGCGTTTGAGTATATCGAGGGGTCTGCTATCTTGACTCGGAGGTGCAGTATCTGGAGACAAAATAGGCAGAACAAGCTCTCATGCACCGATTTTGCAATGGTTTAGGAGATACTCACTAACGTACAGCGATCGTCGAATCGGTTAGAGGTGTGGGCACAGTAAAACAAACATCACTCATTGGTCATGGCGGACAGAGCATCGTGGTCTATGTATCGTCAACTGCATGGTTACAAACACACCAATAAAGGATGAAAAAACAAAGCAAAACGAAAGCGCACCTGCGGGTCGTACTGTACGAGAAATCAGTATGTTCGCAGTCTGCTTTGTTCCCGATTATCGTAGAGCTGATGTAGGGTCGGTATTGCAGTATACGACACGTTTTTTTCTATTCCTGTTATTCTTCGTCGTTATCCCTTTATTAAAGAAAGCAGTTAGATTATGTACCAGCATGTGATCCAATAAGTACGCAACCACGGCACTGTGAAACTTTCTTATGACGCAATAGAAAAATTCCAAACAGTCGTGTAGCGCCGCTTGATACCACGCTCGTGCGCAAATGTCGTTCGTGGGATTCTACATCTCTATCATTTTTATCTTCCGGACATCCTAGGCGTGTTCGTCATCCGCTTGACCTTATAGGAGAACATTTTTCATTGTTGTCAGCTTTAATCGAGAGTGTAATCCATCTTTTAGACAATATGTACATTGTATAACACTTAGATACCCGGTTGTCTTCTGCAGCACGAAATATAAAATGAATTATCGTTTATCTTTCGCTGTTGATCTCACCTACTTGTTGTAGTACTGCAAACATGTATACATCTACTAGCTTCTAGATCTCCGTATCTAGAAGCTCACACAACTGCTACCTTGGTGTCTCAGCCATCCGTGATAACATTGTCATTCGCCAGTTGAACACGCATTATCCCAACGCGCATTTTCCCAATAGACGTCGGATAATGTTGTACGCAAGATCATCTTGTTATACAATAGCCATACGCGGCGTATGACCTTGTGCATTACACTGTGTTATAAAAAATAGAAGGCACCCTGTTATGGTTCCAGGGAGGCGAAAATAGTAAAAATGAGGGAGGTGAAAATATCATTACCCTTTTTTTAAAACACACTGTAAAACTTGGGCACAAAGTTGTCTCTTATAGAGAGGGGTGAGTGTATCAACCAATAAGTGGAGCAATACCAAATGTTTCGTTCGAGTATGTTATGTCATAAATATTCATTTGGTGAGGTAACAAAATGGTGGTGGTCAGAAAGTCTATTTGCACGGAAGTAGCTATGCGCCTTAACCTCTGCATTTTTCTCAGCCAGTTAGCAGCGCCGGGAGACCCGGAGGCTAATCGTGGCTGGTCCCTGGTAAAAAAACATTCTAGGTATCGGCTCGACCAATCGGGCGGTCGGCCGAACCGTGGCACTTGATAGGGTCCGAGACCCCTAAAGCTGTAGACACAGCCAGTAGTCTGTCGTATGCTATTGCCAAGGCAACAACACCGATAAGGAGGAACACCCCTTCCTCGACGTAAAGTGCAATCACCAAAGTGACTGCAAGGCGTGGAGAACGCCAACCCGCCGTAATATCTCCCCTAGGAGCTCAACCATCCGCGATAGAGGCCCCCATCAGCCGCTTGCGCGGCCCCTCGGACTTGGACTGTGCGACTGCCGCAGCGGCGACACGCGGCGCGGGGTACGGCTCCATTCTATAACACCCCCCCCGTTAGGCCGCTCGCGCGGCCCGTCAATCCACTGCACCCACACCTGAGTCTGCGAGTGCAGCTTGCACGGGGCAAACCTCGGACCCCTCCGGCTCCCCTAGGGATGGATTCCCTCCGGGGTGGCCGCCGCGGAAGGGGAAGAAAATACTGACTTGAGCTGAACCGTGAAAATTTGGGAATGAGGAACAAACTGGAGTAGCTTACTAACTTCAAAAATATTAGATTGACCCAATTTAGTGTCAATAATGTGCTACGGACTCACCCCGTTACAACAATGCTACGTTGACATTGATGCGAAGGCCACACTTTCCGTGCTTTCTCCCGACGAGAAGCGTAGACATCCGCACTGCATATACCTTGCTTAAACCACGTGAAGTCTTCGTGGCAGCAGCACCGACAAGGTCTAAAAACAAACGAACGCGGTTCGGGTCGACGAATATGCTAACGAGGTTGTGAGGTACGACTAGAGGGCGTGTATGTGGAGCTCAAGTCCGACTGCAATTTTGCTGACCTCTGTAAAAAAAGTATGTCGTACCCGGCTCTTGCACACGTGACTGTTGTTTGGTGATGATGGGCGCAGTGCTAACGGACTAGGTCTTGAGCAAGTGGGAGTCACACAAGAGTGATAGGCTTTGCATGTGCATAGATGTATGAGCAATGCGGGTACAGCGACTACACACAAGCTATACGCATCACCGCCGTTGCGCCAAGTAGCCGTAAACCAATTTGTATGACTACATGTGCATATGAGACCGCCTCCGGGACATGTCGATTAAAGTCCATTCATCTGACACCCGCACTCGTTGCAACGCTTACCAATGAGTGATGAGTTGCCATTTGTTGGCCATGTTTGGCGCCGACGACGTGCCATTGTGACTGTCTGCGTGTCACAGAAGCTGATGTGCGCTTCGGTCCCGTTCATGAAGACGACAGGCTTTGTTGCCAGCATCTGTCTCACGTGGATGACAAAGTTTGATTTGAGCTGCTCGCCCACGTGTTTAAAACATTTGAAAGGTCAAAGAGGGCTTGTGGCTCGCGCCCAGACTGTATGATGGAACACAGAGGCGGAGCAAACATGTGTCAACAAGCTGACGAAACGTGGTGGCGACGAGGATGAAAAGATGAACGAGACGAAGGCGAAACCTTCGGCATTGCCGCGCGGTATGTTACCATGTAAGCAAGAGTCTACCATTCCGATAACGTTTCGTACATGCTGTGACTTACAAAGTTGTGCACGTAGACTACCACGTCGTCGTCGTCCTTGCTGGTGCCCTTTGCGCACGAGTGCCTACTCACTGTGCATCTGGCGCTAACTTGCTTATCGAGATCGTGATAAGTAGATGCAGCTTTGTCGCGTTTGACAGATAGCACTATGCAATTAGCGCAATTATGTCAGCTTTATCGCAACGCGTGCCTTTCTGGTGGCGAAATGCTCGGCATGTTGTAAGACACGAGCACGATTGTAGCGCTACTACTTGCAGGAACTATCACGAGCGCGAGGAGAGCAGGTCGTGTTTTACACCTTAGAATGCTCAGTCGAAAACACGGAGTCGACGACTTTCCCACGCACACTTGGGCGAGTAGTTTTGCCAATGAGTGTCGCTACTAAAGCCATGGATTGAGCTGAACAGCACAAAGTAGTGGTGGGGGCAGTCTGGTTGTGTCCAAGCCCACTAACACGTTGCACTCTGTGCGAGCCTGCGTCTGTCCGTTCATTTTGCCCGTCGGACATGCAAACGGCAGCAATGTTACATCTCGTAGACATATCTCTAGCAAGTTCCTCAAGCTTGTCCGATGCTTGCTATGCGCTTACTGCACTCAAAAAGCAGTCAGAAGACGACCCACTCTTTTGACATACGTCAGATACCGCCAGCACAATCTGATGTGCTGAAACATGTCTACTCTCCAGTCTCGTGGCAACCGCTCGACAACTATAACAAGCACTGTATCGATGTGCTGCCTCGTTGCTTCACAGCTTCGATTTACAATAGTCGGCCGGGTACGCAAACTACAGTACGCCAGAGACTCTGCGAAGCGCTACTCGCAAGCGGCCAAATCGATTTGGGCGTTCGTAGGGACATCCGTACGTTTGTTTGACCACAGCGAGGAGCTGGCAACCAATGGCGATGGACGACGTCGTCCTTCTGGGCTCACGCACCTTGCGACTACACAACAGCTGTGGCTGGAAAGGCGACATCGCTCGCAGCGTGTACATGTTCCGAGAAGCCGTTTGGGTCGTTATTTGCTATACGTTCAGTGGCCTCCTGTTGACCAACATATGTAGGTTGACCTGCTGGTACGACATGTTGACCGACGTCGGGAGGTTGCCTGCTAGTGCGACATGTCGGCCTTTTTCTACTTGCGTCGTGTAGACGTGAGAGGTAGCGTTCGTCGTGCCCGGCCGCCCGCTTTAGACTTAGCACTACTATGGACGCGGCTGATTGCCTTATTCGTCGCCGGCCGCCTGTACACAAGGGCAAAGGGTCTCAAACCGTTGAATTGTAAGGATAGTGGAGCGAAGGGGGTATCGATCCATCAAACCGCGTTTGTTTGCCGATCCTTTCGTCATTTCCCGATGGAAGGAGGATCAGAAGGAACTGCATGGGGCCGTGCTGTCGACTGTTTGATGCAGCGGCATGCGTCACCTCGTGCAGCAACAAAAAGCTCAGGATTAGAGGAGCACGGTTGCCAGCTGCACGGTGCAGTGCAAGCCATTTGATGAGCTGCCATTTACTGGTCCTTCTTCTTAGTTGCGATTCGTGTAGCCACGGAGGCATCAATCAAGTCAAAAAGAAGGTCCCGGGAAAATCCGGTCTGATTTTTGGTTACAAACGCGAGCTCGCCAGGGCTGACCAATCAACTCGCAACTGCCGGTGCGTTCTATGTAGTCTGGTATGGATTGTCTAAGGACATGAGCTGCGCGCGGCCTTCCGCGCTTCGGATTCGTTGAAAGTGTCAACTGCTCGGAGCGCGCCAATTGCGACCGCGGAAAAGCCGAGAAGCGCAGCTTGTCTAGCATCCCGTTCGTCCATTTGATTGGTCGAGAAGCCGTCGTTCAATCTCTGCCCACGCGCGCTGAATATTTGCGTGCCGTTGACCCTACCCGCGCCGCCTGCCTTCTCCCCTCTCTCTCTCTCTTTCGCTCACAACGGGAAACGCAGCAGCAAAGGAAAGCGCGCAGTGAAAACGCGGTTGCCATTGCCGTTGCCGTTGCTGTTTTGAGTCGCCTTTGCAGTGCGCACTCCCCCCTGCTCCCCCCTGTCGCTTTCGACCTCTAGCTGCCGCTTCCGCGCGCGCCCTTTCCGCTGCCTCGGCGCGAGCAAACGAAAGACCTACCAAACAGCATGACGCAACAGGCACCGCCTGAGATGGACCGCCGTCGGCGCGCGAGCTCCAACTACTTCGAGCTCGATGCAGACCGTCGTCGCAACAAGTCGGAGCGTTCTGCGCGCCTAAGTACGCGCCTCGACTCCATGGACATGTCGCAGTCGGGCGTCAAGAGCACGGCCGTGCCGTCGGACGACGAGACGGCGATTGATTACTGTTGCGAGGTCTTGAAGACCAAATTTGGGTTCCAAGAGGGGTCGGTGAGCAACCAACGCGAGCACGTGCTGCTCCTGTTAGCCAATGGCAAAGCGCGCTGCCTGGCCACGGACCCCGTGGACCAGCACCTCGTGCACTTGGCCGACAAATTGTTTACAAACTACCGCTCGTGGTGCAAGTTTATCCACACACAGCCCGTGACGTACTCGGGCCACGGGATCCCCACGGCCACGCCGTCGGCACACTTGCACATGGACGTCATGTTGTACTTTCTGATATGGGGCGAGGCCGCCAACATTCGGCACATGCCCGAGTGCATGTGCTACCTCTTTCACCAGATGCTGACCAGCGTGAACGCGGACCCGCAGAGCCGCGACAAGCAGTCGGAGGGCTGGTACTTGGACCAAGTGGTCCGCCCCATCTGGCGCGAAGCCAGCAACATGAAGCGCCGGAATGCGCTGGGGAAACCGCTGGAGCACGTGAAGATTCGCAATTACGACGACATTAACGAGTACTTTTGGAAATCGCATTGCTTGAGTATCGACGTGACGCAAGTGGGCCAAGAGCTGACGCAGAACCACGGCAAGACGTTTTACGAGCACCGCAGTATCTTTACTATGATACTGAACTACTACCGGATCTTCCAGTTCAACATGATGTTCCTCGTGCTGTTGACTGTCCTCGCGTTCGCCGTGACGATCTCACCGAGCGGCGGCGAGGACGGCTGGTCGGAGTTTACGGAGATCGGCGACGTGGTGGCCCCGTACTCGACGCGCGACTTGAAGCTCGCGATCGTGGCCATTCCCTTTAGTTTGAGTCTCATGGCGTTTCTCAAGTGCGTCATGGAGGTGTGCCACGGCTGGCACTTGCTGACGTCGAAGGAGAGTGCAGCCACGAGCTCGCGCTCGTTCTCGTACGGATCGGCGCTGACGACTCGGATCGTCTGGAACGGCGGCTTTGCCATCTTGTTTGGCGTCATGATTTACGTGCCGCTGAACCAAGACAAGGACACGGCGCTGTTGGACAATTTGTACCCACTATGTGGCGCGTATGTATTGCCGGGCGCACTGGTGCTGTTGATCCAAGCGCTTGCCCCGCGGCTCATTACTGGCACGTTTGCTGCAAAGTTTGTGCGTGAAGGCGCGAGTTGTTACGTGGGCCAAGACATGACGCCGCCGCTGGTGTATCAAATGAAGTACACGCTGTTTTGGGTGCTCTTGTGGGTCGTCCAGGGGGTTACGTCGTACTTTATTTTGGTCCGTCCCCTCATTCTGCCGACGCTGAGCATTTACGCCATGAATTTGAACTATCAGAACTCGTTGGTGTCGTTCTATAACGTCGGCATTCTCATTGCTTTGTGGCTGCCGGTCGTGTGTATCTTTAACTACGCACCGCAGATCTTTTTCACGATCTTCCAAGCGCTGCTCGGTGGCTTTCAAGGCATCCTCATGAAGACGGGCGAGATTCGGGGCGCCAAGGAAATGACCAAGGCTTTCCGCGTGGCGCCGCAGCTGTTTGACCAGAAGGTGGTGACGTTGCTCGCGCGCTCGAACGACGCGCCGCCGAGCAGTGCTGGCTCGGCTCGTACTAGCGTCTTGGCAGCAGCGTACGAGTCGCAGATGATGCTGCGTTTCGTGGTCGTGTGGAATGAGATTGTGAATTCGTTTCGCGAAGGCGACTTGCTCGATGACAAGGAAGCTGCGATTCTTCAGTACGACATTCGAAGCACTGGGGAAGTGTTCGAGCCGGTGTTTTTGTCGGCTGGCAAACTGACGGAAGCCATGGGGTTGACCGTCAAGACGGCGAAGGATGGCAAGGGTGAGTCGCAGCTTCGTGTGACACTCGTAGAGAACGACTGCCTTTCGGCCATTCGTTCATTTTTTACAGCCAGCATGTACGTGGTTAGCGCTTTGTTCGGCAACGACGATGCCGACGTGATTGACGGATTCCGTTCGATCGAGGAGACTGCTTCAAGTGGTGGTTTTTTGAAATCGTTCAACGTTCGAGAGCTGGTGAGTCTGCGTGCTGCCGCTGTGGACCTTCTCGAAGAGATTTTGGACTTGCCGGACCCGGATGTGCAGTCGCAGCATATTCCGAACACCCGTGTGCACTCGTTGGGTGTGATTCGCAACTTTGTTGTCAAGATGGAGGTCTTTTTGAAGGGTGTGCAGACGTTTTGCATCGATCCTGCTTTGCAGCGCAAGTTCAGCAACTCGAAATTCTGCTCTAGCGCCAATGGGTACATGTATGCATCGCGCGGACTCGTGAACCTGTTTAGCAGCGATACAGCGATGGGCGCGGCCACACGTGCTTGCCTGCTATTGTCTCTCGACCGCTCGGAGGCCATGCCACGTACTATGGAGGCGCAGCGTCGTCTGGGCTTTTTCATGAAGTCGCTTGTCATGGATATTCCGCAGCTGCGTTCCATCAAGGAGATGCGCAGTTTTTCAGTCGTGACTCCGTTTTACGCCGAGACGGTGCTGTTTTCATTGAAGGACTTGAATGATCCTCTTGTGAACCACCCGATCTTCCAGCAGGTTGAGGAAGACGGGAAGAACTTGACGATTCTGAAGTACCTGACAAAGATCCATCAGGAGGAATGGGACAACTTTCTAGAGCGCGTGGATGTCAGCTCTGCCGAGGAAGCGCAGAAGAACCATCCTGAAGAAATTCGATTATGGGCGTCGTACCGTGGTCAAACGTTGGCCCGCACGGTGCAGGGCATGATGATGTATGAAGACGCCATCAAGATCTTGCACTGGTTGGAGATTGGCTCCAGTCCCGGCAAGTCTGCAGAGCAGAAGCAGAATCAGCTACAAGACATGGTCCGTCTGAAGTTCTCGTACGTTTGCGCTTGCCAGGTGTACGGCAAGCACCGCGCCGAAGGCAAGGCGCAGGCTGCGGACATTGATTACCTGCTGCGCGAGTACCCCAATTTGCGTGTAGCTTACGTGGATACGGTTGAGAACGCCGACGGCGAGAAATCGTTTGACACAGTGCTGATCAAGAGCGAAGCCGATGACATTGTTGAAGTGTACCGCTACTCGCTGCCGGGAGATCCGATTTTGGGCGAGGGCAAGCCAGAGAATCAGAACAACGCTACTCCGTTCACGCGCGGCGAGTTCGTGCAGACGATCGACATGAACCAGCAGCACTACTTTGAAGAGTGCCTGAAGATGCCGCAGCTGTTGTGCACAGCTGACTTGCACCCGTCGAAGAAGCCAGTTTCGATCATCGGTATGCGCGAGCATATTTTTACAGGCAACGCTAGTTCACTCGCTAAGTTCAAGACGTGGCAAGAGCTGGTGTTTGTGACACTGTCGCAGCGTGTGCTTGCCGACCCTTTGTACGTGCGTATGCACTACGGTCACCCAGATGTGTTCGACAAAGTGTTGGCGATCACGCGTGGAGGTGTGTCGAAGGCCAGTAAGGGCATCAATCTGTCCGAAGACGTGTTTGCCGGTTTTAACACGACTCTGCGTGGCGGCGTCGTGACGCACGTAGAGTTCATGCAGTGTGGTAAGGGTCGTGATGTGGCTTTGTCTCAGATCTCGATGTTCGAAGGCAAGCTGGCGAATGGTGCCGGCGAGACTTCGTTAGCTCGCGAGGCTCATCGCATGGGTCAGTTCATGGATTTCTGCCGTCTGAACTCGATGTACTACTCCCACACTGGGTTTTACTACGCGACATGGATGACAATTGTAACAACATTCGTGTACATGTACTGCAAGGTTTACATTGCTTTGTCAGGCGTGCAGTCACAAATTGTGTACAGCATGAACACCACGGCGGTCATTATGGACAACGCGCAGTTGCACGGCTTCGACGAGCGTGTTTTTCACGACATGGATTCTGTGTACAACACGCAGTATTACATCCAGGCTGGTCTGTTCTTGTCTCTACCGCTGATTTGTGTGTACTTCGCTGAAATGGGCTTGCGGCGCGGCCTCGTGCAGTTCTTGGAGATGGTCTTTACGGCTGGCCCGGCGTTCTTTATCTTCCAGCTCGGAACGACCATGCACTTTTTCGACAACAATTTGCTCCATGGTGAAGCTCAGTACAAGGCTACGGGTCGTGGATTCAAGATCACGCGCGAAACGTTTGTTTTGTTGTACAAGGCGTACGCGCTGAGTCACTACCGCAAAGCTATGGAGCTCATCGGCCTGTGTTTGGTATACCTTGCGTTTGGCCAGTTCAACATTTGTGACACCTCTGTCGCTGGTGAGGCCAATTCGTTCGCTTTCGAGTACTGTGATACGTCGCAGAGCTTTGGCGTGCAGACATTTGCAATTTGGGTCATCGCCGTGGTGTGGTTGCTGTCTCCTTACATTTTCAACACTGACGGTCTAGACTGGGAAAAGACAAAGGTCGATGTGTCGGCGTGGGCAAAGTGGATGTATGCCAGCGAGGACTACACGGACGAAGACTCGGTAATGGTTGGTGGGTGGATTAGCTGGTGGAAGGGCGAGCTTCAGCTGTACCACAACACGAAGCCGGTCGCCCGTGTCAGTGTGATTTTGCGTGAATGCCGCCACTTCGTACTCATGTGGTACGTGGTGGCGCTCGAGTGGGAGTTTGTCACTGTGGGTCTGGTTTTTGCTGCTGCCGTTCTCACGGTTGTAGCGATGGGCGTACTGCGACGCACGGGCGGCTGTTTCCGCAACGTACATTCGTCGATACGCGCGGTGACTTACTTGTCCATGGTCACGATCGCGCTTGTTGTTTTTTTCGTCGTCACAATGGCTATTTCCGAACTCAGCTTTAGTCGCACCATTTCTTTGTTCTTCGGCTACATGGCGGCTCTGTACGGCATTAACGAGATGGCGCGCATGTACAGTTTCGCCAACTCGTCCATCGCGACGATGGGCACGTTCCAGCAGCTTGCGTTCTTTTTCGACTTCATCTTTGCAGTGGCTATGATTTCCCCGCTCTTGGTGATGTCAGCCATCCCGTTTCTGAATATCGTCCAGACGCGAATGATGTACAACAAGGGTTTTTCCGAAGTCGTGTCAGCGTCCTCGCAGTACGCGTTTTCTCTGGCTGCCTTTATGGGCGGGCTTGGCGGTATAGGGTGTGGCTGGTTGTTCCATTTGTTTACAACGCTCGAGAGCACTGCTGGTTTCCTGAGCTACGCCACAACGTACGAGCTACTTGACGACTACGTCGGCAACGGCTTGGTGACGTATGCGTTCTACCTTTCTTGCGTGGGTGGGACGTTTGTGGCTGGCATCATGAACTACTTCATTGGTCGTCGTCTGTCGATTGTTCTCGGCGGCTTGTTGACGGTGCTGGGTATGCTTGGCGTGAGCGCCGTGCAGTCAGGTGGTGGAGGTTTTCTTTTGCCAGGCGTGTGCTTGCTCGGTGTATCGGTCGGCGCGCTCATGCCCACGCTAGTAGCGTACATTTACGAGATTTCGACGCGTGACATGCGCGGCAAGGCTCTTCTTCTACTTGGAAGTGGTTTCATTCTCGGTATCTTGCTTGCTTCTTGGTTTTCCTCCTCGGCGAAAGACCTTGGATGGGTTTGGCAAGTGTTCATTGCCACTGTCATTCTCTCGATCATGACTCCGGCGGTGTATATTTTCCCAGAGAGTCCGTACTGGGTGTACATGCGCGAGGGCTTGGAGTCGTGTGAGCGATGCCTTGCTGTGTTGCGTCGTAAGGAAGGCGTGTCTGAGGAGCTACGCATGATTCGCGACGAAGAGGCTGGCAGCGATGACAAGAGCGGCAGTTCTGGCACTTTGTCTCTAAAGTTCCTGACGGGTTTGTCCTTGATGCTGGTATCTAGCATCTTTATCGGATGCGTGAACATGTTCTTCTCCGACAAGTTTCGCGGCATTGACGAGGCGACGTACATGTTTGTCAACTGCGTGGCTCTTCAGTTTGTCGGCGCACTCTTTTCGTTCTTCTTCATCGACCGTATCGATCACAAGAGCATTCTGTTCTCGACGTTGCTGCCGATCGCGACACTGGCTTGCGTCTTGGGGGTGTACAGTGTATCGGATTCCCTCAGCGGTGACAGCGAGTACATGATGCTGCAGGTTGTGGGCCTCGTGCTGTATTTCTTTGCTGGTTTGGGAATCACCGCGGTGCCATGGGTCTCGTGCGCCGGTCTGTTCACGACGAAGCAGCGTACGATGACTGTGACCGTGTACTTTATGGTGTTTTTCCTGCTGCCCGTTTTTGCCAATTACATCCGGACCGATGATGCGGTTGGCGACGAGTACTTTTACTTGTTCGCGCTGACTGGCTGCTGTGTCGTGTCAATGGGGCTTCTGTTCACCGCGGGCACTCTCAAGAACGGCATGGTGTGCACCAAGAGTGAGATGGAGATTGAGCGCACGCGTCTACGCCGCATCCGGGCGTCTCGCCGCAGCGCCCGCACGCCAGGCAGTGCGCGCTCCAAAAACTTCAGTCGCTCGCGCGCAAAGTCTCATTCGAACTACCAGATGTTCGAGTCTCCTGCTGGCAGTGCGCCGTAGACGGTAGTGACGCAGACACAGGGTGGTGGTGCGAACGCCGGACCGTAACACTCGGGTTGAGTAGAATGGCGCCGACGACCACTAGCAGGCGTCCATTTTGTTTTACATCTTTTGCTTTTTACATACATAATACACGAACGTTTACGATTGAAGATGTTATAGTTACCAGCGCAAGGTACGGTCACGTAAGATGACCAAGACTTACTTAATCAGGGCTGGAAATGGAAAATTTGTCGTGCACGGTAACATACGGTAAGTCGTGCATGCTCGACATAAATCTGTAGTGTTCCTGCGAGAAGGACAATATACTGCCCCGCTTTGCTCACATGCTCCACCATCAGTAGCTGTTACCATCTACCGATCGAATTCGAGCGACAGCATATTGTCCTTCTCTCCATTCCGTGACTCAGAAAGGATAGAGATAGCCCACGGTAGTCAGCAGCAGCAGCAGCAGTAGCAGCAATAGCTAGGGTAGTAGCATTTGTCAGGTTCTTGGAGTCAAGAAGCAACGAACGAGTACTATCGACGCACTGACTGACATTCATCTCTTGTTTCTTTGTATGGATCTGTGCTTCGCTCGGACTGTCCGCTCTTAAATAATGAATTACTACAATTGCCGACCAACAGCATGCACGCGAGCTGGAACAGTCTACTCCTGGACCAACTTCGCGCGTCGTCGCACAGCTCTTTCACTTCCATCCGGTGATCTTGAGCTCTTTCGTTTCCTAGTACTAGTGTCCAGCGCCGAGGCATCCCTCGCTGGTCCGTGCACAACAGCTACTTGTAGTTTCTGAGCTGCTTCTCGGCCTGCTCTCGGACACGATACGCTCGACACATCGCGCTCATCTACCCAAATCTCGTGGGCTTCCTCCTTCACACGCTGCACCTTTCTCGGTACATCGTTAGCGTCCAAAGTGTTGCCTCGTTTCAACCTCAGTCTGCTT
Organism: Hyaloperonospora brassicae; assembly: GCA_947650285.1. Classification (NCBI taxonomy): domain Eukaryota; phylum Oomycota; class Peronosporomycetes; order Peronosporales; family Peronosporaceae; genus Hyaloperonospora; species Hyaloperonospora brassicae. The sequence goes on along the minus strand of CANTFL010001342.1, from coordinate 49,297 downwards.
TTCGTTTTCTCCTGTATGCCTTCGTGGAAAGCATACATCGAGATTCAATCGCTGCTGGCCAGCTCGGTCCTTTCCAGTTTCCCGCAAACGCGCGCGTCCACCGAGTCAATATCGATACTGTCGTCCATATCTGTCGCCTCGTTCATCGAGTCGGGAATGATCTCGGGTGGCTGGCCGCAAAAGTGCACGCGTTTCAAGTCGCCCTGCTGATCGTCGTTCGGGTCGTCCATACAGACGCTCAAGTCCGCTGTGCTGCTACTTTGGTCCGATGACCCCGATGCCTGTGAGTTTCCAGACTGTCCACGAGAGCGCTTTCTCACTGGATTAATACCTGCAAGTTGTAAGAGCGGAGCCCCCTCGGCAATCCCGCTTCCGTCGCCCTCGGGCGCCAGCAGCATCAGTGCATCTTGATCAGGACCTTGAGGCTCGAGATGAGGCTCAGACACTTGACACATGGGAGCCATTGGAAACATGGGCGGCAGACTCCGTCGAGTCGGCGATAGTTCCAATCGGTGCGTAATCTGGCAATTCAGCAGCGTGTTTTGCTGCAGCTCCAGCTCGTCCCGGGGCAGTCCCACGCGGTTATGGACGCTCTCGACAATCTGTTCGCGTGACTCGAACGACTGCCAAATACATCGAAAAAAGCGACCAAACGTGAGTATGAGCAATCAGCGCGTCTTCCCAAACAAAGTACGTTCTAGTACGACCACAACAAAGCAGAACGAATCAACGCGCGAATCACACGCACCTTGAACGTATACGAACGCGAAGACGCCCCGAACTTCAGCACGGCATCATTCATCACCAGTGTCGGCTGCAAAGCTTTGAGTCGCAAGCCATCCACGAATGTGCCGTGCGCCGAACCAAGATCCACAAGGTACGTCGCGCCTTTTTCGTGGTGCACAATGGTCGCATGCAGTCGCGAGATCGAGCAGTGGCTGAGCACAATGTCGCACACGGCAGCGTTCCGTCCAATAAGGAACAGCGATTTCTCGTCCACAATGTGCTACACAAAGATAACAGCAGTAGAACAGCGTTACAATCCGTCAGTCACATGTCGTCTACAATGCGTATTCCACCCACAGAGGTGACAACTGCTCTTCATGCACTAGTGTCCCGTATAAAGCAACTCACCGTCGCGATAAGGAGGTGATCTTTATAGACATCCAATAGAGCAATAGAGCGCGGCGGTTCATGGAGGCACCTGATACACCATACAGACCAACGACGACACACACACACACACAACAAATACAGCACCATAAACACGATCGTAAGCAAAGATGTCCGGTACAAAATAGAGAGAGAGCGCGCGCGCGCACGCGAGCACGTCGTCGGTCTGTATACGCACGTATCCGACTGCACTGACCAAGTGGGCGGAGGAAATGGGACCGTCGGTGGATCGATCGGGTCCAAAAACTTGGGGTGGTGCGTGGCAAACGTGTCCAAGTGCAGTCTCGGGAGCTGGAGCGCCTGTTCCATGGTCGGTCCCTCACGAGCGACGGCAAAAGTGGCAGTGAGGAGCACGTGACGACGTGGACACCCACACAAACACACACACACACAGACACACACGCGCGCGCGCGACAGTCGTAGAGGTCTCACGACGGAGCAATCGGAGCGATAGTGTGGTCGATAGCGCAGCACGAGCAGTAGTGGTAGTAGTAGTCGTCGTCGCGGTCGTCGAACGGGGAAGGGGAGGCGTCGGGCCGCGACAAGACGACCAGCGAGCGCGTCGTTTGTTTTGCTGCTGCCAAGTCGCACGTGACAATCAGACGAGCAAAGTGTCTTAACTGACACTACAACTGGCCTTACTTACAATAGTCCACAGCTCACTCGCTTACTCGTCTCTGCCTCTACCTCTCACTCTTTCTCTATGTCTCTCTCTATGTATGTCTGTCTGTATGTTTGTATGTTTGTTTGTATGCGTGTGTGTGTGTGTGTGTCTCTCTCTCTCTTGTTCTATCGAACGCTCTGTCGACCTCTTTGTATGCGTTTCTGCGTGTGTCTCTCGCTCGGTCTGTCTGATTAGCCGTCTGCCTATTTATCGAGTTCTTGATTTATCTCTCTCCTTCTTGATGGTGAGCTGGCTTGTCTCTTGTCCTTGCGCGGAGAAAGAAGGAGAGAGAGGGGGGGGGGGGGGGGGGGGGGGGGGGCGGGGGGCGCACGATGTGACGCAATTGGTCCGGACGCAACGAGCCAGTTCGACCGCTCGTGCGCAGTGACAAAAGGCGACCCACGACGACTTGCGACATCTTTTCGACCAGTCACAGGCCACGAGCACGTCTCGACGTCGGAACTACTGGTGGAAAAGTCGACACGCCGCGCAATGGACGAGTAAGTGCGTCCGTTGGCCGCGGACCTGCGTCAGCGCTTCGAGCGTTTTCACGGGCGTTACCGACACGTGTTTGATACGTTTCGCTTTGTTGAAAAGGTCGTCGACATGTAGTCGTCCATCCGTAGATTGCCAGCAGCCGGATGACGACATGAAGACATATCTGAGCGAGCGGTTGGTGCAGAGCGGCGAGAAGGAGCGCCTGAAGGAACTGCTACGGCTTCAGCTCGTGGAGTGCGGCTGGCACGAGGACATGAAGCAGTTTTGCAAAGGTCGATTGACTGTGAAGCTAATGTACTGTGTCGATCGAGTTGAGAGGACGAGTGGATAGGTCGAGCGATCGAGCGAAAGAGCGATGGACGGATGGACTGATCGATTGGGATGGAATTGATTGGTTGGGATGCGTGACTGCAGCCGTGATCCGGAACAGAGGAATCGAGTGCGTGACGGTCGAGGATTTGATTGAAGAGATCGTCCCACGAGCACGAGGTGAAGAGTGCAAAGGAGAGCGCACGTGGCACCGAAAGATCGTTGCGTGCTGATCGACTGCTGTTGTTACTGTTGTTTTGATGGTCTCGTTGATGTGTTGTTGTTGTTGTTGTTGCTGTTGGTTGTGGTTACTGTGGGATGATGATGATGATGGCGGGATGGATTGTATTGCGTCTGTGCTGTTGCGGTGCTGTGTGGTTGTGATTGTGGTGCGGGTTGTTGTTTGTCGACCAGCGGCCGTGCCAGAAGAAGTCAAGAGCGAAACACTCGAGAAGATCAAGGCGTTCCTCGCGCGCGAAGTGGACGACAAAGGGGCGACGAGCGAAAAAAAGAATGACCAGCAGCTGGCGCACGACGTCGTCGGGACGACCGACTAAACAAATCTCTTCCTCTGGGTGTTGCACATGACGTCGGTTGAAACAGGCGACCGGCCCTGAACCCTTGAGCCAACGAACGACAGAAGAGGGCGGGAAACGAACGGCCCATGTGCTCGATTTTCCGAACGCAAAATAAACGAAAAGTACAGAGGGTACACGTGTACCCCCAGCCGGTTGTTTGTTAATCATCCTCATCATCATGTTGCACGAACGACGAGAAAAACCGACTTCATACCGGTACCGAACGTCGCGTGCACCACCTCCCACTCACTCGGTTACACACACGCACAAGGAGAGGAATGGTGGTGAGACTGCGCTTGGCTCGTTGGGGCCGCAAGGACTTGCCCTTCTACCGCATCGTGGCGGCCGACGCACGTGCCCCGCGTGATGGCAAACACCTTGAGATTGTACGTTGCACTGCATCACTGCATGTGTCGGTGGTGGTCGGACCGACCGACGTGTTGTCGTTTCGATAAAGTACTCTTTTGTGTTAATTCGCTTGTCTGCATTTGACTACAATGTCGTAGCTCGGCACGTATAACCCACTGGCTGCTAGCGATGGCGTCAAGGAGCTGCGCGTGAACAACCAGCGCGTGCGCTATTGGATGTCAGTGGGTGCGCAGCCGTCCGACCGTGTCGCGCATCTGCTGGGGCTCGCCAATGTCCTGCCCATGCCTCCTACCCGTCAGTACACGAAGAAGCACCTTCCCAAGAAAGACCGCGAGACCAAGTAGATTTCAACTCGAAGGTACCGTCAGCGCCAAGCAGAATGACTGAATACCCACTCCCAGACAGACGGAATGAGTCACCGACATCCGCACGCGTTTCTATCGCTCTTTTCTCCAAATATCGAGTTTCTATGCCGTCAATTGACGATCGTGTCTCCCCACCCTCTGCATCGTGTCGACCACCTCTCGTCATCAACATCCATTTCCGCGACGGCCTGTCGAACCAAGTGACCCGTTCACCAATACTACACCACCACATGCCGTATTGACCAGAATACAGCACGCTATCGCGCTCAATAGCGTCGACCGCGCTAACGCTTCGCTTTCGACGCCCGGGCGCGCGGCGCCGGCCCGCGCGCCGACCCGCCGCCCTTGAGCATCTCGCCGCCCTTCCGCACCTGCTGGTGGAACGTTGCGTGCTGCTCGTCGAGCCAGCGCCGAATCTCCTTTTGCTTTGCCGCGTTCGCCGCGCACCGCGTGTGCTCTTCGCGCTGCTTTTCGCGCGCGAGAAAGTCGGCGTCGCGGCGCAACTCGCGCGCGGCGCCTTTGCGGGCGCGTTTGACTTGGCGCTGCAGCTGCTGGCGCTGCGCCGCGTCTTTGGGCGCGAGTTTGTCCTTGCGGACCGTGTAATTCGCGTCAAACTGCGGGGCAAACGTCGGCAGCACGCGCGGGGCAAACTGCTGGAGGCACAGCGGCCGCCGGCGCGCCCAACAGTGGGCGAGACGCGCGTGCAGCGCTTCAATAACTTCGTGCAGCGTCGACGAGAGACTCGTGTCACGTCCGCGGGCGGGCCACACACTGTCGAGTTGCTGCGCGAGCGCGTGGAGCAGCAGGTACAGCGGGTAAAAGAGCTCGTCAAACGACGGCAGGTGCGCGTACTGCGCTGACGACAGCTCGAGCAGCTTCAGGAGCGACGTCAGGACGCGGCCACCACTGGCGCTGGCGCTGGTCGACGACGCGGTCGCTAACGACAGACGGGTTGCGGTCGACGCGGTCGGATGCTCGAGCACGTCGCGACGGAGCCAGTGACTGGGGTGGCGCTCGTGGGGGTCGTCGCTGGCCGGCGCGACGACAATCGCACGGAGCAGACGCGTGAGGAACGTGACGAGCTCCGGCACGAAGCGCTCTTTGGCGCGCGTCATGTCGAGCGAGAGCGACGCGGCAAAGAGCGCCTGGACGGCCTCGTGCGGACTCGGGACAGCGCCGCGGGCCAAACTCTCGCCCAGCAGCGTCTCGATGGGCGACGTCACGTTGTGGCGCAAGTCGGACGTGGGGAAGATGCGCGTCAACGCTTTGAGCAGCAGCAGCTCGGCCAGCGACGGCCAGGCACACGTGGACGTGCGCTTGTGCAGGCGCTTGTGGAGCTGCGCGAGCACTTGGCGGACGACGACGCCGGCCGAGTCGCCCATTTGCTGCGCTAACGTGTACATGGTCGTTGCCAGCGAGTCGAGCTGCAGCACGACAGGTATCGCCACGCGATCAACAACAAAACAACAACAAGCAGATACGTGAGCAGGTTACACGAGGGATGGGAGCTGCAGACAGACAGACAGACAGACAGCCAGAGAGCAGCGCCAGTGGCTGCACACACTTACGTCGTGCTTGTGCGCCGCGTACCGAGCTGCAAAGAGCAGGAACTGCCGCACCAATACGGCAAAGAACGTCTTCATCTTGCTCTGGTTCTCGACGCTCAAGCGCGGGCTGTAGTACGTGACGATGCGGTCGAGGATCAGCGCCCGCTTTGCCGGCGAATGGCGCGCGTGCTGCTTGAAGATCGCAGCTAACGCCTCGGGCGACTCGGGACATGGAAATACAAACGGCAGCTCGTGCGCTGCTTCCTCGGCATCGTCGATCCGCTTTTGCAATGCACTGTCACAGTCGTCGACTTCTTCCTGTTCGTCCACGACCGTCTCGACGTTATCTGCCGTGTCCTTCTCGTCCTCAGCTCTGTCTCCATCGCCCACGTCCGATTCCGCTTCCGAGTCCTGCTCGTCGCTGTCGTCGTCCACATCGTGGCTCTCTTCCTCGTCTCCCTCCCCCTCTTCCTCCTCTTCTCCCTCCCCCTCTTCTTCGTCATTATCGTGAGCAAACCGGTCGTCTACGACGTAGCCGTCCATCAGATCGTCGTCCGTTGGTGGCCTCCCCCACCGCGTCCGACGTCTTGTCGTTCTTGACCTTCTTCTTGCTCTTCCGTCCCTTGCGTCGCCCATCTGCTGCGTCTCCATCGTCGCTGTCGTCACCGTCCGCTCCGTGCATCCGCGCGACTCGCTTCTTCTCCAACGCCGCCAGTCGATCGCGTTCCTTAGCAGCGGCTTCCTCGGGCGACAGTCGCCGTTCGGTCGCCTTCACTTTCGCCTCAAAGGCAAACTCGCGCGTCAATGTGTCAAACGCGTCCATCGGTTCTTTCGGCACCACCTCTTTGCCGTTCGCCCGCGTGGGACGGAACTCGAGCAACCCACAGAGGTCGGCAAAGCCTTCGTCGAGCTGGTCCGTCGCCTCTTCTTGCGCGCTCTTGTTCTTCTGGCGCTCGGCCTTGTACAACTTGGCCTTCATCATCACCTCCTGCATCACCTCCTTGTGCGTCTTTTTCACGGCGCCTGTTCCTTCCCGTCCCTCGTCAATCGCCTGTGCTCCCCCACCGCCACCAAAGTGCAGCGTGTTCACAATCTCGCGGTCCATCTTCCAGTCTTCTTCCGTCTCACTACGATCGCCGCCATTGTCCACGTCCTTCTCCACGTCCTTTGCATCATCGTCCGTGATCCGCGCGCCCCGATGCGTCAGGAACAGCCCACCGTACCGGCCGTCCGCCCCGTCGTCGTCCTCGTCGTTGTCCGAGTCGTGCAAAGCGAACGCCGCTGCATTGCGCATCTGCCGCTTGCGCTCCGTCTGGAACCGCGCCATCATCTTGTCCTCCATCGACAGCGTCGGGTCTTGCTCGCCCAACCGCTTGTCCTTGAACACGTTGCTCTTCTTCCGCGCGCGGAACTCCACGCCCAACGTCCGGCGCCGCTTCAGTTCGGCCGCGGCGCGGGCTGCGGCGACATTGCGACTCGCGCCTTTGACGCGGCGGCCGAGGACTTCGTACTTGGCTTTGGTCGCGTTGCATCGGGCGTCAAAGGGATTGCTGCCGCGACTGCTCTGTGGTCTCGACCGGACGACTGCGTGCGCTGGTTGCGGTCGACTCTTCTTCCTGTTGTTCTTCTTGTTCTTCTGCTGCTGCTTCGTGGCCGTCGACAGCGCCATGGCGGACGACAGACTTTCAGCGGATGCGACCGACCTGAAGGATGGACGATTGCTGTCCAGTCAACGAGGAGACGTGAGGCGGTTGTGTACTGATATACGGGAATCGGGAAGAGGAGGGCATTTGGGGAGTGGGATGGAATGGGTCTTTCTGACGACAGACTCGTCTTTTGCGTGTGCGGGGGGGGGGCAGTTTGTATATGATACCAAGCGACGGTTGCCACTTGAGAGGGTATGCATGCAACGGGTACAGTAGAACGCCTATTTGCTCATAGAATTTAGCGGATATAAAACTATTAAGTAGTTGAGGATATTCGGTAGGAGGGGCTGGGATTCACGTGATCTTCATACAGTTGTACAGTACTAAGGAGTGCATGGTTGCCACGTTGGGCCAAAATTTTGTCATTCACTACAAGGGGTTATTACTGTATTTGGGGTGATGCGACAAGGAGGCCAAAGATGGAAAGATGAGGCAACTATTTTTGCTCTTTGGCTCGATCAAGAGAATTGCTTTATGTGGAAGCTCCTTCGCTCGAGTTTACTAGAGACTCACCTTACCATGGACGAAGTTACGGAGCAACTTTGCCACCAAAGTAGATAAAAATCACTTTACGCTTCAGCAAAAAACGCACCAATTCTCACACGTCGTTTCACTGTTAAGTTCTTTGTGCTGTTTGATTCCCGTGAAGCATCTAACGAGTTCTGTCGATTAATAAACGGTATTATGTTAACCTATTATACCCTAATTCACGAAAAAGGTATTGTATTAGGCAGGGTACACTACCAATTTACACGCATTCAAAAAAACACTTTTCTCTCGGATAATAAACGACAGCAGTAGTGGAGTGGTACAGCAGCTAAAAGTTACACAAATAACCCGAGATCAACCCCAGCAGCGATCACACAGATAGATTCCCACAGGGGGATCTGGAGCCGCTACGTAAGTCCTTTTATTTCCTATTTGTTGCGATGCACATTAGATTAAGCGCTTCAAACACAAACAAAATGTCCCTATTCAACGACTAGACCGTCAAACTCATCTGCAATATCAGCACCATCTGCATCATCGGAGGATTATTCGTCGGCGTTCGCCCATCTACTCTGAAAGAGTCCATTGTACACGTCGTGCTTGGCAATGTGCCAGTCGCGGTAGTCAACAGCGAACCCAAATGCTGCAACATGCTTGCGGACAACATCTTTGGGGATAGATTTCCACGAATTGCTGATCCAAGCCACCACCCCCTCCACGCTCGGTGGCCGCGAATTTCCTCACCTTGGTGCACTGCACCCGGTCAGATCGCTTCCATTCGTCAATTACGCTTAAGAGACAATCTTTAAACAACTTGAATATTTCGATGTCCCCTGCCTGAAGGTACGGCGTTAGAACTCCAGGAATAATCATCATCTGGATATTTCTGCTGATGCACTTCATCTTGACGTCCTTCGCTATATACGCTCGCATCGAGTCCTACATGATCCTTTTAGCGCTGTAGGAGCTTAGAAGCGCTGGGAACATCAGATCGATCCACTTTAGAAGAGGCTCGCTGTTCATCCAGGCTCGCTTTTGATACGCAACGTAAATCGCGCCGCTCTTCTGGATCGTTTTTTTCGCGCCTTTCCAGATCCGAAGAGGTGACAGTTTTGTCCCCGTGGCTGTGACAGTAAGCGCAACAGTGATCCGCATCGAAGCAAACCCCGTCGAACGCAAGACGACATGACAAGCACCGATAAAGTCCACAGTGTCGCGCCGCGGATCTTCGAAGAACACCGCTGTCTCATCCATCAGGATCGTGCCGCTGGGGTTGAGCGAGATCGTTTTTCGATGAGACGTACGTGAGAATAGCACGGCACGAGCAGTGAGCTCGCCGTCACTCAATATGGTGAGTTTGGTCGTCCGTCTGAGATTCATAAAGCGAGCGAGCACTTCTCAGATGCGCAAAAGTCATCTTCGTACAGATCAGCTTTAGCGAGCCCGCGTGCAGATGCCCAAATTCACTGACGCGACACCTTTTCCTCGATCGATCTCAGGAAAAACATATGGTCAAACAGGACATCCTCTATCTCGCCAAGCCGTGGGTGTCTACCTCCACCTGTCACACGTAGCTGCAGCTCCGGGAGTTCCTGATGGAGGTGCGGTTCTTCCACCAGTAGCGAATCTGGGACCTGACACCTTCCACCATCGCTCCGCTTGAAAGTGCTTCACGGCGCGCGTAGAAACCTCATCTCCGACCTTCGATCCACTCGATCACTTCCCGCTTCCCGAAATTTGTCTTGGAAACGCGCCTTGATGCCATGATATGCACTGGCGGATGAAGACCTTTGACGCAAATTGAGCTTTACATAAAGTAATCCAAAACGCATTAAAGTAAACGAGTTTTTAAGTAACTGCTGCCACCCATCTGAGTCGGAAAATGGTTGGCCGAAAAATTTCCTTTACCAAAAAGTTATGATATACTAATGGGCACAGTATTATACTGTTTGTGTACCTTAAAATATGGCCTGGGTATTATATTCGGACAGTGTGCATTAAACAGCAGAACCCGTTAGTTTATCTCTAATAGCTAAGATATATCGTCTTCATCTGAAGACTTGCTACGACATATTCTACTACGAGCTCTCCAGGCTGCATACTTTCATTTATTCATCGACGCTGAGACTAGTTGTCGCACATGTTCATCTGACGTTATAGCTATAAGCAAATCCCTGGAAACCTCCGGGGATAGGAAAGCTCACTTTTCTGTACATCAGCTGTCAAGAATCGCCTGGCCGTGTAGAACATAGACTGGGGATGATCAACGACTTCAAGGAAGGTGTGACCCGTTGATTGAGTGATATTTCGACGGGGTCGGCAGGAGTCGTGACGGCCAAAAGAGGGTTTTCGCGTAAAGCGTTTCTCATCGTGCCACACGCACGTTGATTGCATATAACAGATAATAAACGATATTACTTTGGTTTCTACCATACATAAACAACTGTTAATCTCTCTTCGTCTGAAACCCTGCTTCATCGACAAGGCTATCAATTACCTTCTACAAGCGCAAAGCTGTTAATATCTGTACTAGCTTTGATACTACATAGACACTTTCTGCAGACAATAAGTGCTCGATGTCTGAAGGTCAACTAGCAAGACAGGTCAATCTTTCTTTCTCGTATCCTTGTACGTGAAAAGAAATACTACTCGTACCTTATCGTTCACCCAAAGATTAGACGATCACGGTAGCGGCTGATTGATATGAAACGTCGTTGCCCATTCCTGGTCCTGTCCATATCAGCATCACGTTCCAGATTGTTAAGCAGTAACCACCGGGGACCGTAAGTATAGCTCCCCACCGGTTTCCAATCCTCCCCTCATATCTTAATCGATAAAGTCAAGGAAAATATAAGCGAACGTTAGTCCGTGTGTTTTTGCCAGGGACACAACGCACATGAGCAAACAACGAACAAGGTATTCAAACATCAAAATATTACCAACTATATATTTATCCACAGTTATAATATAGTACGAAGCGCTTCGCTTCACGCAACAATGTTACGTAGACCACGTATATGCACTTGCAAAAAGATAAACCTATAAAATTTCACAGATTTCGACCATACAGGAACTCCGTCGCTGCATCTTCAACTTCAAACAGCGAAGAGGTAACACCGCTCGCACATTAAATGAGAGAGAACCAAAAGACCAAGAACAATGGTTGTAAGGCATAGCGCTTCCTGATTTTGCCGATCATACAGGAGAGGACAAGAAATTTGTCGTCGGGCTATATGTCGTAATTGATAGATCTCGATCGAATTACCTTGATTATACAGTACTATTGCTTTGCTTAGCCAATATTCATTAGTATCCGCCAGACATCAGCAGTTTCTCGAGAAGTCTGGGCAATCGTCTGATTCCATTTTTAAGCCAAGATCGATGAAATAGAAAAAATGCTGGTTCTGTTGACCACAACGATAGTCACAAATAATTGATTCCGGTACCCGGTCGGGTGTTGGTGTCACGTACAAGAGCGTTCAAGACGAATTGCGCAAATATCCCTTACAGAAGAGTAAAGGAACAGTAAAGAACAGCATACCAAGACACCTTCGGAGATGATACAACAGCTCGCAATGATCGATAGCACAAGCGAAGTACTTGGAGACTTTGAAGATAACAGCACGAATGATTTAACGTGTATTTCCGAGTAGCGTGTTAAAGAACAAGACAAAAGCAGGGAAGTAGGACACCTCTTGTCTTGCACAGTAAAGGTTCGAGAATACAACAAGAGCCGGTGGATACATGAGAGCAAATATCATCAATTAGAAATAGGAGGAATATACGTGCTGCAGGAAACATTGATTCTGATATACATATGACGTCTCGCGGACATAGCCAATCCATGTTGTAACTAGTGCTTAGCGTAATAGAGTATCTTTCACCCATAGCTGCACCAACATAACGTGTCGTTAATGTGAGAAGCTGCTGATTCCCGGATTCAGTTTACGGCATTGAGAGAGAAAATCACAGCGTTCCGATACTTGTCAAAAAACGAATTCGGGATGCTTATAAACGTGCTATAACCTTCAGACAATTGAGATTGCGTAGCATGTAAACGACATGTTAGATTGCGAAATCAAAACGATTTTTTTTACCAGATCATCCAGCGGTGAAAAAAGGGGCACAAGTTGCCGAGACTGTCGCCCGCCGTACCATCATCGATATCTAAGTCAACTAGATATAGATCTATATGGCGTATCAAGACTGTTAAACCCGTATTATTTATTAACTCACCACATCGGGTCGCCGAATTGTGCTGATGTTATAGCACTAGTATATTCAGGCTCAAATTGCTGGAATCTTAGGCTACAAATTTGCCGGAGATGCAATATCCCATGTCAATCAATGTTCGCGAGCCATCCTCGTTGAAGCCACAATTGCATGTCCACAGGAATTCAGCAAGCGGCATTGCTGACCTCCCACCAGACTAATATGAAAGCAAATCACGCTCTTGATATCATTGCCAGTGTGTTACTGTGTAGATGTGTATTGCAACAATCAGTGTTGTGCAAAATGGTCACAGGGTGCGCCAGACGAGGATAGTAAAGATCGAAAAAGTACTTCCAGCCACGCAACAGTACATTACGTTTCATGCGTTTGATGCACTGTCAGTTGTGTGCATCGTTCACAAGACGACGGATCAGAGATAAAATTAACTCCGATTAGATAGCAACGTGGTGATCTCAATTCAATAGACTTGTCAACGCTGAAGGTGCCATCCCGAAATTGCAAGATCCGACGCCATCAGTATGCTTAGTAATGAGACCATGAACGAGATCCATGTGTGGTGATTCAAAGAAGAACTAATGATCGACGTCGCATTCCTAACAAGCATGAATTTCTCCAGTAATTGAGACTCTGAACACCGTACAAAACGGCAGCTCAATAGAAGATCCAGATAATGCTGAAGGTCATGAGGAGTCTCAAGATGATCACGAAAAACTCTTAGCAAAGACTCGTTCTACCAGATGGACACGTGACCGACATGTGACAAGGTCCATCAGCAAGAACATGGGTGATCCGAATGATGATGATGAAAGCAAGGGCACAAAAGTTCAAGACACTGTCAACATCGTGAGCGAGCTAGACCCAAGGAACTATGGTGAGGCTGTGCGGAGTCCGTCAAAGGACAAGTGGCACGTGGCGATGACCGAAGAACTGACTGCATTGGAATCAAATGGAGTATGGACAGTGGTTGTACCACCCGAAAAGTCGCACGTCCTGCACAACAAGTGGGTGTTCAAGACGAAAACCGACGCCGATGGAAAAGTGGAGCGGTACAAGGATAGGCTGGTGGTTTTTGGAAACGAGAAACTTTTATGGAATCGACTACACACTGACTTTCGCTGCTGTCATGGAGCTTGGCACCGTCAAGGTCATTTTGGTGCTGTCACGTCGATGGAACGTACCAGCGCGCCACGATGACGTTACCAACGCCTATGTCAAGGCAGAAAAAGAAAAGGACCTCGACATTTTACATGAAAGTGCCAAGCGGGATGCAAGTGAGCAAAGACATTTTGGGTGAACACGGAGTCAAGCATCCGAAACACCTTGCCTCGATTTTAAAGAAATCTTTATACGGTTTAAAGCAATCTGGACGACTGTGGAGTCAATTGTTGCACTCGAAGTTGGTTGAGCTCGGCTTTAGCCAATGCACAACGGACATGTGCCTATACGTCAAGAAGATCGACGAGGCCATCACGATTGTTGAAGTTTACTTCGACGACCTTTTGGTCACAGGAACTTCAAGCAAACCCGTGGAACAAGTTTTTAAGAGCATGGTGTCCCTCAAGATCAAGGTCCTCGGAGTCGTCAACAAATTCCTGGGTTTGTGGATTATACTGGATGACAAGTGCGGGTACATGCTTGATCAAGAGGTGATGATAGACGTGCTGCTGAAGGACCATGGCCTGGAGTCGGCGAATAGTGTGCGAGTCCCTATCAACGACGACTGCAATGAAGTGGACCCTGAATCTAAAAATATATATTGGCTACGGCAGTTGAAGTCGGACATGCGAGTGTCAAGGCATTCCAGTCACTCGTCGGGAGTCTTCTTTGGATTGCACGTTGCACACGACCGGACATCAGCTTTGCGGTACATCGCGCGACACGGCAGACACACAAACCAAGTGTGAAGGACTGGAAGATGGCCAAGCGCATTGTAAGATATTTGAAGGGAACGAAGACATTGAAGTTGTTCGTTAACATCTCAATCAAACAAATGGACCCGATCAAGACCGAGTGCTGGAGCGACGCGGATTTTGCAGCCAACAAATCGGACCGAAAGTTGGTCTCAGGATGTGTGTTGACGATCGATGGAGCAGTGGTTTCATGGGTGTGAAAGAATCAGAATGGTGTCTCTTTAAGCACCATGGAAGCTGAGTTCATTGCGGCATCGCATGCAGGACGCGAGCTACTGGGACTGAGGTAACTATTCGGTGAGCTGGGCACGAAGGCCGTCGAACCCATGCCAATGTGGATGTTTTGTACATGTTGCGTGACCACGACGACTTGATCCTTTGGCAAGTAGACAAGATATCCCTTCGTCTCATCGTTCTTTCCGAAGATAATCGCCCCTTTCCACGTACACACAGCGATTTGTTGTCCGTGTGCAAGTGAGCTGTGCACGTCGAACCAAATACCACGATGTCACTGAGATCGGGTTTCTTCATGGTGAGCATCTCGATCGGTGAGACTCCACCGTCGTTCGCTTCAGTCGGATATCGGTTGAGTATGTAAGTTGCATACTCATCTGCATCGCCCCAAAACTTCAAAGGTAGTCCGCTCGCAAACACCATGCTTCGCACCATGTTCATTATCGTACGATGCATCCTTTCGGCTTTGCCCTTGCTGGCCTGGTTATTACGCTCGCTAATCTGGCGAGCGACACCAGTGTCTTTGCAGAATACATCCAAAGGTTTGTACTCGCCCCCGCCGTCCGTGCGCAAAACGTGAATCCGAAATTGAAGCGTAGTTCAAAAAAATGACAGGAAATGCTTGAAATTCATCGCTGCAACATCCTTAGTTTTCGCCAAGAATACCCGGAAGTATTTAGACCGATGACCAACAAAGTTGATTAGGTACCTGTTCCCGAGCCGATCGTGAGGATTCACGGGACCTTTGAGATCAGAACGGATGACCCCTCCTATCACGTCGATTGGCGAATTCGTCCCACTGTCCTTGCGAGATTGTCTGTTCTTTGTTTGCTTGCCTTGTGCGCTGGACAAACAGTTAACACGCTTAGTGTCGGTTAGTTTGATACCTGAAGCGGGGTCACGGGCCATCTTGATGATAGTGTCGTATCAGAGGTGACCCAAACGCCGATGGAACTGTAGCAAGCTTCCATGTTGAACATTTATCTTATGTCCATGTTCATCACCATTCACGATCGCCATGACCGCCTCCAGTGCTGAGCCAGAAAAACAAAAATTGTTTGGCGAATTTTCATCGTAAACCTTCACAATGAACACATCGTTGATGCGATCGACATCCATGATGGGTGCTCCACCAGGATGAGAGACCGAAACACGCATCCCTTCGCGATATTCAAGCACGCATCCCTTCTTTTCCAATTTGCCGAAGGAAATGATGTTACGCCCCAAATTTTACTCGTATTGGACATCGAGAAGTCGGATGATCCTAGTCAACCCAAGTTCTTTGACCCGGATCATTGCACTACCTTGTTTCGGAATCCGAAGAGGTCCTCCATCAGACGCCGCGGTGAATCATTCGTGATTGCAATCAACCACATCTTCCAGTAGGCTCAAGTCATTAAACAAATGACGGCCTGACCCACTATCCAGAACCCAGTTAGCCGCAGCTTGAGTCTGGTCGTCGTCCGCATCTTGGACTGTGAGGACGAAATCCGCATCTTGTTTTTCCTTCGATCTCTTAGTGCAGGATACCTTGAGGTGTCCTGTGTTTCCACAAAGGTAGCACCTACTTTGACCTTGGTCTTCGCGCCGTTTTTTGACCGGCCCAACCTTCGTGACATTCTTGGTAGACTCAACAACGTTCACCACATCACGACCGAACTGCTTGACGCGGATGTCTATCCTTGTCGATCGTGCAAACTGTTCCAGCTCATCTGCTTGTCGCAAGTAGTCCACCCTGTGCACATCCAAACGAGATAGCATCGTCGTGCGCATTGTCGGGTCTGCGTAGTGAACAATGTTGTCCAAAACTAGATTGTCCGCGCCTCCGCAGGCGTCACTCACAGCAGTGAGATACAAGAAGTGTTCCGTCCAATTTCGATGCGACGACTTGGCTGCCGTCAAACAACTTCATACTCTGGGCAGGTGTTATCTTGGTGGTAAATGTCTGGAGCAACCTTTGCATCGAATGCTCCAAGGTTGGACTCTCAGACCACCAAGTGTCCACCTGCTGGCGTTAATATTTCTGCGCCGTCCCGGCTAGGTGTTGCCCGAGCACATCAACCTTGATGTCTTCAGGCCAGACGAAACCACACGCGCGCTCGGAGAAACCAACTTGGCGTACGAACTCCTTGCCCCACTCTAGGAAACCACTACCAAGACCATGGTAGAGTTCCTTACCGTCAAATGTTTGCAACGCCAACCTGCGCTGACGACCGTCAGGCACACCCATGGGTACCTGGCCTTGATAAAAAACATCGGACCAGGTGTACCCGCACCTGGGTACGGTGCCGGTGGTGCACCCTGCACCCCGGGTGCTGGTTCCGCATTCATCACATAGTCACCACGGTCCTGAGCCGGTGGATCGACTATATTCCCAGCAAAAACTGGTTGTCTAGCACCAAAGTAAGTGGCCGGCGAGACATTCGGTGATCGCTTGGGAGGAGGAGTACGCCTTAAAGCCTGGAGGTTAATACCCTGCCCTGCTCCCAAGGCCGAACCAAAGATGCTTGACTATGAAGAGTCCTTCCGCTGTCGGTCGACTTGTTCGGACTGTGAGAATTCCATCCTGCACATTCGCTCCGACAAATCACCGAGCATGACGAGCATCTTGTCCAGTGCCGCGGCCGCTGGCACTGCCGACTTTTCTTCCAGCTGGTGACCTATGGTCTTCTTTTGACCATCGACCACCACAGCGGGTGTGGCTCCGCGAGCCGCGCCGCCAACACGTTCCGTTGGGCTCATAATCTGTCGGAATGTAGTGATGCACTTGTTTCAAAGGGGTAGAAGTAAAAGTGAAATGCATTGTGTGTTAAAACTATCTTCTTCAACACTACGAAATGTATGACCAGAAACAGAAACTACAACTTGACCATGTCAAGTTGCATATGGCGTCCGTCTCTCTTCGTCCCATGTGACATCCTGTCACATGACGACCGTCTCTCCAGTCCCATCTGTCATTATGAAACATTATAAAACAATCAGGCGAGGTCGGGCTTACCTGTACCAGGTCTTGCACTTGACCTGCAACACCTTCTTGACTTGTCAGAAAGAGTATATTATAACAGTGGCGCCTACAATTCTCGAGTCAGCAGGTGCTCAGCGCCATACAAATATGTACCGGGGAGGTTTTATTTGAGGATTCTTCATAATCCAGCTAACTGCACTACATTGAAGACTTTAGAAATTCTTCTGGGCTCACTTCCAGAGCTGACCCTAGCTTTAAGGATACTTATCTGTTGTATTGTGATGTCGATCTATGAATCGGCATCTCGAGGGACGGCCCGATGATAGGTCAGCATCGCAGCGCAATGAAGTGTCTAACGCTGTATATGGGATGCATTGAAATGGAGATAGGGCCATTTTATGATGCGAAAGACATCACGGAGCTAAATTGACCCCCACAACACGGTCTTGGGATGGGTAAAAACTTGTGGTCAATCATGTAATTCAATAAACGAGCAGATAACCGGCCGCTCCGAAGTAAATTAAACGTTGCCTACAATGAAAACAAACCATGTTGAGGCCGAACCTGAAACTGGTCCATTGTCGAGAAAACATCGTGAAGTATCATTTGCGTACAAGCATCATGGTATCAATCTATTTATATTGAAAGACTAGGGTCCATGCACCCACCATTTTACGGCTGTGTGCATAGTACCCACCGCTACTCAGAATGACAAATTGTGTTTTACAGCACTTTCGTTGTTTCAAGCGTGCGTTGATTTTACACGACCGTATATCGAAAATTTGAACGCAAAAACCTTCTTCGTGGCAATCATTTGACATAAGCGGTAGAAAGCACTCCTTAGTATTTCTATCAAAGGTAGGAAAAGGCGATGCTATCTTCGCGATGCGTCTTCAACGCTCTTCTTATAGTGAAGTTGTATGGTGTTAATTAAAGATATTTTTGCCGCATGTTGTTCCCCGTTTCATCCGCTACTGCGTGACTCCTGCTGGCAGTCGCGACTAATCGGCACTGCATCAGCTCCTTGCGCAGGTACATATACATATTTACTCGACAGATTTTGAGAAAGTGGAAGAAGACCTGTAATTTTTGATTTCACACTTCTCTGCACACTTGCTTCTACATTCTACAGGAAGGTGGAGAGCCATTTCTCGTTTAGACCGGTCATATGCTTGTTTTGTCATGGAGAATTATTACGTGATATCGGCCAATCCGCTCTGGTTTTGCCGCTGATCACAGTAAGATCACCGTACGAATCAGACATCGGATCGCGCCGTACATACCCAAACGTTATATTTTCTTCCCCAGTACCAGTGAGCAAAGGGCAGAGCTAAGCGAGAGACCATAAATTATCGACATGTTCTATATTATGTAAGTAGAGAGCTTAATTTAATCATAATTTACCATTGTAGCTGCCCTATTATTATACAACTGCCCTACTGTATTTGTGAGACGGATGGGTAAGCTGACGACATGCTTACGGAAATAGCTTATGAATCTTACCATGCACACTCGTCGAGGCATGTGTATCGGGGTACTGGTATTCACGCACTGATTAGTGCACTCTCACTGACAACAAAGTTCTTCAGTACTTTGTCACTTCCGTAAATAGTACATAGGAATGCAAGCTACTAACACGATGGAACTTAGTATTAGTAAAGTAAAACTGTATTAAGCATAATTAAGTCTAAATCTCTTCTTTTCCAGGTATTCCTACCTTCAATACACTGGTATGAGAGTATGAATTATGACGTCTACTCACATCTCATTGCGCACGTCAAGCAGAGATTGGTGGGTTGATATCATTACATGTATCCCCTAATGAGTAGACCCTTGGTCACCGCAAGAATATCTCTATGTATTGTGATATTTTACGAAGAACATTCAATGTCATATTCGTTATAATTAAACATATATATATGATAATATCATGTAACAGGCACACCCCGTCACATCAACACCCTTAAATAATGGTCACATTAGTGACTTTATCAATGAAGCGTCCACTCGTAAAACCCTCGTTTGCCAAAAAGCACTTTGCTGGGTCAGGTACCAACGTTCTCGACCTAGCGGCGCATGCTTAACGAGATCTTGCAGCGCTTAATGAAAGAAGATAATTCCAGAGCAGCACACGCCAACGATACAGACGCTTTGTATTCTGTTTCTATCCCTTGGTTGGCAGCACCTGCTGCTGTAGATTCACGTGATACCTCAACAGCGTAGATAGTGGCTTCAAATTGGAGCTCTATTTCAGCAAGTCAAATTCTGGGTCTGACTTGAGGGAGTTACCAAACCGCCCGTATCACCCGTGGCGGCTACGGCTGAGCCTCAAACTAAGATGTTTCGATCAAATTGGATGGCTCATGAGATGCATAAATAGTTGATTCAGCTTTGAATGTGATTATAATGACTCATTATAGACACGGCTCTTGCGCACTCGCAAGAGCGTGGCAATGACTAAAAACAACATCTTACGTCGAACACCCCAGATAGGTCCGTGTAGCTTGCCAAAGAGGCTCATCAACAGCTCGTCTGACGGGAGAAGCGAAAACATCGAATCCCAATATTCGATACTGGAAGGCTTCACGGCCATAATGTCAGCAAGAGTAATTTTCGCGCTGAAGAAGACTACTTCCTCGGTAATTTCTTCAAGCATCGATCGTATAGTGGCAAACCTTAAACGCGACAAGAAGCTGCTTTTACAAGTTTAGGACGAGTACTCATGTATGAATGGTGAAAAGTGAGACCCGACCGTGCAAGATTTCAACTGCATCAGTTGTATTGTGAGGCAGGAATTTCTTGCGTCACGTGGGGTGATCCGTGTCCAAGTTGTGCTGAAAACTTGCAGCGCGCTAATGACGCAATTAATTTTCTAATTATTCCACGGGCTAGGGCCTGCGTCTCGGCTTAGTTGTGAGACGCGATTGCGAATTCGCAATACGGATCTACAAGCACCTTGTGAGCGAGATTTCCAATGTAAACTTTGACCCATCAGGTGATCCTCATGGTAATTCTTCCGAGTCCTTTGATTTCATCCATCAAATTGGTCCGATGATCCCAGCTATCATAAGTGGATGGTTAATCCCGCCAGCGTACAAGGTAACATGTCCAATTCCCCTTTGAATTATGTTGGCAGATACGATCAACGTGAAAGCGTTGGACACCGTGCTAGTTCACCAGAGCATATGGTGGATACAGGAAGACTACTTCCGACTCAGTTGTCGGGCCTACAGGACACGATCCTGATACGTAGGCGGCCGTCGAAAAGTGCTTAAAATGTAGGTCACGACAGCAATTGTCGCCACGATTTGTCGGCGTCGGTGCAGCGCTATCGCGATGATCCAGCCGACGGCTCATCAAAATTTCATCTTCTTGACTAGAAAGCGGATTGGGGCGTCGTCTCCAGCGCGATTACCTGGCAAAGTATCGTCGCGAGGTTGCGTTGATGAAGGATTAAACCGAAAGTTTGTTTCGATACCGCAATAATATTTTGGAAATTATTGAGCGGGGTAAATATATACCCTCTCGAAAGAAGCCGCGTACGGGCGGAGACGCCCAAGCATAGATACAGGATTTATTTGCAATCTACAAGACAGATCGGTCTGGTTTGCGTTGCATGGGCGGCGCAATGCACGAAATTGTCCAATGTATCTCGGTAGTACTTTATTTGTAACGAAATTAGTAACTGCGCGCTTGGGTACGCTTACCGTAGAAAGTATTACTAAGTCATTGGCATGAATTAGAAGAAAGTTTAATCTTCCATTCTTGTCAACAATCCATTTCGATCGATCCAACGCCTTAGCGTAAAAAATATGTACGAAGTGGACTACTGATGCTTGGGCCAGCAAAATTTCCTCTGTGAGTCGTTCACTAGGTTGGGTTTGTATCAGTGCGCTTCGTGCGTACCGCTGAATTTTTTTCTCTCATTCAGAGAAATAATCCTCCTTCTTGCTAGCATTTTCGTTGGCGATGCGGAATATGCCAGCGTTTTCTTCTTCGTCTGTGTCCGCAATAGCGTCATCAGTATTGCTAACCTTGTCTCTTCAATGTCGATAACGTCAACATAGGCATCGTTCGTGTCTACATTAGTGTCAACAAGCGATGCGCAAGAGACAGAACAGTTGTTGCTTGAGCGAGACCATTCCCCCAAACTAGAGTCACTCTCTATCAGGGGGGAATGCGAGGTGAAGGCCATATATACGTAGACTGGTGTGTGCGTTGTTGATTCATGTACCGAGGTTTTGATGAAAAATTCCACCATCGGCAAGAACTCGCCCAAACGCAAAACGAGTGGACGTATCCTCAAAGTTTATCTTCGAGAACACGATTGGCCTTTTCCTGCTGACCATATGTTACAGGATGTTCAGATGTTGACATCTTCAGCCGTAAGCCGAGAGAACGAAGTACGGATTGCCAGAATTTCGACGTGAACCGATGGTCTCGGTCAGAGACGAGTCCACGGGGTAAGAATAATGAAGCCGAATCATCGTGTCGATAAAGACACGGTCAGAGACCTAGACTGTGATCGAACAAGGAACAGCAGCAAGGTGTAACATCTTTCTGAAACGATTAATGAGCAAAATAATAACATCATTCTTTTGGTTGTCTCATATAAAATTATTGACAAAGTGCGCACAAAGCGGACTGCTGGCACTCCTCCGGAAAAGGCAGAAGATGTAGTAAGTGCACCGAAGTAAGGACTTGGCTTCACCCGTTGGCAAACCTCGAAAGAACGTACGTGTTTGCACAATAACTGATGCTGTCGGGGCCAGTAAATTTCGCGGCTTATCGTAAGGTAATTCTATACCACGATTTATACTTGTTGGTGCATCGTGGCGCTTTTACGTGATACGCAAGCACAAATCTTAATGAGTAGGATTAACGACAGGAGTTGTGTCGCCGGTAAATGCTGTGTAGTATAGCGTCCCGCTACGAGTGATGTACTGATCCGAAGAGGAAAGGTACAATACCGGTAAATATTTAAAGATTTCAGAGATGTATTAACAAGGTGATGTATCAAACAAAGAATATCCTTGTCGTCTGCTTAGGCCTTGCGGACGTCTACAAGCAGTGATAACGACGGATATATAGCAACTAGTGATTCAACAGTGAAACCTTATCCTAACTGTTGGACTGAGCAGCCTACTCGATATCGGATCGGCGCAAAAGCGCATCAGAGACGGCACTAACTCGTGCTGGCTTATATTAATTAAATAATTTGTACTCCGCGAAAATGGACAGCCACCTCGCCATTCCTTGCGAGAGGCGGGGCTCTCACGGACTTGCGGAATGACGCATGATCCTTTTCTACAGATAAAGATTTATATCCGGGATGATATTAGCTAAACTTAGCCAATGAATACTTTATGGCAAGGGTTTCCTTTTCATGAACTAGATACTTTCACTCAGCTGTTTTCAGCTGATGCGACTGATAACAGACGACGCGCTCCGAACCGTCTGCATAATACTGCATTAACGTGCAGAATATTAAAAAGTCGCTGGCGTCACAGACCACGTGAATGATCTTTCTGATCGGAAACTGCCAACATGGGCGAATGCGTCAAGCTCTTCTTGATACGGTAAATTATTCGTGACCAACAATCGTGGTTAACATGGGCGATTGCGTCAAGCTCTTCTTAATACGGTAAATTAATCGCTTACAGTGAGGTTTTCATGTACGATTATCAGTTTGCTTGAGCAAATAAAAAAAGTCAACGGTCATCACAGGGTAATGCGCAAGTATACTTAGCGGAATACTTTATCAGTTTGCCGCTAAGTAAAAAAAGTTCGGACACCTCAAAATTGAATTGAAAAGAAAAGATAATGCATTAATCTTATCAGAACAGAGATTTTCCCGTATTTACGTGCGATGCAATTTACAAATATTTTTGTGCTAGCTTCAAATTTATACTTCTTGATGTTTGCGTGCACATTATGCATGCTCATTAATGTAAAAATCTGAGAAACGCATGAACCTCCATGTATACATTTTTCTTTACGCATATATCTTAAGTATGGACAAAATTGTTGTCGAATTATATCGGGGCTAGATTGCGCACCGATATCAGCGGATTTGTTCCACATCTGGAGGGCGTGGCAGGTTCATTACTTATTCTATGTTGCATAACAAGCCAACCTCATAGCATGCTTCTAGGAGTGATTACTGATGTGAACAATATGTCTCGTTCAAGCGTAATTATCCGTTCGAAGCCTTTTGATATTTATGGACGAGAATACGGTCTTCTTTGACATTCCGTCAATAATCATGTCCTTTGTCGGCCTCGTCGTATGAGACAGTTACTTTGCAGCATAAAACTCGTCAGATGCATGCACTTTACGCACAACTACTTTGATAAATCAACCACAGAATCTTGGAAAGCTAAAGGATGAAGTTGGTTCCCTTAACAAGTCTGATGCTAGCAATCAGAAAGAACTTATCGATGGCCACCACTTGATCACGCGACATTGTCCACTGCTTCGTGAAGCATTGATCCCGATCGAATGTCGACCTCATGTCGCATGCCGTTGGCTTACCGGAACTTCTAATAGAAAGTATTCAGCGATGCATCTTGTATTTAGATTCATTAACAAAATTTCCTGAAGCAATTTATATGAAGTTTAGATATACCGCTTAATCCAAGTTTACTTATCGAGGACTCTTTCGTCAATCGATGGGCTGCTGGTGACACGTTCATCCTAACCAGATAGTCCTACCCGACCGGATATTGGCCACGCAGTATTCCTCTGTGACGAGTTCACTGACCTTCTTGACCTTGCTAATGCGTAGATCACGTAAGAAACTCTTGCTCACGAGCTTCAGCGAATAAATCATTTTTGAAGTTAATTCTGGAGGCACAAGGTAATTATAAAATATATTTGCGCCTGCGCTTATCCGTAATTACCAAGACATCCAGTTCCTCGGCCCCTTCCTGAGAACTCTCTTTCTCATTTTCTGGTTTTTTCATTTCATTAGGATGTTGACGACTTATCGCCTCGACGTCTTTCAGCTGTAACAGTTCTGCAGCATCAGCTGGATTTGAAGCAAGGTCGACACTTCAGTCCACCGATAATACCCATGTTGCCCCATGGGCAATTGAACTTGAATTAGAATTCTGGATGTTTTCTCGATGTAAGCGTCCATGTTCCGATCAAATCGACTAATTTATGTGATTATGTTTCGGCACTGCCTGTGTCGAAAAACAGTTGCTGGCAGCTTCGTGTACAGTGTAGTGATCAGCTACACTAAGATCCTGTGCAGTCGTACCAACGACCGGACTACTAGTGAGGACATTGCAATTATATGTTGGACTTTCATGCTCAGTTGAACTCTCCAAGACGTTTACCAAATGAACGTATCAAAAATAAGTGACAAGCATCTTTACGGATTGATGCTTCCAGCTTATCCATGACTCAAATTGTCTAAGCCATAGTTTAGTGTGACGTCAAATTTGTCATTCAGATTCACTTTAATGACTTTATCGTCGTTTTATTATTTTCCAACGTGTAATAGATTACACAACAAGACAATTCGCCTTTATCAATGCGCATATTGCAAGACGCACCGTCAGATTCGTGAGTAGTATTTCACCCTTAACGTGATGTTGAGGTAACGTTGTTTTCACAATATTGCTGATGTAAGGCGCGAACTTCCACTTTCCCGGACTTCCTATTTACGGATGAGGTACTCCTATCTGTGTCTTTCTGTTACATCCTGTGCAATCCCATTTCATTTCCAGATGTCAGGCTTAAGCTCTTGGTAATGGTCTTGCAATATGTCGACATCGACCTTGTGTTTGGAATCGAGGGTTAATTTCTGTGCGAGAATCTTTACACATGGATCGGGTTTTCTTGTGTCGCGTCTCGTGCAGTCCAGTATCGAAAATGAGCCCAGTTAATTTTATGAACATTCGAGGCGTCTCGAGATCTGGGTCTCCAAACTTTTCATTTTTTGCTTGAAGCGTCCAATCGCACTTGAGCTTTGAGAGTACTTGCGCGATTCGGGTCTAAAGTTCCAGATTTGGTATTATTCATCTTGAGCAAAAAACATGTGTTCTCTGCGTATTAAAAAAGCGTGTCAATAGCAGTCGGGAAGCCGAAGATATCTTGCTTGAAGAGGGGAGCAAGGGATATGAATCTTCTTCTTTAAGCAAAAGAAGAAGATTCATATCCCGTTTATTTAAACCCATTTCAACAGCCCATCTATCATCCCATATGAGACCGCAAGATATCTTCCCAACAAATATAAATTTTCCTCACCCTCTTCACCACGTGCTAATTATCCAGACAGGAAACCCAAGAATTACGCACAGTAATCGTAATATTGTACTCTTTCCGCAAAATATCACAACACCTAAAATAACACGATTTACACCTAATATTGAGATAATATCTAAAAATGAATTATCTAAAAGTGCTCCCAGTCATGCTGAAATAAATTTTATGGCATCGATTTGGACCCTTTACACCGACTTCCGATCGGAAATTCTGAGGGCTATCTCGTAGATATATCGCCACTTTCCTCTTTTAAATGTCACCTTCATCTGAAATTAATTAGTTTTTCACAAATTCACTTCCCGATATCAACTGATTTGTTGATGGAATATGAGTAAGGTGGTGTTTACCCACTACCCATCTATTTCGAATTGATTCACACCTTTATTTCACATACCATCTGTGAAAGCCTATTTGTTGAAAACAAGATTTAATCTTAAACTTAGTTCCTGGATCTGACGTTCGTATCTTCTTATGAAAAACTTCTACCTTCCTATTCATGTATCTGGTGTCGTCCTTCAGTGTGCTAAAGCAATATCCCCTGAGTACTAACGGTATGTTTATGTCAACGTCTTCTTCCTATAATGAGGTTGCGCAGTCTGTTTGCATGAACAACTACTTCTCACACTGAGCTACACAGTCTGTTTGCATCATCCGTCAAAACCTTTGTATATGCGACGGACGCTCACCCTTTGACTTTACTGACTGTAGCGGCTTATCGCCCCACTGATATACTTCCCACAACACGCCTCCCTCAAGGATATTCTTGCACACCGATTGATATTGATAGACGCGCGCGGCTTCGTTTGTCGAGTGCTTTCGTGGAAGAAAATGCTGGGTTTGACTCACCGAGCACCTTTTCAAACCAAACAGTTTTCAGCTTGACTTGATCTCGCACCAAATGCCACCGCAATTTTATGTGTCTTGTGCGATTCGAATACGTTTTCCCATGGCCAACATATTAGCGCTTTGACTGTCGATGTCAATTCTGGCCTCCATTTGTATTGTCGAAAAGAATTTACCTATCACAATTCGGTCGCTGAACGCTTCCATTGTTGCCTCACAGGCGACAACATGCTTTGGCTTTAGCTGCACAAGTGCTGCGATATGCTACTTCTTGCTCGACCAAGCGATTGCACCTCTTTCTAGCGTAAAAATACAATTACTTTTTAAGTCACTAGTATCAATAGCCCAATCGCTGTCGCAATATCATTGGATGATCACCGGTAGATCGATGGGAGTGTCATGCTAGTAAAAGATACCAATTTAAAGGTACCCGCTAAAAAACGGAGAACTCGCTTGGGACAACCAACGTGTTCTATCGATGGCTGAGCAGCAAAGCGACTTAATTAAACCATATTATATGCGAGGTCAGTTTAGATGCATATAGCCAGGTTCATCAAGATGTTTAATGCCTTGCGACAATCAAAACTTTTGTCTACTTAGTCGAATTATCCGTGTAGCTGCTGATATCGGTTGACAGATATCGAGTGGGTAACTACCGCATTGGCATTACTAAACCTAAACGTTTTAGAATTTTTTCTGGCATATACATCGTGCGACATCCGAATTTTGCAGTCATTAACCTTCACTTGTACACCAGCATGTTCGGATTATACTCCTTAATCTTTAATTCCATAGCTCTCATCCAGCTTCGTGAACAGGTCCATTTTCTCCGACTATTTTTTTTGTGGCACATGGTATGTCGTCTACATACACGAGGGGCAATGTCATGTCCCTTCCTTTCTTGTAACCCAAATATCCGCTTTTCAGGTCATTACTATGGGAATATCTTGTATTTTTTAATCGTCAGGTATATATCAATGTTAACAGTACTTGTTTAAATAAAAGTTAAGCTTTATATACCTTTTTGTAATGAAAACTGAAGATGTCGTACATATTGCTAGGATTTGTATATTCTTATCGTTACCGTACGGATCACGTTTATCCTGTTTTACCGTCAGGAGATATATTCGAGACCTAAATCATTACAAGGACGCCAAAGTTTATCTTATTCGGGACTCGCAGACCTCTATCGACGTAAACACATTACAATTGTGTAGCTTGAGAATGAAGGTCAAAGTTTTGGCATAGCCTGTCAATTTCGAGTGAGCAAAGGCAATTTGCAATTGCCCACCGTCGATAATTCGAGTCCTATAGCATCACCTACTCAACAAATTATTTAGAGAAAGTCCTTATCGGTACCCCTGTATTCGGATACATCGTTCTTTGAGGATTCAAATAGACGCATGTACATCGACACGAAAGGTAGACTTAGTTCAATGCTGTTGCGTCTTTTCGGATAATCTAGAACGCTATATTATCATTAGATCTGTCTGTGACGAACCTTGACTATGAAATTGTAACACATTTCTGTGATGCGGTAAGGTCATGTTGTATGAACTTGGCGACGGCGATATGCTGTTGATTTCAGTTCAGTGCGGGCAGCGTAGGCCAGACAGCGTTCTTGCTTACGGTTGAATGAAATCGTTTAACCGCACAACATTCGGTTTCTATCAAGTAAGAGTAGCGTTTGCGCGTGGCGGGACAGCTGTCGCCATAATCAAGCAAAATTATTGTGATAAGCGAAGAAATTATATCCTTGATTGTACTCCAAAGAAAATTTAAGGTGCAACGGGGGACCAATTGCATTGTACTGGATTTAGTAAGGACATGGACCTTTCAGAAAATAGTGGAGATTGTGTTCTGCTATCTTGCTTGGATTTATAAATATGATTTTGTGGCTTCTAAATGACAAAGATAAGTAGTGCAAAAAGTAAGAGTTTTGAAAAAAAGATTACATGCTCGATTTTGTCTCTACGTAGAAATCTTACTTAATCTTATATTAATATACAAGCAGGCATGATGACGTCTTTACCAATGTAACGCGTCAAGCAGCGATTGCTCGGTTACTAATAAGTTTTGATTCATTCAATGAGAAAGCCGTTTGGTTACTGCCACTATGTTGTACTAGGGGTGATATTGATAGATGATAGTTAAGATAATGTTCTTTATTGCCATTTCTTTCAATGGAAATATAATGAAATTGCACCATCCATTACGATTCGACACCACACTATCACTTGACTGCTAAATTACCTTCTAAAGGTCCACATGGCGTACAACTGTCACATAAATTACTAAAAGAAAATCACGTTGTCGCTTGAAATCGTGTCTTTCATTTCGGTCCGCTTCTTAACTATTATGTTCAAAAACGAGCTGGAGCGGATCTCTAACATATTTTTTGACAGAAAAAAGCTTTATACTCGTCGCGATTATTCCTCTTTTTACGCGAACACGACTCAGCGCGTCTGTTTCGCTCTCTAAATTTCTACTCCTGCTCAAACGGAATTTTACGACTCAGAGAATAAGCATCACAAAGTAGTATAAGTATGTGATCGAGTTAGACTTCCATCCCTTGTGATCAAAGGTGCCATAACAATGCTTTCGTTTGGAAGATCATAAACGCTTAGATTGTTGATTGATCATTTTAAAACCAGGATTAAAACTAGCGTAAATGATAGAATGCGAGATTTGCCCTCTTATAGAGATATAACTGAAATGGAACGTTCGTCGCCGAAGTCCTCACTGGTTTAAACGAGTAGTGCAGAGTACTAAGCATTTACCTAGTCCTTGAATGCACCACCACAGTGTACCATTGTTCCACCGTCCTTCATCAGACTTTGGTTACTACGGATCAACGCTTGTCCGATTGGGACACAAGACTTACAGCAGTAGAAGAACGGGTAATTTCACGGAAGCGTTATTATTCACACGCTAAAAAGGCTCCTTTAGGGTCCAAAATTCAGACTCCGAGTAGTATCCTCGATGAGGCAGTCGTCAACGAGACTGACACCAACCTTCCGTGAGATAAGGGGTCCCCAACCACCTTGAAGTTGGAAACCCCTTCTATAACACATTAATTGATTCCTTCAAACCTTTTATTAGTGCGCTATATAGTGCCAAACAACACTCAAGAATAAGATACCGGAATCATTATGAAAAGGCTCAACGAGCAACAAATGCACGACATCGAATGAGATGAGAGTGCTTGCGCACGGTCTAGTATCATCGTATTTGAGCAGGCTGAAAGACGATATATCTCATAGCTTCCTAGCATCAATAAGTACTACAACAAGTTGCAGGCTAATCATTGGCAGGGTAAATTACCAAACTAGAGGCTACGACGCCTATCTAATTAGCTGCCTCTATATCTAAACGTGAGTTGTATCTAACATCACTGATTCTGCTCCTCAATACCTAGCACAGCGAGTCAATAAAGCTTGCAATGTATTGGTTCCCAGTCGAGGACCATTCCCATCATCCTATACGTAGGAGAAACGGACATCAACAACGATTTGAATATCATTCGCAAGGTACACGACGTTCGTCGATTACGCAGAATGGAGGCAATTACAGCTAGTGGCAATTACAGCTAGTGGCAATTAAACCAAGTATCGTTCAAACTAAATGCTTTGATATAGCTTAACAAAGCTCAAACTAAAGGCTGGATGCGGTTTGTATAAAGATCGTTAGATATAACACCATCAAACTCTCCTTTACATACAAGTGCGTGTCTAAAGTAGCCATAACAGCTAGTCGCAACGTGATCAAGACCCATTTTGTAACGGGGTTACACGTCGACATAGTCGGCAATAGGTGTGGTACACACAAGGGATGGTATCCCCTTTATCGTAATATTAGAACACAAGTATCAATTGTTGAAGACTGATGTCTGTCAACCATTGATAACGAGATCTTTTAATAGGTTTATTTAGGACATTAGTGAGTAGGTTATTTACTTTGTTCTAAGGTGTTCATTCAGGTTAAACGAAGAAATAAAATTCAGTTCCCATTTTGATCAACAAAAGACACGTGCCTCTTTGAGGCGTCTTGCGATCGTAAGGAAGTAGCAACGCCTTGTTAAGGCAGCTACTCGTTGTGCACTCAGTGCGTTTAATTCTTCTTTGAACCGTTTGGTCTTCCTGGAACAGGGACCGTAAGCTCTCTGAGCTTGTTGACCTCTTTGAGTCGGGTGCTTTGAACTAAACCTTAGCTCTCGGAGCTGTTGACTCTTTGAGTCGGGTTCGTAGAACCAAAGTTGCTGATTGAGCGTTAAGTCTTCCTCTAACTTAAGGAGCTGTGTAGCTCCGCTACACTTGGTAACACTTGTAGTCAATCTACGCCTGAGTCGGTAACGACAGATCCTCTGTGAGGATGGAGCAATCCACACCCCTCTCTGAGGCCAGAAAGGTCGTGCTTAATAAGCTGACCGCGGCCGTAGGCCCAGAGTATGTGGAGTTTCTAGCTGGTCAAGGTCCCGATGTACTCAATGCACGTGTTGAGACCTTCATGCAGTATGAAACGGCCCTTCTAGGGCAGGTTCAAAACCAGGTAGTGTCGGCTATGCCCATACACGCTACGTGGCTATGCCACCAGAAGAGGCTAAGCCTCGTCCCCTTTGGGTGTACGTATAGCATCACTCCGGGAAGGAGGGGAAAACCTGATCCTCATGATCCGTGAGATTTAGATGGCCATGAGCTCTAGCCTTATATCACTGGAGTATCAGCGGGTCTAGCTGGCTATTTATAAGCTCGATGGAAGAGCTAGAGAGTGGGCTCTGACGTGTGGCATGTCTGTCGACTTGGCGTTGACCACATGGGACTTGCTCAAGTTAGACCTTTTGCGAGTGTTCTGGCCGCCAAACCAGGCTTGCCGCGTGCGCTCACGCTTCTTGTAAACCCGTCAGGGTAAGAATGTGTTAACGAACTATGTCCAAGAGTTGAGAACTCTTATGACTGCTATGCAGTCTGACCCTCTCCCTGAGACAGTCTATGTGACTGTCTTCATGGAAGGTCTTCATAATGGCGTTGCCAGGACCGAGGTGTTTCGAGTCCATCCTTCTACTTTTGAGGAGGCTGTTAGCATCGCTCAAAATGCTTAGCACAACTTCAATTCGGCCAGAATTGGTTGGAATGGGTACAACCCAAGCTTTGCGAGGGCAACCTCTGCGAGCACCTCGGCTTACTGTAAGCCAGAACCGATGGATCTCATCCATGCTGAAGATGAAGGTGAAGCGGAGCTTCATGTTGCAGAGCAACGACAGGAAGTGAGACGCTGTTATATGTGCCGAAGCGCTTAACACTTGGGTCCCACTTGTCCTTTGCGTAAACAACAACCAACTCCTATGGTTCGAAACCCCAGCCACAACCAGAAACCTGGTATGGCACGGGGAAACGTCGACACCCAGTAGGTGTGGGGCGCCCTAATGGGATAGAACTGAGTTCTGTTGCTTCTCTATGAGGTAGAGTTGAAACAGGGCTTAGCCCCACCTAGCTCTGTGCCCACCAGCACAGAGCGCGGATACAATCCAGGTTTGTTAGTCGCCAAGGCGAAGATTAAAGGCATTGAGAAACATTGGTCGATCCTAATCGACTCCGGAGCATCATGCAATGATGCTCGACGTCGTTCCCTTGAGGGAAGTCAGCGATACGCTGAAGCGCTCAAAGCGCATGAGGGTAATTCAATCACAGTTCGTTTAGCGACTGGTAGTCGCGTCACAGTGCCTAAAGTTCCGTTGAACTTAGGTGTGAAGTTTTTGGACTTTGAAAGCATTAAACGCTGTCTTGTCCTCGATTTGGATTCGAGATATGATCTCATCCTGGGTATGGCTTGGCTTGAACGCCATGAGACATAAGTTGATTCATGGTCTAAGACCTCAGGTGGCACGCGCAATGTTTCTAGCAAAGTTTTGGAGAGTCATGAACCCACCTTTGCTAGGCAACAAAAGCGCTATTGGCGCGAGCCATTGACGGGAGATGTCAATGTGCCGGACAGTGGTATGTCAGAGTTAGTTAACTCCAATGTCAATGGCATCCATATTAAGCGGAGCTCTTTCACCGTATGTGAAGGAAGTTATAATCCGTTGAGTGATACTCGTCGTGATATTGAGTCACTGCATGATGCAGGCATGGTTGGCCTAAGACCGAGACATCAAAAATGTAATTTCTCTGATGTGAGTGGGGTGGAACGTGAAATTACGCCGAGTGAGGGCGGCCGAGGTGACACCTCACTTAATGTCGGTAATGACATTGATGGCGAGAAGTCAAAGTGATCAGGGCTTGGCCCGGATTCTGTACGTGAAGTGGTACGTGTAAATCCACTGGGTGAAGTGTTCGAGTTACGTAACACTTCACCAGATGTCGTTCAAGACATGAGCTCTCTAGAGGTGCTAAGATAAATATCAACCACGGGGACCCTACTGTCCCGGCCTCTAGGAGGCGTAAGGTTTCTTTGAGGAAACAATCCCAGCGTAGGGTGGCAACTAGTAAGCGCCCAACGTCTAAAAACTCACGAAGTGATAATAGTAATAATACACTATATACACTTGTCAATGGGTTGACTGGCCAGATCGATGGCAATATTAGTCTTGAGACTCTTCCATCCTTGGATACTATCTTTGAACTAGACGACATGTCTGGACGGCGAATTTAGCCAAGCCTTACAGGCAGGAGAATTATCCGAGTTAGTGGTCATTCGACCGGATATTGAGTTGAGCTCATCCTCGTTATTGGACGAGTCTGTCCTTGAGGACACAAAGGCGGCATTGGATGCCCGTAGTGGATATTCGATCCTTAAGGATCCTCTTGATCCGTTCTATACTTTGGTAAATGAGTTTCAGGACGTGGTGTGTCACAACCCACCGTCCGACTTGCCTCTTGATAGAGGTGTACGTCATGAAATTGACTTGCTTCCTGGAACTAAATACTGCGTAACACGGCAGTGGCCTTTACCTAAGGAACAGTGTGACGTCATAGACGACTTCTTTCGTGCAAAGCACGCGGCAGGAATGGTACGTGATGGCAAATCTCCCAATTCCACACCGACCTTTTGTGTCAAAAAGCCCAATGGGAAGTGACGCATTGCTCATACTTACAATAAAATTTCTGTGTCCACCATTCCGGCTCAGACACCGATTTCGAGGGAGTATGTTCTTCAGAACAATATCGTGGGATGTACAATGTATGGTGCGCTCGACTTAGTCGATGGTTATTACCAGCCTAATCATGCGAGAAAGCGATATTATGTTGGCAGCGGTCAGCACTCCGAGCGGTATGCTCTGGGAGCGGCTTGTAATGCCGCAAGGGTTATCGAATGACCCGGCTACATTCAATAGTCTTGTGACACAATTGCTCAGACAATACCAAGGGTATGCACAGACGTACTTTGATGACTTCTTTGTCCATAGTCGTGCTATGAACAGTCGGTCAGATGTGAAAATCACATTGACCATTTACGGGCGGTGCCAGAGTGCATGCGCACGAATAAGTTGTACGCTAACGCGTCTATGCATCTTTGGTGCAGAAGGGATTCCCTTGTTAGGGTGATTTATTGGTAAGCGAGGCCTTGGAGCGGATCCCGCTAAGGTGTAAGCCATAGTTGACTGGACGGTTCCAAAGAACCAAAAGGACTTACGTAAGTGGCTTGGTCTTGACAATTACTTATGCAACTACAGTGCGAATTACGCAGACATGGCTCGGCCATTATCCGATATTCCTCAAAAAGGATGTGGAATGGTGATGGACTAGCACCGAGCATGATGCTTTTCAAGCAGTAAAGAAGATTCTTCTTCATGCGCCAATCTTGGCTTTGCCTGATCCTGATCGATCTTTCAGTGTCGCCTGTGACGCATCTGACTTTGCCATAGGCAGAGCTCTGTTACAGACATATCCTGATGGACAGGAACGCGTCATTGCGTTTGATTCCCTACAGGTAAACGCTGCAGAAAAGAACCATCCTATTCATGACAAAGAGCTACTTGCAATGAAGATGGCTCTCGTCAAATTCAGAGTTCATCTTCTTGGCTCTAAGCCGTTTGTGATCTATGCAGATCATGCGTCACTACGCACTGCGACCCAGTCGACTCACCCCTCTCAGAGAATGGCTCGTTGGCTTTCCTTCCTTGCCGAGTAAAACTTCGAGGTGAAGTATAAGCCGGTCAAGCAGAATGCTTTGGCTGATGCGTCGTCACGCAGGCCTGACTATGAGCTTGCTTATGTCACGACTCTATCGTCATCGGTCACTGACCTAATCCGTACGGCATATGCCAAAGATGGATACTGTGTAGCTCTGCTACGTGCTCTAGGGATCGAGAAGTTTAAAGACTTAGACATAGAATTATCGGCATGATTACGTGAGAGGCTACATCGATATTCCATCATTCAAGGCCTGTTGTGCTATAGCACGGATGTTGAGGATACTCCTCGTATCGTTTTCCTTCAGGATGAGGAGTTGAAGTATCGGATCCTCTATGAGGCACATGATACTGAGTTGAATGGTCATCTCGGTCGTGAAAAGACCTACGGCTCAGTTAGCCAATGCTATTGGTGGACGCAAACTATACAAATGGGTCAGCACATATGTGCGTACGTGTGAAACGTGTCAACGGGTGAAACCCTCACCTCACGCGACCGCGCCGCTGGCTAGTTTGCCTGTACCCAAGGGGTGTTCGGAGTTCATCAGTATGGACTTCCTGCTCGGATTACCAAAGGGTCCGTATGGAAATACGGGTATTGTGGTCTTTGTTGACCGTTTAAGTCAAGATGGCTCATTTAGCGGCGGTGCCAGATACCATTACTGGTGAAGGTACAGCTACGCTGTTTATCGATCGAGTGTTTCGACAACACGGTTTGCCGTTGGAAAGTGTCTCTAATAGAGATCCCTCGCTTCACTAGAAAGTTTCAAAAGTCCATCTTTCAAGGTGCTCGGCACACGTTTGGACATGCCAACGGCGGATCATCTGCAGACTGATGGTCAAAACGAGCGAGTGAATCGCATCATCGGTGAAATCTTGCGCAGTGTTTGCGCTAGCCTGCCTAAGCGTTGGATTTTGATGCTCCCTGTCGTTGAGTTTGCGTTGAATAACGCCGTGCATGCCTCCATCGTCTACACACCGTTTTATGTAAATGGTCTTACACACCTTCGCGTTCCATTAACGCTACCACTACGCTGGTTCAGGGCTAGGTCGGGGAGGAATTGCCGATCGGATTGCTGATATCAGCCCTTCTACTGTTCAAAAACAGGTAAGCGAGTTTCTCGCAACGCGATTGAATGTCTTAGGTCATGTGCGTGACGCACTGGCTGATAGCCAAGACAAGCAGAAGGAACAAGCTGATGCTAAATGCAGAGGTTGTATTGAACGTAATGAGGTCGGAGACCAAGTTCTACTCAATGCTTAAAGCATGCCATACAACTTTAGTGTCCGCCGTCTTCGAGACAAAGTTGTGCTCGCGCTTCATTGGACCATATCACGGTCGTTGCCAAGAACCGACTTGAGTATACGCTCAACCTTCCGCGCAAACTGCGCACACACCCCGTGTTCTACGTTGGCTTGCTCAAGCCGTATCGGAATCCGTCCGACGTGAACTTGGAGGCGCTTGCGACGCATAGGTTGGCCTTGCCATCGGTTGATGAATCTATATCAGGAGGTCAAGCTGATCCTCCATCCGGGCTTGGCCCAACTCCAACGCCTGGACACGGGCTCACATCACGTCAAACGCACTCTGGGTCTTACCCAATGTCTCACGGAGAACACTCAGCTCGAGAAGCACCTTCTCGTGCTCCTCCTTCGGTATACCGACCACCTCCGACGGTGTTCGATGAGCAAGGGAACCGCCAATTCCATGTGGAGCGACTCCTGAAACGACGTCGTCGTCCGGGTCAAAACCAGTATCTGGTGAGGTGGCGAGGGTACCCGGAGTCGGAGAACTCGTGGGAGTTTGATACACCCCTTCGGCAGGATTGCCCATACGCCGTTGATGTTTTTGAACATCAGTGGAAGGGGTCAGCCCTCTACCGAGTGCGCTTCTCACCAATAGTGGTGGAGGCAAGTGGGTAGTTAGGTACCTCTTGACAAACACCCGCATCAATCGACACAGCCGGCGATATAGCGTGTGCGAGTTCGCAACTGGCCTCTGGCCTTAAACTTGGCGTAATCATACAGAAGCTTTCGTTCGAGGCAAACATCTGCCACATCGGCACTTGCTCTGAGAGCCAACTGTGCTGCTGAGGTGTCGTTTCCGATGCACCCAGCAAACAAAAGCGTCGTCTTCTTCCTCCTGAGATTCTCCTACGAATAAGAGGATGGGTATACCCATCATCGGTGGATCCGGTGCACCCCGTGCTTGCGTGTCAAGTCACAACTTGTGTTGACTGTGAGTCGTCAAGTGGGGTTGCAGGTACCTCTCACGAAGTGCCTGTCGACTCGCCACCTCATCAGAAGATGTTGGCTCAGCGCCAATGGCCCACGTTGCCAACAGAGCGACCTGTCGTTTAGCGTATACGCTCTTCCACATTGAGTGGGGTGAACAGATAGCCACGACGACCCTCAAGGGTTGCAGCAAGCTGTATACGGCGCTGAGCGCTCTCTTCTTGTTGGATGGCTAACTGTTGTTGCTCATCGAGCGGATTAGTTATGATAGAATCGTCCACTATAAGTGTTTGATGCGGCGCCGATAGCGCGTTGGCCTCGCCACGCTCAGCAAATGGGTTTGGTGCAATTTGAGGCGCTGCCTCTTGCACTGGTGTGTCGGACATTTTCCTCTCGTCACCATGAAAATCGGTGTCGCTACCATAATCCACCTCCACATCGATGCCGAGAGTAAGACGAGAGAGTCGAGGACTCATGGGGTGGCGATGCCATAGTGTTTTTGTGTTTTACCAACCGTAAGGTTGAAGCGCACACACTACGTCCTCGTCGAGGAAAGAATTCGATGGACGTTTTGTGGAAACGTCAGTCTCGTGGGGGAGATTGTGACGGGGTTACACGTCGTTTGTTAGTCGACAATAGGTGTGGTACACACAAGGGATGGTATCCCCTTGAAAGTAATATTAGAACACAAGTATCAATTGTTGAAGACTTATGTCTGTCAACCATTGATTACGGGATCTTTTAATAGGTCTATTTAGGACATAAGTGAGTAGGTTATTTACTTTGTTCTAAGGTGTTCTTTCAGGTTAAACGAAGAAATAAAATTCAGTTCCCATTTTGATCAACAAAAGACACGTGCCTCTTTGAGGCGTCTTGCGATCGTAAGGAAGTAGCAATGCGTTGTTAAGGCAGCTACTCTTTGTGCACTCAGTGCGTTTAATTCTTCTTTGAATCGTTTGGTCTCCCTGGAACAGGGACCGTAAGCTCTCTGAGCTTGTTGACCCTTTGAGTCGGGTTCTTTGAAACTAAACCTTAGATCTCGGAGCTGTTGACTCTTTGAGTCGGGTTCGTAGAACCAAAGTTGCTCATTGAGCGTCAAGTCCTCCTCTGACTTAAAGGGGCTGTCTAGATCCGCTACATATACAGTCGATGATGCTGCGTAGAGATCAAGCTAAAGCCACAGCGAGGCATCAAGGCACCTGCATTACGAATGTGCCAGCGACAGCTTGCGCCTGCCAAGTATAGACTAACATTACGCTGCTTTCGTCGTTGGTCTGGCGGTCACGATGTTTTAGTAGTGATGATCAGCGCTGATGACAATCCGGTCGAGCTCGATCGGTAATCGAGGAGCTTGGCCAATGTCGTTTTGTAGATGAACGTTGGCAAATTTGCGCGGAAAAATGTGACAGAAGATATACTGCCGCATAGTAGTCGCATAATAGAATGTAGTTCTTAGAGTAGATGCGTGATTTATCGAGCCAGGAAGATCGCAAGCGCACGCAGACAATCTCAAGCGAATTTTCGTGTCTACATGCCCGACCGGGAAGGATTTCTATACGAATAGATGCAAATTGTGAGTCGTGCGTCGGGTCCCCTACTTTTTGTCCGTAGTCATCGAACACACGGCATACTGGCCCTATCACAGCAACATTATCGCACACGAGCATACTGACCCTTTCATAGCAAAATTATCGCCTAAACTCACACACGGCTGCAGCATAGTATGTCAATTTTTGCGCCGCTTAAGTCACTGTTTCGTCAGCCAGAGTAGCACGAAAAATACATCAACTCAGCTATGACCTATTTTGCTGACTCAATGCATTTTTCGTTTCGGTTCGTCTAAGCCCTTCAAGTTACGGGTCGTACAAGATCACATCGATGGTAGCAACAGGGAAGAGGGACAAAATTGTTACACTTTGTGCACTCACGTGGTCCCGATGGCTATCATTTTCTCTGTACACACATGTGTAAAGTACCTGTCGCAATACGATGCATGCCAAAACACCTTGTCGCACGCAATTTGTACAGGGATGAACCCGATACATGTTGTTAACACGAAATAAGGTCGATGTGAGCATAAAATTAATTGAAATATTGTTAGATATATACCTTACTAAATAGATGTGCAAGGATTTGACCTATAAAACATATTTTCATCACTACCACTTACGGTCTCATCTAGAACATAAGATCAATCAAAACGACCTTGTCGCTGCTAGACGCGCGCAATGATTGATGGGCGAATATCCATTATATGTGTAATTTGATATTTAAAAGTACGATTACAAGCCACCCGCTAAGAACGTTCGACTATGTTTTGCACAATCCATCTTTCTTCCTCTTCTATAGGTGTTCAATTTAATGATAAGTCATCCTCTGCACGTACAGCGCAAGCGAGTAATCGAGGCAACTGCCTACAGACTGGTCAATGTAGGAAGCTTGTACCGTGTCAGCACCAATTTAGGTCCCAATACACCCGGTAGGATTTGTAATCAATAGTACAAGGTAGTCGATGGAGAATACTTGTAGAAAGTTGTTAGCCGAGAGAAGGACGCCATATTAGTTGGTCGCATCATTGACGAATAACCGAAGGCTCCATTGTTCTCGTCAAACTTTGCTTGATCATGTAACGATGGTCCATATATCCAAGCTTATGTTCCCATACTCTTGTGTAATATAGATTCGACATAATAAGCTCCGTTCGACGTTCGCCGCTAGTTGATTTTATGATCTTAGCCAGAGGTCCCTTAACTCGGTAAAGGTTAGTGCGTTATATTATTTAGTCGACATGATAACTCTCATACTCTCAACGCGTCAACACAAAGCTATCGCTAGCTTATTCGGCGTCCGAGTACCAAAATGAAAAACGGTGACGCAGCTCGATTTCCCCATTATAACTACTTTGTGGCTCCAGGCTTACTTATAACGTGCAACAAATTTTATTTTGATGAATGTCTAAGCTCAGCAGCTTCCATACTTCACACTATGGGTGATTCCACATTAAAGGGTGACATCGACACATTTTTTCTTTTTTGAAGGTCACAGAGATTGTACAAACTTATCTAAAAATCGTTACAATACCCTCAGCGCATTTCCCTCGGCTTTTTGCTTAAAAAGACTTAAACGTTACCTTTCACGAGTCTGTCCGTCTTGTCACTCGACAAGTGTCAAACATGTCTTCTACCTTATCATCGCCATATTGTAACGAGGCACTGATGACTACGTGCTGAGGTCAGTGCGAAGGTTACCATACTGGCAACAGTAGGATCCAGTGCCCTGATACCTCACGTACATTTACGTGGCGGAAACCGTTACGTGTAAATGACAACGCCAAGTAGTCGAAAAGTAAATCTGCGATTGAATATAATGAAGCTCGATATTACCACCCGTTACGTGCGTCAAGAGGCGATTTTATATAATCAATTAGTCCTCACTTAAGCTTTTCATATTTAGATGGTACCACTTATGGTGACGTCACCACCCGTTACGTGCGTCAAAAAGCGATAGTGTGATAAAGGCCCATATCAAAAATTAGGTAGACCCTTTTCTCACTGCACAATATTACTGTAAGTAGCGATACTGTACGAAGAATACTAAATAATGAATACTTAGGTGTCACTTCAGGCAAATTCCACTGACATTATAATAGAGCAGACGTATATTGTTATATAACATACAAACCGATTGTACTATCGTGACTATCCTATTTTTGTGTTTCCGCCGGGGTCGCTTCAAGTTAAAATGATTTTTAATAAGTCAGATCGCATTGCATCGTACACTAGATTTCATGTAGTGCTTATCTAGAGCCGCAAAACAGGCGATTATGCAATTATATGCAGCTAAAGAGACAATACACAAGCTCACGTGGCGAAAAAGCCATATTGTGCTGCTATTGCGCTTGTAATTGAAGTAACTGTTGATGCATTTGCACGTGGTCTTTTACCATATGCATATGATCGCCTCAAAGTTTGATCCATCTTCTCGGGCAAGTTGGACTGTAGTTTCGACTCCCTATTGATTACCAAACTACTCCAATCACGAGTGCATGCGTTTTAGCTACTATCGAGTCGAACGTCTCGTTGTACACGCTAGATCTTGCGTGCTCGCAAACTCGAGATGGCGCTGATGGCCTGCGCCACCGTAAACTAGTTCGACCCTTAGCATCGCTAGTTCGATAGATTCACGCAAACAATATTCGACCTGAATGGCGTATGTTTCGTTCCAGAATAAAGCCGTGGATCATCCTAAAGCAGCTCATAAGCAACATGAATGGCGACATGTGTAAATCTTAATTATTCCCTTTGTTAGAATAGAATTGATGTACGATATTGACATTCGTGCAAGCTATTTACGCGCTAAAAATATATGTTTTAAGGCTATAAATCTCCCAAAAACTGTGATTCAGCGGTAAACCAAATGAGATCTAAATTTGCAGTTACCACTTTGAAAAGCGTTCATCTGTAACGTACAATTCAGTAAGTGTGAAGCATGGCTTATCGAACGTAAAACGGCAAGTACGGTGGGCGAAAAAGGACTCCAATATGAGCGATCTTCAAGGCGCATCGATTGTCTAAAAAGAGAGACCTTTCTTGACTCACATACTGAGACCCAATAATAATTTTACTGACAATTTTTAGTGCGCCTATTATTGAATTATATAATTTTTCTAGCCTCTAGGTTGGTCCCTCTCCTCATCCGAGATGATCCAAGCGATTGATAATTTGCAGCCCTTCTGTATGCTCAACGGGCGCATATGGACCATTGGACCTTATGAAAAATCGAGTGAGCTCAACATACCGCTTGACGAGGCCAGCATCAACCATCCGCGGATAAGAGGCTACCATCAACAGTTTAATGGTGAATGTACTTTTTAGACAAACAGATACCTCATTCTCGTCCTCTTCACATTATCGTGGATCAAGGTTTGTTATAAATAAAAGGGTTTACCACAAATTATTCCACCAGCTGTTTGGTATGAGCAGGAAATACCAGGTGTATCTCACGTATCTAACCTAAACCTATGCTTAGTCAGCACTATCGTGTCCACCGCGACCTGCATAAATTCATTGACCTTGAGCGTACTTGTCAGCTGAATTCAGACGAAATACCAGCGCTACTTTGCTGATCGGGCGAAGAATAATAAATCAGGGTTTTGGCTCGCCTAGTTGTAGAAAAACTGGACGCGGCGCCTCGTCGCAAGGTCGATTCGAAAATGAGACAGGTCAAAACTTTAGGTCGAGACACCAAGCACCGCGTTTAGATTCTTGAACGTGGTGGAAATATTTGTGCTCGGAATCAACCGCGTATTAGCAGTACGGGTAGAGACGACCAACGTAAAGCGGACGTTGCAAACGCACTGAACGAGGCGCTAGACCTTGTATACTTTGCCTTAGAGATGGAATACGCAAAAAAACGCCGTTTCAATTCGGCGGTAGAGTTATCCTGCTGTCTTAACTGATACATGCTTCGATTCATAGTCCATATACATTAGTATTTAGTACCCGACAATATTAATTGAAAAGAATATGCCATCTCCTGTTTTTGTCAGCATTTCGGGTCTCCATTCCGCCGCGTCAACAATCTACTTATCTATATATCGGACTACTGCTTCTCGGGCCAAATTAATTCAAAAATACTTCGCTTTGTCCGTATTAATGTGCTTAAATTACACTGCTAAGAAGTTTTTTAAACAAATCGCAAGACTGTATTCAACGTTTCCAGTATGATTATTTGAAATCTCTGATCGACCAAAAGAGTGAGCATCATCTGATTCAGCAGTAGTGGTAACGATTTTGGTGACGTTGCCATCGCAAGCATCAATCCTACCGACAACGCCCTTATTTGTGTAGCTATTGGCGACGACTGGTGATTTATATTGTCAGGTATTTACTCTCGATCGATTGGGTTCCCTGATTTCTTATAGTCGTACTTTAATCAAGCAGATGCACAAAATGACTTACGCTTTCTTAAGAAAAGTGTATACCTAGTTAAATTAAAAACTTTACAATGAAGTCAACCCAACACTTTGGCAAAACAACCTGTCAATTTGTGACGAAGTGGAAATTCCCTCGAGGTATATCGATGAGTGCACAATTATCAGATTTCCCCGGCCATGTATCGTATGTTAAAATCTATAACTTATTTATATATGGAATGGAACACGGATTGCCCAAAGCCGCCCTGATTCCAATTCATGTGGATAATTCTTTCACTGGGTTACCAATGTGACTGATGTAGTTGTACATAGATATATCAGCACTACTCCGTGTTGAAATAGACTTGGGAACAGTGGCAACATGTACCATCTTGCTGAAAAATTTAAAGAACGCGAGAGTCAAATTTTCTTGAGACCATGTTTGGGAAAGTCAAATTGAAAATTCACGTTGAAAAGGACTATCATCACTTTTTTTAGAACCAGCAGAGGCTATAGATGTGCACTTGATGAATTACTAGGCTTTAATTGGTAAATAACGCAAGACAAAACATAGTGACGATCGAATTATACCGATGGGTCCCGCAAAAAAATCGATGTACCGTAAGTATATCTTTTCTCTACTACGATACCCACCTGGTTGCACATTGTGACACTTTTATAGGATTAGCCGCCCGAAATATTTTATGAGTAGAACCGACAACATAAGGCGTGTCCCTAAACTCCAGAATGATACAAAAAATAATGAGGGAGGTTTTTGATATGACGAGATCGATAAAAGGCGTCAGAACGTTAATGAATTATCGTGATGATTTTTCGAGATCTTTCATCATACGCAGACTATCCTAACTTCTTTGCTAGTTTGTAGTACATCGTCGAGCTTTGTCAGCGACTAAACCTATCTACTAGTGTTGAAACAGTAGGATTATTGGCACTGTTGGACTGCGAAATCGACTCAATTACTGGTCGACACGAAAGCACATCAGCGACGACGATTCATCGTCTTGAAGGATAAACGCAATTTCGCTCATTGAAAAATGTAAGGCGACGCTTTGCTTGTCATAAAATGGAAAATTACGATCCGATAGATGAAGCCCATGGGAATGATAGCATACGACGACCACTACGCTGCCTGTGTCATAGATGCATCAACTAGAGCCTTTTAAGCAAGTTATGGCGTCACGAACGACACAAAATAATTGGATCTATTGTGCAATCGCCGGTTTGAAAGATTAAGTTAGGCTATGCTTACTATCTAATGAAAGACCGCTGACAGTAACCGTTTACTAACCACGTAATATCAGCTTTCGTAAAAAAACAAGATGGACAGTCATATCGGCGTAGTTGCTCTATTATTTGCCCAAGGAAATCGATAGTTCAATGGGCTTTCAGAGATCCTTGACATTACCATAAACGGGTTAGCCGATGATCGCCTTGATTTTTTTCAGATGCAGGCTTATGTAATGAGGCACTGTTCGCTTCGTGCTAAAATACCAGTACCGAGTCGATTCTCGAGGTCAATTTCATGCTAGGTATATGTAATATACCGAGTAAGGGTAAACGACTAAGACAAAGACTCTAGTCGTAATGCTAGTAAAACTGTTATTCAATACGACGAGTCCAATAGCTCTTGTTCTCTGATATGTCCTAACTTAATTATTTCATTTTAATATTACTAAACGTATGAGGACGTCTACTCATTACCCATTGCGCGCGTCTAGCAGCGATCAGTGTGTTGACAAAAACACAATATTAATTAATGTTTAGACATTTGGGTCATCTCAACAATATATATCAAGTTAACGATATAGTTTTAAAATATTCATTATAATAATCTCTATTACCATTTCCCACAATGTTAATTTCAGGTCACGAGCTTCCTCGTTTCAACTTACGCCATGCTTGACCACGATAAAAT
The DNA here is from genome assembly GCA_947650285.1 of Hyaloperonospora brassicae. Taxonomy (NCBI): domain Eukaryota; phylum Oomycota; class Peronosporomycetes; order Peronosporales; family Peronosporaceae; genus Hyaloperonospora; species Hyaloperonospora brassicae. The sequence goes on along the minus strand of CANTFL010001342.1, from coordinate 4,927 downwards.
CTGGAACTAGTTTTTCGCCATCCGCACATAAATACAGTCGAGAAAGTTAATTAGGTCGGAAAAGCGTATACGTGTAGAACTAGACAATTATGAGTATATAAAAAATCTACGTCTGCCGTTTATTTTAAATCTAGCCGAACAACGAACGAAAATTTTGTCGGAGTAACTTGGTTTGTAAACGCACATCGATTTCAATAAGATTTAATGAAAATCTATTAATTGTGACATGATCGTTACAAAGTTATCGTATAATCTTCGACCCTTCAAATAATATGTCACTGAAGCTGTCACTGCCACAAAAGACATATCTCATTTCGCGCATAAGGATTCGAAAGAAAAATCACTACGTTTACGGACGACGTAAATAAATCACTCTTTTACTAGCCGTTAATAATGACTTTCGATTTTAGTATCGGCGTATTATCCGGTATTATTGTAGCATTAATATTGGTTATTGTATGCACAAGCATTCATTTCCTGTGGTCTTATAAACACATAAGCTCGGAGAGCTGATTGTAATAGTTATCGCTCTACAATGGCCCGCGACTAAGTGATCGGCAATCAACCTTTCAACCCCTAGTATGGTGATGAGCATTTTAGAGATGCTAGAACTGGAGCCCATCGCACCGAAGGGACAATGGGTCATCCTACAGTTAGAGGGTGACACAGGGTAGCGGTCACGAAGGCGACGAGATCCTCAGCGAAAAACACTTGCATGATTTATCGAGAATATATCGTCGCTATAGAACCAGTAAATCGGTACGGAAAGGAGCAGATCGGGGTGCCCATTTTGAAGGTCCGGTGTCTAAGAGGTCAAACCTTGGTCCCTCATTGTTGGACACAGTCCTTCGTCGGTTGACCGTGATTCCTCATCGGTAGACATCGGCTGGCCTGGGTATACCTCGGTCCCAAATTAGGTGCTCGGTCTTAATTTGATGAATCCAATCCTTCGAGGTCCGGCTACCCTTGTTCAGTCCGGTGAAGGATCAGATTATAGACAAGGAGAGAGTAAAGGAGTTCATAAACAGGACTATATTAAAAACTACTGATTTTTTATATCTACGTGACACGTCCCTGCTGTGCATAAAAGGAACGTGTAAAGTCTGCCCGTCTGTTAAAAAGACTGGATGTACTTTGTCTCTTACCCCATTAAATAGATGCATGGGAAATCCAAATGCAATTAGAATCTTAGAAATCATCTGGCTTGTGGTTGCGATGAATAGCACCCCCTCAAGATTCGCCATTGGAAGCGGCCGCCCGACTCCGTAACTACGGAGAAAAGCAATGCACAGGTATTCTATACCCTTGAAACCACAAGTACATGGCAAGAAGGAACAATCTTCCTGTCGTTTGCATATGAGTCCACTGTGGACCAATTTGATCCGGTGCCCAGCTAGTGTCCACGGAGTAGAGCACATTCGATCTAAGCTTTGTAAGTTCAACTCTTGAAGATCAACATATACATCTTTATCCAAGTATACCGGAGAAGGCAGCCTAGAACCCGACGGGTCAACGAGGTGCGTCAAGGTCCAGTAGCGGGGTCGAAGTTCTCAGTCCTGTAAGTCATCAGTACGACACCATGATTGTCCATGAATTTATCACACAGTTTTCGAGAATCCACTCTACCACACTAGAGTTATCTAAAACGACACAGTGAACGCTGCTACATGAAGCAGTGCGGTGACCCCTGTATAGGTTCGACCCTCATGTCAAGTTGATATGTCTCAAGCCAACTTGAACGGTGGTTAAAATTACATACTTGAATATGTTCCAGTCCTATACATATAATTTGCCTGAAACAAAAACGGGGATCATGACGTGAAACACTCCATTAAACGCTGCCTATCAAGTAGCTGCTGATGAAGAGTGATTATGGCAAAGTGACCGATTTGTAACCAAACCTTCACTGGTCTCCGTACGACCGACTTGCGGAAAAATTACCCCGGATCGTGTGTCTTGTCTTTTTATTCTCACCTTGTGTAACCATCAACAGGCGTTTCACACGCTTGTGGAAGGCGTGAGATTGTTATCTGTCATGAACGATTGACGGATAGGCTTGAGATGGTCGGGCAGTAAATTTTAACACGACCAAAGAATACTTCTGGCGCTTCGATATGTTCGCTCGACCTTCCCATATGACGCCTTGCATAAGCACCGATACTCCATCCAACTTTTTACCTGTCCACTCAAGCCACGAGAAGATCTTGCTTTGAAATGTTTAGCACATCTGATCGCGGACTTGCACTAATAATTATCCTTTACCCATCAAGTTATTAAGAAACATATCCGTTATTAACACGGGCACAGCTGACCTTGTTTGTTGGGTGGCCAATAGTATCTGTGCGGATCGCTTCACAAAACTGCTACGAACATGTTCAACCTAAGAAAGGATCACCCTCAATCTTAGACCATAGACTCTTTTCTGCTCTGCAGCCATAACGCTGATCTGTTTAAATTTTCCACCTCGCTGATTTTCCAGTATTTTTTAGGTTCGACACAGCAATTCTATTGATTCGTAATTGTATTCGGAGGCCCAATCAAATCTTGAAAATGCCGGGTACGCGTGATGCATCATTTGATATGTTGATTAACGTCTCAAATATGTCCTAGATACTTATTTACCTAATATTTATGACCTCAAGTTGTTGGGAGCTTAATCTCTGCGTAAGTATTGCGTAAGAAATTTAGTTTCTAAGCACGTACGGTTAATTTATTGTGTCTTGTAGATTTTGTTACTCTTACGATGGCATATGCTTTGCTATCGATTACCCATGTGACCAATGGTTTCTGTAGCGCCACTACTAGGCAACAGGTTTTAACTTCCTCTAATTTTATATATTATCTTTGCATGTATCTATGTAATATTCCATGCAATTGATGTAAGTTGTGGACTTTCGGTGATGCATGTGTTTCGACACAGCCGCCGAGCGCTGGAATTACATGTGTTTCAGCTCACAATCATGTTTCATGGTGTCAAAAACAGAAGGATTTCCGGTATTCTATGGTTTGACTGAGTTGGGTGACGCTACGTTTATGACAAAACAATATAATGACGATAATATTGGATTTGCTTCTGTGGTATTTCACGGCATATAAAGAATGAGGAGTTCTTAGGTTAATATGGTGCATCAGTATTATCTTAAAATTATCCTGTAGTTATATATCATCCTTCCAGTATTATGCAGACGTACGAAGGAACGCACCACGATTACACCAATAGGCCATCGCACTCACTCATTTAACTTCTACACTCGTGTGGGCGCTCCAAGCCATTTATTAGATGGCCAGAATATAAACAAGCGCCAGAAACCTTCACGGATCAATGCTGGGCTTCCTTTCTTCTGTCGATTGAATGGCAATCGTATTGCTGTTGCATCAAATATGTCATCTAAATTCAGTACAATGACTTCATCGCCGTAGGATGTTTCTATTAACGTATAGCAAATTCTTACCACAAGTTTTCCAACTCTGTCGATGCTCACGGTGCAAAGGGCACCTTTACCTTCGTTGGAGGGATGTCTCTATCTATGAAGATTATCCTATGACCCTCTATTAATGGCACGAACACAATTCTTATATGCCCAATATTGAATAAGGGCAAGAAGTCACGGTTCATTGTCATTTCTAATTTTCAGAGAATGGGAGATAGTTCATCATCAGGTGCAGCGACATACAATACCTTGATGACTGGAGCAACGTTTATCAAGATATTTACAAACTTTTTTGACGTTGTTGGTTCAATATTGTATTTTGCACCTACTGACCCGTTCGTTTTATTGATGTCTGCTTCACGCCTTCGAAGAAATATCAGCGTCGAACCCGCGTCTGGTGAGTTTCGTGGCAAAGTTTTGATCATCCCATTCAATACTGCAACTTTTCAGGCGTAGAACACTAAGCAAAAAAAAACAAATTGTCCATTTTATGAAAACATTGGAGTCATGCAATCGCTTCCCATCCGAAGGGTTCGTTCTGTCGATCACAACGTAATAGAAGCCCATAATGTTTGAACGTCCTACGACTTGTCGTCTTGGTGAACAAAACGATAATTTTAGTATGATTCCGGTTTACCCGGACGTGTTCTATCCCGATAATAAGTTCGCTTGTCTTTGCAAATACAGCACGGTGCGTTTTAGGTGGGGGTTGACGCGACCATCTGCAAGACCGTGCATTCGCCTCGTGTTTTAAGTGTGTTCAGGGTACGGATTTACACGTATATAAAATTAAAACCATAATATAAGGTACCGTGACAAACCCATATATGATATTTATTATGACTTCAGACTATCTTTCAATTACATTCCTTTTCCGTTATCATTACCCTTACCGAAGAACGCCAAACTAATTTAAATTTTGACAATAACATCTCTCGTAAAATAAAAAAATCGCTAATTTCCAAGATGGAAATATATTATAAATTTCTACGTCCGACACTTCGATAAAAAGACTTTGTCAAATTAGTTACGTACAAACAAATATTTAGAGCTGTTTTAAGTGTGGAAATATACTTGAACCTAAGAAACTATTGGCGCATTGATCATTTTGTGTCATGTAATTCATAAATAAGATATTACACTCACAGTTCTTATTTTATAACTTCATAAAAATTCGTTGTAGCATACTACTGTTTTTAATGATAGTTAAAATTGTTAAATAACTCGATAGGAGTCGTACACGCTGAGCCCCAAGCGTATACGTCACCCTTACCCTTTAAGGTTTTTTCTGGGTATCACCACGACCCCCAACTCAGCCGTCGCGGCATAAACGTACGTCTGAACTGGGTACAACAGATCTGCAATGCTTTCAACACACATTGACCTAACAGTCAAACTCTAAGGACAACCTCATGGTACGTCCTGTCAACCACTACACTGGAAATACAACTTACACTTGCTTATCGTCGATGCGCCAAAATCCATTGCGTCGTCTA